>VBSM01000483.1:10091671-10224801 GCA_008086735.1 Cheirogaleus medius
CCCCCTCCCACTGCCCCCCACCTCCTGCTAATTTACTCTAATTGAGTCTCCCTAGCACTCTACTCAGCACTTGAGTGTGTTCTTGTCAAGGTCACTAGTGGCTTCCATCTGCCAAATGCAGTGGTAGTTTCTCTGTCCTCATCTTACTCAAAACTATCAGTGGTATTAGGCACAGTTGTTCACTCACTCCTTGTAACATGTCTTCCTTTTCATTAACATGATGATACCTCCTTCTCCTGGGGTTTCTATCTACTTCACTGATTACTCCTTCTCAGTTTCCCACATGAGTTCTCTGCTCTGCATAACATCTAAATATTGGAGCATCGCAGTGCTTGGTTTTGGGTCCTGGCCTTTTCTTTGTTTACAGTATCTCCATAGGAAAATCCATCCATTCCCATGGTTTTATATAATATCAAAATGTTTTTGCTACCAAATTGATAATCTTTGGCTCTGACTTCTCCCTCAAATGCCAGACTTATATATCAAAATGCCGGTTTGATGTTTCCTCTTGAATATCTAGTAGGCATTTCAAGTTTGCCATGTGCAAAATGGAAGTCTTTATCTCCCCATCACTGCTTCTCCTGCGGTATTTCTTATTTCAGTAAATGCCTCTACCCATTACTTGGATTTAAAAATGTTCCATCATCTCCCTCTCCCCGTATCTAATTCATCAGAAAGCTCTATTGGATCTACCTTCAATATATATCTTGAGTTTATTAATTTCTCTTCACCTTCACTGTCCCTATTCAAATCCAAGATGCCATTAACTCTTGCCTATTGTGCTACAATTTTTTCTGTAATTGGTCCCCTGGCTTCTATTATAATCCCCCTAAAGTTCTGACCTCACACATTGGCTAGAGTAGTCTTTAGAATATAAACCTTGCACTGTGTCACCATCCTCTCTCCCAACTCTTTCCCAGTTCTAAAACCTCTGTTGTCTTCCTGTTCCTCTTAGGATAAAATGTAGACTTCTTATCCCAACCTGGAAGGCCCTATTATCTAGCCCGTTCTACCTCTGTGGCCCCATCTTATACTACATCTACCACACTTAACACAGGACAGCAACAAAGACTTTCTCTCCTCAAATGCTCCATGCCTGCTTTCTCCTCAGGACCTTTGCACTAGCCATCCCCTCTGTCTGGAACATTCTGTCCTCAGATCTTCACTGGATTGGCTCCTCTTGTCACTCAGGTGTCAGCTCAAGTGGCCTTCCCTGAGTACTTCCCCAGTCCTTTCTGTCACATTAACCTGTTTTATTTTCTTCACAGCCAAGTTACCGTTATCGAAAGTTAATCTTGTTCATCTCTCTGTTGTCTGTCAATCCCCACTGGAGTGTAAGCTCTGAGAGAGCAGGGTCCTTGTCCGCCTTTTCCACTGCAGTATCCCTGCTGCCTACACAGCCCTGGCACCTGCTGTGTGCTCCGTAGCTGCAGAATAAACAGACCATTTTCCAGGACTCAGCTAGAACAAAACCCCTTCGACTTGGGGAGTCTTGCCAGTCACTGGTCTGTGATACCAAGTCACGTGGAAGGTTTTACTTTTCTCACTGTGGCTATTTTTTCCCTCCTTCCTTTTATCCTTCTTCAGGATGAACTGGTCTTTTGTTTCTGTCTCTAAACAACCTTTACAAAGCAACATTTTATTCTTCTTGTCTTTTGACATCACCCAGAGATTCTTTTCCGAAGTACCATAATTCCAGCATATTGTGATCCCTAAGTCCTTTTCTTATTATATCAAATTAAAGGACTTCCTGATCACTAGTCCAAAGCTTGTCTGTTTTTTGTTTGTTTGTTTGTTTGTTTGTTTGTTTTAATAACAAATGTTCCACTGTTGCTAAGATGTAGATCTAGCATAGATTCTCCTTTGGTGTTTCTGATTTTCTTGATTTTAATTTCTCTTCTCTGCCTTCTTTTGTGCTGAAGAATCTTTTTGATACTATTTCTCTAACTATATCTTTAACCAGCAAGATAACTAAATGTTTAAGCTATAATATATGGCACATATTCATTCTGTGTGTGTGTTTGTGTTTGTGCATGCGCGTGCGTATAAATGTCTGTAATTATTACCGTTTTCACATGGCTTTTCCTTATATCCTAATTGATATTTTATTGCTAAAAGAAATGTCACATGGTAGGACCCTGATTTATGTAAAGAGATTTATCTAGTTTTTTAGTACAGAATGAAATCTTCTTTTTTCTCATTCACAGTCATTTGTTCATGCATACACATATCCACATATTTTCAGAAATCTCAAGATGCTCCTAAGAGTTACTGTGTTCTGATGACATGAAGTTGCAGAAAATACCAATGTTCCATCAATAATGCTTTGAACACTCATGACATTATATACATCCAGTCTGCCTGAAGAGCTAACTGTGCCTCACAACTCCATTTCTTAAACTTCTGGTCCCCAGAGTCTCTGCCCATAATGAACAACTTCTTTTGTTATTGCTTTACCCGGTTTTTCTTTTAGCTTTAGTTTCCACTCTTGTTCTGTATTGTTAAATCATACTCCAGAGAATTCTTAAAGGTATTTCTTCTGCTCTCCTGTTCTGAAGCCACGTCAAATTTATTCATTGTAAAATGACTGCTTGGACATCCTGTTGTAATCTTTTATGTGCTCTTGAGCAACCCACGGACTTAATGTTTCAACACTGCTTCAGCATGCGTGGACTAGCCACAATGAAGGACTTGTGTGTGGATGATCTCACTCTGTGACTTGGAGTTCAGGAGTGATATTAATGAGAAGCCCCATTAAGCAGGGTGGAAAGCTTCAAGCTTTCCAACTGCTGAAAATCCTGTGCAAACTCTCCCTAGTGTAGACTGGAACATAATTATGGTTTCTTCAAACTAAAGGATTTGGTCCCCACAACAAAGACTAGACTTGTATATACTAAGGGGGTTTGTTTCTAAAATAGACCTATCTTTTCCTGAAATTTCTGGATAACTTTGGTATTGACAAGTTGTTCAGTTGAAAAGAATTCCCAGATGCCTGAAAATTTTTCTGACATTATATTAGTTGACAAATAGCGTGCAAGTGGCACTGCTTTAGAATGAGTATTATTTAATCCATAGTAAACCATCTTTTAGTTCCTACATCAGTCTTAACTTCATTAAAGTCAAAAGTAATGTTTAGGGAGGGTAAAATCATAAATATGATTCATAAATATTTAAAGAAACAACAACAGAGCTCCTAGTTGAATAGAAATCTCACTTAGAATTGTAGTTTATCTTTGAAAGAAAAACTTCTGGGATTGAGGGTAAACTGGTTTTAGAAAAGAAATCAAATATTATGGAATTTGAAAATCTAATTTGGCATATATTAGATTAATGCCCTGTAAAATCCCAAAGTCTGAATTCAGTTAACAGAGTGTTTGACTTAATTCTCTTGTTTCTTTTCTCCTTTCCTTTTGTTATTTGTGTTTAAATCTTGGTGACTTTTTCTTTTATGGGTTTAAACATTTAGTACTGAATTTCTAAAGGGGCCAGTCCCTCCCTCCTTTTTTTTCAGTACACTTTTGAGGAAGTAGTGTTCAGGAATTTTTGAGTGTGTGAAATTACTCTTTTTATGAATATATACATAATTCCACAATTTTACTGATGTACATATTTTTTGCTTGCAAATAAGCAAGGATTTAAAAATTTGGTACATAAAGAGTAAGGTTGATAAAGGCCTTCTCATATATTTGTATCCTAATGTGTTTTTATTTTTTTTAAATCTGCAACTGATTGAACTAAATTTGATTTTGACTTGTGCCACACAACTGTAATTCCTTCAAAAACATGTCAATATGCAATATATTTAAGGTGATGTCAGCAACAATTCCTTCTTTATTTACAGTAATGTAATCTAAAACTATCAACCTTTTCTACTTTCATGAGCCTTTGACTTTCGTACCATAATGCACAAAATAATTCATTTTATTTAGTGCTTTTGGTAAAATGTCTATCACTGGAGGGAGAATTTTTATTTAAATATGCTCCTTCCACTGAAGTAGGCTTTTCTGCCAGTATCTGTGTTTCTTTCCATGTTATGTTATTTCCCTTTGAATTACTTTGGTTTAATTAGTTATCCCTTATGTAAAAATTAACATAATGGGCCCTTTTTGTGGTCAAAGAGTTGGACTGAGCAGAGTGATTCAGTTGGGGAACAAAATGTCAAATGATACTAGAATTTAGTTACCTTATTAATCCTCTTCAGATAGACATGATTAAGCAATGTTTCGAAAAGTATGTCCGAGCCAGAGAGAAGAAGGAATAATTAACATTGGAAGGATGTGGGGGTATGTGTGTATGGGAACCTTGTAAATTTTCTTATAATGAGAACAATGCATGATACATACATAACAAAAAGGAGAATGATCAGTGTCTCAAATTCAAAAGCTAGCTTTGCTCATTTTAATGAGGACATGGTATTGAGTTTTATGAATGTTAAGTTCTATAAAGTCCAAACTGAGCAAAGAAAAACAAATGATGTATATGTTTACCTGCAAGTAGGCGGCTGGGCGCGATAGCTCACGCCTGCAGTCCTAGCACTCTGGGAGGCCAAGGCGGGAGGAACGTTTGAGCTCAGGAGTTAAGAGACCAGCCTGAGCAAGAGCAAGACCCCATCTCTACTAAAAATAGAAAAATTAGCTGGTCATGGTGGCTCATACCTGTAGTCCCAACTACTTGGGAGGCTGAGGCAGGAGGATCACTTGAGCCCAGGAGTTTGAGGTTGCAGTGAGCTATGATGATGCCACGGCACTCTGTCTACCCAAGAGTGACAGAGCAAGACTCTGTCTCAAAAAAACAAAAAACAAAACAAAACAAAAAACCCACTAGTGTGGGGGGGCAGGGGACTCGGGATAGAAAACACATTGAAATATTGAATAACCAAAGTAGTAAAACTCCTCCAGGAAGATATTCATCTGTGCAATATATACACGCTTGTTTTGGTTTTCATTTAAGTTACTATATTTTAACACTAAAGAGCATGTCTGATGTTAGTATTTGTTGAGGGCAAATATATATCAGCACCTGACTCCACTTCACCCACAAACGGCTGTGTTGATTTATTTGTGAAGTGAATTGTTCTGTTATTTGCATCCATTATGAAAAGTGCTGGGGATGATGAGATTGGTGGTGGGAGGTGGTGGTGGTGGCTACAAATCATAATCAAATGAAACACCTGCCTGGATGAGCTTCTACTTTAAAAAGAGACATGCACACATAAATATATGGAACACAAGATAGTAGAAACTGTGTGTTTTGTCAGTAAAGCATGTAGTAGAGCGACAGGTGACATGGTAACATGAAGTAAGAGTTCAAAGATTTAGTGGGGAAGATGAAAATGATCAAGAAAGGCTTCATGGAAGAAGCAGAAATGTTGATTGGAGAAGAATATTCCTTTTAAAACACTTCAGATAACTGAAAGATTCATTTATGTCTAATAAGACATGGGATTTTAAAAACATAGATTATTCATATTATACTGATGAGTAAGAATATGGAGAAGTGTGATCCATGGATAAGAAAAGGGACTTAGAAGGAAGATGGGTTTGAATATTTTCCCAGATCTTACAGATTTTCATTCATTTGTGTGGTTCATATTTGTTGTGTGTGCACATGATTGGGCTTTGTGGGCTCCCTAAATCAGTATACAGTATTACTGAAAATAAAGTTATAGACTTTTGTCTTGGCCTTTATAATTTGTGATTTAAAGTATTATATTTGCACTCTTTGAAAATGTTTTCATGGCAAACTGCCTCTTATCTTTGGCCATTTCTTTGTTGTAGAAAAGAATAATCTGACACGATACCTATTTATTTTGTTCCTCAATTGCAGCACAGGTAGATAAAAGATTTAATGAGGTAGGATGTTGAAATAAAGACCTATATCAGGTTTTCATTTATGTTATAACCTGGATTATGAGAATTTGAAATCTAGAGCTGACCTTGACTAGTCCCTAGAGTCAATGAAACTGGCTTTACATATTAGGTTCAAGAACATTTTCGATCACTGCGATTAGATTTCCTGGAATAATACTGAATAATACTAACTGTTTAGATTCAAGGATTAGCTGTATTCATTGAGGAAGACCTTTCATAGGTCTTTGAAGCAGTTTTACCTTAATTATGTATAATTTTCCAATGTGATTTTAAATGCTTTATACTTTGAAATTAAAGTTAGGAGCTATCAAGCCTACTCTGAAAACAATAGAGAACTGAGTTTTCAAAAGGTGCCTATACTCATAGGTGCCAGTGTAGTTATAGGTGTATGCTACATTGTCTTCCCCTAAAGACCATTTCATATTCATATTATATTTACTATGGACTTGACTGGACTTCATATAGTACTTAATAATAATTTATGCCTATTTCTATTTTCCAAATTCGTTGCTTTAATTGGGTAGGTAACAACATATCGTGCACACTTTTAAGTTACCCTTTCTTTGCTCTGTGTTTTCTAGAAATTATTGAGTGTGCCATGCACTCATTCTCTCAACAAGAACATTTGTTCACCTCGGTGTTCCTAGTGCCAGCACAGTGTCTATTCCATAGTGAAAAGGGCAGACACAGTTTCTGCCTTTATGGAGGTCACATTCTAGTGTGGAAGGCAAACATCAATTTACTGATTATGTGAAAGATGTTAACACAATAGTATAAGATATAAAGAGAGAATAGAATGAGTTCCTTCTCCATCATTTACAAGCTGTGTGATCTTGCATAGATTTCTTAATCTTCCTGGGACTCATTTTCACATCTGTAAATGGAGATATTAATAATGCTAATAACTTCATGTTGTTTTTATGAAAACCAAATTTAAAAAATGCATGTAAAGAGTGGGTACATAGGCCGGGCGCGGTGGCTCACGCCTGTAATCCTAGCACTCTGGGAGGCCGAGGCGGGTGGATAGCTCAAGGTCAGGAGTTCGAAACCAGCCTGACCAAGAGCGAGACCCCGTCTCTAAAAAAAAAAAAAAAAAAAAAAAAAAAAGAGTGGGTACATGGTGCCTAACACACAGTAACATTTAATAATTACTACTATTATATTAAATAATTATTTTAGTTTTCATTGCTTTTTGGTTTTGGTGGGAGGAGAGGTTCAGGGAAAGCTTCTCTGACCAATTAGCTTTTAACCTGAGATCCGAACAATGGTAGAAATTTGCTAAGTGGAGAACATTCAGAAGAGAGAACACCATGTTCAAAGGCCCTGGGGCAAGATTGCCCAGGATGTTTTCAAAGAACTGATAATGAAGCTGATAATGAAGAAGAGAATGGCTTGAGATGAGGCTGAGATAGGCAAGAGTAGCTAGATCATGCATGGTCTTGTTGGCTTTGTTAAGGAGGCATTAGGGCTTTATTCTAAGGAAACTGTGAAGAATTTCCACAGGGGAATCATATTATTACCTTTGAGTTTTAGAAAGATTGTTCTGGCTTTAGTATTAAGAATTGTTCAAAATCTTTCATCAAGCCCTGAGATCATCAAGCTGGTCTCTAAAGGGACCTTTGGGGGAAAATATTGGTGTATATTTTTGTTAATGTCACCTTCATGGGTGATGGTACCTGGAACAACAGTGAGTGACGTAATTGGCATTGCTAATTCCTAATTTTTCAGTAAATCTGAGGGTAATAGGTATGTGAGTGTGTATGTGTGTGTGTGTGTATATATACACATCCGTATACATAAACATAGGTAAATATAAATATACATACACCTATACATATATATACACACACATACACATATATAGACCCACACACATGCACACACACATACATTTCTCCCAATGGATAGAGCGATGGAGACAGCCAAGTGTTTTTCTTTCCTCTTTTCTGCCTCTGACCATTCAATCTCAATGTTTTTTGAGTTATGGTATATATGTTTAAGAGATGAGGGAGATAAAACATATTTGCCAGTCCCCTTTATCTATAAGGTATAATGACATATCATGATGGGAACATATTAATGTGAGAATGAGAACATATTATATTATGCATAATGACTTTGTAATATAGATTCACAAATTTCAGACATTGTAGAGATACAACAGAGTCCTGTATTCTTCTGCATGTCATGATGAATGCAGCAGTTGTGCATGTATACAAGAATAGATCATACTGAGCATCCCCTGAGCTCCGTTTGCAGACAAGTCGTATCTCCACCATGACAAAATTCCCACAAGATTTTGAATTATTAATGTCCTGGAATCTGTGGGATTCAGCAGATATGTTCAGTGTTATTGATGGCAAACTTTATCTCTTTTATTTCTGAGACACATAATGAAATAGGGAGTCCCTCAAATAACCACAGTCAGTGTTTAGGCTAATTTTGTAGGGGCCAGTGGGCTTTTGCCTTAATGTGTATGAATATAATTCTTCTCCCTCACAGCAGATTGCATGGTAGGTAGAGGGAGAGTGAATTGGCACTAATTTATGAACCCTTCTCGCCTTCCCGGTATGGTACACCCTGTGAGGGCAAGATGCTCTAATTGCACTTACTTCTCATAATGAGAGCTTTTAATGACAATTACTGATTAGAGTTAGGAACGTTTGGGGTCCTTAGAGAAGACGTATTGATCTCCGGAAGACAAGACTTCATACGCCTTTTGTACAAATCAGTTCCTAAGAGTTGACCAGCCACTCATGAAAAACAGCTCTACAGACTTGCACCCAATATTCGAGTGGACTATGAACTGAGGGGCTGAGGTACACTTTATTTCTCAACTCAAATTAGGTCAAAGAGTTCAAGAATTCTCTTTGCTTTTAGCAGGGTTTTTACTTTATGCTGTTTTTTTCTTTGGTGATAATAACAAATACTTTTTCTGCTTTGTTGGTACAAAGAATAATCCATAGTCTGAACTGCTCTTTTTAGAGACATTGATTGGCACCATCACAAATGGATACCTAACATTGTTTTCCTCTTAACACATCTGTAGTATTCAAATTTAGGGAACCAACATTTAAAAGCTTTGGTATACTTTATATGTGTAATGAAAATTGTTATAAAGATTAACAAATTAGAGATAATTACTAATTGTACTAACGATGTGAGTTTATATAGTTTACATTTTTAAAAAAATTTTGGGGGGGGATGGAGGACAGGGTCTTGCTCTGTTGCCTGGGCTATAGGGCAGTGGTGTCATCAGAGCTCACTGCAACCTCAAACTCCCAGGCTCAAGCAATCCTCCTACCTTAGCCTCTCAAGTAGCTGAGACCACAGGCACATGCCACCACACCCAGCTAATATTTCTACTATTTATAGAGACAGGGTCTTGCTATATTGCTCAGGCTGTTCTCAAACTCCTGGCCTCAAGCATCCTCCTACCTTTGCCTCCCAAAGTGCTAGGATTACAGGTATGAGCCACCACACCTGGCCCTACATGTCCTTTTTTTTGAGTAAAGCAGAAAATTTTGTTTACAAGTCAAGATGGCATATTATGTACATGTCATTGTTTTATAAACACTTAGACATTTCAATTGCACAACACACAACATTAAACTATTAGGATGATAGTGCCGTTTCTAGCTGAAGTATCTCTTTTCTTAAAGAAACTAGATCAAGTTTGGTTTGTTTGTTGTTCCCTTTCAAGTTGCTCTGAGCATTAGTTTCTTCTAAAGCCCCTCTTGCTTTTTTTATGTTTTCTGCCTTTACAACCATTTTTTTGTATTTTAAATTTCCTGTCTTTATGTCTGGAAAATTTGAAGTTATAATTAAAAGCAAAAAGTACTATTAAAAATAGGCCTTCAAGTAGCAGAATCTAGGATGTCTTCAATGAATTTTACTGTTACATTATTAAAATCATACCCTCAAACTATATTGATATTATGTACTATTATCATTTTCATTATCATAACTCCTAAAAAGTATATATATTTTTGAGTCTCCATAGGTTGCTTTCAACTAACGTTTATTGAGCACCTATTAAGCAACTGTGAGTGATTTTACATTCATTATCTCACAAATCCTAACACCCTATAGAGGAATGGTCATCTGCATTTTGCACCTGAGGATTCTGAGAACTAGAGGCTAGTTCAATGATTTTCCCAGGGTGTTATACCCAGGAGGCCAACCCACCAATTCTCCTAATTCACAGTCTGAGATTCATATCTATACAATAGCCATTCTACTTCCTCCCCCTATTATATTAGAAACTGATCACTCAACCTTGATCATGAAGACTCTGAGACTGGAGCGAGGAGAATGAAGTTCTCTCTTGGGGTGTTGGTTGACTGCTTGTCTCGGCACTACTTACAGCTTTTAAACAGTTAATAGATCTCATTAAGAGTATATGTTTGTCTTAGTTGGTTCAGGCTGCTATAACATAGACTATGTGGCTTAAACAACAAACATTTATTTCTTGAAGTTCTTGAGCTGGAAGTCCAAGATCAGGGTGTCAGCACAGTCAGGTTCTGGTGAGGGCCCTCTTCCAGGTTGCAGGCAGTTGACTTCTCCCTGTATCCTGACATGGCAGAAAGCGGGCTAGCCACCTCTCTGGCCTCTTCTTATCTGGGCACTAATCCAATTCATGAGGGCTCCATCTTCATGACCTAATTATTTCCCAAAGGCCCCACCTCTAAATACTATCACGTTGGGATTAGGATTTTGATTTGCATAAATCATAAGGAAAGTGGCTGAAAGGGTAAGAAGTATAATCTAAATCTCCCTCTGATTGTCTCACAAACATACATTTATTCAGTGATTTTGCTGGTTGATTTATCTTTTGACTGTATGAAATTTTTGTCATTGAGGGTTTAAAAAACAAGTTATATAATTAAATTTATCAGTCTTTCCCTTTATAGCTTCTAGCAATGATTAATATTACCTTTTTAAAATTACTAAGTTTCATTTTATATTCTGTGTTAATCCACCAAATAACAGTTTTGAGCACAACATGAGATCTTTGTTGGACTTCAATTATTGACATTGTTTGACTAATATAGTTTTTCTATAAGCAGGAATATAATTTCATTCTAGTACTCCTCACTTAGGTAGACAATAAATACAATGCTAGACCTCAGAGATCATTTGAGATCACATCTTCAATGTGTATCTGTGGAAACTGAGACCCAGAGTGGTTTGATTGACTTCCTCCAAACTATAGTTAATCATTACCAACTTTTGGACTGGAATTCTGGTCTCTTTGACTCCCGATCTAACGTTCTTTCTTAAATAAGTGAGTAAATACATTTAATGTGCTTAGAACATGTCTAATATGTGCTTCCTAAGTATTAGCTATTATCATTACTTTGCTGTTGTCATCAGCATCATTATTATTATTAATAAAGAGCACAGATTCTGGATGAGATTGGATCTCAGTGACTTTAATAGTCAGTTGTTACTCTTAATAAGCCTCAGGTCTCTAGGCTATAAAATGGGACAGTATGGGAACCTATCTCATAGGGAGTTGAGAGAAGGGGTAAGTTTTATATGCAAATCCCTGCCTTGATCAAAACAAACATTATGTATTTACTGTAATTATTATGGATCTGCTAAGTCTCTGAAAATCAATTTGAACCACCTAATCTTGTCTAGTTGCTTCCAAATCCTTTAAATTGCCAACACGATCTAAAGTAGTCACTGAAAGAATAAAAATGCTCACTTAGATTGAATGATGACGCTGCAGAGCACAATAGATAATGATACACATTGAGCTCTCAATGGTTTCAGAGGCCTACTTGCAAAAAGAAAATGTGGGAGCCATGCATGGGGAGGTAGTGCTAAGAGGAGGTTACAGGTACTAAGGAAAGTTTCACCAATATTTATTTTATTAATATAAAATATTAATGCCAATACTGATATAATTCTATCGTGAGGTATCTGGGCTCGTAATAGAGAAGAGTGTCATGAGTGAAGATTAAGTGTTGCATTCATCTCATGTACAAAACTACAGATATTATGAAGAGGAATGTCAGGACAAAAGGTAATAATTTTATAAGAAATTTGAAATAAATAATTTGATTTTAAATGCATTTGGAATATTTTTAGTCTCTGGGTTCTAAAATGTTTTTCTAAAAGGGGACATTACTAAATATTAAAAATCGCTCTATATTTAGGACTGCTTGGTCTATCCCAAGCATCTCTGTGCCAGCTCTTCATAAAGTCGCTTCATTATTTGGTCTTCAGTATCCCATGGTAACTCCTAAGATATTGGGCCTCCTGCCATTCACATTTAAGTTGAAGGACACAATTCAAAGTCAGTTTTTAAAATACTTAGATCTCACCATTTAATATTATTCAGTAATTTCACTCATTGAGTGCCAACTATATGTCAGCACTGTACTCATCACCAAGGATACAAAAATGAAAACAGCCCTAGTGCAACCCCCCTCCCCACAGCCCCTGGGAGTCTATAGTCTATTGAGTGAAACAGTTATGAGAACCAGTAATTGCAGCATGATGTTAGTGCTGTGATAGTGTAAATCCAGTGGTGACACAAATGAAAAAATGACTGATCACAAGTAGACCACTTTACACAGTTTTCGAGCAAATTTAGTCCTTCTATGGGAGAAGAAGCAATTACTAAAAATGTCAATATAACCAGAAATCTTTTTGCATTCATAGGTATTATTTTATACTATTGCTATAATTGCCCAACATGTATAATCTCCGTATGATGATAACAGAACCCAGACTACTTAGTGTTTTTGCAAAGGTAAAAACACAAGCTTTGCAACAAAGGCCTTTGTTGGATTAGAATTTTTCTTATCCCATGAATTGACAGAGCTTGAATGCCTTCTGTAAGGATGGGAGGCATTTCTCTTCCTAGGTTTAGAAATCATTACTTTCTGCATAGTCTTCTGTAAACTGTTGATACCACAAATCCTTCTTAAAAAGAGTCATTGAAATGTCTGCTTTTGTAGATTTTAGACTTTAGGGCTAAGCAATCTTCTTATGACAAGTAGAGAGCAGGCATAGGAAAAGGTATAAATGCTGTCTAGGTGATTGATAATGTGGCTGTCTGTCTCAGGGGCTAGCTTCTGGAAAGGGCCTTCCAAGGGTAGTTTTAAGAACAATTGCCTAGGGCTGTCTTGGGCTGAGTGTGTGGTAGAAACAGAACTTGCTCCTTTGGGGGAAGGGAAGAGAAGGCCTTGCATCCCTGAAGACTGATGGCTTTTCTTTGTCTGATGAAAGAGTGGCATTGACAGAGTGCAGAGTGGATGATAGCAAATCTCGCTTCTCTCCAGTGAAGATTTTTCTTTGGCCGGGCAGAGGGATTCAAATTGTGAAGTCTATTTGGGATGAGTTATCTGCAGTCTCTCCCAATCCCTGGAGAGAATGAGAATGACTAATTGAAGCATCCCGTAACAGTAATTGAGACAGATTGAAAAGGGAAATGAGTGATTAACCTTGAGCCTCCTCCTGACGCTGTGCCTGGGAACTTTAGCATAGGTTTCTTAGGGGGAGAGGGTCCTTGGTAGTTCAATTTCACATAAGTTCACATAGCTTCTATAATTAAGTTTCAGAGAAATATGTTTCCGCTTCAACTTAAATTTCAGATACTTGTGGCTCTGTTTTACGTCATTCCATTGACTAAAGTTTGTTATTGATGAATGAAAACCAGAGACAGATTACGGCTGGCCCCTGATTTGCATGGGCCACTTCTGAGGCCCTGGAACTAATTTTGTATTCCTTTCTTAAAGAAGAGCCCCCAATTATATAGGCTTCAGGTCTCACAAAACCTGGATCTGTCCCTGCTGATAAAATTCCAATTATAAATGAGTGATCTGGCATAGATCGAAAAGTTCTACAAAATGATGGCCAACATTTCTTCATCTTTAGAAATTTGGGAACTGTTTAAATTTTTATAAATGCTTAGGTCTGTATCTGTTTACTCTAAATTATCTATTTTTTTAAATTCTGGGAATGAAGATAAACATTATACTACCTAATTACATGTTTTTGTAAGTATAATGATTACTTTACCCCTCAATATAGTGTGAGTAAAGTTTAAAAGGAAAAGTACAAGAAAAACCGTATGATATAATAATATAAAGATGCCAGTTTATATATTTCTGTGTACTTGTACAACAATTATAAATAGGGATCAAATGGATTAATTTCCAAAAGTCTCAATGGATTTTCTCTATTCTAAATTGTGATGCAATTCATTTTTGTGTCCTTTAGCAACACCTGATTTAGTGCCCCATACGTAGTAGGTCCTCAAAAAGTAGTTGTTGAATTGAAACTAAGCGTGTGTGGTGAATTGAATTGCTTTTAAAATTAAAAAGAAATGTTGGCCAAATCTCTCTCGTTTGAAAAAAATAAAACACATAAACTAAATATAGTGGTTTGTACATTAATGGCAACTAACTTTTACAGAGCAGTACTCTCTGCTTTTCCAGAAATTACATAACTATGTTTTGGCAAGTACAATTAATATATCACAAGCCTACTACCACATTATTACTTGATTAGTGAATGCATGGTTAATTCAGGCAGCCTATGTGCCTTGTCTGAAAATTCACATATGCTCAAAAGATAGTTTTTTTGACCTTTTTTTGTTGTTGTTGAGTTTGTCTTCCTGCTTTTGATAAGATTATAGATTGACCTGGAGAAATTAAAACTAATATATACCTGGTGTTAAACAAAATTTTACTTGACCAATAGTGCTTCTTGTTTTATACTTGCATTTGAAACATCCTTTAGATAGTTTTCAACTTGATCTTGCTTGTTCACTCATATTCTTGCATACAAATAACACAGTTATTTGGCAAGCAGATATTCGTGTAGTATAAATGACTGAAAGAACTCTGAACTGCAAAATTTGGCAAGATCTGGGGCCATTCTTCAAGCTATCAGGCATTTTACATCCCTCAGCTAGGAGTACTATATTTGATTTAATATCAATGGTGGAATGGTCTAGAAATACTCACTGAAAGAATGCTTAATGTCATGCTCTTTGAAGAGGATAAGAAGTATAAGAAGGAATACATTGATTTAGAACAAAATAATTAATTGCTAATATCGACATTGCTTATTTAACATTTTTTTCCTTCCAACTGGATGGTTCTCAAGATTAGAGTTTTTATCTTTGGAGAAACTTATTTCTCACTTTTCTAATCTTCTCAGTTATTCAGTCAGTTTGATAGGCAAATAAATGAGACAGAATATTTGTTTCATTTTAGATCAGCTGTCCTAGTTTTGAATGTTTGTCCTACCAACAACAGCACTTACAATATTAAGATAACTGGTAACTTTTTTATTGGAGGTCTTGTTTCTCAAAAACCTATTTAGACCGATGATCTTACTGAAGCTTCTGATAAATATGCATCAATAAAGGATGTTGTATTCATCAATTAAGTATAGTGCAGAAGCTGCAAATACACATATGTGTGTGTTAAAGATTGTCACTTTTGATAGGAGTGAGGGATAAGTAATTGCTGAGCACAACATAGCCCTCAGTGAAACAGACTAATATGAACTGTTTAAAGCTGTTGGACCAGCATATATCTGAACAAATAGAATCCTAATAGTTTTGTGAGCCAGAAGGTAGAATGAAAGTAATTTGGGCAGCATTCCTAAGTCTGCAATTCTGTTAGGCCAGTTCAGATACTCTCCACAGGAAGCGAACATTGAGGTCAGAAGTTGGGTCAAAGCCTTTTAATTTGTGAGCTTCCATGATGCCTCTGGGCTTGGGTCAATAGCCTAAAAGGCTATGTTTGTGGGCCTGGAAAGGGTATATTATAGGGGCTCAGGTGGTCTACTGGACTGTTCTAATACTCAATTGTGAAAAGCAGATTATATGCTTTGCAGATTATCTGATCTTCTATCATCAGCCTTCCCATTGGGCTTTGAGTTGGCAACGATGGGGCTAAAATGCAAAGTGCAGGAAGTTGGGCACAGTGGACTTTGTGTGGATTACCATACAAAACCAAATATAAATCACTCAAACACTGCTTTGTTAAATGACTTTAGTCTTATTTGGTCTGGCATTTTCTCCACCTTAATCTGTATTCTCTAGAGTCGCCTAAACCTCCTTTATTTTATTTGTATCTCTTAGAAATCTTTAGACTAGAAAACAGACATATTATGAAATCTGTGCAAAATGGAATCCCACATTCTCTATAATGTAAGCATAGCATTATGATGTGATTTAATTTCTTTTCTGGAAATTCATTAAGTCGTTCCAGCTTAGGTTGTCCTTGGTGCCCTGGTAATCTTGGTTGATTATGCCCCTTCAGACTGCGGTTTGGTCAAAAGAAAGATTTGTTATTTCTGTGAGTCACAGTTTCTATGGATTAAGAAATCAGGGCTATATTGTAGATTATGTTTTTTTATTAAAGACCAGAATAGTGTCATCATTCTCCTATGTTTTCTGAAACAAGGAGGGAGGGGGAGAGAGGGGAGGTGAGAGAGAGAGATTATATAATCTTCTTTATGGCTAGGCAGGTGGTATCCCTAATAAACTGTTGATGAGGAAGTGAATTCATGCCCTTTTGGGGCATAAGAAAGCATCCTTACACTCTGAAAAGCAAAATAGCAGACTTTTCAATGCTGGTCTTTGCTCTCATCACTAGATCATGCCTCCCTCCCAAAGTACTGCCTCCAAAGCCAGTCTTTACCTGCTAAAACACATACTCTCTCCTGTGTTCCAGTGGCCCTGGCATGGATGCCCTAAGAATAAATAGAGCATTGATTAGTACCAGTGAACAAGAATGTTTGGTTTCAACAACCCATTCACTGATCTTTTTTTTTTTTTTTTTCAATAAATCAGTTTTGATGACTTGGTTTCATATTAGTAGAGTCCTTACTGGAATATAACCCTATAAATTTTGTTGGCAGTGTTACTTCTCCAACAGAGGTGTTCATTCACGTAGCAGATATCAAGTCAATAGACATAGCCAAGTTGGTTATAGCAAGGGAGTTCTTATTACTTAGCATGAGGAAGGAGCACACTGGGAATAGTTCCCAAAGCAGTGTGTCCCTGAGTAAGAGGGCTGGGATGGTTTTACAAGCATAGGTTAACGAAGTGTGGTCTGATTGGATCTTGCAATGAGGTGATGCTGGAGGCATGATCTGGCTGGATCCTGCTATGAGGTGACGCCAAGGATCCTGGATCCTGCCATGTGGTGTTGACTTCATTCAATCCTCACTCTTCGGTCCAAACACTTAGGTTCCATCCACTGATGCACGCTTGGTTCATCTGAGTATGCGCAGGTTACGTGGCCTTCAACCGGGGGTCCAGGTAAAGGGAACAGCAAAATTCAAACATTCCATTCTAACAAATTGGAACCACAATGCTTTTCCTAAAATCAGTCTTCTTAATGTCTTACATCTTCTGAAACATCTTTTTAAATGTCTTCCATCTTATGAGATGTATAAATCATAGTGTTTGCTAAATACTATGTTAAAATAATTTCATACATTGAAACAAATAAAGTTATTTTAGGAATCAGAATGAGTACACCTTTTCATAGTAGCTACATCTGGAATAGCTATGTTATAAGATGAAAGGGGAAAATATTTATTGAGCATTTATTATATAATAGCCATGACGCTAGGTATTTTATATTTGTCATCTCATGTAATGTCTAAAATATCTCTGTAAGGTAAAGTGATATTGTCTCCATTTTGTATAGGGTTCAAAGAGACTAAATAATTACTCAAAGCCTCTAAATAGAAAATGGAGAAGCCAGATCCAAACCCAGGTCCATTAGAATCCAAGGCTGATGAATAGTAAGCATGACAGTTTGCCCATTTTCCTAGGAGGAACCTTGTGGTCATTCTTGCTTCATGTATTTTCCTACTGTCCACAGATAACCAATCAGTAACATCCTGTTGATTTTACCACCTGCATACCTGTCAACTTTATCCACATTTCTCCATCTCCGCCACCAGAACCCTATTTCAGCCATCATCTCTCATAGCCTTTGCTGAGCTCCTCGCTTCCAGTCTGAGCAGTGGTTGTCAACTTTGGTTGTGTATTAAATAACTTGGGTGGTTTTTTAAAAAACTGCCGATGTGTGGGCCCACTCTAGACCAATTAAATTAGGATCCTGGTGGAGGGGAGCTTGGACATTGATATTTTTAAAAACCTCCTGATTGATTCTAATGTATACTTAAGGTTGAGAACTATTGTATTAGACCCATTTACAATGTAAATTTCACTATTAAAACCCTTCTTTAACTTCCATTCTCTCAGAATAAAGTCCAAACTTTTCCTATAGCACGTCTTGATCTGGTCCTTGTGCTTACCTTGTATCTTGTATCTTGTCCTGCCCTTGTATTTATTTGTAAATCACATAAAACTGTTTTTATATTATAACTTCAGAGATCTTTATTTGTATTTCTAATCAATCTTTTGATTAAAATGTTCTTCCTCTAGGCCTTTCTGTCAAACAATGATCAACAAACTCTTAGGTGCACTAAGACGCTCTATGATTTTAATGAAATAAATCATTATTTTGTGAAGCAAATAGAGCTCTCTGATATGACTGATAGATATTTTTTAAGACACATCTACAGCAAGAACAAATGGATTCTGGCCAATCAAAATATAGATCTTCCTAGTAATGTTGAAACCTGGATGAATGACTTGGATTTCTTATTTCATAATTTACACTGCTAGATGTAACTGAGAATAAATAATGGCTGAACAACTTATTTTGGCAGCGTTGTGATATTTAATCCAAAAAATGGTAGTTTCTTTTTTAATGTTTGATGAAACTTTAAATTAACTTGCCTCTCTGCTATTCCCTGCTCCGTTATGCCATCTTGATTGCAAAATATTTCAGTAACTAATTAAGAAAGAAGACATAATCTTATTGCCTTTTGTAAATGAATCAATTTTTTTAAGGTTAAAAATAAGGAGGCTAGTGATTTTATGAATCTTTTATTAGATAAGCTAGATATTATTTTATTCAGTGGGCAATAAGGGTAAAACATTAATATAATTCCTGAGTAGACTAGAATGAAGGTCTCTAAATTTGGCTGTTCATTAGAATCACCTGTTTAAAACACACACACACACACACACACACACACAGGTTTCTCAGCTCCACCTTAAATTTATTGAAGAAGAATCTCTGGGTTTATAGAGGCCCAGTTTTTTATCAGATTCCCCAGGGGATTCAGATGCCTACCCAAGTTTAGGTAACCACTGGACCAAAAGATATTTGCCAATAGGAAGAGACAAAGAATATCCTGATAGAAGTAACCCATTCACCCAAGTGAGATAAAATATTGCTTCCTGGGTACTACAGAATAAGACGCCTGGGAGTCAAATAGCAGAAAGAGAAATACTTCTCTGATAACCCACCCTTATCCATTTTCCTTATGCTTTCCTTATGCGCCGCCCAACCATTTGGATTTCTCTAACAATAATAAAAGGTCTCTATTAATAATAGCTCTAACAACAGTAGAAATAATATTTATTATGTGTGAGGCCTGTTTACATATATATATCTCAACTACTTAGCTGTGCCACCTTTAAACACATCATGTATTTTTTTTTTTACAGTTCCAATTCTTTTCTCATGACGCTCCCTTTGCTAAGAATCCCTTATTTCCTATTCTTCTCTACTAAAATCCTACTTGTTCTATTATACAATGCCTAGCATGAGCTCTATCCTTTTTTTGGCCCCTTCTCCTATCATCTTCACTGGCTTTAGACCAGATAAATTGTTCTTGACTTTGTGCACAAGGAGGAAAGCAAACTAATAGTTACTAACCATCTACCAAGGGCACCTTGTAAGGTAAATAAATATTATGTCTATGTTATATGTGAGTGAAATGAAGTACAAGAAGGAGGGTGGTTTTTCCTAGAGCCCCCCAATATGTGGTGAAAGCAGATTTGAACCCTAATCTGTCTAACTCCCAGTTTTTTTTATCCGTGAAACATTGTTCTGCCCTATGACATGTTATTCATGTCATATCACAGCCCCATATCACATTGTAAGATAATGCATTGTGAATTCCCTGAGGACAGGAAGCATATCCATCATTGATACCCTAGTCTCAGAAAAAGTACAGTGCCCATAAAATATGCTCTGAAAAATGTTTGACGAATGAATTCTGAGGTTCTTCCATAAACCAGTACTGCGGAATTTTTGTGAT
Organism: Cheirogaleus medius; assembly: GCA_008086735.1. Lineage (NCBI taxonomy): Eukaryota > Metazoa > Chordata > Mammalia > Primates > Cheirogaleidae > Cheirogaleus > Cheirogaleus medius. Next base: position 10,111,711 of record VBSM01000483.1, read on the forward strand.
ACTGCTAAGCACACAGTTAGCAAATATGGTTAACTTTACTTTCCCCTTCTTCAAAGTGTACAGATTACTTTTCAAGTCATCAGGAAAATGTCAAATTAACTTCTGAGTATAGTTACTAAATCCTCTTTCTCTAGCCATGATGTGCTGTAGTGACTTTATTTGCCTTATGATTTCTCTCTTTTTGGAATAAACATTTGAGAAAGATAAATAAGAGACAATAGAGAGTTTTTTTTACTTTCAGAGCCAAGTTTTCTTCCATGAAGAGTGCCTCTGAGCTCTGAAGGGGAAGATAAAAACAAAAAAGGTTGAATGCTGGTATTTGTTTTGCATGCTTGAGAATTCTGCATTCTTCCCTTGTGTCCTACAGTTTAACATAGAAAAACAGACAATTCTGATTTGACCTTAAGTGCCTCGCCAGTCTGCTCAGGGGACTCCCTTTAGGAGTATAAGCTGACACCACCTTGCCTGAGCTTCTTTCAATCAATAACATGGCAGAGTACACATGATATGAATAGGCAGACCGATAAGAAAGAAAAGCGTATCTGTTGATACAAATGGAGCGATAAATGAACTGGTTCCTATCCAAGGACTTTAAAGGAGAAATCAAGGAGAGAAACAATGGCCAAATGAGAACGTGTAACAAATTAATTTTTTTTCTGAGGGATGATTTCTTTTTCATTACTTTTGTTCGGAAGAGAATGGTCAAGTTTATTCTATGCCTAAAAGGCATTGGTTACTCTCATTCTTGGAGCAAGCCTCTTGGGAGCATGCATTTTGTAACTGTAAATCTACAGTGGCAAAATTGTGTTAATTTGACTGACTAGAAATATTAACCATATTATATCAAATAACTGCCAGAAATAATTCTCTATCATACCCTGTGACTTTATTTTAATTGATTTTTTTTCACTCTCAGCTTCTTTGATTTTTGTTTATTCTGACACATATTTATTAAATGCATGAAGAAAATTGTTTTGCAAATTATTTTTAGTGTTTTTATCTTGTTTAAATTCGTGGATTAAACTATTTTTCTTCAGAATTCAACCTTTCATATTTTCACACTTGATAGTGCTGATTTAGCTATTTGGGCCTACTAATGGCATTACTGTCCACATCAGCAGTCTACACAATTAAGTTGTATGCTTAGCAGTATCATTGGATATTTCACAAAGATTTGAAAGTCAAAATTGAATATGATTGATTGCTATGAGATATGTTAATATTAGGATTCCTGAGCTATGTTATGGAATAAATCATTCACTGCAATAACAAAGATAATGCCTCTAACATTACTCATTTTATGTTCTACCAGTAATCAGGCCTTAGGAGTAAGCCTCATTTGTCTGCTGTAGAGCTCTCATATTATAGGAATCATGAGGTGAAAGTTCATGGAAACATCATTTATGATAGTAGAATTTATCTGTCAATATTACCAGTGAAGATATATATTGAAAGGAAGATAACCCTGTTTCTTTTGTCAACCTATTTTCTTCTCGTTATTTGCCTTGATCTCTGATGTTTAAATGTATTTGTCCAAAAAGATTAATAATAATAATGTTAACCAACATTTCTTGATTGTTTACTAAGTGCCAGATACAGTACTATGCAATTAGCATGTATAAATTTATTTAATCCTCACAATAACACTAAAGTGTGGAAGTACTATTGTTATCCCCATTTCACTGGGAAACTGAGGCCCAGAGAGGCTAGCTAACTTGCCTAGGGTCACCAGGCAGTAAGTGGTAGAGCAAGATTTGAACCCAGGATGTCTGACCCCAGGGTCCAAGCTTCTTATATGGCATACCTGCTGGAGGAATATGTGAAAGGTGTGGTCCCTGTCCTAGTGGCTTGCTTTCTCATTTTGGTGATACTAATCATGAATAGTAAGTTAACAGTAGAAGACAGCCTGATAAGTAGCAGAATAAGTGCCCCCTGGTAGGTGCTGCAGGTACTCAAGAGAAAACGAGCTTAGTCCAGCTAGCTCTCAAAATAACTCGTCATTATTTACTTAAAACTGAGATGCCTAAGAAAAGCTTTAAAATTCCAAAACACTGAATGTTATTCAATAATACTGGATGCACTTTTGTAGACTGCAGTATGTCTATTTTTACAGGTAACTCTAGATACTGGTAGAACTTATCTCTTAACGATTCTAATTTACTCCAAAGGTGATTTTGAATATTTATACTTTTGGGGAAACTTTCTAATTGTAGAACTTTCACCTGTGACGTAAGTTGAATATACACTTGATAAAAATATGTTACACAATGCGGATTTAGCATGTAGTTAGTTGTATATCGTTTACGGTCTTTAAGTCTTCTTCCAAGTTTTAGGCTGGACAAAATGATCCTGTGTTTTCTTCACTTAAGTCAGTGTAGGGTTACTACCTATGTAAAAATAATAACTTGCTAATTTAATGTCAAAGCCTAGAGTGAATTAATTTCAAGTGATTAGTTGTCAACCGCTTTGGAGGTTTTTGGCAGTTCTGGCTAAGGAAAGCTCTGTAACCGTACCGTTGACAGAGCATTTGCACGGTTAAGCCTTCAAACTCTTACTCAGCTGTCAACACTTGGGCACTTTCCGGAGCCAGATACTCTCATGCTGTGCACTGCCTGCAGCTTGCCGGAAGCTCAACCTTGACTAAAAGTGTTGATTTCTCTTCTTTTACCCTTGTTCTCATTTAGTGTTAAAGCCTGCTTAAAGTCCTCCTTTTATTCTGTAAAGTACACACACGCCTGTGTCATCTCTTAAATCATTCTGATGTTTAGGTGAGGGGCTCCAAAGAAATGCTAAACATCTTAGCGAATAATTGATTACAAAGGAGTCTGGCAGTGTTAATTGCAAGCTGCAGTATAACAAATGCCAAAACAGGGCTTTCTGGGTTTTTCCAAAAATTCAGTAAAGTTTTTAGTCCTGAACAAGAGAGTCAGTATCCTGAGGTGGAATTTAAAGGTTTTTTTTGGTTTTTTTTTTGACTGATAGGTTTTTAAATTGCTTTTCTCACTTGCTATAGTTCTTTGATTGAAGGCTTATTTGTTATTGACTATACATTGTTGTTTGTTTTGTTTTATTTTTAATGTCTGTCAGCCTGAAGCCACTTTGTGGATATTTATTTATTAGACATAATTGGTATGGTGGGATGTATAGAAGAGACTAAAGAACTGCTGAATAAAGAGAAGCACAAATGTTGGATAAAGCGATGAATTCTTTAGTCAACTGCCCCAACATGCCACAATAAAGCAGAAACTTTCATTTGTGAAGGTTCTGACAATTTGCATTTTAAATGATCCTTTTCAAGTAAGATTGTAGAAAGGAGCTCTCAAATTTTATTACATGGAAAACATTACAAATAGTTTTGAAATAGAACTGGCATTCAGTGTCTCCATTGAAAAGGACTGCATAAGCACAGTTGGGGTTTTGTGGACCTGCACTATCTAATATATTAGTAGCCACATGTGGCTAATTAAATTTAAATTTAAATTAATTAAAAGATTAAATAAAATTTAAAATTTAGTTTCTTAGTTGCATTAGCCACCTTTCAAGTGCTTAATAGTTACTTGTGTGTAGTGGCTACTGTATTGAACACTGCAGATTATAGAGCATTTTCAGTAGGGAAGGTTCTGTTGTCAGCACCCTGTGGACAATAATAGGGAAGCCAACTGAAGTTTTTCTTTGTCTTTGTCATGTTTTGTTGTTTTCGGTTTGGGGTTTAGTTATAATTTTAAAAATAATCCTTTATGGAAGTATAGGCTATAACTGATAGAAGGATTACTAAGAGACTGTTGGTATTCATCTTGATATCTTACTGTTATGATTATCTAACAATTCACAGGTCTATAAATGCATTGTTCCAGTAACTCAGTAACTGAAGAAATGCCTTGTAGATGAGCTAAACCATGTATGAGTAACCAAAAAAACCCTTGTTTTTACATTGGGCAGAAGAGAAAAAAAATCTGAAATGGAATTAAAAGTTTCTTTGCCCCTAATGAATTTATAATCCAAGAACATTTTCAACACAGGAAACTCAGAAGAATTTTCGTTTCAGTGATAAAGGAAAAGGCAAGACCAAGAAAATCTCGAAATAAATTTTAAAAAGGCTTAAAGTAAGTCCTTTCAAATGAAGGGAAAATAAATGCTATCTTAAGCATATAGTAAACTCTCAAAGATCAAGGATGAAAAAAGGATCCTAAAACAGGAAGAGAAAAGAAGCAACTAACATATAAAGGATCCCCAATATGTCTGGCAGTGGAATTCTCAGTGGAAACCTTACAGGCCAGGAGGGAGTGGGCTGACATATTTAAAGTGCTAAAGGAAAAAAAAAACTCCCAACGTAGAATATTGAATCCAGCAAAATTATCCTTCAAACACTGTGAAAGAATTAAGCTTCAGTTGCTTGACTATCAGAACAATTATAAAGGATAAAGTAAGAATCATGCAACATGTAAAAAATAGTACTCCAATGAAAACATCTATCATTACTAAGCAGCATAGTGGATTAATTAGGGAAATGGAAAGGTTGGAAGATAAAAAATAAGCATAACACTTCTATTAGCCTAGGATTGGTGCTACATTAGATGAGTGTTAACCTTTAATATTCTTTTTTAAAATTGTTCCTATCTCCTATCTAAACTTTTTGTATGAGTTTGTTTTTATGTTTTCTTTGTTTGAATTAAAAGAAGGAGCACAGTAATTTCTGTAACTTATTATAGCATTATTATTACTATAGTATTACACTGTATTATTATTATCACATGAGCCATTATAGTATTGTTATTATTATCACTGTATATGCACTGTTCATCAGGGTTACATATAAATCCAACCTAAACACGTTCTTAGGAACATATCTCATCCCTAACCTGGGGACCACCAGTAGTCTTATTCGTGTTAGATTTGTTTGATGTTCTTTGACCTTATTGTACCTGGATATTCATATCTTTCTCTAGGTTTGGAAAGTTCTCTGTTACTATTCCTTTAAATGAATTTCCTTTCCTGATCTCTTTCTTTTACACTCTCTTGTAGACCAGTGACATTTAAATTTGTCCTTTTGAGGCTTTTTCCTAGATCTTGTAGGGATAATTCATTCTTTTTTATTCTTTTTTTCTTATTCCTGGTCTGACTGTATTTATTTTCATGTAGCCTATTTTCTTTGAGCTCACTAAGCGTTTCTTCTGCTTGATCAATTCTTCTATTGAGAGATTCCAATGCATTTTTCAGTTTGTCAATTGAATTTTTCAACTCCAGAATTTGTTTGATTTTTTAAATTATTTCAATCTCTTTGTTGAATGTCTTTGATAGAATTCTGGCTTCCTTCTCTGTCTTATCTTGAAGTTTGTGGAACTTCTTCAAGATAGCTATTTTGAATTCCCCGTACAAGAAGTCATATATCTCTGTCACCCCAGGATTGGTCACGGGTGCCTTATCTAGTCTATTTGGTGAGGTGATGTTTTCCTGAAAGTTATTGATTCTTGTGAATGTTTGTCAATGTCCAGCATTGACGAGTTAGGTATTTATTCCAGTCTTCCCAGTCTGGGCTTATTTGTACTCATCCTCGAGAAGGTTTTCCAAGAATTCAAAGGGGATTGAGTGTTGTAACCTAAGCCTGTGGTCACTGCAGCCATTTCAGCACTAGGGGGCACCATAAGCCCAGGAAAATTGTAATTCTTGTAGATTCCTAGATACACAGACTTGGTGGACTTGGAGAAGATAGGGAGAATTCCTGGTTACTGAGCAAAGTCTCTCACTATTTTCCCTGTCTTTTCCCCAATCAGAAGGAGTCTATGTCCATGCAGGCCTGGCTGGAGTTAGGGGAATGGGTGACATGGGCACTTCTGTGGATATCACAGCTGGCACTGTGCTGGGTCACACCTGAAGCCCATACATAGCCTTCCAGTCTAGCACAGTACTGGGGCTCTCCCAAGGCCCATGGCCACTATTGCCTGGCTGCCTCTGTGTTTATTCAAGGCCCAAGGCTACTTTAGTCAGCTAGTGGTGAATCCTGCCATGACTAGGTCCATCCCACCAGGGCAGCAGATTCCCTTCTGGCCCAGGGTGGGTCCAGAAACTCCATCAAAGAGCACAGGCCTAGAATTGGGTGGTTCAGGAATTTGCCTGGTGCTTTATTTTGCAGTGGCTGATCTGGTACCCAGGTTGTAAGACAAAGTTCTCTGTACTGTTCCCTTTCCTTCTTCTAAGTGGAACAAATCTCTTCCCAAGCTGCACTGCCCAGAGTTGAGGGAGGGGTGATGTGGGCACTCCTATGGCTACCAAAGCTGGTTTCACACTGGGTTGCACCCCAAGTCCAGTGCCTCTGAGACCAGTGTAGCACCAGGACTTGCACAAGGACTGCAGTCACTGTGGCCTGTCAATCAAATTTATCCAGGTCCCCAGACCACTTTAGTCAGCTGATGGTGAAGCCAGCTGGGACTTCAGTTCTTTCCACTGATACAAAGGATTCCCCTCTGGCCTAGGGCTGGTTTAAATGCTCTCTCCATGGGCACTGGTGGAATTTTGCCCAGTTCTGTGTTCCACTGTGACAGGGCTGCACAGAGTTCCAATGGAAAGTCCCCAACTCAGTTCATGCTCTCTCCCCCAAGTATACAGATTCTATCTCCACACTGTATGGCCCGGAGTTGGGGAAGGACTGGTGTGGACAATTCAAGACTGTTCTTTCTTTAATGCTTCTTTCCTTGTTATTATGTTAAAACCAGGTACTGTGACCGCTCACCCCATTTTTTCATTCTTATGAAGGTGCTTCCTTGCATGGATAATTGTTCAGTTTGGTGTTCTTGCCAGAAGATGATTGCTAGTGGGTTCTGTTTGGCCTTCTTGCTCCCTATAATATTGGCTCTTTTCTCCACTTCAGCTGTGCACTTGTTGGAATCTTAGAAAAACCAGCAAGAATCAGCGACCTAATTCTCTTTGAGTTTTTGCTTTGGCAACCACATTTTAATTGGTTCCATCAAAATAGGCTTTCTTCTAAAGCTTTCCAAATTTGTTCTTTCGATTTATCTACAAAACACAATTTGACTTAGCTTGAAGTTAATAGCAAGGCTTTCACCCAATTAAAACAAATTTTTGACTGTGTTAATTATTGACTAATTTCAGAAATGCAACCATCCCTCAATCTGCCCAATTAATATTTATTATAGACCAACAATGTGTGGGGCATTCTTGTACCTGACAATGCGGAGGAATATAAAAGGATAAGTAGCATATTTGCTTTCAAGGATTTCAGAGAAATATTAGTTTCAGTGACAATAATAGTAGTAATAGCAGTAGCAGCAGCAGCAACAGTATCATATTGCCTTCTTTGTGTTTAGTACCATTCTGATACTTTATATTAACTCATTTAATTCATTCTTGCATCAATCATATAAGGTAGGTATGATTATCTCCATTTTATAGGTGAGGATAGTGAGGTCCCTAAGGATTTAATCATTTGCCAAGATCATCATTGGCAAAAAAGAGTTGGAGCTAGAACTTGAGCACAGGTGGTATGGCTCCAAAATCCATACTAGTCTACATTTTTAAATGAAGTGGGGAGGTATGAGCTATACCTGGAATGAAAAAAAGGAAGATTATCCAAAGATATGCATCATTGTAAGCAACTTTGCTCAAAAATCAACTTAATAAATGCCTATAATGTGGAAGACATTACACATTACTACAGAAATGAGTAAGATACAGACATTGCCCTCAGGGAACTTATAGCAGGTCTTTACAACCTTCTTAATGATCTATTTAGGTGCTATTTGATAAAAGAATGTAATTTCTCTTTGATAGTTTATTTTGTCATTTGTTGATATGTTGTATTTCTTGTTGAACAATCAACAAATCATAAAATATCTTGTTAACATTTTTTCCTTTAATTTAATACTTGTTCAGTGCCTGTTACAAGTCAAGCATTACAAGGGTACCACAGAACAATAATAAGCAACATAGATCACTATGCTCCTTCGTGGAGTTTTCATGTAGTGGAGAAAACAGTTAAACAAGTATTCAAATAAAACGTGATAAATGCTATGATTGGAGGTAATAGGGAACCATGGGAGTATATATGAGAGACTATAACCCATTCTAAGGTCTTCAAGAGTGCTGATGCCTGAAAGATGAGGAGATACTTAGGAAAAGGGGGTGTAGGGAGTAGAGAGCAGAAAAGACATATTCCGGGCAGAGGGAACCACATGCACAAAGGCCCAGCACGGAGATGAAGTTTGATGAACTCAAGGGTAAGGCATGTGGGTGGCCTGATCAGATTTGTACAGTCATGAAGTCCTGAGCTCTGAAGACCATCTACCAGGCTTTGAATCCTATTTTACTCCTTCCTTACTAAATGAACTTAGGAAAGTTACTTTTTCTCTTCAAGCTTTAGTGACTCCATTTAAAAAGAAAGAGTAATACAGTGCCTCCTTCTTAGGGTTATGTGAATATTAAATGTGATCATGCTTATAACGTATCAAGAACAGAGTAAGTTCTGTAGAAAACTTAGTGATTATTAATTTAGAGGGGCCACCCTGACTGCAGGTGGAAAATGGATTGGAGCAGGGCTAGGCCGAAGGCATGGAGACTAATTGGGAAGCTGGTACAATGATTTGAGGGGAAATGATTAATGGCTTAGTGTAAGGTAGTGGCAGTGGGAAGGCAGAGAAGCAAATGGTTAGTGGAAAGTTATTTAAGAGATAGAGTCCTTGGTGAGTGATTAGATGTGGCAGGTGAGAGGGAGAGGAGTTAAGGATGAATCCTAGGTTTCTAGTTTTAGACCATTAGGTGGGTACAGAAAAACAGATTAGAACTCCAGATCCAATGCTATAATGTATAATTGTGAAAAATCAACTCTGTGAATATGGATGAGCCATTGCCAGGTAGTTGGTGACAGGGTGGGACTTCTAACTTCTAACTTCACGACCAGCATCTTTTCACTAAGACACAATACTCCAATAGCAAATACCATGTGTAAGAAAATCAAATTATAAGAGAAATACATCTTTGTGTGGATTACCCTATGGCTCTCAGTGTCTATTCAATACTGGAAAGTCTCCTGATTTTGTGTAACTATGTCATGTCTATAATACATTTAGCTAATAAATCAGGAGTATCTCATGCATTCACTAGGAAGATTGCTCATTTTAAAAAAGAGATATTCTTCTCAAATGAATCTTTATAGTCAAGCCAAGTATAACTAATTTATTGAATGAGCTAGACTACTGGGCATGAGCAGAAAGCAATATTATTGTCACTCATTAGCACTACTATACACTTGCTCTGTAAATTCATTTCTTCCTCTTTTTGGATAAAATTTTTGAATAAACTCACAGTTTTTCCAGTCATTTTCAGGTATTAAAAAATTGAGTCCACTAGAAGAAAACATAGTTGAACATCTTAAGTCACAAAAACATAGCCATATATGAAAAGATTGATCAATTGGATTTCATTAAAATCAAAAACATCTACATATCGAAAACCACCATTAGGAGAATAAAAGGCAAGCCACAGAGTCTGAGAAGATATTTATAATACACACACACTGTGTCAGATATCCAGCAAATGCCTTGTTCCCAAACTATATAAACAACTCACACACATAAATAACTCACACAATAAAAAATGGGCAAAGATTTGAATAGACACGTCATAATAGATGATATCCAAATCTCCAATAAGCATGTGAAAAGGGGCTCAGCAGAATAAGTCATCAGGAAAATGCAAATTCAAGCCACAATGAGATGCCACTGCACATGAATCAGAGTGGCTAAAATTGTGAAAGAGTGTCAATAACAAGTATAGGTGCAGATGTCTAGGAACTGGAATTCTAATACATTGCTGGTAGGAATGAGTGGAAAATGGTTCAAGTGCTTTGTGAAACTGGCATTATCTACTAATGCTAAACATATGCCTATCCTGTGACTTAGCAATTCCATTCTCATGTGTGTACCCAACAGAATGAATGCATATGTCCACCAAAAGACATGTTTAGGAACATTTATAGCAACTTTGTTTCATAAACCAAAATGAAAAAAAATGCAAATGCCCATCATTAGAATGAATAAATAAATTGTGGTATATTCATACAACAGGACAAAAAATGTGAATAAAAAAGATGAACTACTTCCCCCCACAAAGAGCATGATCGGCTCTGACAGGCATAATACTGAGCCACAGAAGGGAGACATAAAAAGAGTTCATATGTATGATTTCATGTAATAAAGGTCAAGATAAGAAAAATTAACTTGTGCTGATAAAAGTCTGCATAGAGGTACCTTTAGCAGAATGGCTATTGACTGGGAGGAATTTTTCTGGAGTAGTACTAGAAAATGTCTTGTATTTGGAGCTGAGTGGTGGCTACCCAGGTATATGTATGTATGTATGAGATATATATGTAAAATTTCATACTATGTTCATTATACTTCAATAACCAAAAGAAACCTAGTCTAGTCTAATGCCAAAAAACTTCAGTTTCTTACGCAACTGAAAGCATTTCCTCTTTCTTACCCTCCCACATCAACTCACAATCAGTAATCTGCAGTAGGGAAAGGAAGATTGTGGTAAGTTTGTTCTCTCTTCATTGGTCCGCCTCCTCCCCCAATCTTGAACCACTGTGTTGTTCCGTCTAAGATCAGGCACATGGGGGAAAGAGGGATCAGAGAATGGGCGAAGTCTCACGTGTCTTGAGTTTTAATCTGGCTTTGATGTCCTCTGAGTGTGGCCCATCTCCAAAGGCTAGCTCTTTTTCTTGTGGGGATGCTTCTGTGGGTTTTTCAGTGACTCTGCTTCATGAGAAGCATCCTAACATAGCATAAGGCACGTGCTATGATCCTCTGAGAACACCAGCCACAGCTCTTGGCTCCTAGTGATCTCTTCTCTAGGTGGAGTCACGATCAGCATGACTCAAGCCCAGTTCTCTTTTTTGGGTTACTTGACCCATAGGAAAATTGATAACATCTTTGCCTGGCCAACGGAGAACTCACAGCTTGCTACTGTGTTCTAGCCTAGAACTAGCTTTTCTCCCCTTCCTGCCTCTGAGCTTCAGACTTCTCCAGGAGGAAACCATACCTCACTTGCTGGTGCCCTCTTCCCCTCTTCCCCAAATTCCAGGGGACATGTCCTTCAAGCTCTCCTCATTTACCCTGTGTAGAAACCATTTTGGTGAGGAGATTGAATTTCCATGGTCCAGTGACACCTCTCATCAAAGAAGTTGCTTCTACCAGTCTTACTTCTATCTTTGGTGTGTAGCTTGAACGTGGATAATGGACTTATGGTAGGGTACGGTTATTGTTTTAAGCTAAATGACAAAAGTGGTTCCTGCCTAGAAAGAGAAGTGATCATTTTACCTGCTTCACCCTCTTCTCCAGTTACTTGAGGTTTTCCAGATAAAAAGCAGCTCTCTGGATTATTAGCACTGCATAGTTGTTTTTGTTTTTTAAGTCTTCCACTTCAAAAATATTTCAGAAAGAAAATGAAGATTGGGAAATACAGTTCTAACCTGTACACATATACACACACATTCCCATGCATAAAGATTATTGGGACTTCCTTGGTGACTGAAAGTCAGTCTGTGAGTTTCTGTTTCTATATCTGAAAATAAGGAATAAATATTACCTGCTTTATATCGTTGCCATGAGAATAAAATAGAAATGAATTATGCACATACAGAAATATACACATGCATACATATGGTACGTATATTACTCAGAACAAAGAAAATGTGCCATGAGTGTTCTTTTCTTTTTTCTTCCTGAATAATGTGACCTCTCATTCCCTTTCTTTGAACAAAGCAGTTTTCTTTAGTTATAGGCTCTATGTAGAGCGGAGAGGGATAGGGCTATAGGATTAGTTATATAGACGTATTGTTTCCTTGCAAGTTTACTATTTGAAAACTTCGATAAAGATGTGCTATAATTGAAATGAAACCAGGTGTGGTAAGCGAAGCATAAGCCTAGGGTTAGAAAGATCTGGATTCAAACCCTAGCTCAAACCCACAAGTTTTAGCCATTTGTTCATTCAACAAATTTATTGAAGGTTTACTTTGTGCCAAGTACTGTTAAAGACACTGAGAATGCAGGGGAAACAGACGATCAAGATCCCATTTGGAGCAGAGTTGAGGGCGTAGGGGTGGGAGAACAGTGGGGGAAATGGACAATATAAACAAATAACTAAATAGAATGTCAAGTGGTGCTAAGTTCTGTGAACAAAAATAAAACAAGATAAGGCAATGTCTTGCCTTATCTTGCCTTGTTAGGGGAGAGAAGATAGGGGAATTGTGGGGTGCTATTGTAGATTGGGTGGTCAGAGGAGGCCTTACAAGAGACTTGAAAAAAATGAGAGAGGCCTATCTAGGGAAAAAGGTAAAAGAGGAGAGTGCAATATTCCAGAACCTAATGAACAAAGTGTTTAAATAAGGAAGAAGTCAAATGCTATTGAGTGAAGGAGTAACGTGAGGGTCTCTCAGTAGCCACATGACCCATGGGCAAGTTGTTTACCTTTTGAAGCAATAGTAAATAATATATTGGATTAAGTGAGATAATTTATGTAAAGCACCTTTCACCTGGCAGACAGGTAAGTAAAGATTTTTTTCCACATTTCATGTGTGTGATAAAATATGAATTTATAAATTTAAAGCAACAGATTTTTTAAAATGGTCTCAAGTCAGTTTCTCACTGAATTTTGCAAAATATTTAATTAATCATGTATATTAGCCAAAACATGAAAGTCAATAAACTAAACTATAACAGTTGTGGAATTGTAGCTTTGTCTTTTTTAACGGTATATATTAGTAACAAGTGGTTAATTTGATGTGTTATGGGTTTGTCATATGCTTAAATATGCTGGAATTATTTTTTACATTCAAACTGGCAAAAATCATTTGTTAAAAGAAATAAGAGCTGAGCAAATATATTTCAGCATTCATCAGGGTCTGTTTTGCTAAATTACACTTTCTGTGAATGATCAGCAAATTATGCCCATTTTAAATCTAGGAAATAAGGGAATTGATTTGGTTCTCATCTGTTTCAGACATTTCCTAATGTCTTGGCATTGATTTTTAAATATGCTTTCAATTTTACAGAATTTTGCTGAATAATATGGCATGTGATCTAACCTGTATAGTAATGACAAAATGTGACTGTTATACACTCTTTAAAGTAATATAAAATTATGATCTCTTTGGCTACCTCACAATATTTACATGTCAACTAAATTATTTTATAAAAATCAGGCATTAAAAATTCTACCCAGAAAGTGCCAAAGAATGAAGATGTATGTTCAAAAATGTGTGGTTCAGGAAAATTTACATAAATTGAAATGATAGGTTTTTATGTACTATAGTTTTCTCTGGAAGAAATCTGTGTGCTTTGGAAAACATGACTCTTAGATGTTTAAAAGCTTGTCAAATGCCATACAGGAAAGGAAATAAAGTCATTTTACTTAAAGTAAATCATTTTTCCAAATTTTCTCAAGCACATTTATGTAGGTACTAAGAGAGAACAAGAGTTCTTTTTCACATTTTAAATACACAACATACCAGCTGCTACCCCAGCTATCCACTAGAGAAAGGGAGAATAACTAAATTTCTTCAGCATTGTGTAGAACTAAATTTATTGAAATCCCACTGAAAGCTTTTGCTGTGTTTGGTATAATAGGGAAAATTCCATAAGATATCTTAGATTGCATTTTCTTCATGTTAATCTTCATAGTCCTTGTGATCCCAGGTCAGTTTGTAAGCACGCTTCATTCGTTTAGAATGAAACCTCACACCTCAGAAGCCAGTCAGGTTTGGTAATTACAAGACATTTTATTTCAAATAACGTGTTTACTTCTCGTTGTAAACACTGGATCCATTGAATTCGGTTCAGAGAGGTTGGAGCTTGGTGACCCCCACTAGTTATTTTTCCTCAAATACATAAGGAATAAATTTGTTTTCTAAAGTGTTGTGGTTTTGATGAACTAACATCAGCCTTTCTTGTGTCTATTTCCAAGGCTTTCCCCTAGTTAAATTTCTGCTTTTATTTCAAGTGCTTTTTAAAAATGTATTTTTCATTTATTATAAGAGATCAATTTATGTATGGAGGATGACTCATATTTTCTTTCATGGATCTTCCTCTTTCCACCTAGCCTGTGTTTTCTAAAAGTAGACACAACCAAATGTTTTTGTTCCTCTTAAGAAATCCCTGACAGGCCCATGACACCGGCTAGTGCCGTAGCTGTACATTTCTATCCATAATTGATGAGCTGGGGCCCGGCAGACAGCACCAGTACACAAACAGTATAGATTACCATACAGCGAGGGGTTGTGGGTCTTTGGATTTTCCATTTCGGAATAGAAATAACTTCTTGCTAAATAACAAAAATTTCAGGAGTAAGTTTATAATAGTAATAAATATTCTTCAGAAAACAAAGCCTTGGCCAGCCAGAGAAGATTTGGACAGTCTTAAGATTCTAACTTTATTATCTTGTCCTCCACTCCAGCCGTGTCTCCGCTTAGCAGCACTTGGTTTTTTTTGTTTTGTTTTTGCTGACATTTTGGTGGTAATATTTTAAAAATACAGAGTTTTAGTGCTGAGGAAAGTTAAATTCCAAATAGGACCTTTTGAGGAATTTCTCAATGTAATTGCCCTGTTTCTTTGATTTACTAGAAGATTCTGTGAGAAATTCGTGTCATGGTAGTGGTGTTTGTTATGTCCCATTCACTATGCCTGTCTTTTCCTCTGCACACAGTGAGCACACTTTCTTGTCTATAGGCCTTTTTACATGCTCTTTCTGGCCCTCACCCCCACCCTAGACCATATGTAGGTATCTCCCACCTTGACCTTTCTTCACTTGGCCATTCCTACACATCATTTGGATTTCAGTTTAGATGTCACCTCTTTCTAAATTCCTCGCTCAGTTAGGTGAGTTAAGCAGCCCTTCCTTAACCCCATGACCCAGCCTTTGCCTTTTTACTTTGCCACAACTAGTCTGTAAGATCATTTAGGGTACAGACCAGAACACCTTTATCATTGTTTCCCCAACCTCCATGCCTGACATAGAGGAGGTGTTCAATAATTATTTGTTGAGTGAAACTACAAAGATCCTAATAATATAAAATTGAACTTTAAACATAAAAATGATACAGACTGTTAGGTTTTAGATAATAAATTGTTAGAATTTATAGGCTTCCTAGATTTTTTCTTTTTCTTATAGTGATATGTATTCGTAAGAAGGCTGTGATAACAGAAAAAAATGGATATAAATTACAACTGTGTTCTACATTGAAATACTCATGAAACTATTTTTTTGAATTTTAAGTGACCAAGTTAATATAAATGAAACCTGTGTAGTTAAGAAATAAATATAGCTGAAAGGCTATAACTGAAATTAAACCCAACTGGGGAGGGAGATATATAGTTCTTCAATTTTGAGAGTTTAGGCTCGTTGCTTTATTTTGATTCACTTTCTTTAGAATTTCTTAGAAGAACAAAGAATGTTTCTGAAGCCTAATATGTACTATTTAGTTCTAGATATATGGAAGAGAATATCAATTTTGTCATTGTTTCTTGGGCTGCCCTTATACTTTCAGAAAATATTAATAGAGTGCACAAATGTCATTTCCTCTTTTAACCAATGCAACATAGCAAGCTGTACTAAAGCTCTCACACAGAATGTCTGTTTGTTGTCTTTTATTGTTGTTGTTTTCTTAATACCACTTAATTTCAGAACATATTCCACAATTCCCTAGTAGAGTCAGTTATCAGTTTGCAAATTAGCTTCCCACTTTGTAAATCAGTCATTGATTTCTATGAGGAATGATTTTGAATTTCAACCTTATAAATGGAGATTAGGCCCATATATGCTTTTTCATCCGTAGGAGAACTGAACTGTATAGTATAGTGACGTGGACTCAAGAATCAAACTGAGTTCAAAGACTGACCTCAAAAATTACTATTTGTCTTTGGGCAAATACGCTAATCTCTGTGCACAATTGGTTTCTTCATCTGCAAATGGGGATAATAATTGTACTTATCCATTGGCTTGTTTTCAGAATTATATCACACTTGCAAAGTGTATAGAACAGTGTCTGGCAGATATGTTCAATAAGTACTACCTAATATTATTATTATTAATAATCAGTCCTAAAAGCAAGAAATCATTTATTCCTTTATTCAAAAATATTAATTGAGCCCCTACTATGTATGTCCTGGGCATTTTACTAGGTACAGGGAATACAAGATGGAGCAAAAAACAGCATGGTCTTTACCCTCATAAAGCTTACAGCCTAGTGGAGGAGACACAGACATTAATGAATGAATCAAACAAATAAATGTAAAATTACAACCATGACGTGGGCCATAAAGTAGATCATAAAGCCATGAGAGCACATATTCAAGGAAATTGATATTGGCAGGGAGGCTTCCTGGATGACTGAAGGAAGCTTCTATCTGCAGGTGGGAGGGGACACAGCCCCGCCAAGGAATGGACCAAGGGGCCCATGGCTGGAGTATGGAGAGCCAGGTGGAGAATGGGGAGAGATGGAGATGAAGAGGTAGAAGGGGCAGATCATGCAGCATGTTATAGACCATAATTAGAATATTGGTTTTTAAAGACCAATGGGAAACTAATGAGGGATCGCATTTCAGTGTGGAGACAAGGTTGGAGTTTCCCAGAGTATAAGAGGTAAGAGAAGGAAGAATGACCTCTTCCTAGATGTAGCATTGGTTCCAGGCTGAATTTTGAAATCCGAACATTTGCCATTGCATCCTCCTGGCTCCCTCTCTGTTCCTTCTTCTACCTAGTCTTTCCACCTAGGCCTGTAGTTTTCATGCCACTGTTTACCCTTCTGCATCAAGCTAGTCAGGCCTGCCTTGCCTACAAAACTGTCTCTTGCTCCAAAATGCTCAGTCTTTCCTGCTTCTAACCAAATCTCATTCTATCAAGAAGTTTTAGATTCATATACATATTGAGAGGAAAGCATACTAAGATGTGAGCAGCTTACCTCAAGAACAGTGTTCTCAAGTTTATGGACTCCTTTACATTCTTAATATTTGCTGAGGACCACAGAGAGCTATTGTTTATGAGGTAACATTATATCTATCTATATTTACCATATGTTAAATTAAAGCTGGAAAATTATTAATTCATTTAAAAAATAATGTCCATGATATGTAATTATGAATATTTTTATGAGAAATAGCTATATTTTCTCAAACAAAAAGAAAAACCAGTGAAAAAAGTACCATTGCTTTGCATTTTGCAAATTTCTTTAATGCCAGGCTTATTACGAGACAGTCGGAATCTCATATCTGCTCCTGTATTAAATCGGTTTCAGTATCACATGTCATATAGCCTCTGGAAAACTCTTATTATGCAATTGTGAGAGAATGTGAGTCAAAAAGACAAATAATGTGTTCATATTATTATGAAAGTAGTTTTTATCTCACTGACCCCCCCAAAAGGTCTTAGGGACCCTTGAGTCCCTGAACCACACCATGAAATCTGCTGCTCCAGAAGAAGGTATGCAATTTTAAAACAAGATACTTATTAAACCAAAAGACTCTCATCTGAAGTGGCATTTCAGGTAGTCTACGAGCGAATTGAAAGAATTTAGGCAATATAGCACTAATCTATTTCTGATTTTTACCACTTCTCCCATGTATCTATTTTTTAACCCATTCTAAAGATTCCAAATGATTTTTAGCATTGGTAGAGACTCCTGTGAGTATTTAGACAATATTTGAAATTCTTTAAACATGGTTTTTTTGTGCTGGTTCCTGGTGTAAGACATATCCGTCATTCAAAGTACATTGTGATTCCCACATAACTTCCCATGAGCATTGGGTCACTTAGCTTTCTGTGACACAGCCTTGCCTAGATATTGCAGCTTTGCCGTATTCATCTTTCAAGAAGAAATGATTTGTGAGGTGTAGCTAAAGTCACGAGAGGATTGTTAATCTCTGTGGTCTCTTCCAGGTCAGAAATGACATGACTTTATATTATTTTCTTATGTGGCACACAAGGGCTTTCTGAAGGCAGCTAAAAATGTTTGAAATGATGTATCATTTAAAAATGAGTTTGGCTTGTCTCATTGACAAACTTGAAGAACAAAATTTCTTTACATGAGTTTTGTTAAATTTGTTAGAAATTCATTTTCATTTCTTTTAATCATAACCTTGTACCTATAATATTAAGTTCCATCATCACTATTAGTGGGAATAAATTCAACCCTTTTTTTCACTTATATTAAACATATGTTGCTATCCATTCAATATTAAGTACTTCATTTTTTTTTTTCCTTCACAATCCCAAAAGTACCTGCAGGGTGAGGAAGACCATGCTAATGGAAAAGGATTGTTAAATCTGTCCTTCTCTTTGAACTAGTAGCTCATCATGGGTAGTTAATCCTCTTGACCACTACAGTTTATCTACTGAATCATTAGTAATTTCTGTTCCGTAAGGAGGAACATACGTAAGTGATAAAACATTCTAAAAGGACAGTTGAAAAGCATTTACACTCCTTCATTTGAACTGAATTTCTTGGGTTATCTTTGAGATGTGTCACTCATAGGCAAATGGTTAGGAACATGTTGGGCTCAGTCAGAGATCATGTATGAGTGGCCCACAGCCCACATGCAGACCACAGATGTGGTTTTTTTGGCTTACATAGTGGGGTGTGTGTGTGTTCATCTGAATGTGAGTGCATGTACTCTGTGTTTCCTAGGTTGCCCCACTCCCTATTATCTTACTTATGGCCCAATTCATATATTTACCTTGCCAGTCTGGCTGCTGTCAGTATTTGAATTAGCAGCTCTATAGCAAGCAGTCACATTCAGGAAGAATAGAAAAATAGAACCCAAGAAGATGATAACATAAACTGTGACATAAGGAATCATGTAATAGAAAATTATTTGATAAGAATATATAATTACTCATTTTTAAAATTCTTGGACATATGAAAAATAATTTTAAAGGTAAATGAAAATAGTAATTGAGAAGCATGCCTCAAAAATGACATTTATTATATAAAGATTTTCCAGTAGTTCAACATGGTAGGTAGGGTATGTAATTATGAAATAGGTCATGTCTTCCTGAAAGAGATCATCTATCAAAACTTTGCTTTTGCATTCTGTTACTTTTCTTGCTTATGGGCATTGGTTTATCTATTAAAAAAATACTTAATGTGCATTTAAATATGTGCAATCAACCACACAACTAATTTGTTCAGTGCAGAACTTTGTAGCGTTGGTTTATCTGGAAGGTCCCACAGCACCACCTAGTGCCCTCTATTTTATTTTGCATGATATTTTTATAAATTCAAAAATTCTGATGATGACATTTTAATAAAAAATATGGCACTGAAATAAATGCATGGTTTAAGTAGCATTATAAGTAGAATGATGTAAAGTAATCCTTACATGTCTAATTGAAAAACTTTGTAGAACTAAAAATGATTATATAACAGCACTATTATTATAATAAAATTTACTGGTTAAAAAAAATCACTAGTGTTTCTAATTCACAACCAAAGATACTCTTTAGAAGGTTGTTACATTGGGTGGGATCTAATGGAGCTATTGTTAAGTTTTTATCCAAAGCAGATACCTATTCTTTTTATTTCTTATTTGCTGTTCTACAGTAAGTTAAAGGTAATTTTTCCAGGCTTCTTATTGAAGTCCATGAATCTTAAGTCTTCATAGATTACATTTTTAAAACCATATGCCGCAGCTCTTATCAACTTCAGACTAAATTATATAACCACTTTTTAAATTGGGAATGTGTGATATTGAGAGATGGATAAAATATTTCTACATTAAAAAATAAAATGAGCCAAGTAAAAGAATGAAGTGCAATTAACATTCTTTTATGGAAAGAGCTTCAAGAAATACAATAAAGTGAGAAAAATAAAGCTATGTGCAGAATACTATGTATAATATGATTATCTTAAGAAAACTATATAAATTTGAATAATTTAAGAAGGCTAAATGGGCGGGTTGGGGGATAGAGGAATGGGTGGATAACTGGTATGTTTTTTCTATGATATAAGGAGTTACAAGAAACTGTTAACGTCTCCTAATTGAATGGCATGCTAGAAATTTTCAATTTTTGTACTTTTCTATAGAACTAAAATTTTTCTAATGAGATTCAGGTATAACTTTGTTTAAGGTCAATAACGGTTACTTGGGTATTAAAATTATAAACCATTTCATTTTTCCTTATAATGTTTGTCTGTATTAAAAACAAAAACACGTTTTTAAGAGAAACTAGTGTTATGAGACAAGGTAGGCATCCATCTCATAGGCTTATCTTTTTAGAAGGCTTTATGATACTTTTATTTATTTATTTATTTGTTTGTTTATTTATTTTTAGAGAGAGCGTATAAGCCCCAAGAAGGCAGAGAATTTTGTTGGATTTATCACACTGTATTTTTGACTTCTGGAATAGTATCTGGCACATAGTAAGTGCTCAGTAAGTTAGTGTTGAATGAGTGAATGAATGAGGATATACTACATTGTGTCCAACTGCTATATAGAATACTATATAGTGATAAGATGTATGATAATAGAATTTTACTGTATTTGTATATATATAAATATATGTGTATATACAGTTACATTGTTATCATGAACACTGATAAGAATTAGTTCAAAGCTTAGACTATCAAAAGCCCTCAATTATATCTTCAAATGTTTATGTATGGCTAGTTTTAGTTTGGTTTGGTTTTTGCCTGTTCTTGATAAAAGACTTTATATATCACATTAGCTATATTTGCAACTTGGTCAAAATGAAATTAAGTCAAAATGGTTACTAAAGAATAGTGCTCTGGGGGCTCACATCTGTAATCCCAGCACTTTGGGAGGCCAAGGTGGGAGGATCACTTGAGGCCAGGAGTTTGAGGCCAGCCTTGTCTCTACAGAAAATTTAAAAATTAGCCAGGCCTGATGGCACATGCCTGGAGTCCTAGCTACTTGGGAGACTGAGATAGGAGGATCCCATGAGCCCAGGTCACAGTGAGCTATGATCTAGCTGCTGCGCTCTAGTCTGGGCAACAGAGTGAGACCCTATCTCCAAAAAAGAAAAATAAAATAAAAATAAAAATAAAGAATAGCACTCTGATCATTTCCCTTTTATATTTCAGTTACTGATAATACTATCATAGCAACCTATCAGTTACTAATTTTAAAGTTCCTGCAATTATACTTGCATTAATCATAAAATGCTAATTGCTGATTAAATATATTTGATTCCTAATTACTTATTTAAAGTTCCATGACATTTTACAGTTACCTGTTAGTGAAAATCTATTCATAAGCATAAACTATATTGTTTTATTTTAAACATACAGTGGTTCTTGCTAATGTGGTGTGCATAGATTTTTTTTTTTTAACTGTCAAAGTGTGTAGAAGTTGCCCTCTACTGGGGAACTAGAAAAATTAAGTTAACATAGATTTTCAATTTCCTTAAAGACTCTTAGTTAAATTCATTGATGTGATTTACCAGATGATCGCTTCTTGCTCTCTGGCACTTTTCAGTTCTAAAGATATTGAAATGTTTAGCCAAGTACCCTAAAAAATAAATATCTGATATGAATATACCTGCAGCTCTTTCTGATTGAAAATCTTGGCTATTCGCTATTCCCTCTTAAAAATTTCTTAGTAACAACACTCAATAGTTAAGGTGTAGAAGCAATTGTATTGCAATGAGTCTTTATCAAAACATTAAGGAGAATGAGTCATTACTGTTTGTAACAATTCAGCACAGGAATTTTTCAGATAAAAGTCTAAGCACTCAATTTTTTTTTGCTTTTTGCCAGTGCCTTTGCATTTTCCTGGGTCTTAAAGTGAAATTTGATTATGGGTGAAGTAATTTACTTGTTCTATTAATTATTGAACTTTTATACCAAAAAAAATACATTATCATAAAATGGCTAGGTCCATTGATTGGTCCTTATAAACTGATAAGACAGTGTTCTTCCTTATGCCATCATTGCTTTCCTTCTGCCTCCAGGAGTCTGCCAGGCTTTGGGTAACACTGCCCTAAAGAGTTCAGAGTTCGGGATCTCTCGGTTTTTCACATCCCAATTGTATAGTGTATATTTTTCTTCTCCTGCCCATTGTTGGCACTGATGATGAGGGGTAGAAAGGGAAAGAAGAGACTCCCAAAAGTCAGCCTAAACACCTAAATCCTACTGCCTCTGTGCCTTAGGGGTGGCAGGGGAAGATTTGTGGACCAATGACCCTCATATGAGGTACAAATCTTTCTTAGGACCATTGGTTAATTTACCTCCTTCTCCTGACTGAAGCCTCTCTGAGTCACAAAGTTCAGGGCCACTTTTCTAAGCTGTAGGAATGGCTCTGGCTAAGGAATATTATTAAAACACCCGAGTAAATCAGACCATTGATATATGAGACAAGGCAAGCGGAGTGCAGCTGTCTCCATTCATTTTGTCCATCAATACTCAGTATTGATCACCACAGCTAGACCTAACAGTGCTGTGTGCTGTCATTTAGACACATCCAAAAGGAGTGGATGAGCTGTGCCAAACCCGTTCATTGCACATGTGTAGCCATGGTCTGGGTTTTTGTTTGTTTGTTTGTTTGTTTGTTTTTTATGTTAAAGATCTGTTATAAGCCTGAACATTAGTTTGGATTAAACTGTTATTTTGAATGTCTTATTTAAAAGAAAATCAATTTTTAATTATTCTAGAAGTTTATTTTAACATTCAGAGGTCTGAATTAAAAGCCCCTTTTCCAAATCGCCCACAAATCTCTTCCCATTACCTTCTTTCTCTGTCCTCATTGACCTTCACATTATCCCTCTCCTTCATCTTCCACATCTCTGCCTTGCTTTTGCAGACTTTTACGGAAATGCTCTCCCATATCCTTGTTGGCAATTCATGTGATTTTGGTGAGTTAGAGGGTGGGTGGAGAGGAAGTACCTGTTTTAAGATTTTATTTTTTTCAAAACCTGTCTCTAATCTGTTCTAATTTTATTATCTAGGGGTTTTTTTTGTCTTATATATATGATAAATAATATATCACTAAATAATAGCTTTCAGACCTTCCATATGTGAGCTTTGCTCTACTCAACTAGTTGTAGGAGGCAGGTGTGGTATCAGAAATAAAAAATTGATCAAGGAATTTGAGATATTTAATAATAAAATAATCTTTGTGTTTCCCATAACTCTGAGCCTGTGAGTGACAGATACCACCTCCTTGAGGCCCAACTTTGTAATTCGTAAAGTGAGCTAGCAGATTGTCCCCAATGTCTCTTTTAGCAAGAATTCTTTGATTTCTCTATATTCTCAAAGAAGCTTAACCAATATATAAACATAATGGCAGAGACCATGGATTCTGGAGAGAGATGGCATGGCCTGTTTCCCATTCTGAAACTTATTGCTTAGAAATTCTGTAAAATTCTTCTGTCTCTGCACCTCAATTTTCTCCTCTCTAAAATAGGGAATTATAATGGCACCTTTCCCATAGGTTTGTTGTGAGGACTGAATGAGTTAGTACATACAAAGAGCATAGAACAGTTTCTGACACATACACAGTAGGCATTTAACAAATATCAGCTAGTCTCATTACCATAAACAGGGTTGTAAAGCATTTCAGAAAGTGTGTGTTTCTCATGAAATGTATATACTGCTCCCTGAGAGAAGAATTTGTGGACACACTTTCATTTATTCATTTGTTCTTTCATTCAGCAAAAAATGTATTGAGTACCTACTATGTTATAGACAGTAATGAGCAGATACACATTAAATCTTTTAAGCCAGTGGGAATAAATATCCAGTGTTCCTCTAGTGACCCAAGAGAGTCACTTGGTGCATATTCCTATACCATTGGCAGACTATATTTGTAATCTTTGACCCTATTTTATATTATATATTTTGTATTGATTTCCTACAATTCATTTCCTGAATATCTTTTTCTTGTAATTTTCTACTTCCTCCTTTGCATGTTTTTTTTCTTTTAACAACTTTTCTTCCCTTTGGACCATCTCCTGGCCTCTTAACTTTTGTTTTTATTCCTTTTGCTGAGTTCTATCTCCTGACACTTTGTATAGCTTAGCCATAGTCTCTATAAGCCCTTTTTTTCCTCACCTATACAATTAGGATAATCAATTTACTTATTGGAATTTTACATTAAATAATGTTTGTGAAGCACTTAGCACAGTTCCTAGTCCATAATATACCTCAATAAATGTTGCCTATTGTTATGATGGTGTTATTTGGTATCAACTGAAGCCGTGATTCCAAAGCAAGAAATACCACAAGCTCCTATGTGTAAGATTCAGGCCATTGGAACTTTGGCTGACCACTGGGTAATGTGGAACCATCCTCTTGACGTTTTAAGAGAGCTGTGCTTCTTGTGTATAATGTCTGCTGTGCTACTAAGGATTGGCTTCCCCATGTATTCTCAGGGAAAATAAAATCACAACGCCTCAGATTGCAGGTGTGTGCCCGTTAGTAGAGGCCTACAGGCCAAAATGAAGCCTGGCAGGTCTTGTCTTAGCTATGAAAACTTACATTTTTATACTCCATAGTCTTCAAGCAATAAATTTTGATTTAATTTTTTTGCTGCCTCCTCCATCTAATATATACTCTACAGATAAGCATTTTTAAGAAGTTTCTTTGGAATATTAAATCTATAAACTTAGAAGACAATTATGTGAAAATTTCTTAGAAATTAACAAAAAGTTCCCACATCCATCTTACTTTGGGCTTTAGTTAAATTTCTTATTGTTTTTGTCACCCAGTCTGGATAGAAAAAGCCAGGTTAATAGGTAATAGTTTTAATACAGGTCTATGAGTTTACGTAGCCTGAAAAGAAAATTTACTTTTTCAGTTAATAAGTAAAAAGGGAAATCATGAGTTTGAATGCTATTTTGTCATCATTAACATTTATCACTACAAAAGTTCTAATTAGCAATGTACATGTATTCCTCCTTTGTGTTCTTGTGTTTATTTATTACCTTTTGTATAGCTTTGGACATTAGAACCCCAAACTCCACGCATTCTGCCTGCTATTCAGCATCTTTAATTGCGCCCTCCCTGGCAGTCCCCCTTGCTTTGCTTCCATCACCTTTGGCAAGGAGAACCATCTTCAGATTGGAAATGGTAACGTAAATATTGACAATAGGAAAATAGATCCAAGATAAGCAGACTCTATCTGTTGGCCCAGACAGATTACTTTGTAGGGTCCTGAGAAAACTAACATTTGAGATTGCTGATTCACTATCTTTGACAAAAGAAAAGGAACAGAATCAACAGCTGAGGATGTGCAAACGTCACTGCAAATTTCAAAAAAAAAACGGGGGGGGAAAGAAAATTGATGTCATGCACTATTAACTAGTAATTTTGTTAGTAATCTAGAGAAAATCTAGAGTAATTAAATCGTGGATTATAAGGAGTTACAAAGGAACATGCTGTGATGTTTCAAAGCCAGCATGGCTTCACTAAAAGACAAGTTATAAAAACAAAAGTTACATTTATTTCTTTTCGAAATACAATTATTAATTCAAAGCAATACTTTGGAGCAGGGATCTGCAAACTATGGCTCTTGGAAATCTTACCGCGCCTATTTGTTTACCTATTATCTTTGGCTGCTTTCCAGGTACAACAGCAGATTTGAGTAATTACAACAGTATGGCCGACAAAGCCTAAAATAATTACTATTTGGCCAAATACAGAAAAGGTTTGCCAACCTCTGCTCTAGAATCTAAATTCATTCTTTCTTTTTGAATGCCTGCAAATTACCTGGGGATCTTGCTAAAATGCAGATTATGATATAGTAGTTGTGGGGTGGAGTTGAAGATTTGGCAAGACCAATGTTGGTTTTTCTCAGACCACATTTCAATCTAGTGAGGATCAAGATTTCTAAAAGACATTTAGCAGATTCCCCCATTTTAAATAAAGAAAGAGAGTAAACTATGAATTGGAAATCAGTTCAGTTGGTTAGAATCTTACTTATGTGAATGATAGTATCTGTGAAATGTTAGAAGATCAGTGTCGTTTTGGAAAGAAGTTTTTCTTGGTCATTTCAAAATGATTATATGATTATCATTTCCTTGTATGAGCTTATTGATAATAGTTGAAGTTAGCAATAATAGTTGATAACTCATGTGTTTAGATGACTAATATTAACTGGGTTGGTCTGCTGGACAGTTCCTCTGTGAGAAGACAATTCTTTGTGTGTCTCATATTCTGTACATCTTGTGAACAGAGGCACTGACTTCCCTTTGTTCTCAACACTGGAACAAAGGGCAGGTTTGCTTTCTGCCCATTATAAAAGATTCAGGTTCCCTAAACGCAGTATTCCTCTCCTGTAATGCAATCCATCGCCTGTGCAGGCATCCATCTCAGCCCATCTGGATCACTCTGCTTGACTTGCGGGCAGGGGGAACTGATGCCAACATCATGCTTAGGCTGCTTGCTGTGCTGTGAGTGATAGAAATCCTTTGGCTCTGACCCAGAGTCTTGGGTCTTCTGCCAGCATACTTGAAAATGTAGCAGGCCAACTTGTTATCTTCATAGTATGGTAATCTCTGACCCTTCACAATTTTAGACACTCTCTCCCCATAGTCATAACACATGTTTTCTATTACTGACTTTCCTTTTCCTCTGCACCCATGTTCCCCTCATTTTAGTAAAATTCTTTAAGTTCCACATAATAGAGAAAAGAGAAGCTCTCAAATGAAAATCCCTTCAACTTTCTAACATCAAGCATACCAGGCTATCTTCATTTGTACCCACTCTGTCTTTTTCTTTTACAAGGAAGAGGTATCTGTCCTACGTCCTTTCTACAGGTAACCCTCCAGCCGTGTGCTGGAACTCCTTCGCTGATGCCTCTTTAGGTACAGTAGCTATAATTTCTTCTCTTTACTCAATCTCCATTCCTCTGATCCCCTTTTGTCTCTTTCCTATGAATTTTGAGAATCTTCAAGGTTCTTCTTTCCAAAATGAAGCAAACAACAAAACAAGAAACAACAAACTTCCTTTACCTTACCTTCATTCCACTCAAGTTATTGCTCTCTCTCTCTCCTCCTTTTTGCAGCTAGACTTTTTTTCTTTTTAATAGAATTAGGAAGTACAAATTGAATTCTCTTATATGTATATAGTGTGTATTATGAAGTCCAAGCTTTTGTACCCATCACCTGAATAGTGTACATTATACCTCAGAGGTAATTTTTCATTCTCACCTCCTCCCACCTTCCCACAACTAGACTTCTTAAAAGTGTTGTCCAAACTGTCTCTCATTCCCCTCTGAGCTTCTCAGCCCTCAGACTACTCCCAATTTAATGTTCACATTAGTCATTCCATTGAAATTGTTTTCTTCTATGAGGTTCAATCAGTATTCTATATTCTTTAACTTCTTATATTTTTGTAGCAATAAACCACCAAACTATATGCTGAGGATTTACTCAACTGTATCCACTGTCCAGACTTTATTCTGATCTTCAGCCTCATATATCCCACTACTTACAGCATCTTTAATTACAGCCACCTCAAACTCATCATCTTCCCCAAGAAAAATAAATCCCCAATTCTTCCCTGGCTCAGTGATTGGCCCTATGAACTACTATTTGGTCAAGAATCAATTCAGAAAGCTAAGAAACCATCCTCCCTTCCATTTCGGCACCCGCCCCACATACTTAGTTGGATAGTCTACCAGTCTACCTTTCAAATACTTTTTGAATCCATTATGTCTCCCTATCTTGATCACTAAGTTCCATCACCTTAGCCCAAATCAGCTCCTGCCTAAACTAATAAACAACCTTCTAATTAGTTTGCCTACCTCTAATCTTCCTCTACTTTACTCTCTTCTCTACACTACACCCAGAGTGATTGTTACCTAACCACAAATAGCATCATGCCATTGCCAAGGCCCCTCTCCAACACCCATGGCTGCGTAGATGCTGTCGGTGGCTTCCCCTTGCTTTGAAGTGAAGCCCAAACCCCTTACCATGGATTACTAGGCCTTCATTACTTTGCTTCATCTGGCTTTTAACTTCATCTCTCACAACTGTACCTCTCACACTCTTGTCTTTCAGTTTCTCTATGTTCCTCCTGCTTCCAAAGCCTTTCTTCAGTCTCTTCTCTTCGCCTGTGTTTTCTCTCCTTCCCCTTCTTCTGCTCTGTGATTCCATTGCCTGGTTAACTCCTGTTGTTCTTTCAGTTCTCATCCAGGGTGCTCTGACCTCCCTGTTAAGCACTCTCATAGCTTGCTGAGATTTTCGTTTGAAATACTGTCATTTTATTGTAATTGCTTCTGTCTTCTCTAAAAAAAACAATGCAGTCATTTATTGTATATATGTCTGTGTTATTCACCACTGTGCCTAATAGAGCCTGGTGTAGTAATCACTAAGTAGGTATTTGTTGAAATGTATCAATGACAGATCAAAATCTAGAAAGATAATAGGCCAAATCTCATAAGCTAATGTTTAATATGAATATATGTAAGACCCTTAATTTTTAATATGAATATACGTAAGACCGTTAAATTTGGCCTGGAAAAAGTCACCATCTTTTGAGAATTAGATGATAGAAGTATTTCTTAATCAAAATGCTGAAGTTTAAGAGGAACAAGGTAGAACTGCTTTCTGTGATGAGAACTCTTTATGGACATAAACCATACATTTGCCCTCTCCCCTCAGCACCAGTGATGTCTGATCCATAGTTAGTACTCAGTAAGTGTTTGTTTAATGAAATGTAATGTCACTGAGACAAGCCAGCTGCCATTCCCATAAGATCTCAAAGGGCGACATTGCTTTAATGGGGTCACCACAATTTTATTAAAAGTTTTCACAAAAACTATGATTGCACAAAAAACACCACAAAATTATTATTAAAAGTTTACTTGGCAAGCATGGTCTCAGACTAGAGAACATTAACAGGAGGGTGTCAGGGGCTAGTATTATCCATCTCAAATAGTCCGATGCAGCTATCTTCACTGTAGTGCAGTGTGCCTGATAAACAAACCAGCATGCTCGTGTCAGCTGCTAGAACACCCTCTTGCCTTGACAGAGCTATGAACATCCTGCTGAATGCCTAATCTGGGCATGTTAAGGTGCTTAGCCTGTGAAGGTCCAGCTGTAAAGAGGAAAATATAGGTAGAGGAGGGAAAAGAGGCCCTTGACTCGAGAATCAGCCACCACTTTCTTTCCAGCTACCCTTCCTAGGCTCCTAATGCCTCTTTCTTTCTTTTTAATGTTTACTCAGCTATACATTTTGACATCCATCTTATAATAGCATAGTCTTTGGAGATCACGTACCCTGACCATTTTGTTTCAATTTAGATGTATTCAAAATTCCCCACACCACCCCTTTATAATTTATTGCTTAGGATTTGTTAGCCAGTCTCATTCATTTGTTGGTTTGACATCATTTCATTCTTGAAGAATAAACTTTTCTCTTAACTTTTTAAGCTCTCACTATATACTGGCCACTGGACAAAAGGTAAAGATAGCCTGGGGGTTTAGGGTGGCATTAATCTTTTTTTTAAAGGGATCTTTCCATTAATACAAGGTTCAGAGGAAAGGAGTTGTCAAAATATAATTTTCAAAAAGTTAAAAACATGATTTTCTTACACATATAGAATGCACACATCAAACATTTATTCAACTGAATAGTGGTGAAACCAGTAGGATGGTAAAGTTGGTTCCAAGAAGATTGTAGAAATGGGGTTTATATAGGCCATCAGAAAAGCATACTGAAATAAGTTTGCTAAATTAGAAACAAAACTGGCTAATGCCCACAGGGTAAACCATAATCATTGTGGTTATTTTTTCTATAACCAGAAATCATTTCAATTTCTACTGGGAAAAAAACTCTGTAAATAAACATATAATTTTATAGTCTATGCCCTAACAAATATAAACAGAAGTCAACAAAGGTATCCCTCTGGTAGTTAAATGAACTTTAGATTGGCCTGTTAGTGCTCCAGGATGACATCAAAAGGACATGCACTCCTCTTTTTGCCTCATTTCCACGTTCCGGTCAATTTTTATTAAGTGAGTACTATGGACTCTTAAATTCATCTGGGTGTGTGTCTAAGAGAAGGCTCAGAACTCTATCCAAGAAGAAGTGTGGAGGAACTGAGGACTTTTATCCTGGAGAAGACTTAGTGTGGGGACCAAATTGCTAACTTCAGCATTACTCTTCAAATAGAACCCTGAGGAAATAGCTGAGGAGGGCAAAGATTTTACTTACACCCTTCAAGAGCATCAGTTAAAAGGCCATCACCAGGAAAGAGGGTGAGACTTGCCCTAAATTGCGTCAAGGGAAAGAAGAGCAATAATGGTAGTGATTTGGGATCAGTATAAGAAAGAGCTTCTCCCTTGTGAGAGACCTTCAGCCAGGCCATTGTTTGCCTTGAGAGCAAGGGTGTTTTCTCTTGGAAGGTTCCCTGGCACAGGTGCACCAGGCGTAGTTCACATCACTGGTGAGGACGTGAGGGAGGCAGTGAGAGGGGTTCATGCTTCAGATGAGGACCAGACCGGGGTATCTCGAAGATTCCTGCAAAACTGATATTCTGTCATTCTGTGAAAACTGAGTAAATGCAATGTCCTGGAGACAGAAGCTTAATAAGTCAGTTTTGGTATCTATGTGATCACTGTAGTTGTTGCAGCCAAACTTTTTGGTAGCATTTTCTACTAAAAAATATCATAAGTTCACTTCAGTTTTGCCTTTTGTATAAGTCCTATTGCTGAGAGAAGTGCACTCACAGTTTTATTGTTGTTTTTGTTGTTATTGGGATTTTTTGTTTGTGTATTTCAGTGCAACTATGTCTCAGTGTCTCAGATTTGACACTTTTTTCTCCCTTTCCACTAAAGTCATTAAAATATATTCACCCAATCATTCACATCAAAGGTGTAAATGGATTTTCTGAATGTTTTTCAGGAGACAATGAAAGCCAGTCACTTTGTGACTTGACTTCTTCAGGTGTTGCAATCAGAATGTTTTGTACACCATCCAAATTGCAAGGATGCTAAAACTGTGTCTTGACCTTGAATCTGCAATGAGGGGATAACATATTTGCCAGAAGTGCTCATCCACCACCTGTTTGGTTTTATCCATTTGTATAGAATTTACTTAGGAAAGAGAAAAGAAAGGAATTAAATTGAGCCTTTATATACTCAAAAGAAAATAACATGTTTATTTGACTTTCCAGCTTTCAATGATTGCTGCTGACACAGTTTAAATTTTCAGTTCAACCTTTTTACCATTGATATTTGCAAAAACTTGACTTTAAAAAAAATGTATCAGCCATGTGACACAAAGGCTTACTTCTTAGTTTGTTTCATGTCATCAAAAAGACATATTGAGCCTGAAGCTCCTTTCAGATTTACTCTTAAAATAAAACCCTGAGAAAATAGCTTAATATTGCAAAGATTTTATTTACACTGTTCAAGAGCACAAGTTCTAGAGTCAAGGAGAAAATCAATTCCTGGCACGGCCTCTTCCTACTTTCGTCAGCTTCCTTACCCAATAGATGGAGATAATAACAGTACCCACTTCATAGAGTTGTTGTGAGGATTATATAAAATAATATATACAGTGTCCTTACCACAGTATCCAATATAAGGACTACATAAGTGTTAGCTATTATTATTTTACTAATAGTTAATGATGACTTCACCAAAACTTAATTATGGCCCTCTCGTCAAAGAATATATCATGGTCAACTTATTTCCTAATACAACTGAAAAGTAAGTTTCAGCATTATATAATAATTCAGTCTTAGTTAATAAACTTAAACAGCTATTCTTAAGAAAATAAGGAGGAATACTGAATCCAGAATTAGAAAATACTTCCTATTCACCAGGAAACTTTTAGTATTTTAGGAATAAATATTGTAAGTCCTTGGAAAAGCTGGAAAGAAACTGTTGTGTGTTGGCGACTATACATTCAGGCAGGAAACCCTGTCAATAAAAGTGCTCTGCTTTCCAGAATGAGTATCCCTAAGAATCAGTTGTCAACTTGAGACAAAGATCATACAGCCACTAATTGCTGCATATATTGCATAAACAGAACTCTGCAGAAAACGATACTGGTTCTGGAAATCTGCTCCCCGGTATGGTGGAGTCAGTTCTGGATTTAGAATTGGACGAAGCAGGCTCAAGTCCAGGCTGTGCCATTTATTTGCTGTGTGACTCTGGGTTTGGTTGTTTGTCTTTCCTGAACACCAGTTTCCTCATCTATAAAATGGGCCTCATGCGTAACTTAATTCCCTCGATAGGGGAGCATGAAATTTTAAAATGTACATGAAAGGGCTAAAGCAAGATACCATTAATAGTACTAGTGTTATTACCAATGCTATTACTATTCCATTAAAGGAAAATGAAATGGATCCCCATGCATTTTATGAGTACAGTGTGGCATTGACTCAATCTCTAAAGTGGTGACAATGCTCAACCTTCTTCCTGTGGGTGAGAATTCTCATTTTATCACAGATAGCATGCCCTGTTTCTCAGAATTGCCATTAGTGTTGCAAGTTTCTATTTTCTTTTACCTGAATTTAGGTGAACTGACAGATAACGAAAGTAAAAATCGTTAGGTTATAATCTAAGTGAAATCTGTTCACCATATACTGAATTACTTACCAAATCATTATACTCTTGCTTTAAGTTCTTTGTTAGTTTGCCATTGTTAACAGAATCAAGTCCAAGCCCCTCTGGCATACAGAATGTGATTGATCTGGTCTGACCTTCCCAACTTTTTATAGCTTTTTGAGTGCTCCTTCCTTTTCCTGGCATATCCTTGCTGTCCTTCTGCTGGATCCGTTTCCATTAGATCATCAACTTTGTTCGTAGTCTCCTCCTTCTCATGAAATAATCACCTCTTCCTTAACACCACTTTCCCCTCTTGAGCCAGAATATTTAATCTTGTGTCACTCTGTGTTTTTTATTGATACAAAATAATTGTATATATTTATGGGATTCATGTGTAATAATCAAATCATGGTATTTAGGATACCCAGCACCTCAAACATTTATCATTTCTTTGTGTTGGGAACATTTTAACTCTTTTCTTCTAGCTATTTTGAAATATACAATAAATTATTATTAACTATAATCACCCTACTATGTTATCAAACACTAGAACTTATTCCTTTATCTAATGGTATGTTTGTAGCCATTAACCAATCTCTTTTCATCTCCACTCCCTCTCCCCTCGCAGCCTCTGATAATCACCATTCTACTCTCTAATTCCATGAGATCCACATTTTTAGCTCCCACAGATGAGTGAGAACATGTAGAATTTGTTTTTCTGTGCATGGCTTAATTCACTTAATGTAATAACCTACAGTTACATTCATGTTACTGCAAATGACAGGATTTCATTCTTTTTATGGCTGACTAGTATTCCATTGTGTAAATATACCACATTTCTTTACCCATTCATCTGTTGATAGACATTTAGGTTGATTCTATATTTTGGCTGTTGGGAATAGTGTTGCAATAAAAATGGGGGTGCAGATATCTTTTTGATATACTGATTTTCTTTCCTTTGGATAAATACCCAAGAGTAGGATCGCCAGATCATGTGGTAGTTCTATTTTTAGTTTTTTGAGAAACTTCCATACTGTTTTCCAAAATGGCTTTACCAATCTACATTCCCACCAACAGTAAGAGTTCCTGTTTCTCCTCATCTGCATCAGCATTGGTTACTTTTTGTCTTTCTGGTAATAGTCATTCTAACTGGGGTGGGATGATATCTCATTATAGTTTAAACTTGCATTTCTCTGATGGTTAGTGATGAGCATTTTTTTTCATATACCTGTTGGCCATTTGTATGTCTTCTTTTGAGAAATGTCTATTCAGATTCTTTGCCCATTTTTTAATGAGATTATTTGGTTTTTTGCTATCAAGTTGTTCCCTCTGGATATTAGTCCCTTGTCAGATGAATAGTTTACAAATATTTTCTCACATTCTATAGGTTATCTCTTCACACTGTTGATTGTTTCCTTTGCTGTGTAGAAGCTTTTTAGCTTAATATAGTCCCATTTGTCTATTTTTGTTTCAGTTGCCTATGCTTTTGAGGTCTTATCCATAAAATCTTTGCCTAAATCAATGTCCTGAAACATTTCCCCTATGTTTTCTTTTAGGGGGTTTATAGTTTTGGGGTTTACATTTAAATCTTTAGCCTACTTTGAGTTGACTTTCATATATGGTGAGAGAGAGGGGTCTAGTTTCATTCTTCTGCATATGGATATCCAGTTTTCCCAGCACCATTTATTGAAGAGGGTGTCCTTTCCCCATTGTGTGTTCTTGGCACCTTTGCCAAAAATCAATTGGCTGTAAATATGTGGATTTATGTCTGGGTTTTCTGTTCCATTAGTCTGTGTGTTTGTTTTTAATACCACTACTATGATGTTTTGGTTACTATAGCTTTGTAGTATATTTTGAACTCAGGTAGTATGATGCTTCTAGCTTTGTTCTTTTTGCTTAGGATTACTTTAACTATTCATGTTCTTTTTTGATTCCATATGAAATTTTGGATTTTTTAAAAGTCTGTAAAAAATGATTTTGGTATATTTTATCATTATATAAAGACCTTTTTATCTCTTTTTACAGTTTTTCACTTAAAGTCCATTTTATCTAATATAAGGTTAGCTATTTCTGCTCTCTTTTGGTTTCTGTTTGTGTGGACTATCTTGTTCCTTCCTTTTACTTTTACTTTTAGTTTATATGTGTCTTTACAGGTGAAGTGAGTTTCTTATGGGTACTTTACAGGTGAAATGAGTTTCTCATAGGCACCTTACAGGTGAACTGAGTTTCTTATAGGCAGCATACAGTTGGGTCACATCTTTTTAACCATTTGGCCAGTTTATATTCTTTAAGTGGGGAATTTAATCCATTTATATTCAATATTATCATTACACTATTCCTGCCATTTTATTAATTGTTTTCTGGCTGTTTTGTATATCTGTGGAGTTTTCTTTCTTTCTTTCTTTCTTTCTTTCTTTCTTTCTTTCTTTCTTTCTTATGGTTTACCACTGTTTTTTGGTAGTTTTCTGTAGTGATAACATTTGGCTCCTTTCTCTTTCTCATTTGTGTACCTGCTTTACCAGTGGTGTTTATTCTTTTGTGTGTTTTCATGATAGTAGATATCATACTTTAACTTCCCAGATGCAGGACTCCTTTAAACATTTCTTATAGGGCCAATCTAGTGTTGATGGATTCCAGTCATTTTTGCTTGTCTGGAAAATACTTCATTTCTCCTTCATTTTTGAAGGGTAGCTTTTCTGGGTATAGTAATCTTGTTTAATAGAGTTTTTTTGTTTTTGTTTTTTTTTCTTTCAGCACTTTGAAAAGTTGCTGACCTCTCCTGACCTGTAATATTTCTGCTGAGAAATCTGTTGTTAGTCTGAGGAAGATTCCTTTATATATGACTTGATGCTTTTCTCTCGCTATTTTTAAAATTCTCTCTGTGCCTTTGACTTTTGGCAGTTTGACAATAATATGCCTTGGAGAAGACCTTTTTGGGTTGAAATTATATGGGAATTGTTGAGCTTCTTGTATCTTGATGTCTTTATATCTTGCAAGACTTGGAAAGTTTTCAGCAATTATTTTATTAAATAGGTTTTCTATGCCTTTGCCTATCTTTTCTTCTGAAAATCCAAAAATTTGAATATTTAGGCACTTTATTGTATCCCATATGTCATGTCATCTTTCTTCTCTTTTATTGTTGTTTTTTTTTTTTCTTTTTCTTTTTGGTCTAACTGGGTTGTTTCAAAAGACCTACCATCAAGTTCAAAAATTACTTCTGCTTGATCTATAACTGAAGCTCTTAATTGTATTTTTTATTTTATTAATAGAGTTCTTCAGTTTCAGGATTTCTGTTTAGTTCTTTTTTTATGATATCTCTATCTTTGTTGAATTTCTCATTCAGATCATGAATTGTTTTTCTTATTTCTTGGTGTCATTTATCTTTGTTCTCTTATATCTCACTGAGTTTCTCTGCTTTCACTATTTTGAATTCTTTTTCAGACATTTAACAAATTTCCTTGTCTTTGGGATCTGTTATCTGAGAATTATTATGTTCCTTTGGAGGGGTAATCTTTCCTTGCTTTTTCATGTTTCTTATTTCCTTATGTTGATATGTGTGCATCTGGTGTAACAGTTGCTTCTTTCAATTTTATAGATTGACTTTCATAGGGAAAGACTTTTCCTATAGATGTATCTGTGTCAGGTAGGGTGCTTTGGCTTCAATTCTGTGTGGGCACAGTAGTATAATCTCCATATGATTTCTTTGGCTATAATCAGCATCAGTGGTGTCTGTGTGGTTTTTAGTAGAGGCTGTGGTGAGGCTTTGCTGGGAACAGGGACAC
Organism: Cheirogaleus medius; assembly: GCA_008086735.1. NCBI lineage: Eukaryota > Metazoa > Chordata > Mammalia > Primates > Cheirogaleidae > Cheirogaleus > Cheirogaleus medius. The sequence continues at coordinate 10,148,013 of VBSM01000483.1, forward strand.
CAGATGGGCTGGTCCTTGGGCACCAGTTGTAGTGATGGAGGGCAGTGTAGGCCTGTCCTCAGGCCCCCAGATGGTACACATAGGACCAGCAGTGGTGATCCTCCAGACAACATGCATGGGCACCAGCAGTCCCAGCAGTGGAGATGGGTGGGTCTTTCTTAAGGCCCACCACTGATGTGCAAGGGTGAAAGTGGTAGGGGGTGGAGCAGATCAATTCCCAGGCCCCTAGATGATGTGCATAGGTGCCAGCAGCTGCAGTGGCAGGTGAAGCAGGCCTCTACTCAGACCCTCAGTGGTGCATGCAGGTGCTGTGGTGATGAGCAGGGGTGGCTCAATCCCTAGTCCCCCAATGTTCATGGGTGCTGGTGTGGCAGTGGTAGGCAGGGCAGGCCTGTCTTCAGGCCCCCAGATAGTGCACATGGGTACTAGCAGGCAGCACAGATCGATCCCCAGGCCCTCAGGTGATGTCTGCAGGTGCCAATAGTGGGTGGGGTAGGGCTGTTCTTAGTGCCCCGGGTGGTTTGTGTGGGTGCTAGCAGTGATAGCAGCAGGTGCTGTGGACCTCCCTCAAGCCCCCTGGTAGTGTGTGCAGGTGCTGGTAGCAGAAAATGAGGTGGGTCAATCACCAGGCCCCCACAGGATGTGCATAAGTGCCAGTGGCAGTGGTAACGGGTGGGGCTGGCCTATTGTCTGTCCCCTGGATTGTGTATGTGGGTGCTGGCAGGTGGGGTGTGTCAATCCCCGGGCCCTCAGACAATGTGCATGGGCACCAGAAGTGGGTAGGGTGGGCCTGTTTGCAGGCCTCTGATGGTGCACACAGGCACTGGCAGTGGTGGCGGGGGGGGGGGGTGTCAATCCGCAGGCCCCTGGACAATGTATGTGCACAGGCAGCAATGGTAGCTGTGGTGGTAGCAGCTTGTATTACTCTGTATTGAACTCTGTTCCTAAGTCAGCGTCCCTTACTGAATTATAAGCTGTTTAAGTATAGGGATCCTGTTGCATTTGCTCTTGAATCTCCAATGATGAGCATAGTACCTAGCAAAGAAGTGGATGTTCAATCAATATTTAAGCAAACTGACTTGAAATTGGATGGCTCCCACATAGACTGAAACAGACAGATATTTTCATTTCCATGTAGCTCTATAAAGTTTGGAATTCCTCCTAAAGTCTGAACATGGTCCATGTCATTGAAGGACAGTAGCCCTTCTAAGTTAAAAATTATTTTGGCATTTAGCACATCTAGCTCTCCTAAATGTACTAATGTGAACCTGTTTTGTAGACTCCAATGGAGTTGATAAGCCACAATACATGTTTTAATAAGTAGATTTTAAAGTTACTCTTAAATATTGTATTCCCTTTTGCCAATTGTAAAAGTTTGCACAATAAAGAGGCATTTATTCTATTATTTAATAATAAAACAAATCTGCATTGTGGATATTCACATGTGTATATGCCCAAGAAAGTCATGGTAGCAATGTTCATATAAAGTAAGCCAGTCCCTCTTGAGCCACAACCAAAACAATTTAGTTACTGTAATGACAAAAGGACTTCCATATAAATACCAAAAGGACTTTTTTCCAAAAGTAATGAAGTGGTCCCAGACCTGGATCCTGGGTACTGTCTGGGTATAGGGTCTTTCTCTCTCTCTCTCTCTCTCTCTTGCTCTGTCTTTTAAATACACACAAACATACCCTCAGATTATCTGAAAATTTAAAATTCCAAGTAGAATTCATTAATAAAAATCTGAAATGCTTTTTCTTGTATAAATCATAACAAAGTGTTGAGAGATAAAGGAAGAACTAAGACCAGCAAATAATCATCTGCTGCTCCAAAACTGAAATCTGTCATTTCAATTCCCAACTCAAACACTTAGGTTTTAAAGATTTACCTTCAAGAAACCTTAAAAGCTGGTATCCGGCCTCATTGGCAACAGCCTCAAACTGTTCCCTGTCATCGAAGAAAACAAATCTTTTGCTCGTTTCTGCCTAGGGGAGGCAGAGGGACTATGGTGGTCCTATGTGGCTGAATTAGATGAAAGACTTGCCTTCCACCATGGAGACATGGAGTCTAATCAAGTGAAATGAGTTTTGAGATCCCAGCTCATTTCCTAGGGGAGATCAGTTCACGTTACAAAATCACGACATCTCATTCATCACAACTGACGTGGTCTTTGCTCAGGAGAGGACCCCAACTGGGACCAAACCACCTGTCTTCTCTCAAAAAGGGGCACTTTATCCAAGTTAGAGTTGAAAGCCTTGGAGTGAGAAAGCTTTCCAGGCACCAGCTTCCATCCATGTGATACATGTGCAATGTCGAAGGGAACTTAGGTTTACAAAAGGAAAGACGAGTTTAAGGAAGATCGGTGGTTATACTTCTACTGATGCCAAATACAAATAATTGTAATAGAGATGTTAAGGCAGGATGGGAGGGAGAGCCAAGATTGGGGCTCCCTCTTCTTTATCTCCTAGATTTTATTAAACTAAAGTGAGAAGGATAAGCATTTCCATGCTTCAGAGTTTAACATGGCAAAGAAAATATCCTGATTTCCAGGCTGATAAATGATCATCATCTCTTTTATTTCTTTCAGGGCATCGTTATAACACCCCTGCTACTGCTGCTATTTGTGAGTATTTTGATGTTGTCGTTAATATTCTTTATTAAAAGCTATCTACACTCCTTTAAAAAGGGTCATTAGAATAAAATTGAAATTTGAATTATTTTGCGCCACATTTTGAACTGTTCTATTCAAGCTCTGCCAAGTAATAACACTCAGACACAAAGCAGCTTCACAGTCTTGTGATCCAAGAACAGCATGAGGACTCAGTTATCAGGCCTCAAACTCCTGGCTAAATCATTAGCTATTATAAATTAATAACCTGTGACACAGGTCACAAATGTACTGCTCTTTATTTTCTTATTAGTAAAACTAAAGTGATTGATAGTGACCAAGTGTTTGATAGTGTTTGACAGAGAGAACTTTGGAGCAGGGGAGCAAGGCAAGTTTGGGTTCCAAGGCTGATCCTGATAGTAGCCAGTTTCTCACCTTGTGGAAGGCTGCCTCACCTTGTTCATCTGTAGAATGGGAATTAGTTAACACCTATTCCATTCTGTCTCCAAGGGACAATGAAATGTGCTTTAGAAATAAAACATACAAGTAGATACAGGCTCCTGGTTAACTAAACAAAAATTGTTCTGAAAACAAGAAATGCTAATTAACTGTCTTCTTTCTTTTGGCACTAAGCATGTGAGAAATTAGATGAAAGACTATAATAGAAATTAATGTTATCTCATGCTGAGCAAAGCATATGTAATCATGAATGATACCTAAAATATTTTATGAGCTGTGCATTTTTTCATACACAAATCTTCCAAATATAAATCAATCTACTTATCACTGAAATGTAGTGGAGGTGTGTTTCTGGGAGTATAATGTAGCTGTTTGACTGGCACCATTTATCAGTGAATTAAAACTATGGGGAAAATTTATTTAATTATAGTATAATTACCCAAGTTGGAATTCAATTAGAGTAATAGAGTGAGGGACTTCATTTCTTACCAGCTGTGTAGGAAATAGAAAGGAATAGATAGATATACTACTAAACAGTTGGATTCTGCATCTTTCATGAAAGACATTACCTTCAAGTAATAAACCTCAGCCTTACTTACCCTCCCTTCTGAAATGCTGGCTCCATTATGTCAAGGTAAGAAGAGTCAAATAATCTGATCCATTTTCCTCAGCATTAAAAAACCTCATGAATTTGGACTTTACCAATTCAGAATTTGCACTGAGTTAAATTGAAACTAAACTGAATATTTGCATTATGTTGGAAGAAAAGACTTCTTGTGTACCTACCTGCTCACTAAATGTGAAATTCTGGAATCATCCATCAGTGTTTTTTTCCAAATCCTGGGATCACAAGGGCAATTACCCAGGAGCAGTCCTCAGTGGGCATAGTACACTAGCCAGTCTGAGGTCCCCGCTTGCAGTGGGTCAAGGGACTAGTATAGAGTTTGGCCTCTAGAAAGTGCCCAGTAAAAGGCTGCATAGCCCAGGTGATCTCCATTGCAGGAGAGTGACAACTCTTACTCATGTGACTCATTTAAGAAGCACAGGAGAGAAGTTATAGCCACAACTAGGAGCCTGAGACTTGGGGTAATACTTTTGAGTGCCTCAGAGGCTGAAATCTCTGGGACCCTGTGTCAGCTGATGATTAAAGAACTAAATGCATACTTTTATCCCTCTCCTTCCTATTTTCATGCCATAACAATAAATTTTCTCAGTTGATAAAAATTATGGTATCTCTTTATTACAAGCTTTCTCCCATTCACAGACTCATAGGCTTGTGAGCATTAGTTGGTTCAACATTTTAAAATAATAGAGCTATAAGACTAGTGAAAGAGATGCCAAGACTCTCAACTTAAAGGTTTAATGCTTCCCTTCTAAGCTAACTGGGCTGTCCCAATAGGTTCAGTAGCATCATCACACTCATCAGTAGATCCTTCTATGTTATATGACTTTGGATCACATGCATAGTGTGTATGCACTTTTTGTCTATTTAGGTTATCATAATTTTACAAACAATGGGAATTTCTTAAACACAGGGGTTACTAAGCCCCATTTACTAAGCAGGAAAAAACCTGAATGACTTAAAATATGAACACATTCCATAAAAGATATATTATTTTTTTCTAAATACCCCTATTATGAGTTGAATTGTTTCCCCCCAAAAGATATGTTGAAGTCCTAATGGTCAGTACATCAGAAAATAAGGTCTTATTTGAAAATAGGGTCATTGCAAATGTAATTAGTTAGTTGAGGACATAATGGAGTAGGATGGGCCCTTATTCCGATATGCTTGGTGTCCTTATAAGAAGAGGAGGCAAGACACGCAGGAGGAATTCCACATGACGATGGAGGCAGAGGTTAGAGTGATGCATTTACAAGCCAAGGAACACCAAGGATTACCGGCAAACATCAGAATCTAGAAGAGATGAGGAAGGATTCTCCCCTGCAGATTTCAGAGGGAGCGTAGCTCTGCTTGATTGCAGACTTATAGCTTCCAGAACTGTGAGACAACACATTCCTGTTGTTTTAAGCTGCCCAGTTTGTGGGCTTTGTTATAGAAGCCTAAGAAACTAACACAACCCCTGGAAATTGTATTGTCTTATTTTCTCATATCATGAAATTGGAAATTTCTGAGTATTCAGGCACAGTAGCTAATAAAGGCCATTTTTGCTGATAGAGTATTAGTACCCTGTATTTTTAACCTCCTCTAAGACTATCCCCTTTACTCTCTTGCTCCAACTGAAACCTGTCCTCTGATTCATGTTTCTGCTGCAGGCATCTTTCATGTCATTGAGCCTTGAAATGGGGTAAGGTGTCTTCCTAGTGCCTCATCACCAATTCTAGATCATCTCCCATGTCCTCTCCATAAAATCCTCTGGTTCCTTTGAAGGTTATGCCAACAAAACTATACTACCTGCTACTCCTCTTTGTTGTAATTATCAATAGAACCTCAGGTCACTATCAGTCCCAAAAAATGTTAGCATCCTCATATTGTTTTCTTTTTAACAGTGCATATTTCTAGTTCTTGGTATTTTCAAAATTCATGTAGAGGATCCTTCCAATATCCTGCCCTCTAAATTCTTTTTTTTTTAATTTCAGAATATTATGGGGGTACAAAAATTTTGGTTACATATAATCTTTGCCTCACCCAAGCCAGGGCTACAAGCGTGCCCATCCCCCATACAGTGCATTCCGAATCCATTGGTTGTGAGTTTACCCACCCCCACCACCCCCTTCCACCTGACTGGCACACAATGAATATTACTTGGGAGAAAATATTTGCATTCTACACATCCGATAAAGGGCTGATAACAAGAATCCATTTGGAACTTAAGAAAATTAATAAGAACATGAACAGAAAGGGCATGAACAGAAACACTTAAAAAGAAGACAGAATAATGGCCCGCAAACATATAAAGAAGTGCTCAGCATCTCTAATCATTAGGGAAATGCAAATCAAAACTACAATGAGATATCACCTGACTCCAGTGAGAATGGTCTTTATCAAAAAGTCCCAAAACAACAAATGCTGGTGAGGATGTGGAGAGACAGGAACACTCTTACACTGCTGGTGGGACTGCAAATTAGTACAACCCCTGTGGAAAGTAATTTGGAGATATCTCAAAGAGCTAAAAATAGAAATACCATTTGATCCAGCAATCCCACTACTAGGCATCTACCCAAAGGAAAAAAAGACATTCTATAATAAAGACATCTTCACTGGAATGTTTATGGCAGCACAATTCACAAGTGAATTCTTGACCACTTCTCCAACAAGCTTGACCTCCACTTTGTCTCAGCCAAACTACCCCAGACCCTTCACTTTGTTATGCCATTAACTGCATTCCTCCATAATCCCATTTTCAAATATCCAGCAGTTTCTATCTTGTGATTTATTCCCCAAATCAGAAATTCTTCAGATTTGCTGGAATGGCCAATTCATCGACCTTATCACCTTTACAGTGTGTCCAACTATACCCATCCTACCTCCATCCCCATGCCGTCATTTCCCATCTTACCTAGCCTAGATCTCATGGTCCATCATTATCATTCCTTTATTGTATACACCATCAACAATATTGCTCATCTCCTACTGCTTTGTATTTGCCTGGCAAAGCACCAAGCCTGCTGAAATCCAACTCTGCACCTTCCTGCATGTATACCTGAACACACTAGAGCAAACACACTACCATTCTGACCAGGCTCATTTGAAATTTGTGACAACTAAATGTAAGTGAGCCTGGAAATCCTACTACCTTCCTTTAATTAGTTCACTCTTCCACTATCTAGAGACTCATTTAACACCTTCCCCTTGCCTCTCAAATCTCCAATGCCCCTTTTTTTCATATCAGTAATGCAGAAAGGAAATTAGCTGATGAGGAACTAAGAAACAATCAGAGAAATTTTACATGATCCTAGCTACCTGCATCTGTAACCATATTCTTTGCCTTCTCTCCTGTTTCCATAGATAAACTGTCTTTGCTGCCCTCTGAGGCCATTCCCTTCAATTATGCCATCTCTTATACACTACTTAATGATATGATTCACACAGATTTCCCTCTTTCTCCTATATTATCAAATTTTCTCTCTCTACTGGATCATTTCCATTAGCATACAAGCATTCTGTAATATTAAACATCTTAAAAAATTAAACCTCACTGTATCCTACCTGCACTCCATTTTTGTGCTCTCTTTTCACAGCAAAATTTTTCAAAAAGTCACTTAAACTTATTCATAACTCATTCAATAATATGTATTGAGTTCTTCCTATATGCCCAGCACTATCAGTGCCAAACAGATATGTCTTTGCTCTCATGGAAACTATATACTAGTAAAAACAATCAACAGAAAGTAAAAATACAATGTGTAAGATGGGTGAGAAGTGCTAAAGTGAAAAAGTAAAGAAGGGGAATAAAAAGTGCTGAAGTGATTTGGGGGAGGGGTGCTATTTTAAATAAGGTGGTCAAGTTTGGACTCACTGAGAAAATAATATTTGAGCAAAGGCCTGGAATATATAAGGGAGTGAGCCTTCTGGGGCTAGAGTGTTCCAAGTGGAAGGAACAACTGCAAAGGTCCCAAGAGTATACCTGGTGTCCTTAAGAATCATCAAGGAAGCCAGTGTGGCTGGAATAAAGTGAGCAAGGGGGAGAGTAGATAGAGTTGATGTCAGAGACGGAGCAGAGGCCAAATGATATAGGACCTTAAAGTACTTTGTAAGGATTTGGAATTTTAATTTGAGAAAGACAAAAAACCATTAGATGGGTTTTGATCGAGGGAATGGCATATTCTGCCATACCTCTTTAGAGGATGATTCTGGATTCTGGGTTGAGAATAGATTATAAGGGGATCATGGTGGAGATAGGAAGACAAGTTATAAAGCTAATGCAATATCATAGCAAGAGATGCTGTTAGCTTGGGCCAGGGTAGTTGAGTAAATAGATGGAAAGTAGTTGGAAGAAGAACTGGAAAGTAGAACTGAAAGATTGAGTAAAGGTTATGAGAGAAAGAGAAGAGTCAAGGATGACTCCAAGCCTGAGCAACTGGAGGGATGGAGTTGCCATTTACTAAGATAGGGAACACTACAGGGTTGAGCAGGTTGAAGGTCATGAAGAGTTCAATTTAGGACATGTTTGGATTGAGCTGCCTTTTAGATATCTACATAGAGGCATCAGGTAAGCAGTTGACTATGAGTCTGGAATTCAGGAGAGAGGTCTGAATAGCGATATACATTTGGGAAAAGTCAACATCAAGATGGATTTTAAGTTAGACTAGAAGGGAATGAGAACAAAGAAGGAAAGATATCATAGGATCAAGTTCTAGAGCACTGCAATATTAACAGATCAGCAAAGAAGACCAAGCAATGGCCAGTTTGCTTAGGAGGAACACTGAGAGATTTTGGCGTCCTATAAGTCTAGCAGAGAATGTGTTTCAGAAAGTAGAGAGCAAGCAACTACTTCAAATGCTAGTCATAGTTCAAATAAAATGAAGTCAGAGAATTGACCAGTGGTTTTAACAAGATGGAGGTCACTGAGTACCTTAACAAGAGCTATTTCAGCAGAGTTGTGTCATTGAGAGGCTGATTGGAGTGGGTTCAAGAAAGAATGGAAAAAGAAGAGTTAAAGACAGTGATAATTAATAACTCTTTTGGGGAACTTTACTGTAAAGGATGCAGAAAGTGGAGCAGTCACAAAGCTAATAAAAATCAAGAGAAAATACATTTTTTTTACATTTGGAAAATTAGTAGCATATTCATATCAATAGAATTAATGCAATTATAGAGGGAAAAATTGATATAGTTAAAAGAAGGGAAAGTTTGTGGACACATGTCACTGAGTAAGCTCCAGTGCATAAAGGGAAACACAGATAGCAATAGGAGGGAAGCCATGGTATATGGGCAGAGATGCAAGTAAATTGGTTGACGTGACCATAGGAGCTTGCGTAAGTTCTCTTCTCATTATTTTTTCTCAGTGAAATGGGAGGTAAACTTAGTGATGGAGGACAAGAAAGGCAAGGAGGTGTTGGAGATTCGACAGGCGAGAAGAGGTGAAGTAGTTATGTGGACAGTGAAGAGTGAATGGAATGAGCAAATGCAGTGGGATAGTCAGCAGCCCAAAGGGCCATCCTCGGAGTCTTTACATTTGCCATTGGCTCAGCCTGCATTTTTTCCCCTAAATGTCTGCATGGCTCCCTTCTTCACTCTAATCATGTCTCTGGTCAAATGTCATTTTAGAAGAGACACCTTTCCTGACTACTTCATATGAAATAATATATTCTATCACTCTCCACAACCTACCATGCTTAATTGTTCTATATTAGGGTACTCCAGAGAAAAAGAACCATGAGGAGATAGATATAGATATAGATACAGATATATGAGGAGTTTTTTATGGGTTTGGCGCACACAGTTATGGAGGCCTAGAAGTGCCACCATCTACCATCTGCAAGCTGGAGAAACAGGAAAGCCAATGATGTAATTCAGCCCAAGTTCTAAGGCCTGAAAATCAGAGGAGCCACAGGTATAACTCTCAGTCCCAGTCCAAGTCCCAGAGGCCCAAGAACCAAGAGCCCCAATGTTCAAGAACATGAGAAGATGGATGTCCCAGATCAAGAAGAGAGAGCAAATTTGCCTTTCTTCTTCTTGTTTATTCTGGCCCTCAGTGGATTGGACGATGCTTCCCCCCATTTGCAAAGGCAGGTCTTCTTTACTCATTCTGCCAATTCAAATGCTAATCTCTTTAACAAACACCCTAAAATAATGTTTTACCAGCTATCTGGGCATTCCTTAGTCCAATCAACATGTAAAATTAAGTATCACATGTTCCTCTTAGCATTTATTATAACATGACATCTTAATCTTTTGTTAATTTGTTTATCTGTCTTCCTCACCTAGAATGTAAGCATCACAAGAGAGCAGGGACTTTATCTGTTTGGGTCACTATTTTAATCCCAATATCCAAAAGAGTGCCTGGCCTTGGAAGTCACTCAAAAACATTTTTTTAATGCATTATTGGACAAATTAATCGATGTGTCAGTCCACAAAGCTGGGTTGGAGCTACAAATACTGGTGTTTCCTTGTTACATGCTCTACCTTCAGGGACACCTTCTTTATTATGAAGCCACTTTGAAGGAATTTAGCTTATTTTCCCTCACACTCTATTTGTGGAGAGGTAGCATGGTATAGTGAAAAGGTATGAAATCTTGGTTTAATTTGCAGCTGGTACCAGTTAGTTGTATAACAGTAGATTTTCTTTAACTCTTCTCAGCCTCAGTTTTTACCTCTGTAAAATGAGGATTATACTAAGATGAAATTAATTAATTGATGTGGAAGCATGTTGTAAACTGTAAAGAACCATGCAAACGTTAGTTATTAAATTTGATACCTCATTAGAGAGAAATAGAACATAATCCCAGGAAGGACAACAAATTTTTGCAAAACCATTCATCTGAAATGCAGCAACAGTCTAGCTGGTTCAGATCTTAATACTGATGGGTTGAGTCTTAATACTTAAAACTTTAAGATTCTGTAATCATATAATCTATAATTTTATAACCTTGAGTGTAAGGGAATCCAGTGTTTATCATAGCTGACAGTGAGAACAGTGAAACTTTTCCTAAAATATCACCTTTCATTCCTAAGACCCTATCTTAGTTTTCTCAGGCTACTGTAACAAAATACCATAAACTTGGTGGCTGATAAGCAACAGAAATTATTTCTCACAGTTTTGGAGGCTGGGAAGTCCAAGATCAAGGAGGATTCAGTGACTGGTGAGGGCCCACTTTGTGGCTCACAGATGCTCCCTTTTGCTGTGTCCTTGCATGGTGGAAGGGGCAAGCTAACTCTCTAGGGCCTCTTTTATAAGGGGACTAATTCACAAGGGCTCCTCCCTCATGACCTAATCACCTCCCAAAGGACTTATGTCCTAATACCAGCATGTAAGGGGTTGGGATTTCAACATACAAATTTTGAGGGGGACAAAAACATTCAGATCATAGCAGACCCAAAGTACTTTTATGTATATTACCTCAATTATCTTGATAACATACCTCTCATTTTGGGAAGGGCAGGAATTATTGTTTTTCTTTATTTTGTCTGTGTCCATGGAGCTTCTATCTGTGAAGATAAATATTTGCCACTGCTGGTCTGGGACTTCTCAGACTTCACTGAAGTGAGGTGGAGACACAAAATGCGCTTGGGGCAGCACTATCTTAGCCAGGCTTTCTGTTTGCCCTTTGGTTTCCTTTCCAGCACCCACTGCTATGCTGCTCCCTGAGCAGGTAGAGTCCAGCCTAGTCAGAAAGACACTGATTTCTGACCACACGCTTGCCTGTTGGTACCCAAGCTGGAAGAACTCAGCATTTGTTCTCCTGAAGAGAATATTTCACAATAGCAGGCTCCCTGGTTCCTAAACCAAACTCAAGATTAATAAGACCAAATCCTTTGGTCGGAAAATAGGGGGCAAAGTTTGTTCCTAGATGCCTCTGAGTATCTCTGCCTCCAGCCCCGCCTGTCCTAGAAGTCCATCTCCCCACAGCTTCCCTCTTCGGGTTAGGATAAGCCAATTTGCAGTTCACAGTTCATTTTGTCACATTTCACTAAACAGTCTGAGTGGTCTGAGTAACCAGGAACAATGATTGCGCACATTAAATTTCCATCAAAATTATTAGAAGGTAACCTTTTCATCTTACATTTTAAACTAGCACATAACATGGATGAACCTGGAGGACATTATGTAAATGAAATAAGCCAGACAGACAAAGACAAATGCTACCTGGTCTCACTTATATTGGGAATCTAAAAAGTCAAACTCAAGCAGAGGATAGAAGGGTGGCTACCAGGGGTCGGGAGTTTGGGGAAATAGAGAGATGTTGGTCAAAAGACACAAACTTGTAGTTGTTAAGATGCATTAGTTCTGAACAACTAATGTACAACATGGTGACTATACTTAATAATAATGTATTGCATAATTAAAATTTACTGAGTAGATTTTAAGTATTCTTACCACCCACACAAAAAGGTAACTATATAAAATGATGGATATGTTAAATAGCTTGATCGTGGTAATCATATCACAATGTATACATATATCAACACATCACATTGTATACCTTGAATATATACAATTTCTATTTGTCAATTTTACCTCAAAAAACTGAAAAAAGAAAGATAAAGTAGCATATAAACAAAAAGAAAGGTAAAGCCATGTTTTACATAATTTTTTATCTTTAAAAAAATATTTTAAAGCTGATTTTGTTTTTTTATTTCTCAGAGAAGAGAAAAGACCATGCATTTAGATATAAAAAGATCATTTCCTCTACTAGTTATATACTTGCCATGCAATAACACAATTTTAGTTTGATGCATGCAACTGAATGTGTATGGCTTTTCAACTAGCATCTTCCTAAGTTTGATAAAAATCAGTCATTTTTACATTGAGTCTGTCACCTGATACACATTTTATTTAGCAATTTTGTGTAAGTAATCAGTTTAGTTTGCATATATCCCTGTGAGAGAAGGGGCAGCAGGGAATGAAAGAAAGGCTGAACTATAGTTTGTGGGGAAAGATAGAATTCTGGAAAAGTTTTAGGGATTAGGGTCTGGGGAGACTCTCCCTTCTGTCTAAATGCTTGTTTTTGTGTCAGGAAAGATCTGCAGGTATTTATGAGTGTGTCTGTGTGGGTACAAGAAAGTTAGATGCAATAGTAAGAAAGTCCCTTCCTCCCTCTCCTTTCTTCCAGGGCTGGGCTCTGTGGAAGTTTGGCAGGAAGGGAACAAACAAATCCTCCTCTACCTCTGAAGCTGTTGCTTCCTGATTTTCTAGCAAAAAAAAAAAAATTTAACATTCATCATCTACATATAAACTGTAAATATCTATTCTTATTTTTCCCTGAATGTAGTGCTAATGAAAGCAAGGACCAATCATCAAGGGTAAATTATTTACTACAATAATATTTTAATAGCTGAGAAGAGACACAAATAGTGGAGACGCCTGTGGCTAATGGATTTCTCTGATAGGAGATAAAAGGCTGATTACACAGCAGAGCAAGTGAAGAACTGGTGCATTAATGACAATTTACAGGTCAGCTCACTTACAGGAGTGATTTAAAATGCACCATCTGTTTTCTAACTGTAGGTTGATAGCTGTGATTCTACAGACAGCCAATGGCTCTTCGTCAAGAATTGTTACTTGTCTTTCTGAGTCTAGTTAGTTTTTCCCCAAAATATTTTACCAGCTGGACACCCAGATTCTTTTCCAATGAAATCGTTTCTATGAATGGATTGATAGCAATCAATCCTGCTTCTACTCAGCCTTTCTCTGCCAGTTTAGAGAATTTAAGCCCTAATGTCCTTAATTCACATCCATTGTGTGAATTGAATTAACTTGACTCTAATGCATCTATCTACTCTGGTACTAGTTCTGTACCATCCTTGAGAGAGTTGAGAAAATAGTCACCCAATAACTATCTGCATCCTGCGGTTCAAATCAGGAACCCCAGTTAAAGGCCACACCTATCAACCATTCTTACCAAGCCCCCCACCCCCCTTTTTTTCTCTTACTTTTCCTCCCTCTTCCTGCTCCTGCATGCCCCCCCCATCTCCATGCAGCCCCGCCCCCACACCCTCCCTTTCTCTCACAAAGGCGAAAAAGGGGAGCCCAGCTTTGGCTTCCACTCCCGCCCGCCCGCCTCCTCCCCAGTCAGTGCTCTGTACTGTCGGTGATGAGCAGGCGGCAGAGGGTAAGGATTAAGGCTGAGGGCTTTGGAGCTGCACTTCTGGGTTTAGATCCTGGCTCGGTTACTTTATAGGCTCTGGCGACCTCTCTGTCCAAGTTATTTAACTGCTCTGTGCTACTGTTGCCTCATATGAACGTGGGGGTAATATGAGACCCACCTCAAGGGTTGCTGTGAGGATTCAGTTATCCACCGGGCATTCAGCGTGTAAAGCAGTGCGTGGCACGTCAACACGCACGGTAAACATTGCCGTTGTAATCACAGGAGACAATTGGGTGGGAGGCCGGGCTAAGGATCCCTTCTTGGGTCTGTGAACTAAGTAGGGCTTTGTAACTTGCCTGAATGCAGTTAGAAGGATGGAAAGAAAACGTCGACAAGCTTTTTCCACCCATGTATTGTAGTCATTCACTAATTGACACACTTTTGTTGAGCACCAATGATGTACTATATTAATGGTTCTCAAAGTGTGAACCCCAACTAGGTAGCGGCATCTGGGACCTGGTTAGAAATGCGAATTATTACCATCCTCCCCGACTGCCATCACCCTCCCAGGCATTCTGAATCAGAAACTCGGAGGGTGGGGCCAAGCAATCTATGTTTTAATAAGCCCTCAAAATGTTTCTGATGTGCTAAAGTCTGAGAACCACGGCCCTAGCTGCAGCACGTAGTCACTCTGCTGGACACAGGGAATATAAACGTGCATAAGATGGTCTCCCGACCTTCAGGAGCACACAGTCTCCTGGGAACAACCAAGGATTCTGAGAGGGACACCCGAAACACAGGGAACAGTGCTTCACACAGAGGGCGTGGCCAATATAGCACTTGCGGAGGAGGGTTTGGAAAGAATTCCGGAAGAAGTAATGCTTGAACTGAGTCTTGGAAAAACACTAGAAATTTTCCAGTTATAAGTGGGAGAAACGACATCCCAGAGAAAGGAGTGATTACGTGTGTGTTTGTGATGGGCAGGCATGCACACAGACCTCAACTTTTAAAAAGCAGCTCCTAGAGAGGAGGGGTTTTGTGTTTTGTCCACTGTTGTAACCCCACTGCCTAGAACATGCCCCTGGCTCACGGGATGCACTCAGTAACTACTTGGATAATTGAACAGAAAGATCCTAAATTCACGCATATTGAATTTTTGTGAATCATTTCGCCTCAGCATAGGATAGTAAGACAAACAAGCCGACCTAATGGGAAATTTTCTGCTTTAAAGTACTACATATTCCGGCAAGAAAATAGCCAATGACTGGATCGTTTGTTTAATGTGCTGTATTTTAAAGCATGGGTTGGCAGTAGGAGATAGATCACCTCTGAATCTGCTAGGGTAGCTCAGTGAAGCCCAGAGCACTTGCTTCCTACAAGCTTATTCTATACCTGCAGACTTTACCTGCAAATTATTGATGCTTTTATAAATACATTGGTCTTTACAACAGAAGCCCCAACAATATTTCCTCCTTAAAATATGAAGAACCAAATATCCCAGGCAGCATATTTCCTTCTGCTTTAGTTAAATCAATTCTGCATACAAAATGATTGGGTCTGATTCTTTCCTAGTCATGTTCTCATAAGCTTCCCTGTGCCAGATGCTTGCTGTTCTGTCTTATGGATGCCAGGGCATACTTCATAGCATCAGAAACTTCCCTAAGGGTCCCTTGCATCTTCACACTGACCACAGCGACAGGTCTAGTGGCCAATTCAAAGGAAAGGACTTATGCCAAATTAGATTCCAGTACTGAGGGTTCCTTCCTTTCAGGGCCACTTCTAAGGGAGCCGTCCTGCAGGACCTCCTCCCCAGCATCTCTGCCATACCTCATCTGGCTTCTTGTACCCAGTTAATTACATCCCTGGTTAGATTGCTTCAGTCTCTGATCTGACAGGGTCTCAGAGGAAGGCTGCTCTAACCTGTGTTCCCAGTCAAGTGGATGAGAGATCATAGGCCTTCTAGAAGACAAAGGGACCTTGGAGATCACAGACAACCTCTTCTTCAACCCACAGCCTTATTCCACTGTCTTCTAGGAACATGAGTTTTCCAAATCTTGAACATGCCAGTGGTCTATTATGGGAAGAACAGAGGAATTAAAATCTATAGTATTTTTAAAAATCAAGGTTGAAATGGATTTTTCTTTATTTTGGAAGGGCTTACAGAGAGAATATAGCTTGGCGTGGCTAATCATTTAAAAATTTTTAAAACACATTAATAAAGTGGGGATAGAAAGAGGAGCCAGGGATATGTGAGATCACTCATGAGATTCCAGGCAGGATTTGTCACCTTTTACATGAAGATTATAACTCTGAATCCTGCTGCCTGTCTCTAAACATTGTCAACCTTGCAAATAGAGGATTTAGCTGGACGTTTTTGAACGTGAAAACATTGTTTTTGAAAGTTTAGTTTTCTATTCATCTAGTGCCTTGATTTCTCTGTAAAATGTTTTTTTTTTCTTTATTTTTAATCCTTGAACCAGGAACATCCATAGGGTTAATATTTGTGAAGAGAATATATTTGTTAAGTACTATGTGCTTCAAAGACATAGTTGCTATAAAATAGGGTATAATTATTAGCTTTTAATACTTTATTTTTGCATAAAAAGAAACATCTAACAGCCGTGTGACATTTAACACACCAGGGATCCTGTCTCTGTTGTTCACCAGTTTCACTTTTTCTACCTGATTCTCTTCATTTAGTTTATATTGGTTATGGAGGAAAGGGGCTAGAGGCCACCAATTGTTATGGGTTAAATTGACAGCCAGTGGTCAGTGTTGAAGCTAGTATGACATGAACACAGGGCCACTGATGGGCAAGACATACATTCTTGGCATTTTGAGTGAATGTAGGTTGGGGCTAGAGAGGGGGCACAGAGTTTTTACAAAATACAGCAGAGTGGAGAAAAGATTTTGTAAGCCATTCATGCAGAAATGAGTGAAAACAATGATCTCATATCACTTCATTCAGAGCTATCGACTTAATTTATCTGAATATTTTATTTGTTTTATTTGACATTCTCTGCCCTCATTCATCACCTCCTCAATGTCCTTTCACCAAAATTATTTTCCAAAAGATATTTCCAAGTTTAACTAAACTTAGGTAAACATGGAAGTTGAAGTTGTTTTGTAGGGACAAGGTAAAAAGTAAGTTCCAAGGGCCAAGGAGAGAATTATTGATGATTTGGGAGTATCTGTTTACAATAGGGACTCATGAAAGACAGAAACATCTATGGAATGGGGTATTGTTTGTCCAGAGAGGTTTGAAAACCAGAGGAGGTTTTAAGAAACATTAGAAAATTAATAGGAAGACTTAGTGATTCATGGTGATTGAGACTAACATGAATGTGTTACTGTTACTCAGATAAACACTCATGTGCTGCAGGAAATAAAATCTTTATGAGGCAGAGATCGCAATTGTTAGCAAAGAAAGAATCAAAAAATGAGGAAGGAGAAAAATAGGAATTATGAACAGTGTTAAGGCATATAAATTTAGGAAAGGTATATCGATATTTTAAGTTGAAAAATAAGTTATGTTTCAGGATTTCTCATTTGCTAGACCATGTATAAGATTAAATTCTAAAGGATCTGAGATTCACTGTTTTTGGTTTGAAGGAGTAGGAAGGTTAGAAACTAGTTCATTTGCATAAATAAAAATATTATCTTGATAAAAGAGTGAGACATGTTTATTTTAGATATCTACAGACAGGTGAAATAAAAATCATATGAACTCTGATTGTAGATGAAATATCATACCATGTGATTATAGATAGTATGAACACAGAATGACTTTACTATTCAGAAATGTACTTGATAATAAGCAGTTTAAATTGCAAATAGTTTTTTTTAAATCTTAGTCTCCCAATAAGAATTATATATTATATAAATATATAATATATATTATATATATATACTTAACAGCTTTTCTTTGTGTCTTGAATTTAGAAAATTAGAGGTAAATTTACTTGCTCTTTGTAGATAGCTACCAAATCTGAGAGAATGAATTCATGTGAGAGAATTCATTTATGGCGTTATTTAATTAACACCAATATTTAATAACTGATTTGAAGTAATTCTAACTCTGAATTTCTTATTTTACAGCTTGGCTCATCCTCTTCTGTGCCTTTTACGTCTATTTTTTCTCAGCTTTTTATGACTGTTGTGGTTCCTCTCATTATTGGACAGGTAAGGTCTCCAATTCTATCTGATCTCTTTATAGATCTAATTGTGAAATCTTATATAAAGTCAGGGCAATTGAGAGAAAGGATATTCAGAGAAAGGAGACAATTAAATGAAAATATAAGACTGTGAAAACACAAGGCTTCATAAATCACAATATACTCATCTTTTTAATTTTTTAAATTAATATTAATCTGCTTTGTGGTTAGCTATATATATTGGGACCCTTGCAGAGAATCTTGACTTTAAAATATGTCATCTCTTCTTTGTAGCTACATAGCTAACTTGAAAACATCTAGAAAATCATTACCTTATTCTGCAACTTCTGATAAGATCTCAGTGTTTGTGACCATTGTTGGGAACAAGCATCTATCTGTCTTTGGTTGGCTTCTTTATAGACCCTTCCAACAACAGTTATATTTGTAATCATGTCATCGATGAAATAAACATTTAATCCTACTGTCTCTTACAGTTGTATCTTAGAAAATTTAGAGTTTCCTTTCTCATTCTTATTCAATTATAATAATAGAAGTTCTTCTATTTTAACTTATTACAATAAGTTAATAGTAGGCATATAATTAAATGATTAGCATACAAATTTTAAAGCAAGTGTTTTTTGTTTTGTTTTCTTTAAAATCATAGGATGGCACAGTAATGGAGTATAGAATTTAACATACAACTAAAATGAGTGAGTCTTGGGTATAACATAACATAAGCAGTATGTTAGGATAGCTGAGAGCACAGACTTTAGTTTAAGAGCAACTAGAAAAGTTGTTCTGCCTTTTATTAACTATGTGACTATGGGAAAGTTATTTATTCTTCCTGGCTGCAAGTTCATAATTTATTAAATATTATGATAATGGTATCTATCTTAAAGAGTTGTTGTGAGGATTAAATGAAATATGCATGCACATAGAGCCTGACACTGGTAAGTGCTGTGTAGCTTCTAGCAACATCATCATCATCATTATCACCATCATCATCACCATCAAATTCCCTACAAATACTGAACTGGAAACAACTCTTTGAAATATTGACTATAAAAATGATATATGTATAGACAGGTAATATTTACATGCAGTCTTAAGTCAGATTCTCTGAGCAACGGACTCTGAGACAGAGGTTCTATGACATTCCCTGACCACAGCTGACCAATAAGTATGTGTCAAATGAGTGAGCGAAAGGAAGAATGAGTGAGAGTTCTGTGATCAATAAGGGATATGCTTTGTCTTATAGAGGTATAACCAAATCTACCTGTTTTTCTCATCTCTACAGATTTTAAGCTGTGTTCTGCATTAGTTTAAATCTATACTTGTTTTCTTGGTTCTGAAAATAATTTCTTATAACTTGGGGCTCATATATTCTCCTCTTAGTAGATCTTGGAAATGTCCCTATTGACTTAACACATTTGGACAAAAAAAAATCTGTGTCTAAATTATTCAATTTTTTATGTAGAGGGTTTTATAATTCATGTAATTAAAGAATATTAATACTTATCCAGACAGAATAATGATTTATTAGATTGCTTATCCTTTGTGTGCACAGTAGTATTCAGTAAATTATAAAGTAATAAAAGTGGTCAGAAAGTAGTATAGGTAGTTTTTTTTTTTAAGCACTCTAGGTACCACAGTCCTTTAATGTCTTTTTCTATGAGGGAGCCTGTCTGCTTGCATCTACCTGCCCCTCCTCTTGTACTCTGGTCTTAGGAATTAACAGTCTCCACATCTAGAAACCACCAATCAGCCTCCTCCAATCAGATGAGCCAAGCTGTAAAATAAGAAATTCAGAGTTAGAATTACTTCAAATCAGTTATTAAATATTGGTGTTAATTAAATAACGCCATAAATGAATTCTCTCACATGAATTCATTCTCTCAGATTTGGTAGCTATCTACAAAGAGCAAGTAAATTTACCTCTAATTTTCTAAATTCAAGACACAAAGAAAAGCTGTTAAGTATATATATATAATATATATTATATATTTATATAATATATAATTCTTATTGGGAGACTAAGATTTAAAAAAAACTATTTGCAATCCTTCCCCTCCTACATCCAGACAGTCACTAAATGCCACTGTTTCTGCCTCAGGAATCTTTCATGTCTGGCACCTACAACCCCATTCACACTGCCAGAAAGGATGGCACACCTCCGTCATCTCTTGTCTAGATTATTGCCCCTCCTGACCCTGTCTTTCTGCTGCGAGTCTCTTCCAGTTCCCATCCAATGCCTTTACTGCCTCCCCGGTAGTCCTAAAAAGCAGATAGAATCACATTATCCCTCTCTGTGGCTCCCTGTTGCCAATTCCTTGCACAGCCCCAAAGCCCCTCACAGTTTGGCCCAACCTGCTTCTCCAGTGTCCCCTCCCACGCTCCCTCCTCATGGACTCCTCTTTTGCCACACTGTGTACCCATCACCCCTCACCTCACCACGCCCCTCCCCCCGCTGCTCGGTGCCTTTGATCTTACTGCTGCCATCTCTTCTGCCAGCAAACTCTACTCATCCTGAAGGCTCAATGCCAAGATCTCCTCTGATGAGAAGCCTGCCTGCTCTGACTCCTCTAACCGAGACTAAATTCCACTTCTCCCATGGGACTTGATTCATACTATTTATCAGAAGAGATTATAATTTATCTGTGAGCTTCCTAATAGCAGAGACTATATATCTTACTAACTTTCCTATATTGTTGCTTGTAGTAGACACTCAATACACATTTGGTTACTGAATCTCTTATTCCACCCTAAGTCGTGGTCTCCATAGGTTACTATTTATAGGTGTATTTAATAGCACACTCAACAGTAGGGTTTAAGCTGTATGAAAAGACTGACTGAAGGAAACTTTGAATTTACCCTCAGGGTGCCCCCAGCAGTCATTTTCCCTAGATCCTCATTTATTCAGGGTAATATTTTTAGGTCTATATAGAACAGATACACAGTAACGAGGACTTTTTTCTTTCCTACCCATTACCTGAAAAACAAATATGTAAAATATATATATATATTTTTTAAGATACTAGTTCAGGAAAAATAAATGATTCACCATTTTATGTGAAAAAACAGCCAGAGCTGTGTCGTGTCTGGTCCACAGGCACATGGACGCAAGGGGTGTAGCTGCACGCGTGGGCAGACCCCATTGTACAAGCGCTGCTGCGTGGTTCTCAGGGACTCCAGTGTCGTGCAGGACGACAAGCATCCCTGCGGGCAGGGGTTTCCAGGGCAGGCAGCGCTGCCTCAGCCACCTTTCCCTATGATCATACAGTTTCAAGGGCATCTTCACCCACAGTTGCATAGATTGTGTAGTGCACAAGGGTGTAATGTTTCAAAGAAATGCACTCACCTTACAGGCACCATGGACTTGAATATTTATTATTAAAATGTTTCGGCAGGAGGAAATAAAGTATATTAAAGAAGGGATTCATTTTTCTTGTGCACGCAAAAGTACCATAGCACTAGCAGCAGACCCGCTTCTTAGCCACCACCTCCTCACCTTCTGAGCTCACGTACTTTATTCAGGAATCTTCAACCTCATCGAGAGCCCTGATTAGTCGGCCCTACTACTTTGTATCTGTTGCCATCCTCATGACTTTTACTGCCCTTCTTACGCAGCTTGAAGTCCATCGTCTATCATTATAATCCCTCGTTTGCAAATATTCTTAACTCCTCACCCTTTCCTCCCTTTATTGTACTTGCTCAGAAAGGCCTGATCCTGGTCAGACCAAGCTCTGCCTACTCCATGCATGCGGCTGAGCTGCCCAAATTCCATAGTCCATCAACAGCCTCACTCCCTGGCAAAACTTGCAGCTTCTTGACTTCACTCTCTCTCCACTTTTCTCACTTCACAAAGGCCCAGTCATGCTTCTACAGAGCAGCTCAACTTTGCTTTTCAGAGAGCAATACACATTGATCTCATCTTGTTTTAAATCCATGACCCCAAATTTAAAAGGTCATTTAACACTTCCCAGAAATCCTACTCTACCTCCTTATAATGTTTCTTTTTCTACTCTTCAAAAAGGATTGTTTCACCTTATCCTCTATCTTCAAGTCTCTTGTATTAATACTTCCCCAACACTCTCCCTCTTGCCCACTGCACTCGTGTCTCGCTGACTTTGCTGCTATTTCTCAAACATGCCAGTCTTATTCCTGCCTTAGAACCTTTGCACTGGCCGTTCCTTCTGCCCGGAACACCTTGCCGCCTTTCCCCTCCTCAGAGAGACCTCTTCCCACCCCTCCTGCGATGGCTACTCAGTAGCCATGCAGCCATGTCATCCCATCCAGTTTAAACTTCTGCTCAATATATATCATTATTTTGCTTCTTGTTTATTTGTTCGTTGTTTTTTTTTTTTTGTTTTTTTTTTATCTCTCAAACTAGAATGTAAGCTCCATGAGAGCAGGGACCTTGTCTGCCTAGTTTATCTCTATATTTATTTTTAATCTGTTGACTTGCCTAAGCTGTGCAGTGTTACCTTTGAGGATCTTGTTAGAAGTGTTCATATATTCACATGCACTAGTTCAGAGAAAACAGAGGCCTGGCAAGGCAGGCTAGTTTCTAAATTGTAGCTAGGAGTGCCCGATTATGAAAAGAAACATTTCTATAGATTGCTATGTGCAAAAAAATGAGATTTTATTATTACCTATTAAACAAAGAAGGGGAAATGGAGGAAGAAGAAAAAGACCAAGAAGTGTGAACCATATATATTTTCCTTAATCTTTTAGTAGATAAAACTTTATCATTCTGTTTTTGATTTATATTTCTGCGAGCCAATTTTACTTTTATGTGTTTTCCCCATATACTACTACTTTTTGGTTGAAATCATTATTGACCGACTCTGATTTGCTGTGAGGTCTAGTTTGGTCTTCGTCACTGCTTGGCTACACATGTGACTTCTAGACCTTACTTTCCTCACTTGTAGAGCAGGGGGTTTTATATCTTCTATCCCAAAGGTGCTGTGACTCTGTGAGATGAGATTAGTCTTTCTGCAGGTGGTTAGGAGATTGCTTCTTCTGTCAATTCTAAAAAGAAATAAAATTTGTGCCATTGTAGTATCTCTTCTCCTTTTCTGACAAACCCTTTCAATATATCTAAAGTGCTTGTGACAAATACTTATGCATTATATTTGAAAGTCATTTACAAATAATAAGGTAGAATTTCTACCACCTTTCATTATTTTCTATCACCTTGAATATTTTTCAAAACAGCACACTAAAACTCACTTTTTTTCTTTATAAATTAATAACAAAAAAGCATACCTGTATATCATCATTCGTGCATTCTCTGGTCTTTCCATTAGTGATTCATTTCAGTTTGAGATTGGCCTTTTGTATTAAATAGTCTTCTACTAAAGTTGAAGGTAGTGTTATTAATACTAGCAAAATTTTGCACCTCTAAAATTATCTTAGATATGAACCATTTTTGCTGTTTTCATTACTTCCCCTGAATTGCTTTGAGGGAAAAGTAACTGTGACATAATGCAGTCGGATATGATGATAGTGACAGGAACATCATCAAGCCGAGACCCAGAAATGAGAATAGTGATCGTTTACCAGGTACAGGCCCTGTCTCTAAAGCATTTTATATTTATTTGATGACTTAATCCTCACTACAACTGCTATTATATCCGTTTTACAGATGAGGCACAGGAAAGTTAAGGAATTTGTCCAAGATCACGAAGTAAGGAGTTGAGAGCTGGGATTCAAAGTCAGGCACACTGTGGCTTCAAAATCTGTGCCCTGAACCCTTAGGCCGTGGTTCCCTGTGACAGCAGGGGTTGTATTCCTGCTCCTCCACCGGACTAGCTTCCTAACATTCGGTGCGAGTTGTCTAGGCTCTCTGTGCCTCCGTTTTCCACTGTAAACTCAGCAGGGTAATATCTGTACAACTTTTCTCATGAGAATGAAGAGAAGCGATAGTGGGAGTTTTCAAAAAGTGAAGTAGATAAGAGGTGTTTATTGTACCCATTATTATTATTTATACTTTTTGTGAAGTGTATTAATATTATTTTGAATTTACTCAATATTTAGTAAAAATATTTTAAAGAAAAGTATTATATAAGTTGGATTTGATTTCATATCTGAGTATACATTTCCATAGGATATTAATGAAGAAACAAAAGTCTTTATGAAAATATATGGATTCAGCGCAATAGAGGATTAAAATTAAAGAAACAGTCTTAAACCACCTTGAAGAAAAATAAGTTTTAAAATTCAGACTTAACATGAAAAATCATCCATCATATGTCCTCACTCAAAAATCAATTTATAAACGTAAAGACAGGATAGAAAGAAAAAGCAAGGAAACACCTGGACAAAAAAAAAATTAAGAAAATTAAAATGATGGATATTGCACTTCACAGTTATCTCAGTGTATCGACATTCTTCACCCAAGACGTGTCATTTTTACAGGCTTCCAGCTTGGAAGTCCCGCAGTAATTGATATGTGGCTCAGCTTATTAGAAGTGCAGGGAATCAAATTTTAAGTTTCCCTTTAACCTTTTCTGCTACTTAATTTAAAATAAATAAAACCAAAATGTTGATGATGAGACAATAAAATAAAAGGCTTCCTGGGGAAGATTTTTTTCCCTCCTCTCTTTACAGGGAAAAGCAGACAATTCATGAGGATTTGTCACTTAAGTTTGAATACTTAAGTTTCTCAGCTGTGAGGACAGTGAATTAGTATAGATCTAAAGGAAGACAGAAGTGGCCCCCTCACCAGAGTGCCTCTTCCCATCTCATCTCGATTTTTCTTTTTTCCCCAGAAAGAATTCAAAGGCTTCTCTATCAGGTTGTGTTGATCTATCTCTAGCAAAGTGTTGTTTCCCTAAGGTTATTACAGATTTCTGTAAGGCAAAGAAGTTTGGAGAATTTTAAAATGACACAAATTCTTGACAAATGGAAAATGATTGCATCCAAAGTGTAAGTGGCTGAACTGAGGGAAGATGAGGTTTCCTGGAGTTTATGTCCAAAGCACATCTTTGAGGCATGTCAACACTACTTCACCCAGTTTTGTTTATGAACCATTTTAACACTTTTCTGCCTGCACAGTACAAAAGCAGCTGCTTTGTGAATTTAATTTTAGAGGAAGATGGAAAAGCTCTATGGAGCCAGGCAAGATATAAAATGGTTTACTTAAAAAACACTGACAAATATCATACTAAGACTAGAAACGGTGAAAGACAATCTGTTTTCCCTTAGGGTTATGGTTTCACTTACGGACCCATCCAATTTCCAAATTCTCAGTTGTTTTCTTTATAGAGATTAGGTATCCAGCATTAACCTACTGGTGTGTTTAAAAGAAAGACATTTTGGCTAAAAGGACTCTGGACTTGGGAGCCCCTGTTTCTTGCCATTTTGAGAGAGTCCTACTCTATTATGAGACTCTGACTGCTTTGTAATCAGGAAATAGATTATTAGGTTAACTAAATCAAATTGCAGTTGGTCCTTCATATTCATGAGTTCTGCATCTGTGGATTCAACCAACCACCATATAGAAAATGTTCAGGAAAAAAAATTAGCAATACAATAAAAATAACACAAAAACCTAATATAGTATAACGGCTATTTATATATCATGTACATTTCATTGGGTATTATAAGTAATCTCGAGATGATTTAAAGTATCCTGGAGGGTGTGCATAGGCTATATGCAAATACTATGTTATTTCATATCAGGGACTTGAGCGTCTGTGGATTTTGGTATCTCTGGGGCTCCTGGAACCAATCCTCTGTGGATCCCAAGGGACATCTCTATGGCTTATAAAGTTGATTAATTATTACAGATTTGTCTTGGTTTTTAAAATGGCTTTGAATTTCAAGTTACACCTCATTCATATTGATTTGTTTATTTTCTTAAAAGGGGCTATGATGGTGGGACAGGAAGACACTTTTATTTTTGGAATTGGAATCATACATTCTATAGCCTGTTGCAGAGAGAGAACATTAGTGTTTTTACCCATTGATTATTAAAACAAGATTGAAGGGCAGCATCGATTTCAATAATTCCAGTAATTTCCATTTATTTTCTAAAGGAGTTGAATTGTATTAAATTTGGGCAGCTACCAGTTTTACACTACCAAACACAATAGATTATAAAATGATCCTTTAAATGACATCCCTCTGTAGCTTTCTAATAACCAGCTACCCCCTCAGTGACATATCTGAACATGGAGCCATCTGGATAACCCAAGATACTTCTAGGGCTGTTATCTACAGTTTGTGTTCTACTACTTCAGTCCATAATACTGTGTGGCAGAACTGCTCTTATTTCCCTATACTTCACTGCACTTTAAAGAAAGAAATGAACACTGGATAAATAACTAAGGTTTGGGATCACTTCTACGCCCTACCCCAAAAACCATAATATTTTATAAATCCATCGGTAATTTTAATTACAAGGTCTACTGTTTGAAAAAAATCAACAACTATTTATCTGTATATAACACTCTTTCCCCTTCCTTCCCACCCCACCCAATCTTCAGGGTTTTTGTACCTGCACCTTGTACTAGCTGGTCAGCTTCCTGCCAGTACTCCCTTTATTCCCACTGCCGTTTCACTTAGTGAGTCCCTGAAACAGTTGAAATTGATCCAACGGCCAGTTGCTCAAAGGTTCTGTGGAGAGTAGTTTATTTTGTTCTTGAGCATCTGTAAAGGTATGCTCCACTGTGAATTAAGCCTTTTTAGTGACAGAGTAGATGATGATAGAATCCCACCAGCCTTATCAGAAGAAGTTCCCTGACCTCATTATTGATAATGGATCCATGGTAAGTCAGCCTGTTGTGAAACCTCATGTTCAGTTATGCAGGATAATGAGTGACTCAAAACTTAATATGTCTCAGCTATCGTCCTTATGATAGGAATTGTACAGCTTCTTTCAAAAGTGAAACAAG
The DNA here is from genome assembly GCA_008086735.1 of Cheirogaleus medius. NCBI lineage: Eukaryota > Metazoa > Chordata > Mammalia > Primates > Cheirogaleidae > Cheirogaleus > Cheirogaleus medius. Next base: position 10,174,844 of record VBSM01000483.1, read on the forward strand.
ATTTTAAGTAGAGTGGTTCACTTTTATGTCCAAACAAAAGTTATCACCAGCATTCAGACTGACCTGATTTTAAATGTCTGATTTTAAAATGTGACAGGATTGCTCTTTAACTTTCTATTTCACTGATCCTTTTGTAGGAAAGTTAGGACAGGTTTATTCATTTTTAAGTGTTAATTCTGGAATTCTAAAAGTATGCAAATGGCATTTGTCTTTGGATTCACAAAAACTCTAGATATTCAGAGTTTGAATTATTTAAACTCCCACAACACATGCACTTTTGCTTTTCAAGCATGAGTTATAATTTAATTAAAAACTTCTGGTGCATTGCTAGCATTTTAAATATTAATATGTTCCATGGATCACTTTCGATTATCTACTGTCTTGAAATTCTTGAAGATGTCAGATTTTTAAGATTCCCAAAGTTGCACTTGGAATTGTCTGTTGAGGCAAAGGGGACTGTGATAATTACACACATCCATTAGGATCAGCAGAGGAGATAAACTTTGGGGAGGCTTAATGGGCATGTCTCAGTGACAGCTAGCAAAGAGCATTTGGCATGATTAAGGATGGATTTGAATGCAGTTGAAAATATACTCTCATTATGGACACCCAGTGGAAGTTGCACTACAAATGTTAAATTCCCCTGAAGAAGAGTGGTGTTTCAGGGAAGCTTTGAAATCCACTGTGGCCATCATCCAAATTATTCTCTTTTCTTTATGTCTTTCTGCTGTCAGAATCACTTTGTGATGCCCAATTCAACTCCATACATCTCTGAAAAGAGGCAACCTGTTGATCTCTGTGTTTCAGATTGTCCGGAGATACATCAAGGATTGGCTTGAAAGAAAGAAGCCTCCCTTTGGTGCCGTCAGCAGCAGTGTGCTCCTCATGATCATCTACACAACGTTCTGTGACACTTTCTCTAACCCAAACATTGACCTGGACAAGTTCAGCCTTGTTCTCATACTGTTCATAAGTAAGTTGGAAATGGGCTACCTTGGCCATCCCTCAGTCTCCTCAATAGCCAAGTGTAGCAAGTTGTGCTCTTCAAATTCATTTATAATGTTAATATGACTAGAAATGAATACTTAGTTTTATATTATGTTTATCATGTATATTTATTCTATAAAACAACATCAGGTATACACTTATGATCTTAACTTCCTTTGTTTTCTGGGTCTGATGCACTATTTTCTGATTTATAATAGTTGATGTCAGATGAGAGAAGCCTTAATATCTGTCAAATTCAAATGTTAGATTGAGCACTTTGTCATCAATTTAGTTTATTATAACTTTAAATTGATCTCACCCCTTATTGTGATTTAAAAACAGGATTTATAATATATGATGTGACTATTTTATAAACATAATAATTTGGCTGCATTGGTTAAATTCTGAATGTTTACATCATATTTTCTAATAAAATACACCCAAAGTAATATCATTTCATTTTGAGAAGCAGCAGACTATCAACTGCAGGTAACTGCTAAAGCTCAAAAATCAACCTTTTGTTCTATTTATCTGTAATACTAAAGACAACCTTTATCAATATTGTATTATCAAAGAATCTTTTGTTATTAAAATCAAGATGAGTTATTTCAAAGTATATGCCATATGCCCCTGCATCTGTGCTATTTGCTATAAATACTCATAGTATAAACCAGCTGTTTCTAAACTGACCAAGTTAAATAACTGTATCTTAAATCAAAAAGAGATTGAGATTTTCCCTGAGTAGTAGGTATCAAAGATAGTGTTTGGGGATATTATCAGTAAGAACAGGTTGAGTCCCACTAATTTAAATGATTCTATCAGTTTAACAATGTATGTTTGTTTGGTTTATTTGTTTGTTTTACTTTTCGAGTTCCCATAAGTTTCAGATAAAACTAAACATGCCAGTAAATATGATACAGTTAATGCTTTACAAGGGCTAATTTAGATTCATTCTTTTTTTCTTCAGTATTTTCTATTCAGCTGAGTTTTATGCTTTTAACCTTCATCTTTTCAACAAGGTAAGTGATTTGGTATCTCTTGTTGTTAGTTTCCGAAATGAGGAGTCATGCTCTTTACTTGGCTACTGTGCTACTATACTGTTCTATTTTTTCTCCTGTCTCCCTGACCATTCTGTCTCCCTCCTGCCGCCTTCAAACTGTAGACATTACCAAGGATCTGTCCTCGGTCCTTGTCTTATCTGTCTGCATCGTGCGCTTGGGCAGCCCCGTCCATTCTGCTGGCTTGAGCTGCTAACATCATACTGATGATTTTCGAGTCTAGACCTTCCATTCCAACGTTTCATATGAGTTCTAGCCTTATTTTTCACCTATCATTTAAATATCTTCACCTGACTGTCATAACAAGACCTCAGACTCAAAATACTCAAAATGGATTAATCTTTCCCCCTCAAACTTCCTCTTTCTCTCTTATTTCTTCACTTATTTTTAGTGGAACCACCATCCTCAGAGTTACTCCAACTGGAATCCTTCACTTCATTATTTTTTTAAATTTCTCAATCCTACCTCTATATTTTTTCTGCTCCCAAACCCACTTCCCTAATTCAAGCTCTTGTTGCTTCTTTTCTCCCTAGACTATTGCAGTGGATATCTTACTGGTAACTCCATTTCTAGGCCCAACCTTTCTTAGCCATTTCATCCTGCTTCCCATGACTAAAGGTTCAGATAATGACTCTCTTGTGCAGTTATCTTCAGTGGTTATTCGGTGCTGCAGAATGAAGTTTATTTTAGAGGGCAAGGCCCTCCAGTCTATTTTCCAACCTCATGAACTACTACTAGTATTCATGCTGCCTAAGCTTTAGACTGAAGTAGAATCTTTGCTGTTCCCTGGGAGAACCTCATGCTTTCTCATTTCTGTCCTTTGTTAGGCTATCCCCATGTCCAAATTGGTCTCCATGTCTTAGTTCATCTTTCTTGTTCTCAAAGGCTCACCTCCAATGTAAATTCTTCCACCTATATTATATATTCAAAAAGTGTTACTTAAGCATTTTTCACACTAAACTTTACTCACACTATTTACCATAGTGAATGCCATGAATAAGAGATGATTCTGATACTGCAGGAGTATATAGACTAGGTATATAACTGTGTTCTCCAAGTGGTACAGTAAGCCAACGTGTAGTCAATTCAAAGAAGAAGAAAGCACTTTCCGAAGAGAGTGGTAGAGCAAGGCTTTATAGAAGAGATGGGGTTTGATATGAATCACGAAGAATAGCTAATTGTTCAGCAATCAGAGATGCCAAGAATGGGTTCTTGCTGGGACAAGAAGCAGTAATGCAAACGTAGACACACACATGAAAAAAACAAGACATGGTGGGCCAGTCAGGGTAGAGGAAGATTGAAAATAATAATAATAAGTGGAAAGGTAGGTTTGGGCCAGATTGCAAGGCCCCTGAACACCAGAGGATAGCAAAGAGTGGCCACAAGGGAAAGGGCCCAGGCTGTTTATAAGGCTTGAAGTCAGAGTGGTCGACGGTTCAGGCCTCACACCAGGCACTTAGCTTTACTGCACTTGGTATATAGCACTAGGTTGATTGTAAACAGTCAGTATAAACTTATCGATTGATGTAATTTGAAGCATTTTCCCAAGCTTGAGATTGTGATTTATGAAGTAAGAGTAAAGCCTGGAGCCATTAAGTCACAGAGAAAATGTGACTTAATTGGGTAAGTCTGAGAGTAGGAGCTATTTCAAAGTTCTTTTTGTAAATGGCTTGTTATGTCACCTTAGGAAAAATGTTTGCCTTTCAGTGGCTGTTTGCTGGTCCTTGTGGCAAAAGTAATAATCAGACCCCCTCGTCCGATCAGACTAGGTAGGATGCGATATCCTGTTAGTGGCTGAAACATCCCCTGAACAGACAGAGCACAGAACAGCCACTAATGGGACTGCCGCAGGAGGCACGGGGGCTGGGGAGCAGGGCTGTCCCAGCTGGTCGGACTGAAATGAAGAATTTCAGCATGGAGTAGACTGGACTTTCATAAGGACCTGTGGTTTTTGAGATCCTTCTTTTCTGCTTTATTCTGCCTTCACTAAAGTTCTGTCACATGTTGAACTTCCTCAACCCCCTGTCAGACACGCACATTCTTTGATAAACGACAGCATATGGAACTGCTGCAATCATGCTCCAGGTCAGAGGTTGGGAAGCCCCAAAATATTCCATTAAAATTTGGGAAGTTTTCAAATGAACAAAATTTATAAGATAGTTTTCACATTCTGTTTTCATGTTGAGAGACCCCATAGCTCTTGAGGATTTTATTGGAGGAATGAAAGATGCCAGTATTTATTGAACCCTGCTCCACGCCAGGCACTGTTACAGGAATTGTGTGTTTGTTATTTCACGTAAGCATCAGAGACTATGATACTTTGCATTTTTACTGCTATTGTGCAGATGAGGACCCATGCTTAGAGTAGTTTGGTTTAGTAATTTGCCTAAAATCAGATTTTAGTAGTTTAGTAACTTAACCAAAATCAGATGGCAAGCAGTATACCTAGAATTGCAAGCCATTTCCATTTGACTTTTCCAAAAACATTTGCCCATGCCTTTTCCACTATACTAAACAATTGCAATTACTTTTTTGTTTTTTGGAGACAGGGTCTTGCTCTGTCACGCAGGCTAGAGTGCAGTGGCATCATCATAGCTCACTACAACATCAAACTCCTAGGCTCAAGCAATCCTCCTGCCTCAGCCTCCTGAGTATCTGGGACTATAGGCATGCATTACCATGTCCGGCTAATTATTCTATTTTTTTGTAGAGACAGGGTCTTGCTCTTGCTCAGGCTGGTTTCGAACTCTTGGCCTTAAGTGATCGTCCCACCTCAGCCTCCCAAAGTGCTATAAAGGTGAGAGCCACCTTGCCCAGCTTCAATTACTTTTAAAATTCATAATACTTGCTTTGGTTAGAGAATTTATAAAGAGTATTTGACTAAATTCTTCAAGTTTACACACAAATAAACAAATTAGCCAAAGATACCAAGAGTTTGAACTAGGACCCATTAGTTTATACTCTATTGAGTACCATTTTCTTTTCCTACTTTTTGTTCCTTCCTACTTAAAATTTGTGAAATTGCCCTGTGTATGTGCCTTTTTTTTTTTTTCATTTTTTTCTTACCAATTCAGTAAATGTAAAGCCAATTTGGATATCAAAGACAAAAATCTCAGCATGGAAATTGTTCTATCTTTTTTGTGTATGTGTGCAGCATGCTGAAAGTTTAGCATAAAGCCTAGAAAGACCCAGCCCAGAAAATTCAACTTTCCTACAACACTCTGCTTAACTGGTTAGCATTTCTTAGATTTACTTGCCTAATGTGTTGCAATGCTAATGAGCATTTAAACTATATTTGAGAAGGATTATCCTATGCTCTTATTTATCTCTCTACAGAATGGGATCAGGGTTAAAAAATCCAACTCTGGAGTCAGACAGACTTGGGTTTCAGTCCTATTTAATAACTTTGTAACTTTTGTCAATTTTCTTATATACAAAATGATGATAGGAGCAGTACCTATCTCACAGGCTCATTTGGAGAATTAAATAATGTGCACCTAGCCCTCAACATAACACCTAGCATATAGTAAGTGTTCAATAAATGTTAGCTACTGTAGGCTATTTACTATGTCAAATTAGTTTATATTCTATGAAAAACTAATGATAGAAGAAGGGGAATTAGCTTTGCTAGCTTTGTGATACGTTATTTTTGCTTTTCTCTGTCACAGTTGCTAGGAAATGAGAGTTGATTCATCAAGCCAAGAGTCAGCTATCCATAGTGACCTAAGCTTTCTGCAACTTTGGGAAACTGTCAAAGGTTTTTTTTTTTTAAAAAAGTTGAAAAAGAAAAAGAACTGTAACTGGGAGTCTTAAAAATCTATAAAAAGATATAAAAGACAGTTTGGTCGGCTGATAACTAGAGTAACAGAAACCTGGGTTGTGGCTAGAGTGATAAAAGAAACCATTAAGAAAGAAAAAGGAAGAAAACAAAGATTCAAATATTTGTATAGGTCTTTTAATTCTTATCAGTACATTTTCAGTCAGACGTCTCAGTAGTTCTCTCATCACAGCTCTGGGAGAGGGAGGGTGGCTGACGAGTGGCAGAGGAGAAGGGAGGCGAGGAAGGCAGACAGGCGTTGTCATGGCGGTAAGTGTCCCTACCATTGCAGAGGTGAGGCAGCTAAGCCGTGGAGCACTGGGTGACTTGTTTAGTGCCACACAGCTAATGACGGAAGAGGTCTTCTCTAAAATTGGGCAAAGACAAAACACAAGTACAGAGGTTAACAAAGGAAAGTATTTCACGTGGAAGTTTTCTCCTCTAAACACAGTAGGCTTAGACAGAACTATCTCAGAGGACCTTTTCTGCTCCACATTCTGTGATTCCACTAGTAAAACCTGACACATGTTTTCCTCTGTGGGTACTGCAAAGGAAGGCAAAGTAAATATTATGTGGAAAACACTGACTGAAAGCTTTGTAAGAGAGAATAAAAAGACCAGTTGGGAAGAAAAGGAGATAAACATCTCAAGGGAAGGCCAAGTGATCAAAAGAATCATTAAAAACAGGATAAAAAAAAGATCAATATTAAAAAGAGATAAGGTAGAGTTAGAAAATAAATAGTAATGTGATTCCTTTCAAGAATGTGAGCAGACAATAATAGAGATATTAATCACTGAAAACAATGATAGTCATTGCTACTCGAATATAATGTACAGGACACTTCGTTTTTCTGTGTGTTATCAGGCTCTTGTGCCATGAAGCTTCCCGTGATAGCGTGTTACTTACCAACATAGCTGCTATCACTCATTAAATTTTGTAGTGTTTTTTGTTTTTTATATTTTTTCATATTTTCTTTCTCAGAAGGCAAACTTTTGTCTAAGATTGGGAACAGCCAACTTACTAGTTGTGTGACTTTGGGGAAGTTGTTTAACTTCTTTGTGCTCAAGTTCCCTTTGTGGAAAAAGCAGGGCAACAGTACTACCTCCCTTATAAGGCCGTTCTGAGAAGGAAGTAATATTGGTTGCAAAGTGCTCTGAAAAGTGCTCAAAAGTGTTTACTGCAGTGGTAATTCATCATCATCAAGAACAGAAAGTTAAGTGAGCATCTGCTCTGTTCACTTTCCCTGAGATCTGCGAGGTGGAACATTCTGGTACTATGTAGCTAAAGGACAAGTCAACCCTATTGAGGAGGAATATTGTTATTAACTTTAAATATTCCATCTTTATGCCTTAAGGTTCTAATCCTCCCTTCCCATGATGGGCTTTGTGTCAGTAGGGCTGTAAAGCAGTGTTCCAATTCAAACAAGCCAGAAAGCTCCCAGGGTGGGCCTAGCTTCAGTGTCCTCACCTGAATCAGAGGACGAGTGAGCATATCTAGCAAATATCCTCTGTAGCCACATTGTATATGCTGCTCTGATGATGGCAGCTAGTGCCAGATCACATCAGAGCCTCCCTGACCGGAGAGACTGAGACACAATGGAAAAGTGCTACAACCTGGGAAAGAACAAGATATCAAGCAGAACAAAGGTCACTAAAGGAGAAGCCAGACTCTCTAGGAAGAAAACCAAACTGTATAAACCCAGATGCAGCAACTATTGGTTATAAACAAGGGCAATAAAAGACTAAAAAGGTCTTTGCATTGTTACTAACATTACAAGCATTGCGGAAGAACATCCCAAAACTAAGCCAGCTGGTTACACTACATGTTCTACAGTCCCCGGCAGGCAGCCACTCCTGCACAGAAGTGTTTTACTCATTGTGAATCGACTGTACATCATATTCTTCAATCTACCTATTTCAAGCTTTCCCAATTTCATTGGTTCCCGGGCCTCGGTATTACTTCCAACTATGTGTAGACGAGTGACATGCCTCACACTTTTCAAAGAAGTAAAGTCTCTGTCATAAGTTGCTTTTGCTTTCCCATTCTCTACCTGAATAATTTCCATATTTTTTACTCACCTTGTCTGCTTTTGCTTCCAGCTCGGAGATGGTAGGAAACGCCCTTCTCCAGCTAATTCTTTCAGTCTTGTCCTCTCAGGCCTCTTTGGGAACCTGGGTTCATCAGTTCTTTCTGTCTGCTGCATCTTCACTCTTTCTCTAGAATCATGTTCAAATAGCCCATGTCCCTTATCTTCTCTTCACCAGACTTCTTAAAAACACTGTCCTCGCTACTGCAAATCCAGTCCACTTCAATATCAGCCCCTCGGCCTCCTCCCCAAGCCGCTTCGGCCCTTCTGTTCCATTTTCTGTTCCATTAATGCCTCAGTGCTCCTATCAGTCCTATATGCTCAAAGTTTATAACTCCTCCTCCTGTCTCAAAGCAATAATAATAATAATGAAAATATCAACTAGCATGTATTAATCGCTTACACTGTGCCAATTTCTTAATAAGCAGTGGCATTTATCCTCACAGTGTCACTAAGAGGCAGGCAGGATCATCCTCATTTTACATATAAGCAAAAGGATGATCTGGATTTGAAATCAGGTGTGTTTGTCCCGAAAGCCTATGCTTTTAAGCTGCATAGAAGTTAACAGTTGACAAGTTCATTCCATCTCCTTGTCTCGTTGCTGTCTCCTGTCCTCACTCTGACTCTTCAGGCCCTTGTAGCTGGCTGCTTCCTGCCTAACCTCACCATCTTCAGTCTTATATTGTGCTGTGTGATTACTCCTCCTTAAGAACGGGTCTGATCGCGTCATTCTACGGTCCCCAACCCTTCAGCAGTTCCCCTCACCCCATCTTGTCAAATCCATACTCCTGGGCACAAGCCCACGTCCCTGCACATACGTCAGCCTGAAGGTCTGCTCTTTGCCCACAGCCCCTCCACTCCCACGCTGCAACCTCACCATCTCATACCTAAAACACAACTGCACGTGTCGAAACCTGTTCTTTAAGGCCCAGCTCAATTGTTATTTCCTCCTAGAAGGTTCTCTTCTGCTGCTCCATCATCACCTTCCACTCCCCTCACCAAGCTAGAGATAATCCTTCACTTTCAGTGGCAAATCACTGAATCTCCTGTCTCCCCCCTCTATCATATATATCTGTATGTCTTTCATCTCTCAGCCTGTGTGTTCACAGCCCCTTATGGAGCTCTGGGATTCCCCTGGTGTAAGGAATAAAGGGATGAAGAACTATGTCAGCCATGTAGCGCAATGGTTAAAGCACAAGAGTGGTATCACAATGTAAATATGAGAATAAAATGTGGAAACAGTGAGGCAGTCTTATTATACCAAAGTGATACACATCTGGGGAGAATCGTCCACTGAGGGGAGACACCAAAAATTCAGTTTGGAAAATTGTTATCAAGAAAGAGCTGGAAATAAGACAAGTTAGGAGGCAGGGACATACAGGCCTTTCCAAGAAGAGGCGACCAAAGGGCCATTTAAATATTCCCTTCACACAGGCTGGGGGGGATGAGGAGGAGAAGGCTCTTCTCCCTCCAGGGAGTATATAACAAAGAAAACAGGATGTGGGATCTATTTAGGGAAGAGTTTTCTCCTGGCAAAAGTTATGCATGGAGATGAGGTTACTAAGGGAAGTTGCAGGATCTCTTTCATTGGAGATCCTTTAAAATTGGGTAGATTGTTCTATCTGCAACTGTATACACGCAGTTTCTGGAGCATTTCCATTTGCTGACTAAATCTTTTGTCAGAGTTCAGGGCAGGTAATGAATGGACTCACTCTACTGTCAAACCCTGATTCCTGCAGGAAGAAATAGTTTCTAAAATATAAGGGCACAATAACAATAATTACATTTCTAACCTTTTTTGGCTCATGGTTCTCTAAATCTTTCTTATGTAAAATAGAAAATCTGATTATGATATCCACACCCAGGACTGACCCCTCCCCCCGCCAGAACATGTAATCAGCTAGATTTTTTTTATGCTTAACACAGTATATGACAATAGTAGAACACAGTAGTTAAGAGCACAGGCCTAGGAGCCAGACTCTGAGTCTTGGCTCTGTCACTTAGCAATGAGCCCTGAGTAAGTTACACACTTCTGTGTGCCTCAGTTTTCTCATCCATCAATAGGGACAGTGTATCCCTTACCTTGTGGAGTTGTTGTCTTTATATATAAAGACGCAAGAGAAGTAAGTGCCTGATACATAGTGACTGCTCAAAAAATGACAATTTCTTGTTTTTACCAAAATATATGATGTTAAATCTTTGTTCATACCGTATATTTCTCAAAAATGTGTGTTTGCTGCCAAAAGCAAATAAGCATTTTTGAAATAAGCGTTTTTGGAGATACGTTAATTCTTTCAAGCCTCTGAGTAGTATTAAATAATAACTTAAAGACCAAGCTAAAAGGGTTCCTTACTGCATTATTTTCATAAATTCCTACACCACAGGCTGATTGCGTATGTGATCTTAGGAGACCTCCACTGCACATTTTTAAAACTGTTCTCCTTTTCATGGATAAATGACTGAGAAGTGATTCTCTAAAAAGAAATTCAGACACTTCTGTACATTTGAGTGTAGAATTACTTCTGTCACCAGGACTGATCAAAGAGATGTTAACATGCAGGTAGGTACTACATTTGATTTAGGATATGTTAAATAGGCTTTTTATTAAGGTATTTATAAAAAACTTTTTTTGCCCCTAGGAATAATTTGGGTTTCACACCAGCAGACACGGTGGCTATCATTTTCTGTTCTACACACAAATCCCTCACGTTGGGTAAGTGATTCACAGAGCTAAAAGCCATATATTATCCTCTTGTAGTTACATCTGATGATTTTGAAATTCAAGGAACTCTTCAAATTAAATGGAACGAGGTATTGTCCACTCTGTTAGATGAAGAACAATAGCAAAGTGAGAATGGGTCATTGCTTTGAAATGCTGTTATTTGATCGAACCAATCTCTGAGGGCCTAAATTTAACAGCATAGAATTTAGCATAATTTGTAATCATGTTTTCAATTCTCATGAAAGATTATCAATGTAGAATGTTAACATTAGAGGCCGGGTAGAGGTAGAGGTGGGGGAGGAGGATACTGCTTCTGAAAAAGGAATTGGCAAATCTTTGCTTTGGAAGGCTCTAGAGTTGTCCCTGGAAAATGTTAACTTCTTTCCTCAGAGCTCAAAGCAAGGTACAAATAATATTAGTACCCTAATTTGATATTGACATTAGTTTGAAGTTCATTTCCGAATGTTATGTTATTTCTATAAAGAAACAATATAGTTATCATTAACTCAATAGGATTAGCACTAAAAGTGAAATAAGTATTTATTTAATGGATAAAAATGGATTAAGGAGAAAAGTGCTATTTTCTACTTAGTTTTATCCAATTTAGTGGCATTATCCCAAGAAACTGTTACATATCCAGAACCTATATTTTTAGTCATTAAAAGTCATTAAGTAATTAGAAGCTTTATTGAAATATACATCATTCAAAAACAGCTTGAGGTGGTGGGCATGTTATGACAAAACCTTAATATAAAAATTTCTCCACATTTTGGCATGCAACTCACTTAATAGAGTGGAGAATTGTGACATTGCTCTAAGTCTGCTCATGTTAAAGAAATTCACTCTGTAAGCTAGAAACGGAGACATTTCATGTTTTTACAAACCCCAAACCCATTTGTCTGACAGAGTCTACTATCTCAGTCTTACCAGGTTTGGAAAATGATTTATAAACTGGGCAAACTCTTAAGGAACTGTTTTTATCTAGGACTTCAGCTTATTTGAATAAATTATACATCTACAATCCATGCAAGGCATTATTTTTGGTTTTCTTCATAATCATCATTAAATTGAAGTTGAAACAGCCTTGGAAGCCATATTGTAGTCCTGATTTTGTGACCCTGGACAAATCAGTTAACCTCCCCAAATCTTAGCTTTTTCATCTGTAAAATGAGCAGAAAAACACTCGCTTTGTAAGGGTATTTGTTAAGTACCTAGCACAGCACTTGGTAGATCATAGGTAGTCAGTACATGACAAAATATGTTCGGTAATTGTGCCATGAATAGATTACTGTGGACTAAATGAGATAGCCCACCTAAGAGCTTGCTGTGCTACCCTGTGCATAGTGGGTGCTCTATGAGCAGTAGCTATGATTATTCATTATTAATAACTGTATTAGTTATAACTGTTGCCACTTCTAGAGTTCCAGTCCCCTGACCCCTGTCTTGTAGGTTTTCCTGTAACAAGTGTGGTTTAGCGGTTGACCTCAAAGAAGTCCTCATGCACATCTTTTCTATGTGTTTTATTGTGGTGTGATATCTGGTGTTCCAGGTCTTCTAAAAACTAAGAGACTTTTATAAAGTTAGGAAATCCAGAGGAGGGTGCTGCCAGACTCCTCAGATGTAGAGTGCAAGAGTCAAATGAGCCCATGTCCTCAGTGTCCATGCCAAACCACGGCTGCAACAAATTCTTTTCTGCATTTCTACATTGGGCTTTTAAACCTGACCCAACTCCCAGGGATTTGCTTTTGTCTGAAAAACCAAATGGATTTTCTTTGTTTCTCCACAGTTTTTCTGTGCTAGAGCTAGCTGTGTTGAACAAAAAGCAAGAAGCATACCCAAGAAGCATATTGCAATGCGATCAGTATTCTTTTCTTTTCTATTAGAAAAATACCTACCCATTCAATCATTTTTTATTTTGTCTCTTCATTTTTCTTAATCCCAAAGCCATACACTTTTGGTTTTTATGCTTTCTGAAAGCTAATTTTCAGGCTAGGAGATAGGTGCTCTGAAGTAGTAGTTTTGCTAAAAAGGATTGGGTTAACTGGGATTTTTGTTTGCTTCTGCGAGGTTCACTCATGAAATAGATACCTAGATCCTCTAATAGGATACTGTACTAGTGTGGTATCTAAGTAACCATGTGGTATAAACCCTTAGTTACTTCCATAACATGGCACACCTAAGTTCTCTTGGAATTATAAGACCTAAATACTCAACCTGGCACTTACACTGATACTTTCCCAGGCCTCAGTTTCCTTGGCTCTAAGATTAGGTAATTTTACTTCCAACTCAAATATTCTATTGTACCTTGATCCTACCTGGCTTCCTTCTTGCAGTCTCCTAGGTAGCATTTATAAAAATGGCCTCTTTGCTGTTTCCCTTATCTCAGAGAGATCACCCTCATTTCCACATATAGCAAGGGATGTTTGGATGCTGTTGCTAGAATGGCCTTGTTAAGCCCTATAAATTTACAGTATCCATTTTCACAAGATCCAATATATGTTTCCCTCTACTGGTGACCTGACCTCACTGGTACAGAGGATATGCCATGACAGTGACCTGAGCTACAGGCTGATAATGATCCTAATAGAAATTCTTATCTGCATCAAAATGAAAGAACATCACACAAAGTGTGAAGAATTCATAGTCCAGAAAGCAGGGAGAAATTTCAGGTAATATCACTCAGAGCTATATTTTCTCTCACCTCTCACACAAAGATGAAATATAACATATCATAATATACTATTTGGCACTTTAAAATATATATATTTCCCATTGCAGTCACTACCATAATATTTCTTCTAAAGATTTTACATATATATATAACATCTTGAGTAGAATACATTAAGTGAAACTTACAAAATGCCACTCATTATTACATCCAGTATTTGCATTTAAGAATAAATGATTGCAGGCCATGTAACTAATGCACCACAGATAAAAAAAAACTCTTGCTTCAAAAGCTTTCTGAATATTCTCTTTGCATATACAACTTCGATTTATTTTATTGTTCCTGCTTTTGCCCTGTCTCAATCTCTTCCATGTACTTGCATCTACACACATGCTGAATTTGATTCATTGCTTTTATTAGTGCATTTGCCATTGATTGATTAGTTCTTCGTATTAGTACTTTTTCTATTGATTGATTGCAGATGAAGTGACTATTTGACCTTTAATTATGAAGCTTCCTATTGAAAATGACATTGAGCTATGGCTTCACATAATCCATCTGGAAAGCCTGACATGATGCCATTCCCTGGAGTTCGTTCAGGAAGAAAGAGGAGGCCTGAAGGAAGTACAGAGCTATCACTGTGCTTCATCTAAAACAATACTACAGGGCTTGTTTGCTGCTCTCCTATAGTTTAAGCCCAGGGTTGAGGTAATTTTATATTTTGTCAAGACAGCATCACTTGCTGTGGGTTGCCATAAAAGCCATGAACTCTCCCAAATTATTGTCTAGTTTGATGGTGATGTTTGTGTAATAATGAGAAGATATTTCACGTAGCGGAGACTGAAGAACAGCTTGTACCCTGGTAAATAATGGCTCAGTGCAGTCAGTCAATAGATCTCATCAAGAAAGAAATTAGATCCAAGATATCCTGTGGAATTGGTGTTTTACTTTTATTTCTCTTTTTCTCTTGAATATTCAAATCATTTTACTTATCTAGAGTTCCAATATATGTAGAAAACTTTCTCACTGTACCTAGCAAGTGAATATTTCAGGATGTTTGAGGTCCTTAAGCATATGTTTATATTAGTTTTTAATGTTTTTAAATAGCAAAATGAAAGCACATAGTCTCAGAGCATGTCAAATGAGTATTGGCAGTCAATGGTGAGACTCCTAATTTTTTCTTATCTCCAAAAGCATTTCTGAATTGAATGAATGCTATTTAAATTTTAAAGAGTGTCATGATCAATGCTTATTAAAAGTCTACTATGTAGCCTGCCTTTTATAGACACTTATGTACAAGGCAACCGTTCCTCACATTGCTGATATGCACTTCATTACGGGTCTAGTCATAGCTACACAGCTGCACTATAACAAGAAACTATGCATTATGCTAAAAGAATATAGCTTTTTGGTAGACGTAGGATTCTGGCAAGAGTAGAAAGAGCACATACCTGATTCTAGTCTGGATTCAAGTTCTGGTTCTCTCACCAAAAGCTGGAACAAATTGTTTAACGGCCGTAGGCTTCATTTCCTCATTTGTACAATGAGATGACAGACAAAATGATACCTGAGATTCCTTCCAGTTTTAAGTTTCTGTGAGTCTGTGACTGGTATTTCCATTCTATGAAATAATAACAGTTTCCCTATTATATGTGCAAAGGAAAAGCTTTCTTGAAAGGAGTAGTTATGTAAACAATGTTACCGTATTACAAGAAAGGATATATAGATGTTGTTTCTTCCTAAAGAGATTAAAAAATATATCCACACTCTCCAAAGACTGTCATAGGAGAAACAAAATCTTGAACAGATTTTGTTTTTCTTTCTTTTTTTTTTTTTATGTTGAATAGACATTTATTCCCGCCCCCCCGTGAATTCTACCTTACTCTTTTTTTTTTTATTTCAGCATATTATGGGGGTACAAATATTACGGTTACGTATATTGCCCATGCCCCCCTCCCCCTCGAGGGAGAGCTTCAAGCGTGACCATCCCCCAAACGTTGCACATCTCACTCATTATGTTTGTATATACCCATCCCCTCCTCCCCCCTCCCACCCGCCCAACATGTTTTCCATTTTAATTGGAAGCTTTTCCAAGAATGTTAAAGGATTACATACAACTGGGGCTGAAAAGATCATTTAATAACCTGAGTCATTTTGTTAAGAGGAAATAGGATTGAAATACAGAAGTTTGCATTTCTGGTATTCTTTTCTTCCAAAGCATATTCTATTAGACACCTAAAGAATATTAATAAAACTACCCTGCAGCTGAACTAGGCAGCACTTTTTTAAAGCTCTTAACCCAGTAACTCATGTCACCCGAACAGCCTTGAATCTTAGCAAGTCAGTAATTATTGTCTTATTTTGCATGCAAAGAAATGAAAGCCTAGAAAAAAATTTTAAAAACTTATTCCAGATCATATCCCAGAAATTAGATTCCAGGCCTCCTAATTTCCAGAACTGCACCAAAGACCCAAAATTGCCATACTGGTGCCAAGTATTGTAAATGTTTGATCTTGGCGTGGGTTTGAATTGTTTTATTAATTGTTCAAAAAGAAAATTACTTCTGGTTGCTGGTTATAAGACAGTTTTAAAATAGTTAACACCTGTAATTGTTCTGATAAACATGTATTTCCATGTGGCCCAATCACAAGCTGGTATTCATTCCTTATAGGATATAACTTTTTATTATTAACGAAAAGTTATATCCTTTTTAAAGTAGATCTTACTGAGTCAGCCTTACCTTTCATGAGGCAACCCTGTCTGTACTCTGTTCTTGCAAACTAAGAGCCACAACGCTGTTTGACAATAAGCTATTAAGTAGAAATAGAAATTCAGAGGAAAGACAGAATATATTAATAGAAGACTATGTTTGGAGTATAGCTGTAAATATGTTTCTGTCATGCAGTTTGCCTCTAGAGTTACAGTTCTGTACGGAAAGGCAGTTTGGGAGCCTCTGCCGTTTGACAGATTCTTAAAGCTGCCACTGAAATTATGGACCCAGCAGATTTTACCATCATGCTAAAGAAAAGTGAAGGAGTATCTGTCATTTTGTGCTATTTTCTGATCCACATAAAGAAAGGGAGAAATGTAAGTTCTCAAACTAAACGATGCACTAATGTACCTCAGAGCTTTGCAAACTAATTTTGTTTGGATTTTTTATTCTGAATTTGGTATCTGAAAATCATTGCTAGCATATCTTAGACTTTGCAATCAAAATTTAGGAAGTCCCAAGGGTTCTAGACAACAAGTATGAAATTAAAGATAATAAAACTTCTTTGAAGGATCCCAGCCTGACCCCCAAGTATCATTTATCTTAATGATGTGCCAAATGTTCACCTAGAAGACCAAGGCCCTGAACCCCTGTGCTGCTCTTCCTCCTCCTCCAGGGTTTCTGTACCAGGGACTGCCCAGTGCTTTTAGCTACAACCTACATTTCAAAATATATTTTACAATGTGATCCAGAATTGGTTTTGCAACTCACTAATGGGCGATAATCCAAGATCTGAAAAATATTGCTTTATGCCTTGTTTAATGAGAAGGTTTTATCTCCTTCCTCAAATAGTTACCATTTGGTGTTTGCACTTTGTTACCACTTTGGTGTCTGCAGTCCCTTTTTCATTGAATTTTAACCCAAATTTCTGATCCCATGTAGGAACCACAGCTAAATTAAGACTTAGAGTAATTCTTGATTTGCATAATGTAAGATTAATTTAGATTATTATTTTATTCCACTTACATGATAAAATTTCTATATCTTTTGATTTATTCAACACATTTTCAACAGTAATAATAACAATAATAACAGCTAACATTAATTGGGTATTAAATAGGCCAAAATTGTGCTAAGTGCTAGTTACATGAAGTAATTTACTTTAAAATACTTCTGTGTTGACAGTGTGGTAATTATGTACGTACTCCTTAGTTTAGACTTCAGTCCCAGGAACATCCAGTTGCTCTCATGGAAAATTCTCATTGTAGTGTTCAGCTGCTATTTTATGAGAAAGAAAATACTCCAGAGGGAGCTACAACAAATACTTTTGTTATCTCTCTCTCTATCAGCCAGAGACTTTACTAATTAGCATAATGAGAATTCAGCAACAGATTTGATTGGTGAAATTACTGACTTGTTAATTTGTATGATAAATGTAATAAATGGGTTCTCATTGATAATGTGGACTGCCTAAAACTATTGGAGACATTTCCCACTTGCTAAAAGAAACTAGCAAGTCCTGTAGCCCACATATGAAACCCTCAGGGAAGTGCTAGAGGCTTGATTCCCACTTGGTTTTGTGTCCAGCTATTGTTAGGAGGATCTGTGGTTGCCTGAAGCTGACTGGAAGGGTCACCAAATCCTGAAATGTCACTGTGTGGCTTTGAGAGATCCTCTCATGCAAGATGCTATGAGAACACCTGAAAGGTCAGAGCTGGGACTACTATTTTATGGGATACGTTACATAAGCTACTTGTGTGCTTGATTGCTAGTATGTGTTGAGTTAAAAAATACCTATATGGGAGGCAGTTTACTTTCATTAAAACCTGCTTTCAAGGTTGTAGGAGTATAGCTAATCTTCACCTACCTTAACCACTTCGGTACGAGCGCCGACTATAGTTGACAGCCACAGATGAACCCGCACAGCTGAGCGTCGACTTTAGTTGACAGCCAAAAGCTTTTACTTTTACAGCTTTTTTCTCTGCAGTTGCAGTGTGCACGTTCAGCTAATAAGTTACTATGAATCTGTGACCTTTTAACAAGTCCTTAGTAGGAGTTATTATAGTTATTTTCTTAAAGCTGCCTGTAAAATAAAACAAGCTTTCAGTGCTTTAAAGCTTTCCTCATCACACAAGAGCAAAACGGATTCGTCGTCAATGCACAGCACAAACTATTGTGCGGACTATGAGTGCCGGCTGTGGGCAAGGTTTCCCGGCCAGTGAGCGCCGTACCAAAGTGGTTAAACTTTCTTTGGCCACTCCACATTATCTGCTGGAAAGAATCTGGAACTTTTGCATGGCCAGCTTGGTGTAGGTCACTTCCCAAAAGTTCTTAGCATGCACCAGCTCACATGACTCCCACAATCACCCCAGATAAAGAAAGTAAAATTCCCAAGTGATCAATAACTTGCCCAAGTCACATGATCCCAAGTGACAGAGCTAGAAGTCAAATCCAGGTCTGACTGTTAGCTACCGTGCTGAACTGTAGTGAGAGTTTGCGGAAAGAGCCCTGTGCTGCGAAACCTCTCAATCCTATGATCCACTAGCTATGAAAAGATCAGATTAAATGATCTCTGGGGACCTTCTAGTTCTAACCTTCTGTAATTCTCTGATTTTGAAAGGCTTAAGTATTTAGCTTTAGAATCTTGAACTCTTTGGGTGGATACCATAGATTAGCATTTCTCAAAAGGTAGCCCTCAAAATTATAGCAAATCGCTTCTCAAAAGAAATAAAAATTAAAAAAAAAAACAGATTACTGGGCCCTTGCTCAAGCCCACTGATAAAGAATTTTTAAGGATAAGACCCTTGTGTTGGACATTTGTAACACACTTCAGAAGAGGGTATTATGCTCATTAAAGTTTAAAAGCCATCCCATTACTTAGACCCAGAATCACCTCTCAGCTTTGAAATGTGCTGGCTCATGCACCTAAGTTCTTAGGGAAGCTTTTGACCTGGCAAAATATTCAGTCAGGTTTTGTGCAAGTGCCTTTTAATGATGGTGGGAACCAGTCTGGGTCAACCATGAGTGGCTGGTAGTTGTTTTTTTTTTACTTTGATCTGGCCATGGTATACTTCACTTTTAAATACTTTGTATCTTAGCAGCAGCCAAAAGGAGATACTTAAAGACATAAATGCTCATAACACACTACTAGGTACTATATAAAAAAAACCTCAAAATTTTTAAAAACAACTTAGTAGGCCTGAACTCTGATTTCCAGTAATCACCTTCTTCCTAATTGCATGGTTTCACCATGTGATATTGTGGGCCTATATAAGAAGAATAAAACCTGGCTCTAGTTTTTCTAATCTGTAGCTGGGGTTCTCATACTCTTGCCTAACTTCAGATGTCCTTTTGAGTTTCCTTTGTATCAATCTGATTAAAACACAGCATTTTAGATGTGGAAGTATGCCAGTATTTCATCAAGTATTACCTGGACAAAAGAAAACCATCCATTTAGTGCCCATAATTCCTAACACTCACTCCCAGACTGGGGCTCACTTTCTTTAAGACCATGTCTTCCAGGCAAGCTAAAGCATATTTAAAATACTTTCAGAATGCCTACTATTTTAAAGTTATTCTTATATAAATCCCTTTATGAAAAAAATATATATAATTTTTTAAAAACTCTCACAACACAAATGATAGTGTGGGAAATAAAAAAAGGAGATGGAATGATGGAATCACTACTTTCCAGAAGTCAGTGCTCTGAAAGGGAGCAGAACAAATAAGATCATGGGCACTTATCAAGAATACAGGACTTCAAGGACACAAAAAAATGGAAAGATATTCTATTCTCATGGATTGGAAGAATCAATATTGTTAAAATGTCCATACTAACCAAAGTAATCTACAGATTGAATGCAATCTCCATCAAAACACCAATGACATTCTTGAGATAAATAGAAAATATTGTCCTAAAATTTATATGGAACCACAAAAGACCCAGAATATCCAAAGCCATCCTGAGGAAAAGAACAAAACTGGAGAAATCATATTACCTGACTTCCAGTTATACTACATAGCCATAGTAACCAAAACAGCAATGGTACTGGCATAAAAACAGACACACAGACCAATGGAACAGAATAGAGAACCTAGAAATAAATCCACACATCTATAGTGAATTTATCTTGGACAAAGGTACAAAGAACATACATTCCAGAAAGACAGTCTCTTTAATAATTGGTGCTGGGAAAACTGGATATCCATATGTAAAAGAATGAAACTAGACTCTTATCTCTCACCATTTACAAAAATCAAATCAAAATGGATTAAAGACTTAAATCTAAAACCTGAAACTGTGGCACTACTAAAAGAAAACATTGGAGAAATGCTTTAAGACATTGATCTGGGCAATGATTTGAGTAATACCCCCAAAGACAGGTAACCAAAGCAAAATTGGACAAATGGGATCATATCAAGCTAAAAAACTTCTGTACAGCAAAGGAAACAATTAACAAAAGGAAGAGACAGTCCACAGAATGGGAAAAAGTATTTGCAAACTACCCATCTGACAAGGGATTAATAACTAGACTATATAAGGAGCTCTAACAACTCAATAGAAAAAAATAAAATCTAATTAAAAAATGGGCAAAAGATCTGAATAGACATTTCTCAAAAGACATATAAATGGTCAACAGGTATATGAAGAAAATGCTCAATATCATTAGTCATCAGAGAAATGCAAATCAAAAATACAATGAAATATCATCTCACCCCATTTAAAATGGCTTTTATCAAAAAGATAGGCAATAACAAATGCTGGTGAGGATGTGGAGAAAGGGGAACCCTAGTACACTGTTGGCAGGAATATAAATTAGTGCAACTGGTGTGGAGCACAGTATGAAGGTTCCTCAAAAAACTAAAAATAGAACTACCGTATGACCCAGCAATCCCACTGCTGGGTATATATCCAAAGGAGGGGAAATCAGTCTGTTGACAAGATATCTTCACTCCCATGTTTATTTCAGCACTATTCACAAGCCCCAAGATTTGGAATCAACCTAAGTGTCCATCAGTGGATGAATAAAGAAATTGTGGTATATATATACAATAGAATACTATGTAGCCACAAAAAAGCATGAAATCCTGCCATTTGTAACAATATGGATGGAACTGGAGAACATTATGTTAAGTGAAATAAGTCAAGCTCAGAAAAACAAATCTCACGTATTCTCACTCATATGTGGGAGCTAAATATTAAAAACCATTGCTTTGAAATTAGAGACTTAGGTTTGTTACTCTTGCCTGTATTAAGAGAACAGATACAGAGTGTAGAATGATGGTTATCAGAGGATGGGAAGGGTAGCAGGGAGGTTGGGGATAAAGTGGGAATGGTTAATGGGTGCAAAAATATAGTTAGATAGTTAGATAGAATGACCAATATTTGATAGCACAACAAAGTGACTATAATCAACAATAAATTAGGGTATACTTTAAAATAACTAAAAGAGTGGAATTGGAATGCTCCTAGCACAAAGAAATAAATGCCTGAGGTGATGAGTACCCCAATTTCCCTGATTTGATTTATTCACATTGTATGCCTGTATCAAAACACATATACCCTATAAAGATATACAAGTATTATGTACCCATAATAATTCAAAAAAAATTTTATAAAGAATACATGACTTGTCAGCAGATGAGGGCCAGTGAGGGTTTGGCAGCATCCACGGTAGGGAGCTTCTGTTCCCGTGGCAGTCCTCGGCAATCACTATTCACAAATGTCTCTGAAGGGCTGCAGACCTCATCCCAAATGATTTCAGCGACAGCCCCTTCCCTGGGCAGTCCTCGAGACTACTAAGTTTGAGCCCCACAATACCATTTCATAATTCCACTTCCATAACAATAACAGTCATCCCGATAGCTGTCATTTGGGGGTGCTCACTCTATGCCAGGCGCTGTAGTAGGCACTTCACATACACTGTCTCAGTTGAAACCTCCAACCACCCTTTGAGATAGTTACTTTAACCTCATTTTGAGCAGATGTGGAAGCTGCGTGGGATTAGGGTAAGATCATCCACTCACGTAGCTGGTAGGTGATACAGTCAGGATTTAAACTCAAGCCTCTAATTTCAAAGCCCACGTCCTTTCCATCACACCACCTAACCCTCTAGAAATAGCTAAGAGTGACATGTTAGCTGTCTGCTGCTGGCTGAGTCTGAGTGATGGAGCAGGGACAAGAGGAGCCAAGTGTTTCTGTGCGTCAGCCTCATTTTAGCTGAGCTCTACCTGCACTTGTCACCCTGCAGCTCAATGGCAAGGAGGCAGGAAAGACCCCACACATTGAGCAGGGGCACCTCCCATGATATACCAAATCTTTGTCACTATATGCTCCTTAATGATAGCTCTTAGTGTTAGCAACTTTTAATTCCATAGTTCCTTATTTGTTTCAAACTAAGAGACATCCTATCATAGAAGCAGCGCTAAAGAGATTAATTTTACACATTAATAATCAACTCACATTCCCTCAGTGGTGTACACCCTGTGCTTGTGAAAGGGAAATTCCCAAGAAGTGAGGGGACACATTCTGTTGTTCTGGGGCTTGTCCTTTGCCATGTCCAGGACAGCCAAGGCAGCCCACTTCCCGGTACCTCCTGTTCTGTGCCTTCGCTGTCAGTTTAGTGTTATTACTATCAATATTTAGAAAGTTTGCCTCTAGCAGTACTAAAATGTGCATCACAAAACAACACTCGTTTACTGTGTTTGAAGTGAAGAATCTTACCCTGGAGATCCCATTCACTTGAAGTTTCTATCTCTCAATCTCAACTTGCAAACAAAGATCAGTGAAAAACAATTGTCCTTTCAGATTTGCATCTCTCCAATTATTTATTTAGTCATGTCTCTTCTTGGAAGTTTCCTTAATTGAACCAGACACTATAAACCAGGTTGTGTGTATCTAATGACAGCCAGTTCGGTCCTTCTTTACAGTAAAGAGTAGAGGAACCTGCAGCTGCAAAGCACGGCTGTCACACTCCCCCTCTATGTTCCCACGTACAGCACCATCCAGGCAACTTCAGCCAGAAATTAAAGTTAGCTGCCCACTTTTTTAAAGCTGTGGGGTACCCAATAGGTTTTTGACAAGTTACCCTGGGGGCAGAAGGAAATACAAAATTGGACACAACTCAAAAGATTCCTGGGCCCCAAGAAGCCTGCTGAGTTGGAATGTCATCTGTACTGAAGCTGAACATGTTAATGAAATTGTAGCCCTGACACTTCCCAGAACTGCCTTTGATGCAAGTTTGCTCTACAAGGTGCCAATGACAAGATGCTTTTAAAAATCAATATACTTCATCCATTCATTCATTCAAATGTTTGATACCTACTGTATGCCCCACCCTGGTCTAAGCCCTAAGGGCACAACAGTGAACAAAACACAAAAAAGTTCTTGCCCTTGTCTAGCTTCCTTTATAGTAGGGATAAGCAGACATTTAAATATACTGCACATCAGATGGTAGTAAGTGATAGAGAAAAATAAAACCATAAAGAAGAATAAGGAGTGCCAGGGTGGAGGTGGGAAGCCTTCAGGCTTAAAGGGCACATTGAATCAAAGACCTGAAGGAAAGACGGAGCAAGCATGTGGATATTTAGGGGGAGGAGATTCGAATCAGAAGGAACAGTGTGCCTGGCATGTTAGAGGAAGAAGGAGGAGCAGAATGAGCAAGGAAGAGAGGAAGAGAGTTATAGGAGACACAGTAAAGGTAATGGGGGAGAGGGCAGCAATGTTGAGTTAGGCCTTACCAGCCATTGTAGGGACTTACTCAGAAAGAGAGGGGAAGACTTTGGAGGGCTCTGAATGGACAAGGGACAAGATCCCACTTCCACTTTGAAAGGATCCCTAGGGATGCTCTGTTAAAGTGGGTGGTTGGGAAGGTGCAGCAGTGAGAAATAGGAAGACCACTAAGAAGCTTTAATCCAGACCAGAGTTTAGGGTGGTACTAGCAGTGGAAGAGGGGAGATGTGTTGGATTTTGGATGCATTTTGAACACTAATAGGAATTGCTGGCAAATTGGATATGTATGTATGAGAAAGGAATTAAAGATGTTTGGCCTGAGGGGCTATAAGGATGGAGCTGCCACTCACTGGACTGGTGACTGCAGAGGAACAGGTGCTGGTGGTTGAAGAGTGACGTGGGAGCAGATCACGGGTTCAGTTCTAAGCATGTTAAACTTGAGATGTCTTTTTGACTTCCGGTGGAGTCTTCATTCTGATCCAGGCTGAGGTTTTCAGCCTGTAAAGTTTATTTTAAACTATCAGACTGGATGAGAGACTAAGAGATTGCATAGATGGAGGAGAAAAGAGCTTCGATGACTGAGAACCTGAGATTCTCCAGAGGATGGAGAAGATACAGCATCATTGTGATAATAAAATCATAATGAAGTCTAAATCAGCCAGACCTAGAGACATCCAAACTTGCAAGCCCATATTTTCTTCCTACTTCACAAGGTTGAGGTGAACATGCAATGAGAAAGTAGATTTGAAACTTTGAAACATTAAAGGAAGGGACTGGCAGTTATTTGGCACCTACTATGTGCTAGACACTGCATCAGGCACTTAACTTGCCTTATTGTCTCATGTAGTCTTCACAACAGCCCTGCACAATAGCGATCATTGATCTCATTGTTCAAACTAGAAAACCGTGCCTCTGGTTGGCATACCTGGCCCATCCATCTACCGCAGAGCCTTCTGGCTCCACCTCATTACTACGCATGGCTCTTTGACCTGACCAGGCTCACATTAGAATCACCTGGGAGCTGCCGAGTAACAGGGATGCCAGGGCCCCTCCCCCAGGCATCATAGGTTTTTAAAGCCACCCAGGTGATTCTCATGTACAGCTGAGGCTGAGAACCACTGCATTAGGCTAGTTTACTGCATTTGTATGCGTTATGCTCTACTGCAGGCATCCTCAAACTACGGCCCGCGGGCCACATGCGGGTGTTTTCGCCCATTTGTTTTTTTACTTCAAAATAAGATATGTGCAGTGTGCATAGGAATTTGTTCATAGTTCTTTTTAAACTGTAGTCCGGCCCTCCAACGGTCTGAGGGACAGTGAACTGGCCAAGTTTGAGGACCCCTGCACTGTATTCCAAAAAGAATGCAAAGTAAAATTATGCCTACTTATTCCTCATTTGTTAATAAAATTGACCATTTGTTTGTACTGATTTGTGAAAACCAAAATTATCTGTGTCATAATTAGATATGTTAAGTATTCAGAGGAGAAAACTGAGATTAGAAAAACATCATTATTTCCAGAAATGACTTTCAGAATTTTCTTTTTTTTTTTTTTCTTTCCTCCCTCTCCCATTTTCCTCCCCCCCCCCCACTGTCTCTCTCTCTCTCCTTTTTCATTCATTCATTCATTCTTTTTTCTTTCACTTTTGGTGAAAACATTTCATAGCTGGTGACATGTACTTCTTATTACATACACCTGATTGCCCCTTCTTTAGTGATGCTGACAATGATCACTGAGTTCAGGTTTGTCAGCCTCATCTTTCCATTATAGAGTTCCCATCAGCTTTGCAGTTAATATTTTTTTGTTTTGTTTTTTATTTTTTCCAGCATATTATGGGGGTACAAATGTTATGGTTATGTATATTGCCCTTGCCTCCCTCCCCCCTCGAGTCAGAGCTTCAAGAATGTTCTTAATTTCTTCCTCTGCCTAGAAGTTTTCTAAATGAGGTCTTAACTGCCAAATTTTTATGTTATTGAGAATAAATAAAAGTCAAGAGTAGGTTATCTCAGGACATGATCTAGGCAAGAAAAACCACAGAAACCTAAGTCAACCTTTTTCAGAGAGATGGACCTAAGGATAAATGTCTGGAGATTTTAATCCCCAAATCAAAACGGCTTTGTACTTTTATGTCAGAAGACATCTCTTGTGAGTTTTTTTGTTCAACATGAACACAGTACCATTAAGAAGAAAATTAGTGCCAGAAGATAATTGGCAGGGCATACTGACAAAACAAAACAAAATGTATATTAAATATAGTTATTGTGCATTTGGGTCACAGCTTACTCACATTTACCTTTTAACTAATATTTGGAAGCCTGAAAGTTCCATTGTCTATGGATACGATTATCAATGAAACATTTTAGGGAAAACTACCTTTAGGTGGTGGAGGCAGTGGCAGAATCAATGGAAGCTCACGTCACACCATCAGCTTCTCTGCATCAGACTTAAAAGGTTCAACTATTTCTCTTCATTTAAATAAAACTACATCTAAAAAATTCTGTAAAATTAGACAAAGGCTTTCCAGAGTCAGACAGCATCAGTTCTGTGTTGGTGACCATGTTAAATATATTCTTATGACCTTGTGTTATTTTCATCATATGAAATTCTCATTCTATTTTTGATGTTTTCACATCCTGTGAGTGTGAACATTAGACAGATTGTCTCTTTAGAAGACTAAACAACTCTTCATTCACAGCCTAGAAAAGGAAAAAAGTCATCTCACTACTTCCTGCCAACTGATCTCCATAAACATGGTGGCCCCTCCTGGAAGACACAGCCAGTGTTCGAACGGAGGCTTTGTGGCTCAGTTCTTTAATTCATTCTCGAATTCCCTGTTTGCTAATTACTCCTACAATGCTGTCAGACAGGTGAAGGTGTACCTAATCTTCTGAGGCAGAAACCTTCAATTGGTAGAGTTAAATGTTTCATTGTCAGCATCTGGTGAGTCGGCTCAGGCCATTCATTAAACATCTTTTCCAATCAGAACATACCTGTTTCAAAACAGAAATAACACCAGCTGCTCATTTGGGTCTTTTCTTGCATCTTTATTTACTTAAAACTTTCAGCAAAGCAATAGGTTTATAGCCCACCTAACTGAAGGCTGAAACCTAATTTTTAATTTTTCTAATGTGCTGAAAATGGTCATCAACCTTTATTCAAAGCAAATAAAAGCCCACTAGGCCATGAGCACCCTTGTTAAAAGGGGTACCTCTCTTCCTTTCAGACCTTTCTTGTGTAAATATGATTTTCCTTAGGTTTTCACCCTCCATTATTCTATCTTAAAATAACAAACATCCCTTTTTTAGGGTTCCTAACTATTCTGACATATTACCCTTTCAGGCGTTTCAGGCACAGAGAGTGGTGAAGAGCAGTTTGGGAGCCAGTCTGTCTGTAGTCACATCTTAGCTGCATCCTCTTGCTACCTGTGTGTGGCCTTGGGCAAATTTTTATTTATCTGCTGCCTCAGTTTCTTAATCTGAAAAATGGGGATAATAATGGCAGCTTTACTCACATGAGGTTGTGAGTAGTGGAGGAGCTGATGTTTGTACATTCTCCAAACAATGCCTGGCACGTAGTAAGCACTGTGTAGGTATTTGCTAACATCAGTATTGTCTTTACCAACAGCAAATGAAGACTAAAAATATCCATACACTCTAGATATGGCTTCTGAAGTCCTATGTAAGATGTGATTGCTGAAAGACTAAAACATGAATACCGCTTTCTTTTTTTCTAAAAATTTGATTCCTGGAAAGGTTGTTCCTTTCTCTTGATAATAGCCTTAGACATCTAGTTTGTAACCTTATACGTGTTAATTTTCTTCTTCTTGGCCTAACTCTTTTTGGATAAAGGAATATTTTTGAATTCTGGTTTTGAAATATGAAAGAAGGCTAAGACTTTTAGGAAGTTTTATTAATATTTAGCATAGCTAAATGGCTCCTGAATACACCAGAAAAGAAATCTGAGCTTCAGGTCTTTTTCATGTTGAGGAGAGGAGGGGCCAGGAGAACAATACTGAGGCTCGATGGAAAAGCAGTTCCTCGGTGAACACAGAAAGAATGCTTGGATCCAGTTTGTGTTTGGCGACATCTCCTGTGTGGATTTTATCATGTCATGTGCTACCTACAGAGATAACCATATGACACTTTTCAGGCTTCAGAGTTTGGAAATTAAAAGTCCATTTGCACATACCTGTTAACCTGGTATAAGATTGTCCTATTTTTCTACCAGACCTCTAGCAAAGGGGCTTTGTCGGACACCCCAGAGCTGCTGCTGCTACCTTTGTATTCAGCAATTTGGAAATGCTAAATCTACACAGATTCCATGCACCCGCCCCTGGATGCTGAGAAAACCACTGGAGAGCTCTAATTCATATATACCATTTAGCTGTACCTCATTTTGGATGATTCTTTGTACAAAAAGGATAAAAATATCTTCTCCTTTGTCTTCTGTAAAGCAACACTAAAGGTTCTGATGCTCTGGTGGGGTCATACCAAAGATGAAATGGCAGGAGTTTTCAGTTAAAGATGGAATGACACAAAAAGAACAGGGAAGCAAGTGAGATGTAAATCGCTGGCAAGTGCAAGGCAGCACAATCTGCATATTAAAATTGCTCAGAGAATTTGAGCGGAAGACCCATCATTTAGATGGGGGGCAAGGAGAGCAGGTCACATGATCTGTGACATCCTGTCCTCCTTCCTGGAGGGACTCTGCAGAAAGTTGACTTGCCTCCCTTTGGAATGTCCCAGCATGGGTTCGGAAGAAGACCTAGAACAGCCAGGCTTACAACCAGAATGGAATTCTGGGGGCTGTGCAGACTTAAACACTGCCTGGCCCAAAAAGCCACACTGTCAGCTGGCGTGGGGCAATGCCCACTGATCTAGCAGGCAAGCCATACCCTTCAACCTGGAAGTGGGTGGCCTTTCTTTTGACACCCTCTAAAAAGGAGAAAAAAATTAGAATAACTAAACTCACAGAATCCATTTTACCTAACATTTTTCCTATAGTAGTGCAACATTTTCCCATTTCCCTGTGCCATGATTTTGTTAATGGGTGGAATTTGCTCTTTACTTACCTTTGGCATGGTGTTCTCTGTCTTGTCTCCCTAATAAATGAGTAAGAATGTAAGCTCCATGAGGGCAAGGGGTTTTGTTGATGCACCCACAGAAGTGTCTGGCATGTAATGGATAAATACTTATTATACACCAAACATTGTATATTATTTTACCTACTCTTTATTTAAAAAAAAAAATCCAAAAACTTATAAAGTAGGTACATTTTATAGATAGGAAAACTGAGGTTAAATAACTGGCCCAACCAAACCCACACAGGTGGTGAATAGGGGACAGGGCATTCAGACCTGGGACTCCCTAACGCCTGAGCCAGGCTTCTTAACTGCTACACTGCACAGCCTCTTGTGGGCTCCTGGATATCATAAATGATAAATCCCAGCATGAAACCACAGCTATTAGTACTGAAAATTAACTTGTTTTAGGATAATCCTAACTGAAAGCCTTTTCTAGCCAAATCCTAAAACCATTGTTGTACCTTATCATGGCGTCATTGTGTGCTCTAGAAACTGTATAATTGCCCCTTTGTTTTGTAATTCGAGATAAATCAGTGCCAGTGAGTTTGACTTTCTGTGACTAGTCTGTCTCTGAATAGAAAGCCATGTGTGGTGGGTTCGGGGACACAGAGATTGGCTTTAGTGATGTCTGAAAGGAGTGCCCCTCAAACAGCA
The DNA here is from genome assembly GCA_008086735.1 of Cheirogaleus medius. Lineage (NCBI taxonomy): Eukaryota > Metazoa > Chordata > Mammalia > Primates > Cheirogaleidae > Cheirogaleus > Cheirogaleus medius. The sequence continues at coordinate 10,204,361 of VBSM01000483.1, forward strand.
ACTGCCTTCCTGGGTTACATTGTGCTTGAAGAGACCATCCATGCCCATGAATTTCAAAGGCGAACATGAGCTTTTCTGAAAGATTCACTAAGGAGGAAGAGAGAGAATTCAAATAACAACGTCAGGACATTTGGATGGTAAACTTATGGATGTTTCTAACTAAGAACAAACTAAACAAAAGTGGGAAATCACCATGACAACGGAAGAGAGAAGCAACTGGATTCCAGGTTTGCCAGCAGCTCTCTCCAGAACCCAGTGAAAAGTCTGAGAAAGCATTTAAATGGAAAACAAGTCATGTGAATTCAGGTGAATGAATCTTTGAAAGACAGGAAATGATCCAGGTGATTGGAGTATACTAGGTGATTGGAGTATCTCTTAGCTAAGTGGGAAAGTGAATGTGACATTTGGCTTTAAAAGACACAAAGGTGTTTTTCAATACATTTTCTCTCTTATTCCATACTTCAAGACTCATTTCAAAGTTTGTATTCCTTGGTCCGTCCAGTTTCTTTCCTTCCTGCCATATGGAATATATTTTTGCCTATGACGTGTAACCCTCTCCCAGAGAGTATATAAATGCATCCTCTTTAAAGTCTAGTGAAGCAGCTAGTATTTGTTCTAAATCCTATCTTTTTCTTTTTTTTTTTTTTAATTTTTTTTTTTATTTCAGCATATTATGGGGGTACAAATATTACGGTTATGTATATTGCCCACGCCCCCCGCCCCCCTCCCCCCTCGAGGCAGAGCCTCAAGCATGACCAAATCCTATCTTTTTCAATACAGGGAACATTAGCACCTGTTCTTACTTCAATAATCAATCATTTATGTATTGACTACCAGCCTTTGCATAAACATTGCAGGAGATTAAAAGAAAAATATAATACTTTTGTGTTCAGGGGAAACCAAAACCTACACAAAGAAAATAATGACAACATAATTAAATGCTAAATTATATTCTACAACTAGGAAGCGTGCCTTCATTCTTCAAAAGACAGAGAAATCAGTAGGGGGGCCCCCTTTGTAGGGGAAGAAAATAGAAACTGAGCCTTGGTGAACCCATCAGATTCAGGTACATGGAGAGAAAGGACAAGATCCAGGTGGGGCTCAGCTTTTACAAGGACAAGAAAGTGCTAGGCCTGAGCTAGTGACAGCAGTTGGCAAGGGGAAGTTTGGTTTGATGGAGTTAACCCAGCTTACTGATTAAAAGTACATACACTGGAGTCCAATTCTGTCGCTACCACCTACCAGATGTGGGCCGTTAAGCAAATTACTTAACTGCCCTAAACCTCAGTTTCTTCATCTTTAAATAGGCAAATTGCCACTTACTTCATAGAGCTGTTATAAGGATTAAATGAGATAATGCAGGCCAAGCGCTCAGCATGCAGTAGTGCGTACAGAGTGGTGGTAGTAATTATTTTTTACCGAAGTTAAATAGGTCAAGGATTTGATGAATGGGCACTGGAAAGTCATTGCAGTTCTTGAGGAGGGTATTGGCTTTAATTAATGTGGGTTTGGGGAAGATTAATCTGGCTGTGGCTTGTAGGATTGATGAGGGGAAGAGTCTGAAGACAGGGAGTTATGTCAGGAGGCTGAAAGTGTAATCGTGGCTTCATTTTATAAGGAACTAAATTAGGAAGATGGCAGTGAAAATCGAGGGGGAAAGGGAATGGTAAATGAGGGAAGAATCTACAGAATTTGGTGACTTGATCTAGCAGTAGAGAGACAAATGGGATTTGTCAGAGATGATCCCAAGCCTTGAGATACAGAAAGTGGGTAAGCTAGAGATGGTTGGGGCTGCCGGGATGACAACGGCTGGCACTCAGCCCCCAGACGTGAGAAGCTGACGGAGTCCAGCCCAGAGCTACAGAAAGCAGCACCCAAAAGTGCAAGGACCTTGTCTGGGTTATTCTCCTACCACCTAGGACAGAAACTCACACGTAGCAGAGGCCCAAAAAGTATTTTTGAATGAGTGAATGAATGAATGTTGGGAACATTGTGCTCCTGTACAAGTAAACCCTGAACAATGATGCAAAGTAGATAGTTTTTATACTGTGAACAATAGAGCAGGCTTCACTGCAAGTTAAATAAAAGTCCATATTTAATCTAAGAAGAAAAATGTGTGTGTCTTAAAACAATAAGAAAAATAAGAAACTGTTCATCCAATAGATGTAATAATTATTGAAACTTGAACACTGATACAAAGGGAATTTTTTAATTCAGAGAACATAAAATAAACATATTTAAAATAGGGGGAAAAACTTGTTCTTGTACATATTGTTTTATCCTTTCCATCCTGGGTATAGGATAAAAGAAAACCCTTACTTGCTTGTTAGAAGAAGAAAGCTCTTACTTGAAGTTCCTACTTGGCAGATGTCAGTTGAAAGCTCTGCTTAAGGAATATGCTGCGGTGTCAAACTCTGTTGGATAATTTTAGACAAATGTGTCATGTGTGACATGGAAATATGGCATGCTGTACATTAGTGATTTCCCAAGTGTTTGGATCAGGTAGTAATGTGCTGAGAAAGTGCTCTTTATCTATCCACACAGTGTACTTGTAGAGCAATGGGGAAATGCTTTTGGTGGAAATTACTTTAGTCAGAAAAAGAATCCATTTACAATGTGCGCCTTCTAACATCTTTCAGACAATGCATTGTATTAAAGAGGCATTTTTTGATTAATGTTTTATAAACATTTTTCAGCATGACAGCTTAAAGTCCCTGTAAAATTGTAAATGCGTGCATAGTGTTCACTTCCATAAAGTCAAATGCCATCTCATAAAGTCTAGTTGAATCCTGTCAACCATGGTGACACAGAATCAGTACCTGGGAGCATTAAAATTAATTTGCTTCATTTATATTACTGCAGTGATAGCAAGATGAAAAGAGTCCTATATTTAAATCTTACTTTAAAAAGAAAACTCTTTCTAGTAAGTTTGTTTGGGTTTTTAAATTATTACTATTTTTTTCCTAATTAACGAATGTAGTAAAAATGGAGTGATGGTCTGCACAGTAACTTTGTGATGGAATGTGGAAAAATACGAATTCATTCATTCAACACACTCGTTTTGAGCACTTACCATATGCTCAAAGATGAAGAGGGAACAGTCACCAACCCTAAGAGGCTTAGAGCTTGGTCAGGGAAACACACAAGAAGCAGTCAATGCTCAGGGAGCGAAGGTGAGGCTGGCATGCCCTGGCATAGGTCAGCATGGAGCGGACAGGATCTGAAGGACAGCCTTGGGACTTTGAGGACGTCTTCCCAGAGGAGGCAGCCTAAGAACTGCCAGCTGAAGCATGCCAAGGAACCTGAGCAGATCAGGAAGTGGGAGGTGGGCGTTCTAGGCAGAAAGAGGTCAAGTGCGAAGGCCTAGACAGGGCACAGCGCATGGGCACAGACGGGTGGGAGGAGCCACAAGGTGCCTGTCGTGGCTGGAGCACGGAGGTCCAAGGGCAGAGGAATGATGAGATTTAGAGGGAGAAAGAGCAAAAGCTGGGGGCCGAGTCGTGAAGTCCCCGTATGCCACACTTAGGAGTCCATCCCGTGTGATAAACTTCTGCGGGATTTGCCATGATCACATTTGCACTTTAGAAATGTTCACTCCGGTCACAGAGTGGAAAATGGCTTGGACAGGACAAGCGTGAAGGCAGAGAGCCCGTGCGGGAAGTGCAAGTGAGAGCTGACGGTGCCCTGGAGGATGGGGATTGGGAATAGGGGTGTGACCTATGTGCCCAGTAAGTTTCATAAAGGCAGTGTTCCCTCACATTCTGCCTCCGGGCATGCCTAGCCCTGCGCAGAGTGGTTGATCAGTTGCAGGAGTGAAGGTGCTATTGCCAGCAGGAAGCCCAAGCACCTGGAAAGAAATTCCTCCTTCTCCAGCCTCCCTCTAGTGCCCCTGTTGGCAGAACATTGGAGGGAGCAGGTGACCAGGGGGACTGATGTGTGCAGAGTCCCAGCCCCCTAGAGAGAGCAGCGCATGGAAGGGCGTGTCTGAATATGAGAGCTAAGAACTTCAGAACCAGCACAGGCCAGAGAGAGCTTCCTGCAACTTGCTATTAGGGTCCAAAGAAGGTAGAGGTCACTTGTATGCCAGAAACTTCTTGAGGGTCAAGACATGGCTATGTCTTTGAATCCATGCTCCTTTGCCACTGTTGGGGTAGTGCTAGCCATCACTTAGCTTTTCACCCACCCAAAATCACAGGGACATCCTGGTGTGGGGAGTGGGGAAGTTTGATGAGATCTGCTGCCCTGGAAGTGCTTCAAGGGGGATGAGTTCCAAAAGGATGGCTGGACTAGAAAGCTTTTTGCATGCCAGGCCCTGTTCTTCCCTGGAGCTGCAGTGCCCGTAGCCTCTTGAACTGGCTTTACCTGATACAGAGAACTGGAAATTCAGGTGTCCTGAGTGGCAGTTTGGAGTCTACTGCTGGGGAAAGTTTTCTGACCACTGGATGGTTTGGTTTCCTCATTGGTAAAATGGTGAAAAGGATAGTTTTCATCAACCTCACAGGGTTATTGTGGGGCGTAGTTCACTTACTATGGGAAAGCATTTTACGGATCAGGCCACATAGTGAGCACTCGGGACATACCACTAGCATTGTTACTGTCGCTATCTTTGTGTACCTACTTTGTCACATTACAGCAAATTTGTGATGTTGCTTACAGTTAGATATCTTGCATATTTTGCAATCGATTTTTTGTTTACTTATTGTGACAGCAGCACCTGGGACTGTCTCTATGGCTTTGGCTTCCCTTCTGAGCCCATATGAGCTTGCCGAAGAATGACACAGAGCCCAGATTCTTAGCCAAGAAAGGATAACTCAGGTGATTTAACCCAGCAACCAGAGTCCTTGAATTTTGGGTCAGAAAGTCCCACTTTGGTCACTTTTAGAGACAAAATATCTTCATACTTCTATCACTTGCTCCCTTTAGCCTCACTTTTACTCCATTCCGTCCCCTAGTTTCTTAGCATCATCCCTTTGGGCCAAGGAACGAATAACCTTTCTTGAAAACAGGAGTTGTGTGCAGATCTTAAAATTTTCTCATTCTAATAACTTTCCAAAACTATAGTATCAGATGCTGCTTTTCAACAACAAGTAGAGTTTTAAAGCTTATTATTTTTTTAAAAAAGAAAGCTATTTTGGTTTTATATATTAGCGTGAAAACAGAAACTGCAAAAATCTAAGCAGGACTCTGGAAGCTCTAAGAGAGACTTGATGTTTGGGAAGGGTTAAGTGTTTTCAGTTTATGGCAATGATATGTGAGGCTGTGGAAAAGAAATCAGCCATGAAATACATTTTTGCATGAAGGTTTGAAATTTATTAGAAGGTAAAATAATTGAAAAAGCCAAGCCCTCCTTGTTGTGTTACAATAAAAAGTTATTTATGTGCCATCATTGTGCATATTTAGGAGCTTGGGTCCTTTACAAAGGCCGTTCTCAGAGAAACAAGAAGAAAGCTAAGCTATTAAAGCTATTCATTCGAAAAAGCTGATATATGTACATAGCAATTCCAAAGATCATGGCTGTATTAAAACAATTGGTAATAATAGTTAAACTGCTAGTATCTGAATTTTGTTAGTTATAGAAGCTCAAAGGGTATGCTCTGTAGGCAACCGCTTACAAAGCATACACACCCTGCCGTTGGTATAAGAGAATGGTAGACTCACAAAGTAGTATTCATGTATTTGAGTTCCAATAAGACATTGACTGTGAGGGTTAAACATTTAGCCTTGGCCGGGCATGGTGGCTCACGCCTGTAATCCTAGCACTCTGGGAGGCCGAGGCAGGAGGATCGCTCAAGGTCAGGAGTTCAAGACCAGATTGAGCAAGAATGAGACCCCGTCTCTACTAAAAATAGAAAGAAATTAGCTGGACAACTAAAATATATAGAAAAAAAAATTAGCCAGGCATGGTGGCGCATGCCTATAGTCCCAGCTACTCGGGAGGCTGAGGCAGTAGGATTGCTTGAGCTCAGGAGTTTGAAGTTGCTGTGAGCTAGGCTGACGCCACGGCACTCAAGCATGGGCAACAGAGAGAGACTCTGTCTCAAAAAAAAAAAAAAAAAATTAAACAATAAATTAAAAAATAAACATTTAGCCTTAATTTTATAACTCATCTGCCATATACTACATTGCATGAGCCTTGCTTGATGATTGTAAAGCACTTTGAGATCCTTGGCCAAAAGAGAACACACAAAGCCTTTATCAATATTCAGTTGACTAAAGTACCCTCCTGCTTAGAAGAGCATATACCATACATTACCTGACCATATCCTTTCAACTCTCAAAAGTAAGCATTGAGGTTTTGAACTGGTGCCAGGCAGACCTCCCTAAAGACCAACAGGCTGTTTCTCTACTAAGCAAGAGAAGATCTATTTTTAACTTCTCCTTTACCAATATTTTTCAACCTTCTTAAGGCAATTTTGTCACATGCAATCTTCTCTCCTTTCCTTGTTAGACAGGCTGCTAATCCACAGTGAGAGTTATTGGTAGCCTTGAATACAGACGACCTTTTCACTTTAATCTGTTCTAGTTAGAGCTTAGAGCTTTATATAGTGAAAGGAAAATTTGGTGAGTTCTTCCCACTTCAGTTCTGTGAATACACACAGGGAAATATGGTAATAACCTATTCTGAAGTTCTGATTTTAATAGAGTATGTTTTTAATTTGATGACAGACTGAATTTGCATCTAGATTTTCCGTCTTCTTTGTTCATCAGGAATTCCGATGCTGAAGATAGTGTTCGCAGGCCATGAACATCTATCTTTGATATCCGTACCCTTGCTCATCTACCACCCAGCTCAGATCCTTCTGGGAAGTGTGTTGGTGCCAACAATTAAGTCTTGGATGGTGTCAAGGCAGAAGGTGAGACTCTGGAAGGATTTTATTTGGATCCAAATTAGACTGAAATGCTATTCCTGAATCTGAACTGTTTATACACTTTAGCTTTTGCTGGCATATCCTCATTCTCAAGTACGTATTTCCTTAACTAAATACCATAATAATGGTGCATTGATCCATTTCAATTTGAACAGGAGGGTTGAGGGTTAAAGGTTTTAAATGACAATTATACTTTAAATGCAATTTTAAAAAGCTCTTTTTAATTCACTCATACTGAAGGGCGTATTGCACAGGGTAAATGTTCAGTAAATATACTCAAAATATGTAAGCACTTCACTCTGGTGCCTGTCATCTCTGCCCCACCCAGTCTTTCATCTGTGTCCTGATTTCACATGCTTTTCTACATACAAGAGAACCCGGCATTATCTAGAATACCTAATTTATTTTTAATTTTCCAGACACAAAAGAACTTCTTTATATGGCAAAACTGTGTTCAGGCATTAAAAAATAAAATTTAAGTAGCAAAGGAGCCCACACAATGTTAATTTTACCAACCTTAGAGTCTTGTTACATATTAGGTATTTGTCAATTTGATTTCCTAAATTATCAACCAAAATAAAATAAACTGTGGATTCCCAAGAAGTTTAGACAATGCATAGAACATGGTATCGCTGATAGAGCTGGCTCCTTCCTGGTGGGTTAGAACTGCCAGCACTTACAGTTGCCTGTCCATGAGGCAGCAGCTATTATCAGGATATGTGTGGGAAGAAGAGACATCCAATGACAAAGTACCCTGTGTCATGTCCTTAATATCCTGAAAACAGAATGGCCACAGTACCACCTACTGAGCTGTGCTAAGCATGTCAGGTACACCTGACACGTAGCATCCTTTACCTGATTCAGGGGCTGGATCTGAGGCCAGCCCGCCTGGCGCAGAGCTCAGGCTGCCGGCTCTCCCGCTTTCTCACCGCGTGACCTTGGCATACTTAGCTTCTCTGTATCTCAGTTTCTGCCACTATGAGACTAATGATAAGATGTACACTCTCAGTATTGTAGAGGATCACTGGCAGGTGTTTGATAAAAGCTAGCTGCTATAATTATTGTCATCGTCGTTGTCTACAATGATGTTCTTTGCAAGCTTTGCTGTGCCCATTTTCTAGGTGAGGAAACAGGCTCAGAGAGTTGGGCAGCTAGCCTAAGGCCATGTGGTTATTTCAGTCAGTGCTGGAGTTTGGACTTGAATCTGGTCTATTTGGCCCCTAGGATCTTTCCTAAACACCATGATGACACTCCAGATGGAAACATATTATACCATTATATTTAGAAGGCTGGCCCTAGGCCCCCAGGACCCTACCTGAGAAGATTAGCCCATCCAACATGTTCACTAATTCAGTTACTTAACAAAATGTTAAATTTTGTTACATAAAATCGATTTGATACTGGGGACCATGCCAGGCTCTGAGCCTCCTACTCAGAGTTGGTAGAGAAGCAGTTTAGTACCTTTTTCTTTCTTTTGCTATTTATCCCCTTTGAAAACTTGCACTTATGTTTATGCTTATGTTTACTAATATGTATGTGCATTTATCAGAATTTGTACATATAAATTTTGACAAAGAATGAAGAAAATTATTTGAAAATCTTAATACTCTTAATAAGCAATCATAGGGAACAATGAATTAATCAGAGTAAATTTTTCTTCTAAATGTTTAAAAGCTCTGGGATTTGTTCTACAGAGTAACAGAAGCATTTCCAAAAGGGAGAGTAAATTGGATAATGTTCATTTTTCCTTTGCAAAGAAACCCCTCCAAACTATGGAGCCACTGGCTAATTTAGAATAATCCAGAAAAACCCAGAATTTATCCACTGATTTTGACCACTAAAATAAATACAAAGAGTCCGTCTTTGGGGGGTATCCGTGAATACCTCCTCTACTTAATCAGCAAACAATACTGATTAAGACCTAAGGCACCAGCCCGTGCACAGGGGACCTGTATGAGTAGCCAGCCAGGCTAGGGGCAGATGACAAAGTGTGCTGGCCTGCGAGATGGGCAAGTAAATCTGTTTGTGTCCAGAAGTTTGAATTATTGGTTATGCAATGCCATGGGGGGTGGGCTCTTCTTCCTTCTAGTAGCATAAATTATTGAGTGTTAATTGATACTTTCACTTTGCTCACAGATACCACCCAACTCTGAACAACATGTTTTCCTTTCTTGCAGGGAGTGAAGTTGACGAGGCCAACGGTATAACAGGAGGCGTGCGCACTTTCTGTAGCGGTGTATATATGTACAGGATTGTACAGGCAAACAATTCTGAAGACTTGTACTTGTGAATGTTGCTTCAATGAATATTTTATTTTTTTACACAAAAATATGATATACCTGCTTAAGTGCCTTAAGATGTATTTGACAAGAGCGTTATTTCCAAAACATACTTTGTTGGTTGCTGCCAGGGGTGGTATAATATTTTGGAGTTAATTTTTTTTTTCCTAATGCAGGAAACAGTCATAGTACGTGACAAAAAGCAAACATGCTTTCTCTGTACCACCTTTTGTGCAATACTATATAATAGTTACTGTAATGTTTGAAATGAGGTCACACCATCAGGAAAATGCCCTTCTGATGACAGTGAACATTTCCAAAGTCTTATCCATGCACACTTTGATTTACTGTGTGATTCTTTTTTTTCCTACAACTGTGACATGCCTCTTTCTTATCAACTCAGCAGGGGTCATAGAGCGAATAGATGCTGAAAAGAGTAAGTTCTCTGCATTCCTTGACATCATTTTTTAAGGCATCCTTTCAAATAGTTTCCACACAGAAATTCTTCATTCCCATTATAAGAGATTGCGATGCTATATGGCTTAAATTTATTATATGCTGCTTCAAAGAAAAATCCCGATGTTTGAGTTATGAGTGAATTACGTGAAGTTTTTGAGTTAGATTATATAACTTGGTTTTCAGGATCCTTAAATTATATCCTAATATGATTTTCCTCTTCTATAATTTTTTTCTTACCTGTTTTCCAATACACTTGAACACTTGTAATGGCCAAATATGAGACACAAAAATGTTACAGTCGGTTTGAAAACAGCAACAATTAATGATAGGTTATGTGCACATTCCACGAATGAGACCAAATTTTTTTTTTCCTGTTACACAGATGTGCTGAGCACTTTCTGAATTGCCCCTTTTAGCCAGAAACAGGCTGTTACATCCTGGAATTAAGCACACTCAAGACATTTGAGACAATTAATTAATGAGAATTTCCTTGGCAGATCTGACAAATGTTTGCAACATTTTTTAAAAAGTTAAACCATATTGCTCTTATGAATAAATGAAAATATAAAGGTCGTAGATGCAAACAAATGTTACGTATACACATTCTGTCTAGCCAGATGGAAAGAAAATGCAACAGCATTCATTAACCAAAATATCAAGTAAAATTAGTTCCCAACTGGGTACCAGCTTTCAAAGGAGTATCCAATAATTGCTTCTACTGTGGCTGCAAGAACTTTAACTGGATCCAAATAGAGAATAAAGGAATATATAGAACTAAGGGAACACTTTTTCTGTTTCCTGCACACCATCCTGACATATCCTCTCTACATGTCCTCTCTTGATTTGACAGACAGTGTTGGCATCCTGGGTCTCACGTAGGCCACGCAATATACTCAGCAGCTGTTTTTGCTATGTTGTTGTGCCCAGAACAACAAAAAATCATTCCTTAGAAACTTACCATGTTTATCAGTACTGTAAGTTTATATCATTGTTACTACCAGGTCTCATCTTTTGTCCATGTCATTGACCCTCAGAAATTTTACAAGAGTTATGCTCAGTGTACATTTTAAGGCTAGTACCAGACTCTACAAAAATCTGTGCTAAATAGGCTGTAGTACACACAGTTATCAAGAATTTCACTTTTGTCTAAACCTGCAGTAATTTTGCGTGCTATTTTTGATGCTTCTAGAAAGCAGAGAAAGGCTTTCGTGTTTTGTTTCTACAAGCTTCTTTGGATTTTAGAGTAAATGGAAATGTCTGTCTATCATCTGTCCCTCTGAGCTATCATAAAAATCTTTCTTCCTAGCATTACAATACTGATTGTCCCCAACTTATCTACCTCTATTGTCTAACACCTATAGTAGGTGTGATTATGGGATAAAATTCAACTGAAAATGCTATGATAACATCTGCTCTTTTGCTTTAAAAAATGTTTTGTTTTCAAATAATCTTTACATAGTGAACTTTGGTGGCTTTAGTAACATGTTTGTGCCTCTTTCTTTTTTTACACAAATGCTGTGGCATATTTTTTCATAAAGAACAAAAAATAAAATCAAAATTTATTTTTAATTCATGCTTATTGGGATTTAATTATTCAGAGCTTAAAATATTTTGTTATGTTTATACACTGTCAAGCAGTCTGTTTTATGTTGTTTTGTCTAAGTGTATTTATGAAAGAAATGCATTAGATTATATTTATGTTTACTCACTTTTCCACCTGGCTTTTTTTTAAATGGTTGTTGTGAAATTGGATTTTTTAATGGATAATAATGTTGATCTTTTCATGTGTTTTTTTTTTTCTAGGTTCTAAAAATTTCTGTGTGTTTTTTAAAAAATTTCTTCCCTATTCTGTTTAAAACTAACACACCTCTGGCTAATGTTCAGTGTTTGTTTATGCTAAATACCAAATTTTTTTCAAAAGGTTTGGTTAAGTAATGAAGTGGATTATTTATAATGAGTGGAAGATGAAAATAATTCTATAATTAAACAAAGAGATGTTTCAGAAATCACAAGCAAAGCTGTGGCTTATTTTTAACCTGATTTCAGATGCACTCATAATGCCTTCTGAGTGTCTCTAAATTTCTCTTGATTCATTTTAGCACCGTTATATCATTTGTGGTTAAACAGATCAGTACCTCCACCACGCCATGGTGTTAAAATCCAGAAATAGCCTTTGCTTTTAATTAGACATATATTTTTCTCTTCATCAGGGTTGAGGATCAAAAAAGAAATATATGCAACAAACAGAAGGAACAAAATTTAGGTGATCTGAATTTTAGCTACCTCATATTTTTGAGGAACATCAAAGATGAAACCTCAGAATGCCTTTCCCAAACCCAGTGTTTGTTTGATGAGCAAGTTTTCGTTCTGTAGAATTTCATACCTCTGTGTTCTTGCCTTTGCTGTCTTCTTGTCTTAGAAACCTTCTTCCCCCTGGAAACCACCCTTCCCCAGAGTCTCCATCTGTCTGCCCTATTACTAGCTCTTCCTGCTCCCCTCCTTTCTCTTCTTGTATCTCCCCAATACCCAGATTCACAGAAATCTAGCTCTCTCGTTCATTCTCTAACTTCCCAAACGTGCCCTGGAGCCTACTTGTAACAGCCACGGGAAGCTTGGAAAAGCCACCTTCCCTGAGATGGCAACACAACCCGATAGAAGCTTCATGATTTCACTTTTCCTCTCATCTGGGCCACCCCTCACTCCTGGATGGGGCCCTGGCATGAGGCAATGTGAGGACTCTGGTATGTCCTGGGCAAGCTTCAGCCAGGTGCAGGGAGGAGGGCAGGGGGGCACGTGACTCTGCTAGAGACACTAGAGAATTGGCAGAGGATATAACTGGGTAATTCATAGAAGAAGAAATAAAATGGGTAATAGACTAATTTTAAATATTCAAATTGTAGCAGTTTAAATATATTCAAGTGTAGCAGTTTAAATATATGTGCTCTTCAACCCAACTCTTTCATTTCTAGGAGTCTACAAGTGCACAAGGGTCTGTTGACAGGGATGTTTTTAGAACTTTGATAAGGCTATGAAGTCTTACCTATAAAGTCTTTCCCAAATCAGGAAAATGTTTAAATAATCAATGGTACGTTCTCATTACAGAACACTTTGGGCCATTAAAAGGAATGAGGGCAGACTACCTGGGAACAACAATGTGTCACTGAATAGAAGGAAAAAGGAAATTTCAGGAAAAAAATGTGCATTTTTGAATCCTATCTTTACAGATCCCATATTTTCATTAAATAAAATACATGTTAACATATGTGTAGGGACACTACATGCATGAAAAATGTTTGGAAGGATAATTATAACATTTATCGAGTTCTTTCTTTGAGCCTGGTGCTATTCCGAGTACCATACATTATCTCATTTAGCCCTCTCAACAACCCTCTGAAGTAGGTAGTATTATCCCCATTTTACAGATGAGAAAACTGAGTCACAGACTGAAGAGCTTGCCCAAGGATGCAACATTATTAAGTAGGAGCATTTTAACCACTATTAGACTATATTTAACAGTGGTTACTTCAAGGAATGAAGATGAGGTGCTGAATTTTACATTTTACTTCAATCCTCTCCACTTTGGAGGAGTTATAATAAGCAAGTAACACAACAAACTGGTGTTCCTCTGCATCAGGAGGGCATGGCATAAGTTGTGTCTGGGCCATGGCAAATTTGTCAAGCCAAACATCTTTTGGTTGAAAACGATGAAGTCTCTAGGTACAGCCTAGGTGGGTGAGGGCAAGACCAGAGAATCAGATTGTTCTACAAGTTGAGGTGAGAGGGATTTGGGGTTGGAATAGACAGCATGGGAAGGGGAGCTGAGAAGGCCAAGAACAGGGAGAACAGAGAGAAGTGGGGAGAAAAAGAGAGGAAGGAAGCTAGAGGCTGAGGAGAAAAAACAGGCAGTGAGAAATGTCTGATGGCAGAATGGCCAGGGCCTTCTGGGGACAGCGACTGAATGTTAATACATTCAGGAGAGGGCCTCGCACACACTTAGCGACCTGTATCAATGATGGTGGTGATGGTCGTGGTGGTGGCCGTGGTTATGATCAGCAGCAGCAGCAGTTTTTAAGTTGTTTGTACAGTTATTTATACAGTTTTAAGTTATTTGGCAGTTCTAAAACACCTGCGCCCCACCCCCACCAAAAGAAAAAAAACGTTAGTAAAAATCTGCTTTACATCTGAGCTTTTTGTTAATTTGGGAGAAAATGAAGTAAAAGTTTACATACACCAAGAGGTGATATGGGGAGAGGAAGTAGAACATTCCAGTAATAAAGACATCAAGTCATAGGCAGGAATTCTGTGCATGAGATGATCAGTGGAATGGAAGCTTCTGGAAATCTTGAGGAGAGAACATAGAATTCATTCTCAAACCATCATATCCAGATATAAGTTAATATGTATTCAGATGGATCGGGGAGCGGGGCATTGTAACAATAGTTGATAATATTCGGTGCTCTGGTTTGCAGCACTTGCCAATTTCTGTAGTGTAAACACTCCTGCCCTGGCTGATTTCAAGCTGCCAACACGCTGCTCCTGAGAGCAGAGTTAGGAAGAGATGCACGTGACTGGCTCTGAAGGGCCGGCACAGCCAACTCCACACACCTCTGTACTATGGGCCAGTACTAAATGTTGTACTCAAATTTCTCATTTAACTCTTTCATCACCCCCAGGAGTGTTGTTATCTGCATTGTACAGGGAAGGAAATGAAGGCCAAAAAAGTAAGTAGAGAGTCCAAACCTCACAACTCTTAAAGTGGTAGAGCTGCGATTCAAGCTCGGATTTTCCTGACTTCAAGAGCCCACATGTCTGACCACTAAGTAGTCTCCATTACAGCCCACATGGTCCTTGGAAGATCTTATTTTCTCATACTCTAAAATTCTGGAACCTAGCAATGATCCTGACCTTTTCTTGAGCTCTGCAATCGAGGCTTGGTGAAGGATGTTGTTCTTTCTTCATGTGGAGTGAGTCAAAAGCCCCACGACTCAAGAAATTCCAGACAGTCGGAAGGAAAGAGCCTAGGGTTTCTGATGTATACACTAGGTTGCCGAGTCCACTTGCAGGAAAAGGCAACATGCTGAGGAAATAGATCCTGGCCTCCACCCTAGAAATTGATCATTCCCTTGTTACAGGCTATTCCAAACTTGAAATCCTTGCAACCATGTTGATTTGTGCTCACTGCTGGAAGTTTTAGATGCTTACTCTGTGTGTTCAGAGAGAGCACTGTTGTCAGTGTGGTCTCTTGGACTGGTTTTGCCAACATGGCTAGAACTTATTCTGTGGAATAGTTTTACCACCAATAAATGTTCACCATGACTTCCAACCCTGGGACCCATGGCTGTTACTGTCTCCTGTATAGGCATTCTGACAGTACCCCCGCCCCACCCCTTAGCATCTGCTTTGTGTCCACACCTGAGAAGTCCTGTGCATTTTGAAAAGAAGCAAAAGGTTATTTGTAGAGTTCACTTCTCTGCTCATGAAGCCAAAGTGAGAATTGTGTAACATCATAGGCACAGCTTGTCACTGTGCCTGCCACTTGGTAAGAACTCAAATATGTGGCAGCTATAGTTATTATTCAACAATGGATGGGACCCGGGCAAACCATATCGGGTGGGTGGAGTCAGAAGTGTGCTGGCAGGTGTCAGGCTCTATTCTGCGTGACTTCTAATCTATGCAAAATATCTATTACTGAGTCCATTAATTGTTACTAATCAGGTCAGGAAGTGACCAGGGCATGAGCCTGTACTTCATCAGTTAATGAAGACATTGGGTTCTGAATTTTAAGACAGCTGCCGCAATCCCTGGCTTCCAACAAGCCTTCTCCAGAGCACCGAGTGGCAAGTGCACATGGAAAGGCCTCCTTGGCCTACCATTGCGGCCTGGGCCTTGCCTTTTTCTACTTACTCCAAAGAATTCCAACCATAAATTTTGCCCAGCTCCCCCAAAAGCCCTGAGGCTGGCTGAGAACCATCTGGCAATGTGGCTGGCGGGCAGAGCAGCCCTCACTGAGTCAAGTAGAGCAGTTGCTCTGTGGTCACGGCCCTCCCAGAGGGCTGCTCCTGGCACTCTGGGTCCACCCCTCCCACCCTGTCACGTGCCACCATAGCCCAGGAGTGGCTGGCTGTGCCCTTCACAGGCCCCCTTTTCCACTCACTCCTTTAATGTTACCATTCCTGGGAATCTGGTCTCATATTTCTTCTCACCCCAAGTACTCTGCCAGTGGGAACTTTTGGGCCATTTGCATCATGTCTGCCACTTTCTGTAAACCAGCAAGATGCCCCCAAATCTGTTGTCTTGAGCTCCTATTACCATTGCATTCCTGACATTCCCACCTCTAACCCCACATGCCCAGGATGGAAACTCATGACCTCTTTCCCTATACTCCGTCCTCCCCACCAGCTTCCTGTGTAGGCATGGCAACCGCTTGGCTCGACTCCTCCTCAACCTTCACATCTCACTTTTCAAACCCAGTTAGTCACCAGATTCTATTGATTCCATTTGCAAAACCTCTCCTTCATCTCTACCCTCCTCTGCATCCCACTGCCACTGTCTTAAAATACCTGTTCTCGCTGATTTTTCTTCCTGCAGTAACGCCTCTCTCCAACCCATGAACCCTTTCGCTGACATTAGTCAGTCACCTACCAGGCGTGGTGCTCTGCTGAATGCTTTACATGTAGTATCCCATTCAGTCCTTACAACGGTGTTTGATATTGGTGTAATCAGTTTCACTTTATAGATGAGAAAGTGGAGGTTTCATGAGACTAAGTTCCAAGTCCCATAGCTTAGAAGAGGCAAAGCCTAGATTCCACCAGGATCTCTGATGTGGCCAACACCTGTGCTTCCCTCCACCTCTGTGTTAATCCCCAGTCTCTCCTCCACACCCACCCCTGCTGAGAGACATAGTCCTTGGTTCTCAATTGTCGACTAAATTTCTTCACTTGCTATTATGTCACTTATCATATTATACCAAGTCGTCTTTGTCCACAAGTCTCGCCCTCTCTAAATGATGAATTTCTTCAATGGGGACCTTATTTTGTTCATATCTATAACCCTGGTAGAATGCTTCTCTGATAGTAGGAACCTCAATGAATGTTTCCTGAATAACAGGTTAACCCTTAAGGCCCTCCAGTTTGCTTTTCTGATTCTGGAAGACAGATGTTTTCAGATTGTGAAACACTATTTTTGGAGAGTGGCATGTGACTCACAATTGTCACTCAGTGAATGAGAGTGTCAATCAATCTACAAATGCTCCCGAAAGGACTTTTGTTGTTTTTTTTTTCATGGAAACAATCAGTACAAATAATGATAACAATTTCAACCCTAGAGTAGTTGAGACCCGGAGACTCCAGACCTCAGCACCCCTCCAGACCCCCATTCCTTGTGGCCTCCTCCTGGGGGTGCTTCTGGCTGGCCTATGGGTGGGCAAAGACCCTGCAGAGGGTTGGGTACCCACTTTGGAGGAGCACATGGCTTTGACCCCAGGCTAATCAAGCAGGCCCCCCATTTCCCATTCCTGAGATGCAAAGGGCATCCCCGCTTGCCCAGGGACATCAGCCACTCCGCCCCAAGGCTCAGTTAGGATCTAACCAAACTTCCACTGGATGAGGAGAAAGCAGGGTCACATGTGAGAGGGAGATGGGGCCAGGAGTAACGAGGCACAGGCAGCCAGTTATTGTAAAGGGCGCCCTACATCAAGCCCTTTTACCTCTGGGTCACGGGTTCAAATCCAGCCAGGCCTCGCGTGACAGAAAATCATTACCAGCTCTGTGTCAGGCTGCCTGACAGATGGGAAATGAGTTTCTGTCTCCATCCAGCAGGCGAGTGTCCACATCACACTTGGCACTAACCAGCCCTCGACTCTGTGGAGACAGAGAAGTCGTGCAAAAGTCGCCCGGTGTCAGGCGGGTCTCTGAGGTCAGGCCAAGCCTGCCTTTCGGCGTCTCTACGTGGGGGTCTGACAGCTCCTTCGTCTCACCCCTTTCGTGAGCACTTTATTAATCAGTTGATTTTTCCCCCTCCCTCGGAAGACATTGTTTCACAAGCAGTTTGAAGTAATGGAACATCTGAGAAAATCGGATTCTGCAGCACTGAAATAAGGTCAGCCAACATCACAACAGAAAAATATGGCAAGAGAACCTTTTTATCCTTGGCCCTAAATCGGGTGCAATCGCTTAAGTGCTTCAGATTTTTCAACATTTTAATAATGAACGGAAATTATTTCCAGAGGAACGTGGGGGGGCAGCGTCCACCTTGCCCTCTCCCTGTTCTTCCAGCCAGCACCCCACACTGCCCTCGGTCCTTCCCGGAGACGCCAGAGGCCTGGCGTCAGGCGTGCTGACTGCAGGCTGCATGGAGCGGCGCTCCCTGGGGATCTGGCTCCTCAACAAACAGTCTTCCTTCCAGAAGGGCCACAGTGCACAGTAAGGTGAGGATGGCCTGGCTTTGGACAGAGAATCCCAGAGTGCTGCCAGGAACACCGATGTGGGATGGGCTGGTCTGCCCACGCCAGCAGCCTCCTGGCCCAGGAGTGCTCTGCCGTGAGTGCTCCTCTCAGACTCCATGTTAACTCCCAACCCAGCTCACTCCTTTATAGCCCGGAGGAGCCACAGCTGGGAGGGCTGGGCCAGGCAGGGCTGTGTTGCTGAGTACGTCCACATGGAAGGCTCGGGTTTGCTGAGTGGGAGGGGAAGGGCAGGCAGAATGGCTTGCACCATAAAGCTCTCTGGGTGAGGAGCAGTGGGGACAATTTCCTCTAGGATATGTTATTTTCATCTATCTTCTTCCCTCTTGGAACAATTGAAGCGACCAATCTGAAGCTATTTCAAATTTAGAAAGACCCTTTTTCCCTTCCTGTGCACAGACAGGCCTTCTCAAACCCTCAGAAAAGTGGCCACCAAACACTGGCAGCCTGCACTTCTTACCCTAGTCGGGAGGACTTGCCCACCCCTGGATTATTCTGGCAAAGGCAGAGCATGGTCTTAATGACATGCTTCCAAACTCCCTCCCCTTCCCTGGGGACCTGGGAGACTGCATCATCAAAGGTGTCCTACATAACTCTTCCCGGGATTGCCGCAGACTGGCCACATCCTGGGTCATTCCAGAAACACTCAGCCCTCCCAAGATTCTCTGGCTCTCGGCAGACAAGCCCATTCATCTCTTTGGGTCCATCTCCAGGGAATTTGCTAGCCTTGGAGTCCCTTGACCAGCAGGGGGCAGACTGTGTCTTCCCTTCCCTCTTCCCCTGTTGACTGCAGTCAGCAGATCACAGTGGACCAGCTCCCACCAGGTGTAGTGATGGTTCCCACAACTCTTGGGTTCACCTGGCTTGCAGGAACCTGGCTGAGGTGTGCGGCAGGTCCTTCTGAGCAATCTCTGGGAGCAAAAAGCCAGGGACCTCACTGCCACATTTCTGTCCCGGGGAGACCCATTTCTCCTCCTCTCTCTGTCCCAGTACTCTGCTTGTTAGGACAGGAGCTAGTGGTCCCCTGTCCTTGTTTGGATGAATTGGGGAGAAGAGACCAGAGCCTGGGAGAGGCACAGGAGTGGCCCCAGGGCCTTTGCTCCTGCCTCTCTCACCTCCCCAATCTTCCTACCGCCCTCCTCAGAGTCTTCCGAAGCAATCTGGCAAAAGAAGCCCCCAAATGCCCAGTGTGCATCTTTTATTCAGTTTCCATCCTCTGGCAGACACACTGGTATTATGAACTAGAGACAAGCCCTAGTGTATCCGTTGCTGTACACATCCACCAGAAGTTTAGAATACAGATTCTCTGCGGAATCCGAACTTCCATGGGCCAGGCTCAGCCCCACATGCACAGCCACCGTTCACGCATATGTTACTGTCCCTGACAAACAGGGCACGAGCTGGTACCGTGCTACAGACAGCAATTCAGAACGGAGTCCGGAGAAAGTAGGTTTTGCAGAGCACGGTAAGGAACACCAGCCCAGAGATGCCCTCTGCCCGTCACCTCTCCCCTGTCCTTTGGGTCACAGAGGAGCTCTTCGGGGGTCACCTGCAGCCCGCCTTGCTTCTTCCCAGAGCCCTCAGCGGATTTCAAATGCAGCCTTTAGGCTCCCCCCATGCAGAGGAAATAGAGGGCAAGCCTCTAGTGCAAATTTTCTGGACAGAGAGAACCCTTTTGAGAATCACTCCTCTGCTCACACGTGGGGACCCACAGAGGGGCAGAAGGTCAGCAGAGGGAATGGCCCCAAGAAGGGTGGGACCATGAAGCAGGCTGTGATCTGGAGCACCTGAGACAGCCCTGATCTTCCAGAAGGTGGTACTGCTCTGACGCCCAGCAGAGCAAAGGTCTCGCCACCTGGGAGAGCCACGGGGGACAAAAGGCAGCAGCTGCCTTGGCGCTCTCTGGCTGCTCCTCTAGCTGCGCTTCTGGAAGAATGAGGAGTGGTTCCAAGCGAAGTCAGAGGGCTTGCCTTGACATTTGCAGAGCCTGTCTCTGAGGAAAGGTAGGAAGCAGCATCTCATTCGCACCGGGCCACAGAAGCTCAGACGGTCCCTGGGAGAGGTGAACTGATTCCAGCCCGGCCCTGCCGCCGCTGCGGGGCCCTGCGGCAACGCCTTCTCCTCCCTGGGCTTCGTGTGCTTCTCTAACACCGCACCGGGCTGTTTCCGGGCGAAAGGAGAACACTCACATGAGTGACACAAATGTCAGGGATGGGAGAGTTGAGTGCTGTGTATCAAATATGCTTCAGAAATAAAGATCCTGTGGCTGGCTAAAAAGTAGTTCTAATTCATCCGCTCACATTCTTCTATTCACTAAGTAAGAAATCTAAGAAATCTAATCTATATATATAATATATATATATTTTTTTTTTC
>VBSM01000483.1:10229463-10259219 GCA_008086735.1 Cheirogaleus medius
CTTTTTCCTTTTTTTTTTTTTGTCTGGGAGAACAACAAATTATGTTTCTAAATGAGAAGGTGCCGTCTGTAATGGATAATATAATCTGTAAGTGCAGAGGCAGCATCTGTGACCTGCAGTGCTAACCTAGCAAGCTCCAGTCTATTTTCCCGCCTATCAGTTGATAGGAAAACATCACTTTCAATATAATAATTAATCATTAGTCAAAATGGATATCCTCATTGGTTCCTTGCCTCTCAGACAGCCCTGCCTAGTTTGACTATAAATCAGGGAAATACATTCTTTAATATCTAGTGGAATATATTTCCAGGCAGCCTCTTCCCTCTATAAAGTAACAAAACACTTTTCAGAAACCGTCTGTCATCAGCTGAGGGGGAAAAGATGCTCCCAAGGTGTCATTTGAAGGAAGGAAAATGTAGAGCTCAGAGAAAGGGCGGCAGTGAGTTCCAGACGGTGGCTGTAAACCAACGAGAGGAGCATCTCCTTTCGGTGGTGGGCTCTCGGCTGGGACAGTGACAGTCAGCACCTTCCCCGCCCAGGCCCACAGGCCCCTCCCCTTGGTTCTCTCTCCTCCCATCAGCCCACTGCTGGGCCCTGTCAGCTCCGTGGGTCATGCCTTGGCCTGGCCCACCACAAGTGCCAGTCCCTAGGGTCCCATCGTCCTCCTGGTTCTAATGGCAGCTGGAATCATTCCAGGCCACTCTTCTTCTTGGTTCCAGGCTCTCTCTGGATCTGTTGAAATGTTTACAGCACCCAACATGCTCCAAGAAAACAAATGAGCTGCCAAGCATGGTGGCAGGAAAAGTAGATTTGGAAATCAGGATAGGATGAAGGAATCTGAGGACTCTCCTAGACTGAGCTGTTGTTTGACTATGACCTTCCAGTGGCCTTGTCCTCCTCATTTGAAAAGGAAAGGGTTGTTAACAACTGTCAGTCCGTGCATGCCGGAGCCCTCAGTTTCCGAGGCAGTGCCTCAGTGTGAGGTCAAAAGGAGACAGGGTGGGAAAGAGCAGGGAAGCTTTCCCCTAACTTCAACTAGAGCCTTCAGCTTTTATGGTTTTACCGACTCGATCTGTACAAATTCTAAAACCACTGAGTCACATGATCTTTAAAGCCACTCTGATTTTTAAATCCTACAGTTCTCTGTGTCAATATTGCCCACTCCATCTCTGAGCGTGGAAATCATAGGAAATGCTGCTTCTGCTTGAGGCCTGTAATTGCATCTCTTAGTTACTAGACCCAAGTTTCCCCGACAGGGGCGGTTTTGTCCTGAGGGGACATTAGGCAACATCTGGAGACATTTTTGATTGTCACAACTGGGGAGGAGGAAGCTATTGGCGTCTGGTGGGTAGAGGCCTGGGATGCTGCTAAACACCCTTCAATGCACAGGACAGTCCCCGCCTCCCTCCCCCCCACACACTAAACCAGATCCGGTCTCAAATGAGGTTGAGAAACTATGTAACCTGAAGAAAATATGTTCACAGGTGAGCTTCTGCATTGGGAAGACTCCAGTCAGCTTTCCCTCTGCCCCAGATCAGACTGAGGGGTTACGTCTGAGAAATAGTAACCTGCCCAGAATTCCCTGGAGCCTTAGATCTGAGACACAAGAACATTTCCTGCCCTGAGGATAGTCGCCCACAGTACTCTTTAGTTCACCTCTAGGAGGGAAACTTCCATGGCCTGACTCCCAAGCACCCTGGAGCTACCCAAGGTGCCTCATACTCAACTTCCATCTATAGCAAGAGCTGATGATACTGGACTTTCCATTCACTCCTTTACTTACTATGTACTAGGGACTACGTACTGGGGCTACTAGCAGGGAATAAGAGGTTGCAGTGGTTGGGAGAAGACTCTCTCATGAGACAACACTGGAAGAAAGTTCTGAAGGCTTGTGCATGTCCAGGGGAGCAGGATTCCAGACAACCAGAACAGCGAGGGCCGGTGCGCTGAGCAGAGCTGCGCAGATTCTTGGCAGCGCGGTGGCCATGCAGGTGATGTTGGAGGCGCAGGTCTCGCTGGACCTAGTCAGCCCAATCAGATGTTCGAATTTTATTCTGAGGGAGATGGAAAGCCATTAGAGAATTCAGAGACAGTGCGCCATAAGCTGACTTATGTTTTAAAAGTGAAAAACACCAAAAGACATTTGACAGGCTACAGTCAGTCGTCCTGGCTGCTCCAAGGATCATTGTCAACAAAGCAGGGGTCTCAAAAGGCTCCCATTTTCTTTTTGCATTTAAAGAACGGAATAAACAAAAGAAATGTTAGACTTCCTTTCATCATAAAGGCCCTCCTGATATTCTAAACCAGAGATTACTGTGGCTGGTTTTGCAACACCCCAGGGCTGAATAGAGCAGGGTATTCGGAATACCTCTTAAGAAGTATGGAGAAGTTCTCAAGTTTAATAAAACAAATTAATGCAAATTCATTTCACTTGAATAAAAGAAAGTCCTTGCCATGTACTACTTTTAGAAGAGAGGTAGGTTGGAGTGAAATGAAATCAAAACAGAGTCTGCCTTCCAGAAAGGCTTAGAATCACTGATTAATACTGGAAGTCCAGGCAGGGAGAGAGAGGGTGTGGCCATCATCTGTAATTTATTCATACATTGCCAGCTCTTCCCAGATAACTTTTGAAATAAAACGTGACACATGTTTAAATATTTACTGGCCTGCTGACCTATTTTTTTTTTTTTTTGGTTAATTAGAATTTTTTTTTAAAAGAAAACAAACATTGTGACATCAAACTAATGCAGACAGCCTCCACAGTGAGATAGCTCAGGCAGGCTATAGTCAAGTATTATTGAGATTTACCAAAATTGTATCCAAGGGAGAAAATTAATTGGAAATATCAGAAATAGCCTCTGAATGTAAAAAGATTGAGGCTACCCCTAACTCTCCCCCACCTGTGTTTATTAAATTATCACAATGGATGTAAAAACATTTGTTCAAAATATAAAGAGTTTTCAGCCATTGTTTTTCTGTTATTTTCCCTTAAATGTGTGTTTAGCCCCAAACCTCCTTTCCTCCAAGAAGAGGTTGACTGAGCAATTCTGTAGCTATTCCTACAAAACAAAAAAGCTATTTTAAGATGTTGCATTCGAGTCCTTTCCCTCTTTTAACTTTTAATGGCTTCGTGCATTTAAAGAGGCTTCAGGTTAACACTTCCTACTCACTCCCCTCTGGAGCTTCTGTGGAGCCAGGCTTAGGGACCTTTAAGATCAGAGTAACAGAGGGGGTTTATGTCACTTGACTACAGGCCTATGGACTCCAGCTGCCCCTGCCAAAAAAGAGTTTCATCAGAATGTTGCAGCAAAAAATATCTGATACATAGCAGGAATTGTAGCCAATGGCTGCCATGACAACTAGTGTGGCGTTCAAGTTGCTAGGCTAGGGAAGTGAGGGGGCCCCCCCAGAGGGGCTGCAGGAGGAGAAGTTGTCATGGAAAGGGAATGACATTTTTTGGTGGTTACAGAATTTCTCTCAATGGGCTAGATTTAAAGACAGTGTTGCAGCTGCAGGGTAACACTAGTAACAATGGCATGTCAGTTTAGTTAGTTATGGATAGCTGTGTACTGCACTTAATCTTTGCAATAACCAAAAGAGGTCAATAATTTTGTGATCCACTTTTCTCTGATGAGGAAGCTGAGGCTCAGAGGTCTGGCTAACCCTTCTGCATTGCTTCACTATTTTGCCTGAGCTGAAAGCCCAGCTGGAGAAGAGGAAACCCTAACTCTGAAATCTGGAGATTTCCCTCACCCACTTTGATGCTTGCTCTGCAGGGCAGGTAACCCAGGGAATCTCCCTAGGACGAATGGCCTCTCCTACTCTCACATAAGCCCCCATGGCAGGTCAGCAGCCTAACCAGAAGGTATGGTGAATTATAGATAGCTGCAAATGCTTTACCATTTCTCCCATCAAAAAGTGAAATCTATTGCACTTCCCTTGGAATAATGAGGGTTGGTCCTATGACTTGCTGTGACTACTAGAGAGTGGTACCAGTAAAACCATGGAACTTCCAAGGTTAGGCCTTAAAAGATCTACAGCCTCTAGTTTTGTATGCTTGGAACACTCCCTCTTGGAACCCAGCCGCCACGGTATAGAAGCCACAAAGAGGAGAACCAAATTGCTTCCCACATTCTTCAACAGCCCCATTCGAGCCCCCACTTGACAGCCAACACCAACCACCAGCCATGTGAGTGAGTCATCATGGCTGTTCCAGCCCTTTCAACAACACGTGGAGCAGAAGAATTGCCCAGCTGAGCCCAGGCAACACTAGAATCATGACAGATAATAAATGGTGGTAGAAGTGGTTGTTCTAAAGCTCTAAATTGGGGGGGGGAGTAATTTGTTTCACATTAATAGATAACCAAAACAGTCTGTTTACCCAGGAAAATTCCCTCTTGGACAGAAAAGATCTTGAAGGTGGTATACACGTGGTGCACCTGACTCTGATGTAATGTGGCCAGATGAGAACCCACCACTACTGGGATCCCTCATTTGCTTCTTGGGCAGAACATCTTTTAAGAGGGTTGGGTATGCAGGAAGGATATCTGTGGCCCATTATAGTACATTATATTTGTTTCTTTCCACAGCATTTCTGGAACACTCTCACTTGTGAACACACAAATTACCTAGGTCTCTGTGTGTCTCATGATTGAAGCCAGGGAACAGAGCCACCCAGCCCAGAATTCAGGAGGAAAGAGTCTTGGAAGTGATGCCCAGTGGGCAAAAGGGAGCTGGGGAAAGAACAGAACCTGTCTCTTTCCTACACACCCAATTAAAGAGATGTTTTTGCTGCTGAATTGAGGTGTTATGAATGCCTCGCTTTCCTTGCAAAGTTACTGAACTTACTCCTCATTAAATTTTTGTGAGGGTTAAAAATGAGAATATATGCACAGTTCTTAGCACAGAATGTGTATGAGTTGGGTGCTCAATAAATAAATATATTTTCCTAATTTGTAGTGGTTTTTGTTTCCATGTTAAAATGGATCATGACTCTGTAGTAGGTTTACCTCTCAAAAAGGCAGCTCATTCCAATGTGTTATATTAGGTGAGCATATTTAACAATTATATTCAAACCTATTGTTTTGACCCCATAAGGTGTCTATGGGACCATTGCTAAATCAAAGCAGTCTTCATCGGGTTTTGAGACCAGACAGATGGTCTTCATCCATGAAACTTTCTTCCTGACATCCCTTGAAAAGAAAAGCAAAAGACTATTCTTCAAACTGTGCTGGGAAAACAATTTTCTTCAGCCTGACCTTTGGCAAAAGGTAGTGTGCCCGCTAGCTGTTGGGAGACACGAGTCTTCCCAGCAAGTGTAAATGGATAGGGGGCCTCAGATCTGTTCACACCTGATGAAGAGGCTTGCTTACCCCACGCTGCTATTTATAGCCTGTGCCACATGTTTATGTTTTCCCAAAGATGTGTTCAATCAAGCTCTCTAAAACTTTCCATACTTTGGATCAATTTCCATGGCAGATTTGCCAAGGCTGCTAAGTTTCCAAGAAGACTGAATATCCTTGCATTCACCTAGTCAACTCAATCAGAACTCTAGCTAGTTTTGAATTCTAGTTTTGAAAAGAAAACTTCTTTTCGAGTGGGAGGCAAAGTGAAGGCTGTAGTTCTTTTTCTTTCAAGAGGCACAAACTCAACATTCCTTTTTTTTTTTTCAAAGAGTTAGAGGAGATGAGGCTGAGACACTGAGGAGGGGCAGAATTTCTATTTCTGCGGGTTCCTTAAGGCAACAGAGGAAGCTTGGCGGCCACAGGAGTCTAGTTAATGAGCAGGTTATACAATATTCATTGTGCTGAGTTTAACTCTTCAAACAGAACGTCTAATTGCAAAAAGAAAAAAAAGAAGCTAAATTACAGATGTTAAGACAACAAAGCCGGGGAAGAACTCCCTCTGTTGATAAAACTGTCCTTTCACAGCTTCCTCCACTAACTGCACGCTGACGGAAGGCACAGCGGATCCCTGTCCTCATCAGGTATTCTCATTAGCTCTGTTCCGACTGAGACACTCTACAGGGCCCAAGGAGGGCCACTGAGAGGCCTGGTCTGATGGTCTTCTCAGAGGACTGTTTTCTTGCTACCCGCAGAAGGAGCGATCCAATTGTATTCAGCTTGCACCAAAACAAAACTGTTCTCCCCAATCTTCCTGACATGCACAGTCTCACCACCGTCGCTCCTGGCAACAGCATCTGCAGCAGGCTCACGGAAGGACACTTCGGTCCGCAGGTGGCAATACTGGGTGTGCAGGTAGCGCAGGCCAGCAGCCAGGGCCATGCCCAGCACGGCTGACAGGCCAAGCAGGACTCCCAGCTGGGCAGTCTTGAGCTGCATCCCTGAAGGGGCTCTGGCTTCCTCCAGCCCAACTTCAGGCCTTGGGTTGGTCTTCCTTGGGTATCCCAGTCCACCTTCTCCATCCCTCTCCCCTACTCTAGGCTCCCAGTGCTTTGATTGAGGTAAGAAGCTGGCAGAGGGCCTTGACACCTCTGACTGGTCACCAGCAGCAGGTGACATGGAAGTGCCAGATGTTTGGGAGACAGGGGTCAGGTCGGCTGCCAAAGCCCCAGCCACATTCCCTGTGAAAGCTTCAGAGGAACGGAGGTGCTGGGGAGAGGTGAGCTGGACAGTATACAAAGGATGTCTTGTCTCAGTCCTGTTAGAGGCCTTCACCTTGTCCTAAAAAAACAAAGGGAATAAAAGGTCAGAGGGACTGGTCTTCCCCCTAAGCAGCCACTGAACTTCACAACTAACTTGTGCTCCTTAAAGACTCCCAAGCAGCAGCTGAAAACCCAGCCTCTTGCCTGCTCCCAAACAAGCTCAGAGTAAAATGCCCAAGTAGATACATATGCAATCATTATTGATGGGGATAGGGTGGCTAATGGAAACCCCACAGAGAGCATGGAGGCCAGTTACGAGAATAAGCTTAGGGTCCTTTAAGAGGCTTCCAAATTGATATAGGTGATTGTGTCATCTTTGATGGCTGAAAGCTTTGAGTGTGTCTTTTTATGGTAGGACCCATGCAAGAGGGATCATTTAACCTTACTGTAGGTTCCAATAAATTTAAGTAAGAATATTATACCATGTTTTATTTTGTGTTCCTTCTAAGACTTCAAAGGAATAGTAAATCAGTGGGCATGTATATTTTATATTGCCAATTGATCTAACTTCTGGGACCATACATGATGTTTTGAGGCCAATGTTTTAAAGGAGGGGTGGAGAGGGAGAGGAGAGGAATTATTAACCAAGGCTAAGTGGGAAAACAAATCACTAAAACCATCAATTTCTACAATTGCCTATAACTTCAGAGATACTGCATATAATGGAAAGGCTGATATTGATTAGTAGAAAGATGCTGTGTGTATATCATACCTTTGGCCTCTTCTCTCTGACTTTGGCTGCTAGTCTAATAGCTCCAATTTCCCAGTCTAGAACTTCCCACTCTGGGGTCAAAATACCAATCTCAACCCCCATTCACAACTCAGGCTCTTACCTGTTCATTCCTCTCCAAGGACAGGCAAGTTTCCAGTGAGTCAGAGCTTGGGTCATCATGAGTTCTAAAGGGAAGAATGGAAGGGCTCACAAGGGGTTACTAAGTATTTGGACCAAAAAGCAATGTTTCCCACCACTATTATGGATACTGATGGCAACAGATTCCCTTGGAAAAAACTCCTGAGTCTACAGTTGGGGTAGAAGGGAAGAGTTAGAGGGACAGGCAAGTGAGAATGGTGGCAAAGAACTCACCAAAAGCTATCACTTACTATTTTATAGAAAAATATAAATATATCTAAAATATTAAAAATATTTTAAAATTTTATTTATAGCAGCATCTCAGAGACCTCACCCCCTCCAAGAGAGTACAGTTTCCCAGGTGATTATCATACCCAGCCCTTCTAACCAGTAGCCTTTCTACAATCAGGGTTTTTCACATACTTAAGAATAAATATGGCTGAGATCTTTCTCTGTCAGACTCCAAATCAATTGCCCCAGTGTTCAGCCTCGTCCCACCACCCGCACTGAATGGGCCACCCTCACACTTACCTGTGGTGGGTGCTAGGGCCGGAAGCAAAGCCCTCTGAGGAGAATCCCCTGAGGGCCACAAGCCTCTCCACCCCCCGGACATCCAGGGACGGTTCTAGGGTTGGGTTGCTGCCTCCGCGGGCTTGCTGGCTATTGCTGCCTGCAGTAGTTGTGTGTGAAGATGGTCGGGACAGAGTCTCTGCATCCCCAGGAAACTTTGTCACCCAAATACTGGCAGGAACAGGATCTAAGTTGTCCTCCTTTGCAGCTTCAGGAAGGCCAACAGCGAAGGCATCTGTGTGCTGCTGCAGAAGAGCCATGGGGTCCCTGGGAGCTAGGCAGAGACCAGAAGGCACCACAGAGAGAGTGAGAGCGTTTTCCCTGCAGCGACTGGTACAAACAACTACAAGAGAACAGGATAAACAGTAGAAACTTGAATGTGCCACAAGGACAGACCATTGGTGTGCGCCACTCAAAAGTGTCAGCAGAAAGATGGCCCACCCAGTCGTTGAAGCCCCTGACCAAGCAGCAAAACACCTGGTTTCTTACATCTTTTTGCAGAGTAAGTCCCTGGCCTTTCTGGGCTTGCACATCCTTAACAGCCACCATTCAGGGAATAGAGAAACCACTGCAACCACCATACTTTTTTTACCTCTGCCAAAAACTGCTTCTAGCTAGAAAAAAAAAAAAGTAGACTCCCACAACTCAGATCTTTAAAAGCCCTAGATCTTTCTTGCCATATTATCAACACTAAAAGTTTCTTTCCCTGGTAACCATGATGGCTTGAGCGTCTGCCCTCCACTGCCTCCACCATCTGATTTCCCATTTGTGACTGGCTCGTGTGACAGCCCAGAACAGTAGAAATAGCTGCACCCAGGGCAGCAAGAAAGCAAATGCAGGTTTTAGAGTCACAGTATCGTCTGGGTTCAGTTCTTTCCACTCTGCTAATTCCTGGCTTTGGACAAGTCCTCCCAGGGCATTCATTTCTTCATTTGCAAAAGGGGGCCAGTAATGGTAGACACAGCATAGAATTGGTGAGGGGGTGAAATGGAATCAGGGATGTAGAAGCATGAAGCACACACAGTGCCTGACACACATGACCCATGCATGGAGGGTTTCCACAATGATGCTTAGCATGACAATAATGGCATTGACAAAAACAGTGTTGGCAGAAGTTTCTCCAACCAGGACTCCAACTGAGTTGCATTGAAGCCTCCTTTGTTTGGATTGGGAGGGGGAGAGTGCTACTTTGTTACGGTGTTTCTAACACTCAAAAACATTGAGATGAAGAGCAAAGCAGTCTAACCCAGACATGCAGAACATGGCAAGCTAATAGTTTTCAATTCCTGTCTGAATTCTAAGTGCATTTGGATATTTTCAGCAGACCACCATGTGCTGGGCATAGCTATGGTTGCTGGCGACACAGAAGTGATATAGATTTGTAATCGTTGTCCCTGAACTCGGAATCTAGGAGGAGAGACCCTTACGTGCCCAACCATATAAATTATAATGTGATGAGCCCTTGGATACCAGAGCTAAGAAAGCAATTATACTTGCTGCTATGGTCTGAATATGTCCTCCCCAGATTCATATGTTGAAATCTAATCCCCAATGCAACAGTACTAAGAAGTGAGGCCTTCGGCAGGTGATTAAGTCATGACGGCAGAGCCCTCATAAGTGGGATTAGTGCCCTTAGCAAGGAGGCCTGAGGGAGTTTGCTTGCCCCTTCTGCCATATGAGTACACAGAAGGCGCCACCTGTGAGCAATGGACCCTCAGCAAACACCAGATCTGCTGTTGCTTTGATCTTGGACTTCCCAGCCTCCAGAACTGTAAGAAATAAATTTCTGCTATTTGTAAATTACCCAGTCTAAAGTATTTTGTTATGATAGCTGGAATAGACTAAGACACTTGCCTAGCAAGAAGTATGAGGAAAAGTTTCACAAAGGAGATATTCAAACTGAGCCGTGAAAGAACATCCTGAGGAATGGTCTGGTTTGAGCAGGGCCAGGCATCAGAGAGGCTGAAAACTCAAATGATACTTCTTCCTGAAGCCTCAGTTTTATTTGCATTTACATTAAAACTAACATGGTTATGCTTGGGGCTAGAATGAAACATTTGCATGATTTATAAACTAAAACATGGGACTTCAAACAAATGTTAGGTGTGTAGGGTCTTCTCTCAGACCTCGAGCTGTTTGCTCTGCTTTGAGAAGAGTCTTGGTGGAAAGGTTGGAGGAATTGTCCTTGGCAACGGAAGAAGACAGGTTTGGGGGCAAAGGCAGAGATTGGAGGGTGGCCCCGGGCTGTCTCTGTGCCTGGCTCTGCTAGACTGAGCAGAGGCAGGGATTCCCATTTGATTCTGGCCTTATCACACTAGCAAAGAATAAAGGAAAATGGGACTGAAGAGATTAAGGATAAGATCTTCTGTGCAAGTAATCAGATGCCTTTATAAATGCATCTGTTCAGAGCACTTAACTACAAATAAACAATAAAAACGAGTTCCACAGCACCAGGAATTTTCAGGTAGATCACACATTCTGTAGCTTGTTAGGTTTTTGTTTTGTTTTCTTTGTTCAGAAGTTCACAGGCCAATGGAGTATAAAGTCACGTGGTGAGCAAGGAAAAAGTCCATTCCCATTGAAAGTCCCATTGAAAAAGTCCTATTCCTGCTTGGATTCTCCAAACCGGCTGCAAAGAGCACCCACCTACCATGAAAAGTAACAATAAAAACAGGATGATTTTTTATAAAAAGAAAGCTCATTTCTTTTACGTGCTCCCTGTGTAGCTGCGGGGGACTAAGGAAACAGCTGAAATACTGTGATGAACAGTAACTATGGGGGTAGAAGGTGTGTGCTGTTTTTGGTATTACAACACAGCTCTCACTGTCCACCCCAGGGCCCGACTTAATTTGTTAGGTTGGGGCGGGAGAAGTGTGTTTGCTGCAGCCGAGGAAGCAACTGCAAGGGTTCCCTCCCTCTCGCCGCTGTGTTATCACGTCCCCAAGAACCGCTGCAGTTGGCCAAGGCAGGTGTTTATTGCTTGTTTTGCAGGGACAAGAAACGGGCAGTAGTCACTTTTAAGTGAAAATAGATAACTGCAAAAATAACGATGACCACCAGGCTGGTGAATAAAGTGGCAAGCTGTACCTGGAGCAGTTCCTTCGATTTCGTCCAGCCTCTGCCGAGGGGTTGGCAACAGCGACCCGGGCTCCAGGCCGTCCTCAGAATGGGCTCTGCTATGTGTCTGCTGAGACACAACAGATGATTCAATCCTTGCCCAGTAAACGAAATATGACTGGACTACTGATAAACTGTGGAAAAAGAAAGAGCAGAGTGATTCGTGGATTTAGTTTCCTTTAAATAATGCCTCAGGCCAACCTAATAGAAAGAAGAGAACACGCTAAAAGATAAAGAAGAACAAAAGTCTAAATAAATAGAAGAACTAGAGAGCGATTATTTCATTACTCTTTGATTGATTTCATTCTTTTAAAAATAAAAATCTCCGTAGCTGCAAATAATTAGAATAGGAGAAGATATGCACACATCAATTACCCTTCTGAATAAATATAGTCATTAAAAATCTCATTTTGATGGAAGGTGTCTTCTTGAACTATTTAGACTCAAATAAAATGTTTCATCTCCAACTTTATTATTAGCCATTACTGATATGTTGTCAGTTACATCATTAATTGAAGATTTCATAATTCTATTGTGTAACTGTAAAGTTCTATTGTAATTGTAGGTTCTATTGGGAATGAGAGAGATAAATCCTTAATATTCTAAATAACAGTTTGAATACATAATGCCTTTCGTCAGTAAAAATCACTTTCGCAAACATTATGCCAAATGTTTATCCTCCCAAATGTTTCGCTGAAGTAGGTTAGGGATTACTGGCAAGCATCATTTCCCCCACCTGAGGTATTCAGGAGGTAGTCAGAGAAATGTGATTAATTTGGCTGAGGTCACCCAGAGAGTCGAGAGGCACATGAGAGTCATAGTTCAGGCCTCCAACATGAGGTGTCATTATCAGGGGCAAGGATTCCCGGAGGTGAGAGATCACAGGGTGACTTTGGGAGAGGCTTCTCATCAAGTGACTTAGCTCCTTTTTCTGTCAAATGTTGACAACAGCTTCTAAATGACTTCCTGTGTAGCCATAGCAGCTATGATGGTAAATCCAAAAACAGGAATGGAGTCACTTTGAGAAATAAAAGTGACTATACGGATGTAAGGACTTCAAACAACAGACACTCTCTGCATTGGGTCAGAACCAAAGTCATAGGCAGAAGCTGGTTACACCCACAGGTACGTGGGCCCTGGCCTCACCATGTAGGCAAAATGGCAGGCAGATGGCATTTTCCTTCCTGCTGTCCTGTCCCCTGCATTGGGCCACCAGGAAACGGTAGAGAAAGGACACTACTGGGCGGGGCCACCTCCTCATCTCTCATTGCTCTCTACCTGGAGGGGAGCATGTGGCTCCACCCTCAGGCACGGTCTCCCTTATATACGTAGGAGGATGAGGGGAAAGAAACTGAGGAACCCACACCCTTTCCTGAAAGGAAAAAATTATCTTTCTTGATCAATGCAAGTGTCTGAAAACAATGACAAAACAAGTATCACATTTTGAGTAATAATGATGCTTCTACAGCACTCACTGTGGCCAGGAACCCATCTAAGCATGCTGTAAGTATCGGCTCTCTCATCCTTACTCAACTCTGTGAGGTAGGTGCTGTCACTGTCACGCTCACTTGATAGGTCATGAGTCGAGGCCCAGAGCCTGGCGTGGCTTTCCCTGGGCCCACCTGCCTGTCTCTCTTCCTCGGCTCACTCCCTCCCCACCCCCACCAGCTCCACGTCCTCCAGTCAGAACTTCCTGGAAGGTTGGCCAAGATTCATCTGTGCCTGGGGAGGAGGGGAAGTAACGGGCTCTGGGACCACAGATAATGCAAATGAGGGTCGGGGACACCCTCCGGATGGACTGCCGAGTGTGGACAGCCCCCAGTGACCCTGCCCTTGTTACAAGGCGGCCATGTAAGGGGGGGACAAGGAACATGAAGGAAGCGGGGAGAGAGGCTCCCCTCTCCTCAAAGTAGGAGGCGCAGCTCCCAAGGAACAGCACTTCACTCTCACAGGAATCTGACGGCCCCCACGGGCTGGGCCGGGGCCTTCCACACGAACGAGAGGTTCCTCTTCGGGGTCTTGTCAGAGTGGGTGACTGCGTCAGCCTCTTCAGAACAAGCCATCAGTTTGGAACGAGGAGGAATGAAGACAAAGGTGCCAGCTATGTGATGATCAGACACTCTCCAGGCCTGCAGCAGAAATCCCATGAAGTCCCGGCTGCTTCTCACAGTCACTGCAACAGAAAACGCCCATGCGAGGTGAACACGCTTGACTTAGCTCCGCCGGGTGATTGTATACGGGTATTTTCAAACTAAAAGCTTAAGACCAGCCCCTAGAAAGTGAACAATTCATTAGGGGGAAGAGATGGTGAAGTCCTATTTCACACCAAAATAAATTCCATTCGGATCAAAGGTGTGAAAAAAAGGAAATACAAAAGAACTAGAAACAATTTTTTTTTTCCTTTTTTTAAATATTGGAGTTAGGAATATCTCTCTAAGCAAAATTTAGTTGCCATAAAGGAAAAGATAAATAAAGTTTACTATATTTTAAAAATCTGAATATAGATGAAATCAAAAGTCAAATGATAAAAGAATATTTTTCAAAGGAAAAAAATTGTAAGACATAAAACAGACAAATATACATAGTTATGGTGAATCAGTAAAAAAATGACCTCCCCTCCAAAATGATGAAAGGACACAGAAAATAAAACAAGCACAATATAATTTTAAAAGCAATTATAAATGAGATACTATTTTATACACATTGTATTAGCAAATATTAAAATAAATGAGTATAACCAGTGTTGACAGGACTATAGAAAAACAAGGGCACTCATTCACCAGTACTGGAACTATGAACCATGCAACTTTTGGGGGGATACCCTAACATCTTCCATATTTAAAGTGCAGTTACCTCTGATACATGCTGCAACATCAACAGACGCTGAAAATGTAGTGAGTGAAATAAGGTACAAAATGACAAATATCGTATCCACTTATATGAGGTACGTACCGCCGGCAAATTGATAGAGACAGAAAGAAGATTAGAGGTTAGCAGGGGCGGGGGGAAGGGAAGGGCGGTAAGCTATTTAATGGGTACAGAGTTTCTGTTTGAGATGATGAAAAAGTTCTAGAAATGGATAGAGGTGATGGTTGCACAACATTGCGAATGTCCCTAATGCCACTGAGCTGTGCATCTAACATTGGTTAAAATGGTAAATTTCATGTTATGTATACTTTACAGTGAAAGAAACTAACTACTCCTCCCCAAAATGCAGTCGCCCTTTGTTCTAGAAATTGTACATCTAGGACTTTTCCCTACTGACATACCTGCATAAATAACTATGGCAAACACTGACACTCACTTCCTAACAGCCTTGTTCCAGTCATTCCCTGCTCACAGAGCCCAGGGGTTACATGCGGGTGGCCAGTGGAGACCCCTAGTCTCCAGAGAAGTTAGGCCTCTCCCTCTCCCCAGGGGATACATTGTGATTAGACTAAAACTAATGTTGGTGATTCTGTGTCCCTGCACCAGTGATCAATTCTGGCCAATGAGGGCAAAAAGGGATGAAAACTCAACTCACTGATGATAGCAGAGCAGGAAAATGGAAAAATCCTAGGCTCTAGGTGAGGTCATCGGATAGCCTCACCAAATCTATCTCCAGACTTAGGAGGGAAAATTGAATGTTTCTGATGCTTGCAACTAAAAGAATACTGACTTATACAATGAGCAAAGGCATATGTATAAGGATGCTCATCATAAATGTTTATAATGCCCCGAATTAGAAAACGTAAATACCCATCAGTTGGAAACTATTATACAAATGACTGTTGAACAATGCAGGAATAAACTG
Organism: Cheirogaleus medius; assembly: GCA_008086735.1. NCBI lineage: Eukaryota > Metazoa > Chordata > Mammalia > Primates > Cheirogaleidae > Cheirogaleus > Cheirogaleus medius. The sequence goes on from VBSM01000483.1 coordinate 10,244,458, forward strand.
CCACTTGGATTTTTTCAACCAAACATGGATGGAAAATACAGTATTTGGGGGATGTGAAATCACATATAAACTGGGTTCTGCAGGGCCAACCAGGACTTGAGTATGTGTGAATTTACATGTAAGAGAGTGGTCTTGGAACCATTCCCCCCTCCCCAAGTATACTAGGGGACCATTTAACCAATCACAAGACCACTGGACAATGGACTGTCATGAAATCATTGAAAATAGGTTGTGTATGCAATAAAAGATGTTAACCTTATTGTTGGGTGAAAAATATAGATGTTGAACAGAATTATTTAATTTGTGTCTACTTAAGGTTATATTCATTAGAGATCTCACATTCATACATGCTTATATGCATGAAAAATTTCTGGAAAGATGAATAAGAAATTTAACAAGGCTTACCTCTGGAGAATCAAATTGAATGTCCAGAGCAAGGGAAGGAAAACTTTACTTTTTATTTTCTATCCTTTGATAGTGTTTTACTATTTTTAAAGCATATAATATGTTTAGGCTTATTAAAAATTTTTTAAAAATTTTAGCCCCTCATTTTTAATTGAAGGAATAGCTAAATCAGAGTCATTCCTTTATAGCCTTGCTAAATGCAGCATGGTATCTGTGATCATTTTATTTTCCATGCATTTGAACTTTTATTGAAAAACAGATGAACGACTATTTAGAACAGTTAAACCCCAGACACTGTGCTAGGCATAGGGCCTACATCTATGAACAAGATAACACAGTCCTTATCTTCAAGGACCTCAGAGATCCCAGCAAGAAAACTCACAACATAATAAAGTAACAACTGACTCTTGCTGAATCCATGAAGCCTTACATCGAGTCATTTATTACATATGCTTTCTTAATTCCCCTCACAATCCAATTATGTTTCACTCAAAATACTTTCAGAATTTGAGTGTCACAGTTTTTTGGGTCATTTCTACAGATTTTCCTCCCTAACATAATGTTTCAATTTTTATCATTTCCTTCCCCTAGCCACAGGACACAAGGTGACTACACATTCGCCCCTTCATGCTGGGGGTGGCTGGGCACATACCGGGTGCATACTGGGGTGGTTGGCACCCCCAGAGAAGTGGCCTCCATCCTTGAGGGGCCTCGTGCTTTTACCCACATAATTTCATAGTGTGCTGTCCACAGAGCCTCATTTTCTGTGTCATGCTGGGACAAAGTTTGGGAAGCTCTGTTAGAATAGACTTAATGCAGTTGGGCCCATTTACTACCCACATGTATTTTTTTCACACTTATCAATATAACAACATGATTGGATAAAACAATATTTATGGAGAAAATTTCATTTTAATTTATCACCCCTAGTTCCCATTAAAATAATCAGCAAAGATGAAAAGGGGGCAGAGCAAAAGCTACGGATAGGTTTGCACTCGCCTGTGGCTGCCTACACTTTTCTGCCTGCACTAAGCTATCGTCCAAAGCACCTGTAGCTGCCTTCCCTGCTGTCTCTCCTGTCTCTCGAGGCTGCCTTGGGAGCGTGGTCCAAGCTGAGCTGGTGGACTCTGAGGTGTGCATGCAGGGAAGGGAGGTGGAAACATCCCTGGAGGGCAACCTGCAACCAATAACCATCCTCCCCCACGAGGGATGAATCAGAAGTGCACGTCACTCGGTTTCTCAGGAGGTCCCCTCTGGCATCAAGCCCTAGTTGCCCACAGCAGCAACCTGCGAGGTCACGGTCCCTTTATCTGTGTCTCCCTCTTCCTCACCTGTGTGTCTGGGATAATTTCCCACGTAAACTACCTGCACTCAAGTTCTTTCTCTGCTTTTATAGGCGCCTCAACTAAAACAGTAGGAAATGCCCTTTTTATCCCTCCAAATAATTTTAGTTTAATTTTTAAATTTTTATTGTGTCTATTTAAGATGTTGATACACTTATGTATAGTGAAACAGTTACTATAGTCAATCAATTAACCTACCCATCATCTCACCGAAATGTCTGTTAATAGGTGAATTTTAGTTTTAAATAATGAGAAAAAAGTATATTTCACACACACATGATACATGAAGGTTGATCAGGGTAACTACATTTATATCTTATGACATATATATTTATGTGTTATGATGAGGACAATAATTTCCATAATAATGTCATTTGTACCCCCTTCTTTCATACAGATCACTATCAATACAGAGATTCGTTATCATGTGGCTTTCATGACACAAATATTTCACTCTTATTTTTGGCCAAATAATGGCTCCTTAGGATTAAGCCAAACTTTAGTCCAGGAAGCTCCTGCCTGAGACAAACACGACTTGGAAGATTCCACTGGGGCTCTGGAGCTCCTTAGAGTCTCAAAGCCTCACCCGCACGTACCTGGAATCTTGTCCCCTGGTGCATAGGAGGACCGGCTGGTGTGGATGGTGACGTGGTGGGTGCTGGGGGGCTGAGGCTGGGCTCGGATGTGTTTGGGCTGCATGTCCTCGCAGGACCCGGCACTGGCGCCGTGGGAAAAGGCAGAGCAGCAGGAAGTGAGGCAGAGGGTGGTACATGCCCAGCCCGCAAGGGCAGCCTGGACCCTCATCCTGCCGCTCCCTGTATCGAGACAGACAACAGCTTCAATCCAGACGCTATTTAAGAAAACGAGAAGAGGTCTGTTGAGGGTGTGACTGACCTGCATCCCACACTGCCTTTGCACCTGAGATAGTTTTGGTGCTGCCTCCCCAGACTGAAAATGCTCAAGGTCAAGATCAAAAAGACATGCTAGGGTATAGGAAGTGTTTCCTGTTTAAACACTTCATTTTAACGTCTATTCTTTGTGATTTTCTCATAATTCTTTGTGATTTTCTCATAATATAGGACCAGACTGCTTTCTTTTTTTCTTTTTTTTTTTAGAAAAAATAGAGAGACTTTAATTATGAAGTCAAAGAAACAAGACCAGGAAATGTTTGTATCCTGATGTGAACTGCTTGCAAGCCCTCCAGTACCCAGGGGCAGTGTGAGCTCTAACCCACACTGCTGGGGTAGACACCTACTTTCCCAACATAGTCAGGCAGCAGGGCATATGGTGGCTGGGATTAGCATCTTAGCACCACAACTGAAAGCTACTGAGTTAAGTGCTATGAAACTTCTGTCAACTACCAATTATTAGAGGCGATTGTTAAGTTTGCAATGCTTTGATATCTCCTTGTCTTTTATTTTGCTGTTTTTAGTTATTTCACTACTTTCGGTGGTGAAGAAAATGAACAGAGAAAGTTACACCCAAGTTGATTCATTCTATACCTTCTTAAATACACTAGGAAAAAACTTGGCTCAGGAGTAGAATACAATGATTGGATAAAATACTATTTATAGAGTCAATTTATTTTTGTTTATTACTTCTAATGCTCATCAACAGGAAGAATTAAAAGTTGACAATGTAAAAAGAGTTGACAGATAAAAATAAAGGGAGAGATAGCAAATAGAGCAGAGGAAAAGCTCTCTGAATAAATATTCAGGATGATCACAGGCATTTTTAACTAGTTCTGTTTTAATTTTTTTTATAGTCCTGTGCACAGGCATTTTAAAAGTTTGGCTAATATTTTGATCTCAGGAGCAATGCAAGGTAACAACGTCTCTCCCTAAACGTCCCTCTAAAAAGTTGGTTTTCAAAGGTAAAAATAAAATCCTAAAAAAAGTGTAGTGAAACGAGCTTTAAAAGCAGTAAACTAAGGAAATAATCCGTACAACTAAACAATCAAGCGTCACGCACTCCCACAAACTGTCACCACCACCTTTTATGTTTGTGAGGTAAAAGGAGACGGGAATGTGACCTAGAACTCAAACCTCTTAGACTTGTCTTTAGAGTCCTTCAGACAATGCCTTCCTTTTCTAAGTTTGTTTTCCATGAGGCACTAAAAGTCAAAATGTCTACACCACAGGGACCTTCCCACAGCGTCCCAGACACATTAGGAGGTACTAGGAGGATCTGCGGAAGCCCACTCAGCCAAGGGGGCCAGGGTCCTTTCCATTTCTTTTCACCAGGGCCACATAGAAAATGCCCCTTGAGCTCTGGCTGATGGCAGAAGGTGGTCTCCTTTCCACAGGCAGGTCAGACGCGGTGCCCATGGAGGAAGACCATGACCACGGCCACAGCCCACTCCTCCCCACCTTAGAATTCACTGTGTCTTCTTCCCACCAGCGCCTCGTCTACCTGAACCCTAAAAACCATCCACTTACCTGGGAACACACTTCCCAGAAGGCTTGAAGGGATGCTTTCCCCTCTCTGAGTTGTTGTGAAGACACATCCCTTAAACAAAAGCCTTTTCTTCTCCTCTCAGCGTTTCCGCTAATGGGGAGGATAACAGCTGTTACCACTAATCCTCGGCATCTCCAGGAACCGTCCCGTGTCTAAATCCAGACTAAATTGCATTAGTTTTCTCTAAAGCCACACACACACACACACACACACACACACACACACACACACACACACAGTTTTCAGCCACATCACTGTTCAAGCCTGCGCGAAGGAGAAAGAACCAGAACTGGTTTGCACATGACTGGCAATGGCATCCTTTGCACAAGCCGGATGCTTCCATCGTGGTCTCCCTGCCAAGGGGAGAATGTTTGAATCAAACACATCTCAGCGTTCTCTCTTTCTTCGGTCAGTGTGGGCGGAAGTTATTCCTGGTGAAGAGGGATTGACACCACGGCCTGAGAGCAGTGTATGGTACAAAAAAACAGCGCGTAGTATATATGCTCACTTCCATGTCCATCGCACTAAAGCTGATTTTGCATGCGTGTAAGAATCACCTGAGAGACCTGATATAGCATGGAGCTTAGAGATCAGTGGTTCTCAAAGTCGGGTTCCCAGAGCACAACTTCAGCATCACCTGGAGGCTTGTGACAGTAACGATGAGGATAAAGAAAGAGAAGTGGACCCAGGAGATCACTTGGAGGTAGATTTAGGATTTGATGTCTGACCGAATGTAGGATGTCCGAGAGAGAGAATCTTAGGATTGATGATTCACGGGGAAATGAATTAGGGGGCTCCAAAGAAAGCAATGCTTTCACCTTTAGGCCACATCTCTGCTCTAGAAAATTCTAATAACATGAGTGACTTAATAGGCCAAAGCACTGGTTTAGAGACCAAGTTGCTTAGCCTTTCATTGCAAGTGCAAATGAGACTATGAGACTATCTACCTTATAAATACCAAGGGGTTTTAAGCTTCCTTAGCCTGTAATTCCAGTGTTCCCCACACACAGAATGAAATCAAACAAATGAAATCTGGTTGCTCTAAGCCTCTATCCCACTGGGATGGAGGAAATCTGTCTCCCTGAGTCATGAGAAAATCTGGGAGGTGGAAAAAATCAGGGTAAGGCCTTCCATTGCTGCTGGCGGCGCCCGGGCTCACCCTGTACATTTCCTTCCTGAGGTTCTCCCCACCCCTGCGCTGGGTCCTGCTGCAGATCCCTGCTAGGGGGAGAGTGGGAACTACTTCTCCACTCCCCTCTGCTCTTATCCTTAGTCTGAGGGACAAAAGTCTCCCAGCTCTCCTTCCTCCACGTCCTCATCCTGTTACCCCCAGGTAGCCTAGCATAATCTACCTGCCACAGGTAGAGAGGTAATCTACCAACACCTCTGCTTTGGCCCTGTAACACAAACTCCCCTGAGGCAGGGATTCTCAAAGGCCCAACCACCAGGTTAGAATGGGGGCAGGGAGTGCAATGAGGCAGGGAGAGCACACCTAAATGGCTCAATAAATCAATAAATATTCCTGCCATTCACTCATGTAACATTTCTGGTTGGAAACCAGGAGGATGCCTTATCCTACACATGGCCCTCATTGCCTGCCACATGCACAGCCTCTGCTGAGCCGGCTGCATGCCCCATGCCCCTCTCCCCTGTGCCCCGCAGCCACCTGATCACAGTGGGAGGGCCCTTCGCAGGCAGGGCTGAGCCAGAAACTGTCCCTGGAATCTGCCCAAGAAAACATAGAAGGCTACTTTATACCAGTGTTGGCCAATAAAAATATAATACAAGCCACATATATAATTTAAAATTTTCTGGCTGAGCACAGTGACTCACACCTATAATCCTGGCACTCTGGGAGGCCAAGGCGAGAGGATTGATTGAGCTCAGGGGTTCAAGACCAGCCTGGGCAAGAATGAGACCCCGTCTCTACTAAAAAAAAAAAAAAAATAGAAAAATTAGCCAGTGGTGGTGCGTGCCTGTAGTCCCAGCTACTCAGGAGGCTGAGGCAGGAAGATCGCTTGAACCCAGGAGTTTGAGGTTGCAGTGAGCTACGATGATGCCACTGCACTCTACTCTACCCAGGGCAACAGAGCGAGGCCCTGTCTCAAAAAAAAAAAAAAAAGAAATTTCTACCAGCCATATTTTTAAAAAAGTAAAAAGGAACAAATGATGTTTATTTTAATGATATGTTTATTTAACTCAGTATACTGAAAACTTCATTTCACGTGCAAGTAGTATGAAAAATTATTAGTGAGATATTTTGCATTCTTTCTTTCATAGTAAGTCTTTGATATCCAGGGTGTATGTTACACATAGAGCACATCTGGATTCTGACTAGCCACGTCTCAGGTGCTCAGGAGCCACACATGGTGAGCTGCTACCATAGCGGGCAGCACAGGTCCACACCAAGGAAGATGGTTGAGCAAAGATGTCATGATGTGGGGTCAGGCCTCATGGCTGCATTGTACCATGTGCAAGATATGTAAGAGGTGGCCCTGTGGCCAAGAGGATGAGATAGAAATGAAGCACAATAGCATATTTATACCATGCTTATGTAGTACCTACCACATACTGTTTTATTCAACTAGCTGGCAACTTGCCTCATTGATATTCACAACACTCTGAGGTCTGCACTATTATTATCCCATTTTATGGGTGAGGAAACTGAGTCACAGCATTTCTGGAACTTACCAAAGTTCACACGGCTTTCAAGCAGTGACAGATATGGTTTCTCACCACAGCTTTCCACCGAATAGCTTTGTAATCTCATCTACAAAATGAGAACTACAGTTCTTGTACCTGCGGCCCAAAGTGCTGGTGACGTTTCAGCGAGACAATAAATAATAAGCACTTAGCCCTTAGCGCTGGGTGAGAGACGAAGGAAGAGGCCATATCTGTTCTGTTTGGGGAGGGAGAAAGCTGGCCGGGCTACAGCGACAATGCGATGTGTAGCCTGTACACAGAGGAGAGGTGCCATGTGGCCCGGATCGGTGGCCAGAGAGAGTGTGAATTGTGACAAGAGCAAGGAGAGAGGCAGGAACCAAATCCAGAGCCAGAGAGAGGCAGCGAGGAGCTGGCGTCAGTCCCCTTCCAGCGTGAAGGAGGCCCAGCTGTGTGCGTCCGGGAAGTGAGAACACATGCGTTTCTTGCGTGAATCTGCTTGAGGCCGTTTCACACCAGCAATTTGGCCAGACTTGATATAGTAACATGACTAAATCTGTTACATTAACATCCACGGCCCCGAATAGAACAGTTATGTTAATGTCACACACAGGGGAAGTCTCGGGGTGGGGTTTTATGGTTATAAATCAGACACTTTGTGTCCTTTGGCAAATCACTTCTCTGGGTTGACTCAGGTATAAAATAAAAGATTTGAATTAAAGAGTCTCTCTTAGATTTTTTTTACAGCTAGAGAATTATACATATTTTTAAAGTTTTATTTTAGTCATAAAGGTATAAAAATGAGCTACTCTTAAAACATCTTGAGATGACATGGATTAAAGTCTGGTGCATAATTATAACCTACATCGACACCGTTTCACATCACTCCTGGTTTAAGAGCCAGCCTTGAAAAAGTTTAAAAACATTCACTGAATGCTCAGAAAGGAAGAACTTGTTGAGCTCACTAGCCCAGTCCTGCTTCTGGCTCCTTAACTCCAGCAGACACGGGGACATTTTCTTCATTTTCAAAGATCCCTGGAGATCATACCTTGGGTAACTCACAAACAACCTTTTCTATCAGAACAATTTTCCCTTTTCATATCTTTATCGTGAATTGCTGTTGAAATTGACCAGTGTTTTTGCACAGAAGTTTGCTATTCTAGTGTCGTTATTATGATGAGAATTTTAATGTTTAGATAGATTTTTTTAAAAACACCTATAGATTTCTGGAGTGTTGGGACAATCTGTGTAAGAAAAGAGAAAAGTTCTCACTATTCTCTTCAAATTCTAATTTACATAAAAGTGGGAAATCAAAAGACATTTATGTACATTTTGCAGTCCTGTTGACTTCTGCTTCATTTTTTATGCTACTGTGCACTTTCTGCTACTAAAAAAAGAATGGTTTAGTGCCTTAATTCTACTCAATTATCCTCTCTTTCTTTATCCCTGTTAAAGAACAATATGTACCTTCTGAACTCGTTTCATAAAAGAATTTTTAAAAAATACAGATCATACAGGACTTGAAAACTAATTCATATTTGAATGCTTACTATTTGCGAAGTAACATGGAAAACAGCTTACAGATATGAGGAAGTATCAACAGGATCTTCTCTGTTGACATTTTACTTGGGGTGAGGCAGCAAGGTATAGAAGGAAGAGCTCTGAAGTCACACAGTAAACTAGTTGTGTGGCCTTGGACAAGTTAATGTTGATGAACCTCAGTTTTCCCCTCTGTAAAATGGGAGACTATTCAATTTCTCACAAGGATGTTGTAAGGACTAGATACACTGGAAGTGATGCATAGCAGTAAATATAAGCTATTAGCAGAAGGGAGAGAAAGCCAGGTTACCAGAGTTCGAGATACCAGAATATTCCAAGTAGAAGCAAGAAAATATGGTTGGTCTTAGAGGTTAGGTGGAGTTTAGATAGATGGAGAGGGGTTATAGGACATTCAAAGCAGGAGGGAGAGCTTGAACAAAGGTGTGAATATGGGAGGAACAGATAGTGTTTGGTGTCATTATCCAGACATAAAATAAGGCACACCTGACATACAGTGATGGAGGCTGAGATGTTTGTGGGGTAAATGGAAATTAAAAGAAGAATCAGTAAGATTGGAGATTACTTGTATGGAGGCAAAGGAGGGCTTAAAAATGATTCGTGTTTCGAGATCCTGAACAAATACTACAATCTATACGTAAAAGAGGGACGTTGGTGGCATTCAATTTTAGATATGCTGGAAACACACGCTGAGCATTCATTCATTCCTTCAGCCAAACCTTACTAAATGCCACCAAGTGCAGGCCATGTTCGCAGGGCTGGGATATGCAGATGAATAACACACTGTCTCTGGCCCCCCAGGGCTGGCAAGGGAGGCTAGTGCATCAGCAGATAATCACAAAATAATGGGATAAATAATTAAGAGAGATACAGAAAAGGAGTATCTTGTATTTGATGAAGAATTTTCCCTTTTCAAAAAACCCAAACATTCATATTTCCTGATTGCATGTCAAAAACTAGACTCAAAGATTGGTATTGAAGTAATTCTGGGCACTTCTACATATATGCGTGTTTCGTAGCACCTTTTTAGGATCCTACACCACGTGTACCCTCTGTCCTCAAGTAGGCCTTTAGTCCCAGACACTGCCCTGGATTGCAACTGGTCAGACTTAGGTATGCTGTCCTTTCTCTCATCCTAGCTCTAAGTCCCTAGAGGGTACAGATCATTTTTAAATTGCTTAGCTCCAATGCACAGCACAGTACCACGCACATCCTAAGTCATCCTTAAATAATTTAGCATAGACATAAATTAAGGAAAATCAAGGTACATGGATCTCTCTGTTCAGAACTCTATGTGTTTCTATAGTTTCTTTTTTCCTTCTTTCTCTTTTTTAAAATAAAGAACACAGCATTATAGTTGAGTATTTAAATATCATCCTTTATTTTCTCACTCCCCACACTTTTGTTGCCCATCACAGAAGCAGTCACAATAGGGCTGATTCTCCTTTAAAGAAGTAATCGAAACCTCTTACCTACTCTGCAGCAAGAAGAGCGAGTTTTTTGCTTAGCCCTCTCGCTCCCTTTGGCAAGGAGGAATATTAAAATCTTTGAATGTGAAATTCCTTCATCAACATTTTTGATTTTTTTCTTTCAAAATATCTTTCAAGGAGCCTATAAAGACCAAACCCCAAAAATGCTTCTCTGGTTTACTTTTACAGACCATTTCTGCAGGACCAATTGGACCGATTCCTTCTTGGCTTTATGACCCTCACTCAGCTCTAGAGCTGGGTTCACGTTTCCCCCAAATCAACTGCAGGCCTGTTGTCACGGTCCTCTCCTCCACTCAACAGACATCTGAAACCGACAGGCCTTGCTCACCAGCCTCCTGTGAGACAGCGGGAGGGTCAGCCTCTTGGGCAGCGCCCCAGAGACCAGAAATGTTACGCCTGCCTCCTGCCAGCATCTGAGCTGGCTCTTGTGAGAGCAAAGTGCTTGGTGACATTGAATTTCACGTGCCCTCTTCACGCACCTCCACTGTGTGAGAGTGGCCCCATCTTCACGGGTTTGAGGCATTTCAGGAAATTCAATCATTTGTTTCCAACCTTATAGCAGTCTAGGAAAGCTGGAAGTAGAAATACCAGACTTCCCAATTCTCCTTCTCATAAAAACCCTTCAGTAAAGTAAGGAAGATCCACGTGGCAACAGCACCCTAAGACTAACAAGTCTACGGAGCCAACAATACCACTCTAACACCATCTTTGCACTGAACCCCCTGCCGACGGACTCCTTTATCTCACCAGGTGGAGGAGTAGGGATATTTAGCATCAGTATTATTCCTTCCACCAAAGCCCCACTCACACGTACTACTGACCGATGTTTGGTTAAGCAGAAAATAGTATTTGAAATAGTGTAAGTTTATACAAAATTCAAACATGGCAGTCCTTAAGATTGTTTTGCTTTTCTATGTCATGTATATAGAAATAACACAATTTAAAATATAAACAAGATATAGAACAGTCACAAGTAGGATTTACTCTATATAGCCAAATTCTTTAAAATTATAAATATTAATAGTATATAAATCAGGGGTCCTCAAACTTTTTAAACAGGGGGCCAGTTCACTGTCCCTCAGACCGTTGGATGGCTGGACTATACTTAAAAAAAAAAACTATGAACAAATTCCTATGCACACTGCATATATCTTATTTTGAAGTAAGAAAAATGGGCAAAAACACCCGGCAGGCCAGATAAATGTCCTCGGCGGGCCGCATGTGGCCCACGGGCCATAGTTTGTGGACCCTTGAATAATACATCATTTTTTAAAAACCTCCTATCACTTGTGATAGTTAATTTCATGTGTCAACGTACACCAGATAGCTGGTTAAACATTTTCTCTGGGTGTGTCTGGGAGGGTGTTTCTGCAGGAGATCAGCATTTGAATTGGGGGACTGAGTATAACAGGTGCTCTCCTGACAGTGGGTGGCATCATCCAGTCCATCGAGGGCCTCAATAGAAGAAAAGGGTGGAGGAATTTTGAATTTGCCCTTTGACTTCTTAAGCTGGAGCATCCATCTTCTCTTGCCCTCGCAGCTCCTCATTTTATGCATTGAGATTCAAACTGGAATCTATACCATTGACTTTTGGGCTCTCTGGTCTGCAAACTACACCACTGGCTTTCCTGAGTTTCCAGCTTATAGAGAGCAGCAGATCGTGGGACTTCTAACCTCCACAGTCATGTGAGCCAATACCTTCTAATAAATCTGTCTATATATCTAAACAGGCACACCTTGGAAATATAGCAGGTTGGGTCCCAGACCACCACAATGAAGCAAGCATCACAATACGGTGAGTCATACAAAGTTTTTGTTTCCCAGTGCTTATAAAAGTTATGTTTACACTATACTGTAGTCTACTAAGTGTGCAATAGCATTATGTCTTAAAAAAATACATGCCCTAATGAAAAATTACTTTATTGCTAAAAAATGCTAGCAATAATCTGAGCCTTCAGTGAGTCGTAAGTTTTTTGCTGGTGGAGGGTCTTGCCTCAATGTTGATGGCTGTCGACTGATCAAGGGGGTGGTTGCTGAAGGCTGGGGTGACTGCAGCAATTTCTTAAAATAAGACGACAATGAAATTTACCATGTCAATTGACTCTTTCACAAAAGATTTCTCTTAGCATGTGATGCTGCTTGATAGCACTTTAGCACAGAACTTCTTTCAAAATTGGAGTCAACCCTCTCAAACCCTGCCTCTGCTTTATCAACCCAGTTGATGTACTATTCTAAATCCTTTGTTGTCATTTCAACAGTGTTCACAGCATCTTTACGAGGAGCAGATTTCATCCCACGAAACTACTCTCTTTGCTCATCCATAAGTAGCAATGCCTCAGCCATTCGAGTTTCATCATAAGATTGCAGCAATTCAGTCACATCTTCAGGCTCCACTTCTAATTCTAGTTCTCTTGCTATTTCCACATCTGTAGTGACTTCCTCCACTGAAGCCTTAAATCCCTCAAAGTCATCCATGAGGGTTGGAACCAACTTCTTCCAAACTCCTGTTACTGTTGATATTTGACCACCTCCCATGAATCATGAATATTCTTACTGACATCTAGAATGGTGGATCCTTTTCAAAAGGTTTTCAATTTACTTTTCCCAGATTTGTCAGAGGAATCACTATCTATGGCAGCTATAGGTTTACAAAATGTCTTTCATAAATATAAGACTTGAAAGTCAAAACGACTCCTTGATCCATGGGCTGCAGAATAGATCATGTGTTAAAGGCATGAAAACATGCACATCTCCATCAGAGCTCTTGGATGACTGAGTACATTGTCAATGAGTAGTAATATTTTCATAGAAATCTTTTTTTCTGAGTAGGAGGTCTCAACAGTGGGCTTAAAATATTCAGTAAACTATGCTGTAAAGAGATGTGCTGTCATCCAGGCTTTGTTGTTTCATTCCTGAGCACAGGCAGAGTAGATTTAGCATAATTCTTAAGGGCCCTGGGATTTTCAGAGTGGTAAATGAGCACTGGCTTCAACTTAAAGTCACCAGCTGTGTTAGCCCCTAACAAAGGAGTCAGCCTGTCCTTTGAAGCTTTGATGCCAGGCTTGACTTCTCCTCTCTAGCTATGAAAGCTTTAGATGGCATTTCTTCCAATAGAAAGTTGTTTTGTTTACACTGAAAATCTGTTGTTTAGTATAGCCACCTTCATCAATTATCTTAGCTAGATCTTCCGGAGTAACTTGCTACAGCCTCTATGTCAGCATTTGCTGCTTCACCTTGCACTTTTACGTTACAGAGATGGCTTCTTTCCTTAACCCTTGTGAGTCGATCTCTGTTAACTTCAGACTTTTTTCCTGCAGCTTCCTCACCTTTTTCAGCACTCATAGAATTAAAGAGAGTCAGGGCCTCGCTCTGGAGTAGGTTTGGCTTAAGAGAATGTTATGCTGGTTTGGTCTTCAATCTAGAACGATCAAACTTTCTCCATATCAGCAATAAAGCTGTTTTACATTCTTATCCTTGTGGTGTTCACTGAAGTAGGTTTTTTAAAGAACTTTTTCTTTGCAGTCACAACTTGGCTAACTGTCTGGTGCAAGAGGCCTAGTATTTGGCTTGTCTTGGCTTTGAAGAGGTAATCCCTTCCCCCCGACAATGTACGTCACATCCCTAAGATGTGGGTCTCCCCCCCCCCCCAATCCTTGGTGAACACTACAACTATTTGAGTATCATAGTTTGAATCAGTCAGTACCAATTTGATGGCGAGTAGATGTGTAGCCCATTTTCCAGATCTTGTGTCGCCTCACTTTGGATAACGGGCTTAAGCTTTATCCAGGATAGCATAAACGGTGTTAGCTCACTGTTGTTTCTTAGAATTGAGTAATATTCCATTGTGAGCATATATCACATTTTAATTATCCATTCATGAATTGACGGGCACTTGGGTTGTTTCCATGACTGTGCAATAGTGAATTGTGCTGCCATAAACATTCGGGTGCATATGTCTTTATAGTAGAAAGTCTTATGCTCTTTTTGGTAGATGCCCAACAATGCCGGGTCGAATGGTATTTCTATTTCTAGCTATTTGAGGTATCTCCAAATTCTTTTCCACAAAGGTTGCACTAATTTACAGTCCCATCAGCAGTGTAAGAGTGTTCCTATCTCTCCACATTCTTGCCAGCATTTGTTGTTTTGGGATTTCTTGATACAGGCCATTCTCGCTGGGGTTAGGTGGTATCTCATTGTGGTTTTCATTTGCATTTCTCTGATGATTAGAGATGTTGAGCATTTTTTTATATGTTTGCAGGCCATTATTCTGTCTTCTTTGGAGAAGTTTCTGTTCATTTCCATTGCCCATTTTTTAATGGGGTTGTTTGATTTTTTCTTAATTCTTTTAAGTTCTAGATAGATTCTTGTTATTAGGCCTTTATCAGAAGTGTAGAGGGCAAATATTTTCTCCCACTCTGTGGGTTGTCTATTTGCTCTAATGATAGATTCCTTAGCTGTGCAGAAACTTTTTAATTTGATCAGAACCCATTTGTTTATTTTTGATGCGGCAGTGATTGCCTTGGGCGTTTTCCTCAGAAATTCTTTGCCTAGACCAATATCTGATAGGATTTTCCCCACATCTTCTTCTAGGATTCTTAAGGTTTCATGCCTTAGGTTTAAGTCTGCTATCCATCTTGAGTGAATTTTTGTGAGAGGTGAGAGGTGGGGATCCTGATTCGCTCTTCTGCATGTAATCTAACTAGTTTTCCCAGCACCATTTATTGAAGAGAGATTCTTTTCCCCATTATATATTTTTGTCTGCTTTATCAAAAATTAGGTTGCCGTATACTGATGTTTTCATCTCTGGTACCTCAGATCTATTCCAGATATCGATGCTTCTGTTCTTGTG
>VBSM01000483.1:10259319-10348964 GCA_008086735.1 Cheirogaleus medius
GGAGAAGGATCCATGGGCAGCTGAGAAGAATGTAAATTCAACTTTATTTGGGTGTTTCTAGCTTTTGATTTAAAGAGAGAGAAAGGAGCAACTCTTCCTTCTACTTGAGCACTTAGAGGCCATTGTCGGGCTGTTAATTAGCCTAATTCCAATACTGTTGTGCCTTAGGGAATAGGAAGGCCTGAGGAGAGGGAGACAGACGGGGAATGGCCGGTTGGTAGAGCAGTCAGAAAACACACAACATTTATCAATTAAGTTTGCCATCTCACATGACCACAATTCACGGCCTACCAAATGAATTACAATAGTAATGTCAGAGATCACTGACACAGATCACCATACCAGATATAGTAATAATGAAAAAGTTTGACATATTCTGAGAATTACCAAAAATGTGACACAGAGACATGAAATGAGTATGTTGTTGGAAAAATTGTGTTGATAGAATTGCTTGATACAGGATTGTCACAAAGCTTCAGTATGTAAAAAACACAGCATCTGAACAACGCAACAAAATAAAGTATGCCTGTATCTGTATCTATCCATATCTATATCTCTATACAGTAGTCTCCCCTTATCTAAGAGGGATACGTTCCACGCCTCCCAATGGATGCCTAAAACCACAGATAGTATTGAACCCAATTGTCATCAATCAGTTTTTCTGTTCACGTCTTCCACCCACAAATTTAGTGCCTTTTCTGTCAGCACTTTTCATGCACCGTGGCCATAATGTTTGCAGTTTAAGGTGTGACAGCAAAACTAGCACAGATTTCTTTTTCCTTTTGCACAATTTCATGAATAGAAGATTTATTCTTCTTGTAGATCTTAGCAACCTCAGCATGTAATTTTTTTCCTTTCCTTATTAAATTGAGAACTTTCACCTTTTCACTTGAAGAAAACATTTTACAGCTTCTCTTTAGCATATTGGAATTGCCAGCATCACTACTCTTGGGCTTTGGGGCCATGATGAAGTCAAATAAGGGTAACCTGAGCACAAGCACTGGGATACCGGGACAGTCAATCTGATAACTAAGATGGCTACTAAGTGACTAACAGGCAGACAGTGTGTACAGCGTGAATACACTGGACGAAGGGATGATTCACGTCCCGGGTGGGATGGAGTGGGACAGCAGATTCCATCGTGCTCAGAACAGGATGCAATTTAAAACTCATGAATTGTTTATTTCTGGAATTTTCCATTTAATATTTTCAGACCTCGGTTGAGGTGGGTATGTAAAACCATGGAAAGCGAAACCATGGATAAGAGTGAAGCACTGTATTTCTCTATATATGCATATCTATATCTATATTTGCATATCTGTTATGTATACCTATCTCTAGATCTAGCTCCTCTTGGTCTTGTTTCTCTGGAGAACCCTAATATACTGCATGTACTATTATTTTATTTTTACTAGATTTTTTTTAAATGGCTTAAACACATTACAAATGGATGAGTGGCCCATGCTCTGAGCTTCCTGGCAGCTAAGTAAAAAAGGTAAACACAATCAGCTGCCTACTTCTCATTATCTTTATGGACCATATAAACAAAAATGGGCTAAAATTTTAAATAAAGGCCAACTAGATGAATTCTAAACTAGCTAGAGGACATGCCCTAAAGAATGCTGGCTGTCAGCTCTATCACCTGGACAGGGGCTCTCTGTGTCTCCTTCCCTCCACCGCCGTGTGAGGAAGGTTGGCGGGCATGCAACTCTGGCCTGTGGGTGACCAGCGGCTGGGAGGAGCAGGCAGACAACTGCATGACAGAATAATGATGAAAAACGATCTTGACAGCCCAGAGCAATGAGCTGAATCTAACAAGATGAAATTAAACAAGGACAAATGTTAAGTGCTTTTCTTAGGTCAGAAAAAAACCAGTGGCATAAACTCAGGATGGAGGAGATATGCCTCATGCCTCACCAGTTGGCACTTAAAAAAAAAAAAAAAAGGTAAGAAAAGAAAACCTTTAGGGTTTTAAGCTGAAAGTATGCCAGTAAAAAACAAAACAAAAAAAGTTTTTTAGTGCAATTTTGTCTCCTGAGCAAGGGATATAATTGTCCCATTATACTCTGGGATTACTTATTAGTCTACATTTGAAATTAGATTCTGGGCACCCTACTCTATTTCTATGGAAGATAGGGTATATGCCCACATTAAAAATAATTTTTGAAAAAGCAAAATAATCATCAATAAGCTCCTCCACCTAGCACAGCTATTTCCATTGTTTGCATGTCATTTTTCATGCTGCATGCTACACTTTACAGTGAGTATATAGTCAAATATTGCAAATATTGAATAAACATACACAGACTGGAATGCATTTCCAAGAGAGTGGCCAGGGTGGTTTATGGCCTCTGAAACCAGGCATTTCTGGAGCGTAGGTGACCAGACAGGGAACTTCATCTTGAGGGGAGAAGGTTCATGCTACCTTCCTTAAATATCCAAAGAGCTGACAACAAAAGATTAGGCTTGTTTAAGGTAAACCTAAGGGCTACAAACAATAGCATTTGTAAAATCCTCAGATTTTAATGTGCCTTCTCTTTGAAAAAAATGATTTTATCCTTATAATCGGTATGTAAAGTATTCTTGGTTTGTTATTAATAATATTTCCACTTTTGCAGGTAAGAAAAATTTGGATTAAAGACTTTAAAATGACTTGAGCAGCAAGATCATATGACCAGTATGTGGCAGGGCTAAGACACAACCAATGTGTTCAAGCTACAGGGAGACAGATTAAATTCAATATTAAAAGGAAAAAAGATCTCCCTCTGAGTCAGATGTGTACAAAGACAAAGAAGATGCCTTCAGATTTCCCTGCAGACAGTGCCTATTAATAAAGCAATGAAAGAAAAGCATTTAAGAACTGGCCATACCAGTGGATTTCCAATTTTTCAACCACGACCTATAGTAGCAAACATGTTTCGTATCACCCCACTCCAGGAATAAAAAGGAAACAAGTTTAACACAACAATACTAATAATTTCTATAAATTTATATGATTTCTGTTTATTTATTTTTAAATGCTGACCTTTAAAGACTAAATGGATTTCATTTCCCATGCCATATCATGCAGACTGAAAAACACTGCACTACAGAACTACTTAGTGGGGCTCCTTGGGTGGGCTAGAAGACCAAATATTCCTTCCAACAATGAGATTCAGCCATTCTGGGTCTCCTCAAACTGCATTATGTAGCCATAAAAAAAAAACCCTAAATGAAAATGCTTTTTGCCTCCAGTTTATTGCTTTCATTCTCTTATTCTGACTTACTGCAATTTTTCACTCTTGATTCCATTGTTCTTATCTGTCCTTACCTATACTATATCATCTGGAAAATCTTTTATTCTTTTACCTAATTTATGAAAATATTGAACTGTAGAGGACCAAGAACAGAAGGTGGTGACCCATTTTAAGTAGAGTTGTTCACGCAGCTGATTGCTTATGTACACTGCCTTTTCTTTCTCAATCAGTGACAAATCCTCCGATCATGCTAACAATTACTCCATTTCGTTTTTGTCCAGAGCTGAGAAATTTTGTTCAATGTGTTATTAAGATCAAGAGAGACTATGACTATGGCATAGGATGGTTTGTTCTGAAGATTAAATGAGACAATATATGCTGAGTGCTGTAGACAGTGCCTGACACCAGGAAAGTGCTTAATAGTTATTAGGATGGTGTTGATGGTGACGTTGATGATGATGATGATGTTACTGATGATGATGATTGTGATAGTCCTCTAGTTTAGTAGTCTAGAAACTGTACAGATTAAAATATTCTGTGGTCTTGACATGCCTTCTTCAAGTGAACCTGTACTGGCCCCTAAAAATGCACCTTTTATCCTGTGTCTTCTTCCTAATTCTTTTGAGTATTTCAAGGTTTTGGCATCAAGGTTACTGGTCTGTTGTTTCTTTACTTTTTCCTACGTTTCTAAACCAGGGCATTTGTTCATGTCTCATTTTCTTCAACATTTCACAGGCCTTTAACAGTGTTTCCTGTGTCACCCTCAAGTTGTCTCGTGTAGTGGGATGTAATTCAATGCAACTGGACACAGAGTGAAGTTAGAGGAGCTTCTGTATTTCGGTGGATTTAGTTTTCTAGAAATGTTTTCGGCTTGGAGATTATTCTTTTTGAAGAATAAAAAAAAAAATCAAATTAGATGCCTTCATGCCATCTGTTAACACCATGCTATCCTCATGAACAAGTGGGCTTATCCCTTTGTTGTTCACTTTATTCTGAAAAGCCTTAGCATGTTTGAGGATTTGAGATTCTTTTAAAATAATTATTATTCTTTAAAATTTTTAATTCACAAATAATTGTATATATTATATATTTATGAGGTACACGTGATGTTTTGCTATACATTGTAGAATGGTTAAATCAAGCTAATTAACAAATCATCACCTCACGAATTTATTTTTTGTGGTGAAAACATTTAAAATCTACTCTTAACAATTTTGAAATGTACAATGCATCATTATTTATTATAGTCACCATTCTGTGCAATAGATCACTAAAGCTTATTTCTTCTTCTGTCTGACATTTTGTACCTTTTTATCAACATCCCCTCTTTCCCCATCCATTCCCTCCCCGAGCCTCTGGTAACTGTCATTCTACTCTCTGCTTCCATGAGTTCAACCATTTTAGATTCCACACATAAACGAGATCATGCAGTATTTATCTTTCTGTGCCTGGCTTATTTCACTTAACATAATGTCCTTCACATTCACCCATGTTGTCACAAATGACAGGATTTCTTTTTAAGGCTGAATAGTATTCCATTGTGTATATGTACCATATTTTATCTATTCATCTGCTGGTTTAAATTTCACCTCTGCCACTTCCTAGCTGGGTGATGTTGAGCAAGTTCCTTCCTCTCTCTGTGCTTCAATTTCCTCATTTATAAATAGAATAATAATATCTATTTCATAGGGTTGTTGTGAAGATTAAATTAACTGTAAAGACCTTAGAATAATGTTAGGTCTCTGAAGGCTCTTATTTTCTTTCTCTTTGGAGTTTGTGTACAGGAAGAAACTTTACAAAAGTTCTTAAATTTCTGGAGTCTGTTCCCGCAAGATGATGTTTTTCCTGAACTGAAGTTTTTCATATCTGCTTTCATAAAGGATGGGATATGTGTTCAAACCATTTAATACTTTATTCCCTGGTCCACATGCCAAGATGACAGTCACTTTCTCTCCCAAATCCCCATCACTTCCCCATCAGTAAGCACTCCCTCCTTATGAGCCTAGTATCAGTCATCCTTGGTGTTTCCTCTTTCTAAGTAATGAAACCAACAGCCCAGTAAGCCAAAACGCATCAGATGGCCAGCTTGCAGCACCATGAACTTCCAACAGATGTTAGAAAATTAAGGACCCACTGCACTGTAACTTGCCTCTCTGCCAGTGTCCTCAAACTTCAAATAATAATAATAGGCCTGAAGATGCTGAAGATGAGAGCGGTTCTATCTGGAAGCCAAGAGGCTTGCCAAAGACCTATGTAAATTATTTAAGGACATCAGGATTGTTTTTCTATGTGATTATTCGTCAGCAAGAAAACAGCAAATGAACACCAATATGCCAGGCACCTTCAGGCATTGGAAATAAACAGCCAAAGAAACACAGCTCTGCCCTCAAGGATCTTCCAGTATACAGTGGCACTAAGATTACTCCAGTCTCACTGTTTTATATATAAACAGTAGTAATGTACCTCTCACATTAGAGAAGAAAGGAAATTCTTTCTTCAGGTTTTGTCAAGTTCCTAAAGCACCTATGTCAGTGACATTCACCCACCAGCTGCCCACGAGGTTATGGGGGGAGTAGCTTCCAACGAGACACAACAGCGACTGTGGCACATCCCCTCCCCCCCGCAGAAAAAGCTTGAGGAAGGGCCAGCTTGTTAAAATAATAAAGACATTGATAAGAGGTTCAGAATGTGGGCAACTTGCAGAGACATAATGCCTGGATCATTTAGGAGGGATGTGGCTAGGAAATTGGAACAGCACAGTCTGAAAGCTGGTCTCGCCCATAAAACAGAAGAAGAAAGAAGGAGGAGGAAAAGAAGGTTAATTTTGGGTAAGTTTCACTTCATTAAAAGAAAATGAATGACGGTAACAAAAGTAATCAGGTTAAAAGTCTGCACTGATTTTTAATTTTAAAAATGGCTTTTAAATTTTCTGCCTGATGACTTGATTATTTAACCTGGTTTTCCTTGTAGTTAAAAAAATAATTTCATTTCTCTAAATAAGGAAAACAGGTTCATTCAGGAAAACACAGTTCTAATCATGGGGAACAGTGTCTATTTTCTTTCAACCTCTCACCTATTTTAAATTCTTCTTAAAATAGATGTTTCCTTTTTTTTTCCCCGAAATGCAAACAAAATACAGCATTTTGATCAAGGTTTGCTGTATCTCTTGACATCCTGGACATTTCCTCGTAATTCTTAAAGCGATCTGTTTCAATGAAAAATTTAAAAAAAAATTTAAAGTTGTATAATAAACTGAAAAATAAGAATAGTAAAAGAGAAGTCATACAATTATCAAATAAAATATATTTAACTTGAAATGCACAAGCTAACCTGGCTGGATTTAAAATGACTGCATGGCAATTTGAAGCAAGCCCAGTAAGTGTCCAGGGTTAGGGGTGCAGAGTGGTTTCGCCACCACCCTGTGGGTTGTGCTTTGAGGAATGGGGGCTGCGGAGAGTCCTAAGTCCACATGGTGCGAGTTACGGGCACAGGGGAGGAGGATAAAGTGACGAGGCAGATCTCACTCAAAGAGAAGCAGCAAATGACTTCAGTCTTTATTCAACATCTGCATTAATGAGCCTCTGACAACACAGATTCCGTCAGATCTGGGCCAGGTAGGGCAGATGATTCAGAGGCACAAGGCTGTCTCCATTTCGCTCGCAGACCTACTGGGGCAGCTGAGGTGCATCTTCTACCGCGAAGACCCAGCAAAGCGCTGCTGGGAAACAGGCAGTCGTGTAGTAATTAGGATGAGGGAGACTCCAGTGGGGAAGGGGCAAATTCTAAGAAACAGTCGTCTCCAAAGATGCTAGTCTCTGCAAACAGCACCTGCAGACACAAGTCAAGGGGCAGTTTTCTACCTTGGCCGGGTGTGTAAAGAGCCGTTGGCCGCCTATTGATCTTTGCTGTCACACCCGAGCACAGCGATAACAAATCACTGTCAGCAACATCATCTTTGAATGTGGAGGACAGCAGTCTCTGTGCACATCTTGGGACCTTCTTCATTCGACTACTGGGAAGATGAATAGGAGAAGAGAAAATTGATTTATTGATTAAATGCACGCTAGAAGAAGAAATCAGCGGAGCCCAGCACTTAAGCACTTGACCAAATAGCAGAGGGAACTGTTATTCTAGTTGCAGTGACTCCCCAAGTGACTCTGGGCAAGTCGCTTAACCTGTTTGATACAGGTTTCCTCATCTGGAAAAGGGAACTAGCTTTGTTAAGTGACCACAAAGGGAGAGTGTGAGGAGTAGCTCAGTTGGCCAATAAAATCAAGGCGGATTGCACTCCCAACACGGGAAATCATCTCAGAAACCTCTGCCTCCATGTGAGTGCCAGAGGAATGAACAAGGAGGGGAGTGTAAAGCAGGCTCTGCCACAGAGGTTACAATTAGAAAAAGGACAAAAGCAATTGGAAGAGCACGTCCCATCCATTGATGGGACATCTTTGAACAGGACAGGCAGAACATTCACTTTCTTAGGATAAAGATACTCAGGGGTTTTGAATATATTGAAAAGGGAGAACCACATAAACCTAATGTATCAAAGTGATAAGGTTAAGTTTTAGACATAATATACCCTGTGCCTTTGAGACATTTTACACAGGGCATGGTGCTGCGTGATCACCAAGACTGCGTGATCATCTCCCCGCAGTATGTGGATGGAACACATTTGTTTGGCTTTAGATAGTGTTATTGGGTCTATGGAAAGGTTGCTCTTACCTTCTGCATTTTTGTTTAACTCTAAAAATATATAGCCGGGCATGGTGGCTCATGTCTATAATCCTAGCACTCTGGGAGGCTGAGGTGGGAGGATCGCTTGAGGTCAGGAGATCGCTTGAGACCAGCCTGAGCAAGAGCAAGACCCCGTCTCTACTATAAATAGAAAGAAATTAATTGGCCAACTAAAAATATACAGAAAAAATTAGCCGGGCATGGTGGCGCATGCCTGTAGTCCCAGCTACTCGGGAGGCTGAGGCAGGAGGATTACCTGAGCCCAGGAATTTGAGGTGGCTGTGAGCTAGGCTGACGCCACAGCACTCTGGCCCAGGCAACAGAGTGAGACTCTGTCTCAAAAAAACAGAAATATATTACTTGGGAATTTTTAAGTTAACCTGCAACAAAACCAAACTAGAACAATCTATCCAGACCTAGCTTCTAAAACCAGGAAGGAACCAGTCACTATTTTTCTTTGGAAGTTAATAAAGATGTGATTAAGAAGACACCAGGAGTACAGGTCCCTCAACCCCCACCTTAACAAAGAAAGGATTCTTTTTTCAATGTGATAAAAATCCCACCGAGACTTTATACTTCTATATGCTTTAAGGATTATTAAGAAAATTTATAATGCAAAGGATATATGGTTAACATACCAAGATAGTTAATTTTATGTATCCACTTGGCTAGGCCACAGTTCCCAGATACTTGGTCACACATTATTCTAGGTGTTGCATTGAAGGTATTTGTTAGATAAGATTAACATTTAAATAAGTAGACTTTTTGAATAAAACAAATTACCTTCCATAGTATGGTTGGGGCTCATGGAATCAATTGTCTTAATAGGAAAACACTGACCTCCGTGGAGGACGAGGGAATTCTTCCAGCAAACAATCTTCAGACTTGAACTGCAACTCTTCCCTGAATCTCCAGCCTGCCGATCTACCCTACAGTCTTTGGACTTGCCAAGCCTGCACAATCCCGTGAGCCAATTCCTGAATATAAACATCTCTCTCTCTACACATCCTGTTGGTTCTGTTTCTCTGGAGAACCATGATTAATACACATACTGTGGTAGGTATTACCACTGTTCACCAATATTTCTGGTTTTCTCTCCTGGATCCATGAAATGATTACACTTTTCTGAAAACTTAAAGTAAACCATGGCCACGTGACTTCCTTTGGCTAGTAAAATGGAATAGAAGTGACACGAGTCTTAAGCACAAGTATTTAAGAACCAGGGAGTGATTCTTTATGCTCTTCTCCCAGCACTAAGCCCGGAATCCTCATGTTGAGATGGTAGAAACCTAAGGTGCTGCCTCCTTCAGCCTGTCTCCCCAGGTGACCACAATGAGCAGAGTCCCACCTTCTGGCCCCTTTGGATGTGCAGCATGAGTAAGAAGCACTTGCTGTTTCAAACCACTGAGATTTGGGGGTTGTTTGTGACTGATACACTACTTTGAAAAAAAAAAAAAAAGTCCTGTATCCTAGCAACACCCACTCAACTGCACACATTACAAATTTTTAATTTTCTAATATTTTCAAGTTCAATAAGACTTCTATTTGATATAAACACTGAGCAGTGATGTGAAATACTGTATGCACATGATGGTAATAAAACTCTCTAACATTATTTTATGTAAACTTTTCACAAACTGGTTTCTCCTTTAAGCCAAATTATTGGCAGATTTTGCCAAACCCACCGGCATCCAGTCCATTATAAAACTTGGAATAAATGGAGTCCAGATGGATTTGAACATTTTTGTAAACTAAAACTAGGCCTTGAAAACTAGTCTATCCTCACTGTTTCAGTGTTTTATGATTTTTTGAAGTTCCTAGAATATGTCTACCTTTCTTTCTGCTGTAACTCCCAAATTACTAAGCAAAGAAAAATCCTTCAATACTGCAGATGAATTAAAACTGGTCTTCAAATAAAAAACATTCAACATTGTTGTTCAGTTAAACCACAGCAAATCTGGCTTTTGCTAGGTTAAAGAAAACAAAAAAGAGTATAAAGATGGAAGGCTGAACCACATGGGCCTGTGAGGAAAGAGGGGACAAATAAATGAAGATAATCAGATTTTGAAATATCCAGTGCTGAGTTTATATGGAATTTCAAGTTATGTACATACAGTTATTAAGTCCACCTACAATGTTCAGATTTTTAAAAGAAATTTTTTGGCCCCATTAAAAAAACAAAGGATAAGATCACTTTGCCCCATAAATAACCAAACCTACAAACTCAGTACAGAGGCAAGAACAATGTCTTATTTCCTTTATCCCCCATAGAGCATAGCACAGTGCCTGCCTACAGCTGTCACCCAATAAATGCTTAACTGATTCCTGCCACCACTTTCTCAAATCCATCTTCTAAAGGAGGGACAGAGCAGGTATCAGTGAGGGCTCTCCCCACTGTCCTGTCATACATGGCAATGTTCCACTGTCACCTGACCACTCCTGCAGTCTCACCCGCACTTGAGCTAACTGGACCCCAGTGGTGAGTCTAAGCTGGTCGGTCAACAACAGAGACACTCACTGTTGCGCTGCTGTGCACTGTTACAGAGGCAGCAGCTACTGGAATGAAAGTATTAATAGTTGTGGATATTCAGACCTCAGAGAGGTCAGGACAAACCCTGAGACTCTTAAGTGGCATCGGGCTAAACAATGATCGGGCACAACCTTAGTAAAGGCAGTCATCAGAGGCATGCTGCTGAGCACATAGCCCCCTAAAACAAGGCCAGGGAGAAGAAAACTGCAGTTTGTCTTCCTTTCACCAACCATTTCTTTTTGTAGAGGAAAAAAAATAATGGTTAATGCAGTTTGGCTGTGGAGAATGGCAAGGCTATAGCATGGTCTGTGATTTGCCTCTGAATACAAGAATTAGCCAGTACCCTGGAGGATCATTTGCTATGAGGACAAGGGTCAGTGCAAAGATGGGTGTGTCTTGTCCACAGTAAGGGAACACTCTGGATCTCTGGCCTGGAATGTTGTACTAAGGTCACCCGTGAGTCAGTATGACTATCAAATACAATTTTTCCCCCTAGAGGTTGCTTCCATCATTACAGATTATGATAGTCTCCAGGGTGATGAGCCAAGCCTGATGCTGCCATCCATGGTTTTAGACCTTAAGGAAATCCCTTAAGCATTTGTTACTATTTGTCACATAATTAAGCACTCCTAGCATGCATTCCATAGTGCCTTGAGCAAAAGGCTTAAGATGTAAACCATCTCTCAATAACATTCCCTTCCTGAATGCTGAGATGAGAACATGAAAATCATACCACATGTCTGCCATCTGTATTTGTACTTGTCAACAGCTCTGTTTTGGGATAAACAGTTTTGAAATAAGAATCAATTCAACTTGTTGGAAGATTAGCCAAGGAATAGCTCAAAGACCAAAACAGAACATGAAGTCAGATAGTCTAAAAATCAAGCACAATTTTGTTTCTCGCTAAACATTCTGTTTTGTCACAGCTCAAGATAAAGAGCGTGGCAGCCAGGGTTTGGGGGCACAGAGACAGGGAAAACGTATTTATTCGAGTAAAAAATTCTTCAATCTAGAACAAATGTCTTTGCTACGGTGCAACTGGAAATCATTCACTGACCTCTAGGAGAGTATGGTTAAGAAAAAAGTAATTTGAGCATTTACACTGTTTGATGGTTCTACTATATGAAGGTATACACAGGGGACAACCTGTGCTGGTCCAAGTGCATAATACAGTCCTTTATTACCATAAAAATGGCAGCATTTCCCAAAGTCGATCTTGATTAAAAGTACTTCCATGGTTGAAACACTGCTCCACCACAGAGCTATTAAACTAGAGAGATGGCAAGGGGGAAATAAAGACTTATATAGTGAAGGGGAAGTCAGAGAAGTTGGAAAAAATAGGATGCTACAGATTGGTGGGAGACTACAATGGAATTGCTTTTAAAGGCGGCTGATGTAAGTGAATGAAGGGACACAGTAACCTGGCAGCCCCACATATTCTACAAAACAAATGAGACCATGCATGCTCCACTTGGAGGGACATCCATTTTCTCCTTAAAAGAAGTCATTTATAAAAGAGCAAATTGGTGATTTGTACTTACAGACTGGACCCTTTTCAAGCCCCTGTCAAGAAGTGATAAATTATTGAAGCATAGCATAAAGTGTTTTATTTTTGGTGTGTACCCAGTAAAACCTTGTGAAATGTTTCTGTTCACCTTTCCTCAGTTATTAATTAAAAAATAATTGTTTCCAATTACTCTCTGATATTTAAAATAAAACAAGACGAAACACACATACACCTCTCCAAAACCAGCACCGCCCTTCCCTTCCTCCTTCCCGATCCTACTCCCACATTCCTCAACCAGGCAGGCAATTGTTTCGAATCACACCACCGGTTCCCGAAATGGGAATCCTGTTTAGACTTGGGAGGGAGGGAAGAAAAAGGCCAATACAACATTCACACAATTGTCTGGTGTTCATTCAACCACAGTGCCCAGATATATTTGTTGTTCCTAGAGACAGTGTAAAACTGTTCAGAGAATAAAGCAGGGCTGTGGAAAGCTCATTAATAAATTGTGAAAACCCTCTCAGCAGGAGTCACATAACCCAGAGGAGCTGCCTTGTGCCAAGCAACATAAAGCCTTGGTGCTCTGCTCCTGGACAACGTCACGTTCAAACGCAGCTCTGATTTCAGAGAAAGGTTTCCCTAAAGCCACTTGCTAAGCAAGAGTTAGGAGAAATTCTTCCCCAATCACAGTTGAGCAACTGCAACCTGAAAGAGTTTATAAACTCCAGGCTTTGCTTTAATCTAACCGGCTGCCAGAGATGTACAGGAATGGCTCCTCCCCTGCTGTGTTCATAAACCGAGAGAGTAACATTGATGCCAGTGCTCCTGAAAGGCAGCAGGGAAACCTAAAAAGTCTAATTGCACACGGTGACTGCGGACAGGGAGGTTTTCAGCCAACTGGTATACTGTTAGTCTTTAGAATTTCTCCCCCACCTCTGTTTGGATTCCCACTCCTTTTGTCGAAGTGCCACTGTTAGCTCCCGATTCTATTTTCTATTTAGGTGACTGAATCGGTGGCTGAACTTCTGACCTTGTGGCCCCTTTTTATAGCCTCAGACTGAACCTAGATGCCTTTGTAGAACATATTCACCCCAGTATTTTGCATGGCAAACAGAAGAGGATGGGATAAAAGACACTTCTGAAATATTTTAATTATATGTCCATGGTAGGCAACATTTTAGTCAGCCGGGTAAATAAAATAAATCCAATGAAATGACCTTGAAATTCAAATTAAATAATCTTATAGGAAGAGGTAGATTTTGTCTTTTTTTTATTATTCTTTTAGCATTCTGTACACTGATACAAAGGTAAAAGAAAATGACTGAAACTTACATGTGAAAGAATACTTCACAATTAAATCCACAATTTTATACATTTATCTTATTCATAAGTCAATGAAAATTGCCAATTATTATAAAAACTGGACAAATTATATCATGAAAGAACCAAAAAATAGAAAAAAATTTCATAAAAAATATATCCAACTATGAAAAGTATTGCTCTCTTGGTGTCTTCACATCCTTCTCTTCTGTGTGCTTATGTACAACACTGAAAAGAAAAAATAAATAAACTGAAAAAAACCTGCTCTTAAATATCACAGTAGCAAGTTTTAAAAGCAAAACAGATTTTGGCCCAACACCTCTGAAATTTAAAAGGAATTCTCATACCATACAATTAATTGCAGATATGACCAGTTTTATGAATCTAGACTGGGTTTGATATCTTATAAAACTGTGTCCTAATCTTACCTATGTATCTGATTTACTTTGCAAATTGTGACTAGGAATTCTTGAGTTATGAGGAAGATGTGACTAGGAAGATAAAACGTAAGTCAAAGTCCCTGGAATCTACGAATGCTTAATAATTAGAAGTATAAGAATTATACTTTAGGAAAGGAAATCAGTAAATCTACCAGGCTATATTTCAAATTAAGAATAAATATCATATTTTCATCCATCTCCCCAATATAAACTCTAAACTTGCTGTTTACTTTTTTATTTTTTTAAATTTTTTTTTGAGACAGAGCCTCACTCTGTTGCCCGGGCTAGAGTGCCATGGCGCCAGCCTAGCTCCCAGCAACCTCAAACTCCTGGGCTCAAGCAATTCTTCTGCCTCAGCCTCCCAAGTAGCTGGGACTACAGGCATGCGCCACCATGCCCGGCTAATTTTTTCTATATATTTTTAGTTGGCCAATTAATTTCTTTCTATTTATAGTAGAGATGGGGTCTCGCTCTTGCTCAAGCTGGTTTCGAACGCCTGACCTTGAGTGATCCGCCCACCTTGGCCTCCCAGAGAGCTAGGATTACAGGCGTGAGCCAACGCGCCCGGCCTGTTTACTTTTTTAATTACAACATGATAAACAAGAGCTGAGGAGTTTATTTTCTAAAAAAAAAAAAGATACCAAAGTCCGTATTCTGAATTCCCTGTTAAAGTCTCAACTTTTGGTACTTTTACTTAGCTGGTCCTATCATGACCACCCAACTGAACTCTTTAGGACATGTGACACATAAGAAGATGACAAAATTAGCTGACTGGCCCAAGCTTTTACCAGGGGTATATGTGCCTTCTCAGCCCCCATGCCTACTCGGATTCTAATATAATTGTTCAAAGTGAACATTAAGAGATGCCTTGGTCAAAAAATACAGCATAGATTAATCAAATAAGTCAAGATCCTCTTTAAAAGCCAAAGATGTGAATTTGGGAATTTAAAAATAACTATCACTGGTGACATCATAGAAGAGACAATGAGAGAGGGAGTGTCAGAATGCCAGTATAATACCCCCTGGGAAACTGGACAAGTCCTAGAGATAGTGTGTATGTGAAAGGATCTACCCTATGAACACTCACAGAACCTAACCAGCTGGTGACTGCTGCTTTCAGCTGTCTTGACATGAGGCAAGATCATAACATTTCTTAGTAAAAGGAGGAAGTCGAATAAGAACAATATGAAAATAGAAGAAATTCTATACATTAGGACTAAAAAGCAAGCAAAAGATAAATATAAAAATATATGAAAAAATTTGGTACTATAAGAACAGGGGATAGAATATCTATTGTAACAATGCTTAATTCATAGCAAGGAGATCCAACTGTTAACTGTTAAGAGGGTTGAAGATGTTACCCAGAATTAAAGAAATCAATAAAAAATGTTAACTCAAGAATCCCAAAGTTCTATTTGGAGGATGGGACCAAAAAGGGGAGATTGGTCAATGTATAATTCCCATAATTTTGATGTCTTCCCCTTCCTACCAAAAGTTCAAATATGACTTTATTGATAATTTTCACATTGAAATTATGTACTTAAAAATAACAACAACAAAAAAAAACCACGATAATCATAGCAATATATTAGCTGTTAAAAACTTTAGTAACTTTAGAATCATATTTCCTATTTTGCCATTTTTGTCAAACTACAGGGTACAAACTGCCACAAAAAGCATCTGAATGTTTAATAGAGAAAGGACAAATAAGACTAAGTGTCAAATTATGCAAACCAAAGATAGCAGGGAAATGTGCCCATTCTTATGGGTCCAACTTCCAGACTAGAGAGGCAGGAATACTTTTGGTAGAATATAATAAACTACATTCAAGACAACAGGGTCCTGGATCAGAATACCAATGCCCCTCCCTCAGTTCCTCATCAGTAAAAGAAGAGGAGGAGAGAATTTCTAGTTCCAAAATTCCATGAAGCATCTAAAAAAGAACTAGTCACATTGAACATC
This sequence comes from Cheirogaleus medius, assembly GCA_008086735.1. Lineage (NCBI taxonomy): Eukaryota > Metazoa > Chordata > Mammalia > Primates > Cheirogaleidae > Cheirogaleus > Cheirogaleus medius. Next base: position 10,275,049 of record VBSM01000483.1, read on the forward strand.
TAAGATAGAAGCACTTAAAAATCATCAAAAGTAAAACTGAACTTTCAAATTATCTATAAAACCCTCTGGCGATCCTGATTATAAACAAACAAGCTTATTTTGGATGCTGTACAACTGTAGAGTGAAGAAATGTTACCATTGTTTCCTCGGATAAATGCATCCCCATACTTATTCTTCAGTTGTCCATTTACATATTCTTCTGTCTGCTCCAGAGCTATATTCATGTAGCCATCCAGGCAAGCCAGGACCCCTGCAGACAGATTTAGTCAAAAAGAAGATATACAAAGCAAATAAGAGTTGAAAAATTACAGGGTATACCTAAGAGCTGACAATTTCTTTATTCATTAGCTCCTAGATGCGGAATATAAAAATCCACACTGTAAATGAAACGCAATAGACCTAAGCACAAAACAAGTCTTTACTCTGTGCCAATGTGAATGAAGGCTAGGAAAGCAGTCACGCACCCACTACTACCAGGAAAAATAACAAACTGTCATCTCCCTCATGGTCTGTATGATCACACAGCAACTTTTAAAGTGTTCACAAAAGTAAAATATAAGAATATTCCTATAAGACAACATTCTTTGAAAGCTAAGGACAGGAGTGGGCAATTATGCGCCAACAAATGATCCTCAGTTCCAGTGGCATTTCTTACTTTAGCCACTAAGTGAAATACGGGTCTGGCAGATTTATTTCATTCTTTCACAACATCTACTGCAGCAGATGAATGTACTCCAAGGTTAAGAGGAAGTCTCCACAATCTGTTAAAATAATACAAGAGGAGACAGCAGGTGCTCCTGAAAGAACATCTTAAAGCTGTGACTCACAGTGAAGAGCAGCTTGAGAATACAGGGCAACATATTGCATTATAACACATCCCATTCTGTTTTGTTACAGTTATAATATTTTCCAATCAAAACTAATAGAGAAAATGGCTAAAAACATTCTAGGGAGCTTTCAAGGAAACAGTTTGAGTCAAGCTTTTTAATTGTGTTAAGATGGTATAAATTTTGCAAAATTTGACCTGGAGATTTTTTTCAAGAGATGAAAATCTGTAAGCCTCTAACACTGTCTCTAATGTAACGTGGTATTTTCTAGACAAAAATTTAAGTAAAAACAAATATTACAGACTCGATTCAATTAGCCAAGGCAATAGTTTCATTTAAAGTCTTAACTTCATTAATATGCTTCTCACTCTCTGCCTCTGCCCCCATTATCCTCTAAACAAAAACGTTTCTTTTCAAAATTGTGTGTGTGTGTGTGTGTGCGCGCGCGAGCCCGTGCGCGCTCGAGAAAGAGAGAGAGAGAGATATGAGAGCATAGGACATTAATCTAACAGAATTCTGCTATAAGCTGTAAACTTTCAAAGAATCAGAATGGATTGTGAACAACTCAGAATAATTATTTCCTAGGAAAAGAAATCTTGATACAACTTTAGTTTGTTTCCTGCTGTATTATTTTACATCTAAAGCACAATTATGAATAAGAAACTTCTGAGACTTGATATGCAAATCTATTTGAAAAATAATAAAAAGAATTTCCAAATAAAATGTTCACTTCTAATCAAAATATCTATTCTCATAGCAAAGGTTTAAAAAATAAATGACCTGCCCATGAGGTTAGAATTATAACCCTCTCCCTTTTCCATGGGATAAACTACCGTGTTTCCCCAAAAATAAGACCTACCCATAAAATAAGCCCTAGCAGGATTTCTAAGCATTTGCGCAATATAAGCCCTACCCCGAAAATAAGACCTAGTGATAGGCGTGCCTACGCAGCTATCTGCACAACCCATGCATTTTGTTAGGAGCAGCCCTTCTCATCTGCCCCATTGTGACAGCTACTATCCCAGAGGTGACCGGAAAGGTACGGGCAGCCCCACCAACAAGGTCGGCTCCCCCTGTCAGGTCCCGGCCATCCTGTGCATGCTGCAAGCTGAGGCTTTGAGGAAAAAATAACACATCCCACGAAAATAAGCCCTAGGGTGTCTTCTTGAGGAAAAATAAATATAAGACCCTGTCTTATTTTCAGGGAAACATGGTACTGCAAGTAAGAGAAAACAAGAAATTTTCTTCAAACTTAAAGAGAAACTGCTACAGAGAACTGTTAGGTGTTTTTACTAAAAGAATAAACACATTCTTTTAGTAAGGCTAATAGTATAATAATTTTACTTTAATATAGCATAGAGGCCAAGAACAGACATTCATAAAAGGAGAAAAACTGTGGTTACTATTTATGTGAAAGGCTGCTTAACCTCACTAGTAAGCAAAGAAAATATAAGTCAAAGGAGCAGAGTTGTTTACAATGTCCATTATTTGGAAACTGATTAAAAACAAAAAGAAAACTATGGTACATCACACAGGGGATTCCAATGTAGGCATTAAAATCTCTGTATTATAACAGAACTAAATATATTGTTTAGCATAAAAAAGAAATCAGATTGCATATACAGCTGATTCCATTTATGTAATATTGTGCTTACATATATAGAGGTCAAATTTGGTAAAGCTGATTATCTCTGGATAGTAGAATCTGGGGAGATTTTGCTTTCTTCTATATTTTTCTCCACTGTTGCTTTTAAATTTCTAATAACAAAACAGAACTAAAACATGAATTACCATCATAAACAGAAAAATTTTCCCTAAAGAGTATAGAGAACAAAAAATCAGGCTGGTTGACCTCTTTAATAAAGAGGATACTGAGAAGATACTGAATACAATGTCCCTACTCTAATCAATTGTCAAATGTACTCAGATCCCTAGAAGTCTACTTTGGGCTCATCAAAAGTTCATGGTGAGAGGCAGTACATAGATACTTTACAATATCTCAGTAGTCAGTATAAATCCATTAGTTTTGCTATAAACATCAAATTAAACTGGAGATAGGTTAGTAATGTCAAGAAACTAAAACAGTGTATCATCAACAGAGTGGTTTCTTAACAAGGGCTTCTGAGTCAAGTTGAATTTGAGTCCTAGCGCCTCCCTTACTAGGGGGAAACAACTAGCAGAGATTTCAAAGGATTTTTGTGAAGATAAAATGAAAATGTTTATTAAAGTGATTAATACACACTGAGCACGTAGTAAGCTCTCAATAAAATAATATTTGCATGTGTGGAAAAAGGAAAAAGCTCAGGAGATTACTATCATCAGTAATTATTTAGAAAAGAGGCCAAGAAAAGGTCACAACTTTGTGCTATGGTTTAAATGTGTCCCCTCCAGAATTCAGGTATTGCCAATGCGATAGTATTTTTTTTTTTTTTTTTGAGAGAGTCTTGCTCTGTCGCCCCAAGCTAGAGTGCAGTGGCATCATGGTAGCTCACTGCAACCTCAAACTCCTGGGCTCAAGGGATCCTCCTGCCTCAGCCACTCAAGTAGCTGGGACTTCAGGAGCATGCACCATCATGCCCGGCTAATTTTTCTATTTTTAGTAGAGATGGGGTCTCCATATTGCTTAGGCAGGTCTCAAACTTCTAAGCTCAAGCAATCCTTCTGCCTCGGCCTCTCAGAGTATTAGGATTAGAGATGGGAACCACTGGGCCTGCCCCAATATGACAGTATTAGGAGGTGGGACTTTTAAGAGGTGAGTAGGCTAGGGGGGCTCCTTTCTCATGAATGCAATGAAGGCCCTTGTAAAAGAGGCTTCACACAGCATTCCACTAACTGGCTAGTTTGCCCTTCTGTCTTCTGCAATGTGAGAACACAGCATTTCTCCCCTCCAGGGGATACAGCCCTCACCAGACAACCGAACCTGCTGGCGCCTTGATCTTGAATTTCCTAGCCTCCAGAATTGTGAGAAAACAAACTTCTGTTCTTTATAAACTCCCCAGTCTGTGGTATTCTGTTATAGCAGCCCAAACAGACTAAGACACTCTGCTAATGAATTAGTTAGCTATCCATGTGAATATTCCAGGTAATTTGACATACCTTAAATTTGGAGGATTAAGAATTTAGTATCATTAAAAAATGAAAATTGATTCCCTTTTTCCCATAAAGTTACTTTCAGAAGTACCACAGCCTTTGAAAAAGAGTATTCTCTACATGAACAGAAAGGCATCTTTAGATACCCCATATGTTAAATAAATAGGAAGTTCATGTTGTAAAATTATACTATCTAAATAGTTGCTTGCCAACAGTGAACACGCCTGCAAAAACAAATGCCACAGTGTTCTTCAGTTTTCATTCATGCCTAACTTCACTAGGAATCCCTACCAGGTAACTTAGACACACGCTATATCAAAACAGAGATAGGAAACAAAGTAACACAAATCACACTCAAAGTAAGAAGCACAAACTCAATTGATAAAGTTGTCTCTCTAAAGGGAACCATCTCAGAGGTAGAAAAAGAGTTGGGCATAAAAGCTATTGATGTCCACTAACTTTTTAGAGTACTGGGTATATTTAAGAGGTTAATAAAAATCTGTAAGTCACATTCATTTATTTAGCTACACCAGTGAGGATGGAACATTAAAATATTACCTCGATAATCCACTCCAGAATTTAATTTTACCACAACTGGCCGTCCAATGATTTGCTTTAGGAAGTCACTAGGGGTTTGCTTCCGAAGACTCATTTTAATAATCCTGATTAGAAATATGAAAAAGAGCAATAAAGGTAAAGACAAAAGTTATTATTCAACAAAAAACTCTAAAGCTCTTAATATATTTATAGAAAATCAAGTATTAAAGGACCACATATGAAGACTCATCATTACTCCATTACCGTGTGACAGTTAACATGTGGTAGTAACGAAGTGACACTAAGCTAAGCATTTTACATGCATTATGTCATTTCAGTCCCCACAACCCATAGCACAGTCTCATTAGAGAGAGCCCTGTGTTTCCAACGCACCTGCTCTTCATCACTTTTCACTACCACCTCACTCACAGTATACCCATCACAACTGTCACTACCTCCATTTACTGAAGGTTATTTTATGTTGAGCACTCTAAGATCTTTAAAAACACAATTACATTTCATCTTTACAAGAACCCTGGCAAGGTCTTAATATTACCATTTTTCTGATGAAAATAAAAGCACAGAAAGATTAAATAATTTGCCCTAAAATGTGATGGAACCAAAATGCAAACGAACATTCAAGCTCAAATCAGTCCTATTTTAAAGTCCATGTTATATAGGGTAGGCACATTTATGATGCCTAAATGCTATCTCTGAAAAGAATTACAATCATAATTGAGCTAATATTTGAGTCTACTATATGTCAGCATTTTCCCAAACATTTTACATGTATTACCCCATTTAAATCTCAATACCCTATAAGGTAGGTATTGTTTTTATCTCTTTTACAGATAAAGAGACACAGAAAGGTTAAACACCCTGCTCAAGGTCACATTGCTAGAAAGTGAACAGCCAGCTCATGTTCTTAATCACAACTGTAAACAGCCTTCGGAAAGTTGCTAATGCAGCCAAAGATTTTTAATAACTTGACTATGATTATAGCAGATATGTCCTCTAAATAATAAAGAAAAAGAGTCTCAAAATTCAAGTATAAAGGAAATCTAAAATAGAGAAAGAGACAGCATTACACACCCAAATCAATCACACACACAAAGTAACAAATCACTCCTTTCAAAACTCATCTTGTTACATAATAGCTATCTTTCTCAAAATATTTTGATAAACAAATTAACAAAACTATAGTTACTTAAGCAAAAACTGAGAGTAAAAAGATTCTGGAAATTAATTTTTCTGTTTTGGTCAAATTCAGCATCACTATTATTTATTTAGTAGCCATATAGCACTGAGACTTAAAAATTAGTACTGATTCAATATTTTAAAGATTCTCTTCAAAACTCAAGTTGGTCTTTTGTCTTTAATCAAAATTTTCATTAAACATTCTTCCATAAATAGCATTGTTTATTTCATTCCAAGTCCAGCATTGAGACCTAACAATTAGTATGGATACAATACTTAAAGGGTTCTCAAGAACTCAAATTGTTTTTGTTTTCAAAGTTTTCAATAGACATTCTTTCATAAATAGCACTGCTTATTTCACTCCAAGTCCATCCACTCAATAATCTGAATTTGGGTGTAGGGTTGTTGTTTGGAGATGTTCTCAAAGTGAATTTGTCAGGATCAGCAGTTAGAGTAAGTTGGAACACTAGGTTATTGTTTTCTTCATTTGTTCAACAAATAGGTACATGTACACACTGGGCAAGGAAATTCAAAAACATGTCATACACAAAGGCTCTAACTTTAAAGAACTTAAAGTCTAGAAGTATTTAAACTTTTGTTTAAAGAGCATGAGTAAATGAAAGTAATCATAATTTAAGTAAAATAATTTTCTTTAAGTAAGAAAACTCAACATCCTAAGTTAAATAAAAGAAAATACTAATTTTAGAAACTATTTCTGAATTTTGCACTGCCATTTTGGACTATCCACACTGCCCACTGGGCTTAAAAGATGTTTTTAAAACGTGATCAACTGATTATTTTGCTCAATAATTTTAATTTTTCCATTGAATTGCCAGCTTAATTTTTTCTAGCTCCACAATCTCAACAGATAAATAAAAATTACAACTACTATTCAGAACAAGCACTATTTATTCAGAACTCAGACCACACAACAATTTTATTTATGTCATTTTAAGTACAAGGAGAAAAACTACAAAGTAAATACTGTAACAGATTCAGTACCTTTCATGAGCTTCATAAAAACAAACAAATCTTCCCATTCATCTGTAAACTGCCTTGTTTATGTCTTGAACATGTGCTGTTTTGTGGTTGAACACATCTAGAGGGAATATTAACTCTAAAAGCCTGAACCTAACTCATGACTGTTAGGTTCATTTCCTACTATAGATGCTAAATCCCATTATGCCATAATTTCTTCAGTACAAAATTGAGACAAAATTATTTATTTTATGCTAAAAACCACTAAAATGCATTGGATGTGAAAATCTAGTTCACAGGAATATTATTAACTACTTTATTAGTAATTTTAGCTATACCTAGAGTATTTACCATTTTGGATGAAAAAAATTTGTAAAGCAAAAACTTGGAAGGAGAGTTAAAAGCTAATGATTGTCAGAAAAGACTATCAGGTGTCTGACAGTATAGGTTATTTTAAAGACGTTATTAATATTAACTTTCTGCACCTTTTAAAAAACCACAGATATGTTCTTCTAAGCTCCAAAAGTAACACCTCGTCCATTAAGCTCATCTTTATTCCAATTATTTAATAACATCAATCTCTCCTTTCTGAGGGTAATCAACACTTGAAACTTTCACAGACCACAAACTGTGTCAGGCACATCGCTGGGGATGTAACACAAGTAAGATATGGCCTTGGGCTCTGAAAGTTTACACTCCAGGTGGGTGAAAAACATGTGAATGGAGAATTTTACAAAGGTGCCATGTATCCAGATAGAATTATTCACAGAGAACAACAGGGCAGAGAAGACTCTCTAGCCTAGGTTTGGCAGATCAAAGAAGGATTTCTGGAGAAGGTGACATCTGAGCTGAGTTTGATGTAAAAGCAGGAGTCCATACGCCAAAAGAAAAGTCTTAGCAAAGGCACTGGACGGTGTGTTTGGGTTTGAGGGTAAAATCTACACTGGCAAGCAGGCGACAGTTACAGAAGGAAGCAGTGCCACATTCGTAGGGACCAATGGCCTAAGCCTCTAGGTCAGTTTCCAGAACCTGAATCATTTGGGTCACTTGGAGATTCTACTCAGTAGTTCTGGGGTAGGATCCAGCAATCTGCACAAGCCTAGAAGATTCTTATGAACCAGCATGTTTGGGAAATACTGCTGTCAATGACAGGGGCCGGGGGAGGATTTTAAGAAGGAACTTGCTTGGGTTCCACTTTCTGCTTTTCGATAGCAGAATGGAGGTGGGCCACTTCACTCCTGGCATCATATATTTTGGCATTTGATACAACCAATCACTATGTACTGTGTACTCTTATACTCTTTCCTTTTTTTTTTTTTTAACATATGGGTCTTTTCTCCCTCAAAATACTGTAAGCCACATGGAAGGAGAAGCTAACAAGATTCTCATTTGTTCTTCAGAATATTCACATTCTCCAAATCTCCTGAAAAAAAATATTTTTAAAGTTATTTGGAAAGAATGTGGTCGCCTCAAACACATTTTATCCATCACTTTAGGAAAGCCATATCTTTTTTTACATTAGTCTTCATTAGGCTTCCTTGGTACTCCCTGTTACTTAATGACTTGCCCATAAATCCATTTTGTATGAGTAAATTGGTCTTGACATCGCAATTTTTCCCATCACTTGGCTCAAGTAATTTTAAGTTTTCATCTTTTAAATTGGATAAGGCAGAAGGAACAGTTCTGACAATTTCCGAAGCAAGAGATAAGACTCTTGAACCATAAACACATAGGAGAAAAAAGACCTTTCTTCAGGGTCACCTTGGTAAAACTTCTCCTTTCAAAATTAAAGTCATAATCACTCTCTGTGCCTCCTCTCCCCCTCCTGACTCCTACTCAGGCTTGTTTTAAATGACCTATTTTCATAAATGGCCATTAAGTCAAAGGCAGTATATTTTCTGTCAGAAGCTTCTGAGAGGTCTAGTATGAGAACATCTGCAAACTGCCCTGCAGAGGTTTTATTTTTTTGATAAAAGAATGGAGAAGAAAAGAACAAAATTTTATTCATCCAACTATATGCCAGGCTGTGTTAGATTCACAGCAATTCCCACAGAAATCCTGTGAGGTGGAAAGCAGAACTAAGGTGTGACCCCAAAGGTACAGATTGGCCTTTTGAATATGTTAAGATTCTCCTGTTAAACCTGGGGAATGGTCAGAGAGACAGTGAAAAATCCAGTTGGAGAGCAGTAGCACAGGGGAAAAAAAATGCCTAAAGCGACAAAGTGATTCTGAGTTATGCCACTCAGCAGGAGACACGAAAATCCTTATTTTTTGGCAATGTTTACCTGTAAACTTTCATCTACTTTTAGAGTATTTACAGTTTAGGGTGAAATAAATTTGAAAAGCAAAAAACTGCAAGGAAATACTACAATCCAAGTAAACACACCACTGGACTAATACATTAGGGTCTAAGGAGGGGATCTGACACTGAGAACAGCTAAGTATCACCTTTCTGAGACACTGGAGTGCCTACCTGGCTTTCTTAGCGGAAGGGAAATAGCGGTAGGGGCTACTTCCTTCTCTCCCTCCCAAGGGCTAAGTGAGTCCACTCAGAGCACCTCTTTCCACTCTCAGTCCCTGGCCCTTATCAAGCTGTTTTATAATTTTCCCGTTTGCTGACCAGTCTTCCACGGTGGGTTCTAAGCTTCTCAGGGACAACAGGGAAAATACCTTACTCATTTGGTATTCCTGGTACCTAAGCATACTGCCCAAGTCTCTGGAAGAGACATTCAAGGCCAGCGCCAAGCAAAATCCCTGTCCCACCCCCACTAGTCCAAACTATTGGTATAGTGTACCAGTATCATGCATGTGCTTCAACAGCTACTAACCTAGTAATACTTCTATTAGTGACCACCAAATAAAAGAAAGATGGAGAAAATAGAAAAGTTTCTGTTTATTCAAGAACCGACTGCATACATATCTACAGAGAAGGCACCACAGTTTACATTCTATAAAGTTCCCCAAATAGTTCCTATAAGCAAGTTGTTCTCAACTAGGGGTGATTTTGCCCCCCACCCTTGGGGACATTTGGAAATGCCTGGGGACATTGTGAACTGTCAAGACTAAAGAGTATGATGGCACTACTAGTATTAGTGAGTAGAGACCAGAGATATTGCTAAACATTCTACAGTGCACAGGACAGCGCTCCACAACAAAGGATTATCCAGCCCCAAATGTCAAATGAGGTTGAGAAAACCTGCTATAAGCCCTAAAACCAAAAAACCATGGTTCTCCAGTCTTAAAGCAAGGAGTTTAAAAGAAATATTCAAGGTATAACAAATGAGAACCAACAGCTACATTCTAACCAGATGATGAAGTATAAATTATAACTTATTAGGGATATTTTATTCCAACATACAGGGAATCTGAAAACAACTGTCAAAATCTGGAAGAGGTTGCCATTCTAAATAACAGATTTCTAGTCCTGGCCAAGAAAAATGGTTACTTTCCCATTTTTCAGTGTTACAGTTTCCTCAGATGATTAAAATCTGTTACTCAGTACAATCTTAAAAGGAGCAAATAATGCAAGTGATGCAAACATCTTTTAAATTCTAGTATTTAGTATGCCACAGTTCAGTGAGAGACTGCCTGATGCAGCATAGAGAGTACTCACTTGGGAGGCAGGAAACCTGAGTTCTAATCCCAGCTCTGCTACTTAATTAGCGGTGTAATTTATCATTTCACCTCTCATGGCCCCAGGTTCCTCATCTGCAAAATAAGGGAGGTATACTAGATGACCACTGAAGTCTCTTCCTGCTCTAACATTCAGTTAGTCTACGCAGTAGCTCCAATAATACACACACACACACACACACACACACAAACATAAGCCCCTGAAGATTCCTACACAAAATTCGAGTAAGCAGAACTGCCTGACACCACCATCAATAATACTAATAATCCCCCAAAGAGGTTGATACATGAGAAATGTATTATGAGTTACCATACTTTTGGTGAAACAGGTACAGTCATAAATGAATGACATAAACTGCTAAAAAAATTTTGGAAAACAAGGTGGCAATGTGTATGAAGACTAAAAAAGACCTTATTAAATCACAACATTTAACCTGGTAATTTCACTTCTAAGAATCTAGTTGAAAAAAATAATCTGAAAAACGGGGGGGAGAGGGGAGTTTATCGAAGTATTATCTGGGATGCTAAAATGATGCAAACTCAGAAACAAACTAAGTACTGCAAAGTCGGGAAATGGCTGAATAATTTATAGAACCTACACTGGGACCTACAGTAATGTAAAAGGCAGCCAATCAAAGGAAGATACAAAATTAGAATGAGATTTAGGAAGAGTTTTTAAATGGAAAACTAAATATACCGTTAAGTGATAAAATAGGTACAGTTTTAGCTCAAGTTGAAACTAGCACATACAAGAGAAAAACAGATTGTAGGTGAAAGGGTATAGTGAATACTATTTTGTTCACTGAAGTCTTCTGTGTTTTCAATTTTCTACAATAGTCACTTATGACTGACGGGATGGGGTGGGGTGAGCCACTTTATCAATACTACCTGCATCATCCTGGACACTCTACTCAAAAATACCTGCTCTGCACGTGCGCGAACACACGTACAGACAGAAAACCTCTGGTGACAGGGCTTAACACCATACAATTGAGGGGATCCCCTCCCTGACAACTCGGCCAGATGGGCTAGTTCAGATTTTAATTTCTGGGGCCAGGCGCAGCCACCCCGATGCAGTGGAGGCCCTGCAATTCCCAGCAGCCCTGGAAACCGAGTGAAGCCTGGGTTTGGGGTGTGCTTTCCCGCCGAATCCCCGGGTTGGCGTCTGGTTCGCTGGGGGAAACTGGACAACCAGGAGCGGTCTCCGAAGCCAACTCCATGAGCGCCAGGACGGTGCAGCTCCACCCCGCGCGATCTAGGCGCTTCGCGGGGAGTGGCTCCCGACGCCGACCAACAGAGATCTCCCGGCCACTCCTCGCGCGGAGGAGAGAGCATGGGCGCCGCGTTTCGCGGGGACCGGCCACCCGGCGGGCTCTGAGATCCGCGCTCCCGCCCCGGGGCCCCGACCTGCTCCCGTCAGGCCCTTTCCCGGGCTGCCCGGCCCTTTCCTGGGCCGCCGCCGCAGCCGCTGCTCCCCGGCGCGACGGACCACTGGGGCTTCGAACCCGGGGCTGCCTCCAGCCCCACGCTGGGCCCGCGCAGCCGGCCGGCTCACCTCGCGGCCGGGATCCAGAACCCTCACTCCAGGCGCCCCACAAGCCCGGCCTCCGCGGACGATCGCAGCGAAAACCGAAACCGCCGAGGTAGCGGCACTTTTCTGCCTCAGCCAATCAGTGCTTTCCTGGGCTACGGCACCTCGCAGGGGCCGAAAAGGCTGGTCCGCTCCGGAGCGCGCGAATCCAGGAATGCTAGTTTGTCTAATGACAACATTGGAGCAGTGGAGTTAAAGTAGAAAGCGCTTGTGTTCTCCCTAATAGAAATCCAAATACAGAAACAAAACAAAAACAAAAATCAAGAAAACTGGAAGTGATCTTTTGGGCAGGATTTCTTTGCAGAAGGGTAAGAAATAACTTGAAGTCACAGGAAACTGGAATTTACTCCTAAAGTAATGCCTGAGTTTACCCAGAAATGTCCCTGAATAATTAAAGCAAATAGATAAATAAAGCAAATGCCTTAAGTCTTTAAATCCACCTTTGGATATTAACTAAATGTATGAAGACTAAGTCATTATTAGCAAGAGACTGTTCCCATGGCAATGTTAATTGATACAAAAATAATTAAAATCACTCAAGTAACTCTGAATTATAATGACATTAATTGCATTACATTATAAACTAGTTCCAGTTGGAAATGGTGTGCAGACATTATTTAAGTGCTACTATGGAAACTTGGTTTGGAATTTTGCATGAATTCTCAATATTCTTGCTATTAATGGAAAAAGGGAGAGAAAAAAAGAAAACTGTTACACCAAGACCTGATTCCATTTTTCCCCTACACACATACCCTCATCAGCTTAAAACTGCTACTTTAATTCTATCTGTGATTTGTAACACTATAAACAAAGTGATAATATCTTCAAACAACAGAACCTTATTTTGTTAAGTGTCATAAGATCTAAGATGCAGAATTTTTTTCTAAGACAAAAGTGAGTTTCCCTTTTGTAAGCCTCTTTTAGCTAAAGGCAGAAGAAATGAACCTTTGATATTGTGGACAGAGAACAACTGGATGTGATTTGGTAAAAAGGAGAGAGACTTACTTATATCCTTCTATAAAAGCTCAGTTTGGGTAAAGACCAAGCAGTAACAGATTTATTGAAAGGGCTGTATTTGAAGCTCTTGCAATATAAAATATAGTATAAATAAAAAATTGTAAGTAAAGTACTATTTAAATCAAAGAACAAACATAATAGGATATAAAGCCCTGTCCCTGAAAACTTTCTTCCCAAAAGACATCAAATTGCACCACATTCCCCACTGGTTGTTTCAATTATGCAAAAAATAAGTTTTTGATTCATAGCTTTTTTTCCAGTTACCAAAGAGCCCTGATGGAGCCATTAAGACTGGTGTGGTGGACAGGGAGCAGTGAGGAGATTTGAGGGCCTGGTTCATCTGCAGAGCTGCTGCAACCTTTTCCAAAGGGAAACAGTTCTGTTAGGCCCAACTAGATAAATGGGGTGGACACCCTGAATTACTTTGTAAGCCAACAAGCTTATTAAAAATGTGGTTGTCCCCAGAAGCCTCTCACCAGCTTAGAATTGACTTTTCCTAACTCACGAGGCAACTTTCAATATTTTCCAGATTTTTGTTTTCAGCATCTTTTGTTATACAAAGAGAATATTACAAGACTTTTTATGAATACTAGTTCACCAAGGACTAGTCTTCAAAACTCTGAACATAAACATTAATTTATTAAAGGGCGTTAAAGTCATAAAAGTATTTTGACAAGGTTTAGTTTAACTTATGTAGTTTAGTTATTAGAATTATGAACATATATTGACACATCATTATAACCCAAAGGCCAAAGTTCACATTAGGGTTCACTCTTGGTAGTGTACCTTTTATGGGTTTTGACAAATGCCTAATGACATGTATCCACAATTATAGTGTCATAGGGAATAGTTTCACTGCCCTAAAAATCCTCTATACTTCATTTATTTATCCCTTTGTTCCCCTAACCACTGGCCAACACTGATCTTTCTACTGTCTCCACAGTTTTGCCTATTCCAGAATGTCATATGGTTAGGATCATGCCATATACGAAGTTGGTGGTGCATATACTGCACTAGCCCACTGTGCAGTTTCACAGATTGGCTTCTTTCACTTAGTAACATGCGTTTAAGAATCCTCTCTGTCTTTTCATGGCTTGATAACTCATTTCTTTTAAATACTGAAGAATAGTCTCTTGTCTGGATGTGCCACAGTTTGTTTACCCATTCACTTACTAAAGGACATCTTAATTGCTTCTAAGTTTTTACAGTGATGAATAAAGCTGCTACAAACATTTATGTGCATGTTTTCATGTAGAAATAAGTTTTCAGCTTGTTTGGGCAAAAAACAAGTGGTGCGATTGCTGGATCATATGGTAGGAGTATGTTTACTCTTGTAAGAGACTGTCTTCCAAAATGGCTGTACCATTTTGCATTCTCACCAGCAATGGGTGAAAGTTCCCATTGTTCCACAACATCTCCAGCATTTGGCATTTTCAGTGTTTTGGATTTTGGCCATTCTAAGAGGTGTGTAGTGGTATCTCATTGGTGTTTTAATTTGCAGTTTTACTAATGACATAGGATGTAGAGCATCTTTTCATATGCTTATTTGCCATATGTTTATCTTCTTTGGTGAGATGTTTGTTCAGGTCTTTGGCCTGTTTTTTAAAATCAGGTTGTTCTTTCTTTATTGTTGAATTTAAAGAGTTCTTTGTATATGTTGGATAATAGTTCTTTATCAGATATGTCTTTTGCAAATATTTTCTCCCAGTCTGCGGTTTGTCTTCTCAGTCTCTGGAAGCTATCATGCTTAAAATAAACAAATGGTATAAAAATACTAAAGTGAACTCTCACCATTTCATTTTCCATTCTATACTTCTACAGTTCTTTGTACATATGCCTTTAAATAGCTATGTCCTTCAATGTTTTATAGCATTGTTTCATAAGAGGGGGTATGTCCGGCTTATTTTATAAAGCACCCAACAGCCCTGTGAATATGCGAGTGATTCCATTATGTTGCTGATGATAATGATGACAAATACAAATGTAATTGGATTGGCCAACAATCTCTAAAGCATATTTTAATACCTAACATCAGTGTTAAACTTCTAAGAACCCTGGCTGGTCTTGTCTGAGCATTAACTGATATAGTGCTGGCATGGACTGGACCTTTCCTAGACCTTCAGACTATACAATAAAAGCACCTAATCTGGGAGGTCCTAGTTTTGGGTACTTGGGGCCAATATTATTTACATTTAATCATGGCCTTTGAAATTATATTTTCAAAAAAATGAAAAGAAAACAGTCTATTGTTGAATATCTTTCGAGAAGTGATATAAACTTATTGACCAGTGGGCAAATTTCTCAGGAAAGACAGTATGTCTTTTATTTTTACGCAAAAATGAATATATTCTCCATCATGGGCACTTGGCTTCAGATATGACATTTAAATAACATTTAAATAAATGTTTGGACTTCGTTGGCCATCATTTTGGCGTGACTTGAATTTCAAAAGAGAGGGGCTCAGTGTCTGAACTCCTGTAAGGACAGTCTGCGATGCTTTATGCTCCACTGTGAACTCTAGAAAACCTCTCTCAGCTGTAAAATTCAGTGAAATCGGTGTGAAGCTGCCCTTGTATTTTAATCAAGATGAACTTGAAAGGTGAACATTATAAGTGGGTGAAATTATTTATAATTTGGTAATAAAAGTTTATGTCTAACACTCCAAATTTCATACATCTGCTATGTGCTAGTCCTGAGATATAAAACAATTGAAGTTGCCTTTACATTTGGCCTCATATGAAAGGTCATAAATTAGAATGATAGCGTTCGTCCTCTTTCCTAGCTCACAAAATTTCCATATTAACATCTTCACCTCAAACATAAATGGTTACCCAGCTGCAAAGAAAAGAGTTGTATTGGCCTTTATGAATTATAGTTTATGTTGGAAATCTGTAGTACATAAGGCTCCTATTCACTTTGCAATAGAGCACATCTACTTCAATGAAGCTAATTCTACCACAGTGAAACTAATTAAAGCTGTATGACAATTTAAATACATAAAGTACAGTACATATAAATTCAGAAATACTTTAGAAATCAGCAAATGGTCACCAAGGTATGTGATTCTTTTAACTCTTAAAAATGCATTTTTACATCTTCAAGGGGTTTGCTCCGTTAGAATATCTGCTATCAAGTTTGCTTAAAATAAATTTGCTTTCAATTTTCAAAATGTTTTTTTCTAATGTGGTTTTAACTGGTAATGTGAAAATTTTGATTTTTTTAACTACAAAAAAGCACACAATTTGTTATGACATATAATAACTAAATTCATTTCAAAATATTGATGAATTGGACTAGTGCTTTATGTTTAGACTTTCAAAAAATGTTTATATTAATAGCAAAAAAAGACAGATGTCCTCGATTATCCTGGGTGAGTTATCAAATCCATATGTTTTTTTTTTTTTTGGTGTAAGTTTTTTTCATCCGCCCAATGGTGTAGTTAAAACACGCCATAATATAAACTAGCAGGGTCAAATTCAAGAACAACTTCAGAATCTCAGGCCTTCATCCAGGCAGGATGCAAAAATTTAAGAGCAAATTCTAGTTCTCGGTAACTTTTAACATTAGAATCTATTTTTCATAATTCTGGATTAGTGGACATAATGTAACAGAAAATTACCAATATGGTAGTATGTCTTAGTCTGTTCTGGCTGCTATATAGACTGGGTAATTTATAAACAACAGAAATTTATTGCTCACAGTTCTAGAGGCTAGGGAAGTCCAAGATCGAAGTACTAGTGGTTTCAGTGTCTGGTGAGGGTGTGTTCTCTGCATCATGAATGGCACCTTCTAGCTGCGTCCTTACGTGGCAGAAAAGGGCAAGGAAACTCACCCAGCCTTTTATATAAGGGCACTAATCCCATTCATGATGTTGGAGCCCTTATGACTTAATCACTTCCCCAAAGCCCCACCTTTTACTATTAATACTATTATATTCGGTATTAGGTTTCAACATATAAATTTGGGGAGGACACCAACATTCAGACCACAGCATAGCATAAGCTCTTTCATCTCAATTTTTGTTTTTGCTAAGTAGTTGGCTTTTTTTCTCTCTCTAATATGAGGATAAATGAATGTCTCTGCAGTCATTGAATTCTTTGCACTAAGAAGCACATCTCTTGTCACCTAAAACTTTCAAGCACAAAAACTATAGTTTTTTTCTGTTGTGACAAAACTTGCATCAATATCTGGATACATTTCTAGAAGATCACTCATACATAGAGGATGATCTCTTGTCTCACAAACACAACATTGTTCTCTTTTCATAAGTATCCCCAAAGAATTGGGGAACTAACAACCATCTTCATAAATTATAACTGAAAGAAAGAATAATACCCTCTTACTTTGAGGGTCTTCTACACAAGCTCAACAGAGAAAAATTCTAGCTGCCTTCTGTTAGAAGGAAATATACTATACTGTATATTTAAAAATTTTTAAGAGGGTAAATTTCATGTTTGTGTGGGTTTTTATCACAATAAATAACTATAAAAAAGAAGCTGTTTTCAAAAAAAAAAGGGAAGAAAGTAAGGACATGGGGATGGCATGGGATATTCAACTTGAATGCTCTACATATTTATAAGCCAAAAGACTTAAGCCATTCACTGCCGTTCCTAAAAAATGGAAGGCCTCCAGCCCCCAGACAATCAGAATAGTGGCAGCTGTCATAAAGGCAAGGGCACCAAAGACGTTTGAGATGAACACACCTGTGATTATTTCCAAAAAAATCAATCCAATTAGACCACAGAGATGACATGTTATTTAAGATCAATACTGTTAGCATTTTATATCACACTTTAGAATGTACTTACGCTCATCTGTGGACTTGGACTTGGAAGGGCAAGTGGTTTTCCAGAAAGGATTTGTGTCTTCTTAGCTCATGTCCCATAGTGGCTAACAAACTTGCACTTCACTACTATTCAAATACATTTAAATCTGAGCCAGAAGGTTATTCCAAGTCTGGAAAAACTGATGGTTTATTAAATATGTGTTTTTATTGAAAATGGATCAAGAGCTGAGGGCAAATATGAACATTTAATTAGACAGGTTTATTACTCTTAAGGAATAAGGCAAGCCCTGAGCAAGATGTGGTCATTCTTTTTTGAAAAAAAAAATTAATTTAATCACACAAGTATGGCATATTTTCTGTAAATAAATTGGAAATTACATATAAAAAAGAAAAACAAAACCTCAAAATTTGCTTTTTATTTCATTACTCAGAGGAGCTTTCTGAGGCACTCTCATATCTGTCTCTCACCCTTGCTCTTGCTCAGTATGATCACACTATAGTATAATCCAATTTTCTCATTTAATTATACTTTGTGAAGATCTTTACATGGCTGTGAAATAAAATCACTTTCATAGCAACACAACAGTCAAGAATTTAGTTAATATCCTCATTGTTAAACAACTAAGTATTTTTAATTATTTGCCATCAATAACAACACATATATAAATATGTTTACATGTATATTATATATATATATAATGGTTATCTGAGTATTTCCTTAGATAAATCCCCCAATGTATAATCACTATTTCCAAAGATTTGCATATTTTAAAGGATACTTTGCTATAGGTAGTGTCATATTTCTCTCCAGGAAGGCCAATGTATATTCCTTTCAGAATAAGTGAGAATGCCTCAAAGGAGCTGTTTTCAAAAATAATCTGTCTAGTGTGAAAATGTCTATATATTTTTCTGTTTTTGCATGTGGAGAAATACAAACCCCTGTAGGACAAGAAGAATGCCTAGTCACTCTTATGTCCCTAGCACCAAGCACCTGCCTATCCCTGAATATTCCTAGTATTTGTAATTTTATGTTTGTCTTAAGCAGCACCAAACTGTATATGCTTCAAATCCTACAGAACCTACTTAGTAAGCACTTTCTGTTTGCCAGGGTCTTGGTTAATTTTGTGTTACTATAACAGAATGCCAGAGACTGAGTAATTTATAAAGAAAAGTGATATGTTTCTCACAGTTGTGGAAAGTTCAAGAGCATGGAACTGGCATCTGGCGAGGGTCTTTGTGCTGTATCACCCCATGGAAGAAGGTGAAAGGACAAGTGAGCACACGAGACAGAGAGGATGGGGGCCAAACTTCATGCTTTCATCGGCAGCCCGTTCCTGCGATAACTAACCCACTCCTGTGATAATCAACCCCCTCCCATGATAATGGCATTAATCGATTCATGAGAGTCAAATGCTCATGACCTAATCCCCTTATGGTCCTACCTCTCCATGCTATTACAATGACAATTAAATTTCAACATGAGTTTTGGAGATGTCATTCAAACCATAGCAGCGAGGTACTGTTCTGTGCACTTTATGAGTATGAATTAATTTAATCCCTATACAAACCCTACAAAGTAACTACAATCATCATCACCAAGCTGGAAAGGTGTTGATGGAGGCTCAGAAAAGTAATTTGCCCAAGATCTCATGGCTAATATGTTGTGGATGTGAAATTTGAATCCAAAAAGCTGACCTCCAGAGTTCATGTGCTTTAACTATTTTGATTTTGTTTAAATTGCACAGGTACCAGTCAATCTGTACATTGCAATAGTTGTGGATCAGATAGCTAACTTCTTTCTGCTTATCTATTGTTATATAACAAATCATCCCAAAACTCAGTGATTCTACAATCACCAAGAACAATAACAATCATCAATAACAATAACAATTATCTCTTGGTGTCTCTGAGTTAGAATTTGGGACAGGCCTGAGTGTTTCTTGCTCAGAGTGCCTCCCAAGGTGGCTAGAGCTAGAACTACAGTGGGCTTATAAAGATGGGGACTGGCGGAGCATTTCTCTGTGTGTGGTCACGAGGTGACTCAAAGTAGTCTGTCTACGTGGGCTGGTTGTGCTTCCTCACAGCATGGCCACCTCAGCAGTCAGACCACTTATATGGTGGTTGAAGACTCTTTGAGTCAGTGTTCCAGCAAGCAAGGCAGAAATCTTTTACGACTCAGCCTCAGAATTCACATAGCATCACTTCTGCTATATTCTGTTGATCAAAACAGTCACAAAAAACCTCCAATTTAAAGAGGACCATTGACCCCACCTCTCAATAGGAAGAGTATCAAAGTCACATTGTAAAATAAAATGTCAGATGAAAGACCTTGTTGCTACCCTCATAGAAAATATAGTCTGCCACATAACTAAAAATTTCGTCAGCCCATAAAACATGTTTTAAAACTTATACTTCACATAGAGCCGATAATGAGCGTGCTGATTCATTCCTGTTTGTCAGCAACCCACTCTTCTGAGTGATAGAATATACTTGTAAAATGGCACTTTGGCAGCGTATATTTACGGGATGGTAGCACACTCAATGGCTCTGGAACAAAAGGAACTGACTAGCCTGCATGTAAATTGAACCTGAGACCCTGGCCTCAGTGGTCAGAATTTTCAAGTTGTCTGCAAAATGTCAACACTTTTCTGCTTCTGAAAAATTATCTTTATTGCAAAACTGCTTTTTACTACATACATGAATTAGATTCAACGTTGCTGACTGTGGCTTCTCTGTGGGGTCACTGATGCCTAGTCCAGTGTCTGCCTGTGGCAGCAGGTCAGCCATAAAGGCTAGGAGCAGGAGGGCAAAGGCAACGCGACCTCCCCTCCACGTGGTGATGTCTACTGCAGTAGTAACAAGTCCCCTTTCAGCTGTGATTCCGTTTACCAAACCAGGCCAATTTAGGAAGATGTTTAGAGGGCCCCGGAGTGACTGCTAGAGGTTTCAATTCTATTTACTCCTTGGCTGTAGGTTAAAAAAAAAAACAACGTAAAGTTCTTCAGAAGGGAAACCAGCTTGGAGTGATTAAGTCACTCTTTTGTGGCCTTGGGGATGTCGAGTTTCTTGCCGTTTGTTTGTTTTATAAAGCTTGTCATTGATTTCAAGCTAGTAGAGTCTGAGAACACTGCATTTCTGGGTAGGTTAGCAACTCTGGTTGACAAGTCGCCACTGCCTGTCCGTGCGAAACGGTCCCATGTGGCCCGGAGGAGTCAGCAACAACTCCAGCACCTGACTTACTACATTCAGTGTCACAGAATGGCTCGGCCACTGGCCCATTTTATGTGAAAGTGTGACTGTGAATTCAAAAGGAAACCAACAGTAACATCTCCTGCTGTCAGTCCAGGGCACCCATAGCACAGCTAGAAAAAAGGCTTTCTAGCCCCAAGCCGAATTCTGTGAAACCCCAAAAAGACTAAGACTCCCCCTGCCCCCATGCTCAACAGAAGGATCATTAAGTCAGGGATTTCCTTAAATGCTGGTTCGATCTGATGCTTAGAATGAAGATGTGGTTTCATTTTGAACTGTGATTCCCCCCTGGCCCAGACTCCCCTTAGGTAATTTTCTGGGTGATGGAATCTGAACTACCATTCTGTTCTTGAGGGCACTCGCCATCAGCTTCCACACTGTCATTAGTTTTAAGTTGTTAACTTTTGTAACATGGTCTAAATTTGCTTAGCGGGGAAGAAGAGGACTGAACTACCCCTTGAGAATTTTCTGTTGCTAACTTAAAACATTGCTTTGCTTCACTACATAGCTGAGTGTCCCAAGTTTATGATCTTACAACATTTGCCAAAGAAGATTCTATGCCATAAGGAAAAACAGAGCCTTGTTTCTCGTCTTAATTTTATCTCTAGGTATAGTTGGATCTTGAAAATGTGGGGGTTGGGGCTCTGGCCTCCTGCACAGTTGAAAATCTGCGTATAAGTTTTGACTCCCTGAAAACTTAACTGCTAATAGTCTGCTGTTAACCAGAAGACTTATTGATAACAAAAACAGTAGGTTAATGCATACTTTGTGGGCTATATGCATTATATACTATATTCTTGTGATAAAGTAAGCTAGAGAATAGAAAATGTTATTGAGAAAACCATAAGGAAGAGAAAATATATTTACTGTTCATTAAGTGGAAGTGGACCATCATAAAGGTCTTTATCCTTGTCGTCTTCATGTTGATCAGACTGAGGAGGAGGAGGAAGAGGAGGGCTTGGTCTTGCTGTCTCAGGGGTGACAGAGGTGGAAGAGATGGAGGAGATGGAGGGGAGGCAGGAGAGGCAGGCTCATTCGGTGAGACTTTATGGAAATACATTGTAATTCTGTCTGACGTTTTGCTTTTTCATTTCTCTAAAAAGGTTTCCATACAGTACCAGTCCTTCTTCCACCATTTGCTTTAGTTTCAATGCCCATATCATAGAAGGGTCCATGTCATAAAAGAACTCAAAAGCAGTCTTGGTCGATTAGAACCTTTTTGGCCAGATCGTCTAGTGTCTGTTTGTTTCTGGCACTGCTTCTTCTACATCTTCTTCCTCATCATCAGACACTGGTTCAGAAGCTCTCAGCTCCATCAGGTCATCCTCTGTTCATTCCTCTAGTGTGGTGTCTATTAGCTCTTGAACTTCTCCAAGATCCATATCTTGAAACTCTTCACCCTCTACCATTTTTGCCCTAACCCAATCTCTTTCATGATTTCCTTGATTGGCTCTGTCAGAAATCTTGTTAAGTCAGGCACAACATCTGGACACAGGTTTCTCCAGCAAGAATTTATTTCTTCTGGCTTTATGGCTTTCACGGCTTTTTCTAGAACAACAATGGCATCTTCAGTGATGTAATCCCTCTAGACTTTCATGATGTTCTCTCTATCACGGTTCTTTTCCATAGTGTTGACAATCCTGCCCATAGAGTCCTGTGTGTGATGAGCCTTAAAGGTCCTTATGACTCCCTGATCTAGAGGCTGAATTAGAGATGTTGTGTTTGGGGGCAAGTAGACCACTTTGATGCCTTCCGCCTTGAACTTATGGTATTCTGGGTGGCCAAGGGCATTTTCCAACATCGCAAGAACTTTAAAAGGCAGTCCCATACTGGCAAAGTACTTCTTGACTTCAAGGACAAAGCATCACTGGATCCAGTCCAGTCTCATTGTCCAGGCCTTCTTGTTGTACAACCAAAAGACTGGCAGCTGGTGTTTATATTTTTATCTTTTCCCTTCTAGGCTTGGGGTCAGCACATTTGCACAAAACAGTAGAGTCAGCCTATCCATTCCTGCCTTAAATTCTGGTGCTCACTTCTCTTCTTTAATAATAAATGTCCTTTGTGGAATTTTTTTTTTACCAAGATAGAGCATTTTAATCTGCATTAAAAACCTCTGCAGGTAGATACCCTTTCTCCTCAATGATTTTCTGAATGGTGTCTGGGAACTCGTCTGCTGCCTCTTGTTCAGCAGGAGCTGCTTCTGTTATCCTGACCTTTTTTTCTTTTTTTGAAGCCAGATCACTTTCTAAAATTATCAAGCCATCCTTTGCTGGCATTAAATTCTCCAGCTTTAGATCCTTCACCTTCCTTTTCTTTAGGTTATCATCTTATGACTTCACTTTTTCTTGGATCATATCAGAGTCTCCAGGTATGCCTTTCTTATAGAAATCCTACACTCACATAAAAGCTACATTTTCAATACAAGATAAAAAGATATTTCACTAAAAGTGCAAGGTTTCACACCTGCCGATGTAGCTGCAGTGACAACTTCATGAATTTCCTTTTCCTTTTTTTTTTTTTTATAATGAATCCTTTCCATGGATTCATTTATCTTGAAATCGTGGGCAACTGAAGTTGCAGACCTCAATCTAGGGTATCTACCAAGCAATTCAGCTTTTTCTTGGAATGTCTTGACTTTTCTTTTCTTCTTGGAAGCACCTCCAGCATCATTAGTGGCAGTTTGTATGGGTCTTATGGTGTTATTCAAGGTTTACAGTATTGCACTAAACATGATGGAAAATACACAAGAACCATGAGAGATCACTCTTTATTGCAACAAAAAATTTACTGGAGAAATGAACTGTTTATGCAGAGATGATTAGCATCCCACAGCATCTTCGGCGGATACTCGCAACACCTGAGCTCACCACAGTAGCAAGAGGAGGTGGCTACAAAATTATTACAGTACTACAATATGTATAACACTATACTTAATTTTATGCAGTTATGATTTAATACTGCATCTTTACATTTGTTTACATTTCTCTCGGCTATGAATGGCATCATGTCGGTAAGTGTTCATATGCACAGATTTTGATAAATTTGAACTTTTTATAATAAATTTGTATATATTTTATGGTAGTAAATGATTAAAATAGACTAGTATCTACATATATTTTATGCATTCCTGACATACCTTTTTCTTAATTTTTTTGCTATTTCTAGGCTACATGATTTGTCTGCAAGCTTTTTCAAATGGTCTCTAAACTTTAAAATTGTTTTCAATATATTTATTGAAAAAAATCTACGTATAAGTGGACCTGTACACTTCAAACCCATGTTGTTCAAGGGCCAACTGTATTTACAAATATTGTTGACTAACCTCACCTGGCCTTCCTCCTCTGCTGAGATAGCCATAGAACAGGTCCCAGCAAGTAAGGCTGGAGTTACGACATATAGCAGAGTGTCCCAGAGCTGCATCAGCATGTCTGAGCTCTAGCAGCCTCAGAGAGGTTTTTCCTTTTTTGCTCATGGTAATTGGATAGTTCTTCGCATATCTAAGCCTTTCGCAGCTTGTGTAAGTGTGGCTCTTCTCATTTGAATTAATCCATTAATCCACTTGGCTTTCTAGCCACAAGTCATATGGCCTTACTGAATTATAGATAAACACCATACATAAAATTATTTCACAGTTTACCTTGGAATGTTATAATGTTCAGCCTACACAGCACTGTGTCAAAGCAAAAAAGGAAGCATTGTGTCATTTCTATTCATTTGTTAGTGAGATATATAGAGAGATATGTATATTTTAGCCTTTTCTGAATGAAAAGGAAGTTAATTCCATCCTATGGAAAGTTCTTGAGCTCTCAGCTTTGAGAAGCTGAATTCTCTGAATCTTTATGAATCTATAGAGTACTCTGACTGCCAAATGTAACTGTGCTACTTTTTTCTTTTAATGAGATGCCCTATATAATCCCACTTTGATTTTTGGTGGTCACTTCTGCAGAGAGAAGTAATAGTATCTGAAATCTTAGTTCCTCTTCACAAACTACCAGGTAAGATTAAACTCCTGAGATGAATCTAAAGACTGAGTTGAGAATCACTAGATTGCTTTCCAGGTGGATGATCGCTCAAACAGCACAGGTGCTATTTGAGGATTTAATTTAGGTATCTGATTGTAAGACCTCTCAGAAACTCTAATTCTCTCTGTGTCCGGAAGGAGTTAATTTGAAAGCCTGAAAACTCACAAAGGCAATTGGTTATGGCCCTTCAATCATTTTTCTACATTTTTAGGTGATAAGGTAGAAATTAACGCCCACATTCCATAAATAAGACTCCTTATATTCCCCTCACTTTTACGCACCCATAAGACAGGTAGATCAAACAAGTTCTTCTAGCAAGTGATGATTTGGTGACAGTCTAAAAGAATATTAAGAAAAAGCTTAGATCCAACAAAAAGGCTGTTTAATTTGTGAACTAAAGGTGAATTGCAAGTTCAGTGTTCCTTGGCCACTTCTAAGACTGGACAACTAAAAAGGAAGGGCTAAAATCATTGAGCATGTCTAATGATTTACTACAAGAGCTAAAGTGTAAAATACATGCATTAATAAATCATAATCCAGCTATATTTCTTATCTGAGCTATGGCAGCTAGCATTTTGAGCCTCAATTTTAAAAACTTTAAAAGAGAGAGAGAGAGAGAAAGCTATCTTTTCGAAATTTGCTTATATAACAGTTAAGAAAATGTATATTTATTTCCTAAAGTAATGTCATTACTAGAAGTCTACCTCTTTCTCTTTGACAGTAAAACAGAGTGCTTATCTTCATATTTTCATAATGAAAATTCCCCAAGCTCAGGCTACTCTGGCAGATTTACAACCTTTGAGCGGGAGAACTGACAGGCATTTTAATATGAAAGGAGATATGATGTCTTTAATGTACAGTGATGTCACTTCTAACAAGGTAGAAGCAGCTTTCTGCAGTGCAATCACCATAACAAGTCAGACCTGCCTGCTGCAGAAAAGACCTTTTAACCCAGAGAAAGGTCACAAATAATACGGGAAAGAAGGGACTCTCTCCACTCAGGTGCAAGGGCGCAGTGTGAGGTTGTGGTCACAAGCCTATCGTGGATGTGCATTAGCTGCAGGAAGTTGGAGCTAGTAACTGTCTAGACAGAGCTGACCTTGAGAAGGGAAAAGGCAAGGCTTGCTACTGAAAGAGTAATGAAAATCCTCCAGGGAGTGATGAAATGAAAGCAGATTGCCTGTTGACCACCTTCTTTCTCCCCTTTATCCTACCCTGAAGAGGTCTCATAACTTGAAAGTGATATTGACAGCCACACCGTCATTAGCAGGGTGCCCCATTATTGTGCCGGAAGAAATGGTAAGCAAATGGCAGAAACTTTCGGTGTTTAATTTGCAAATGAGGACCTCAAGGTTTAGCATTTGGTTTAGAAAATACTGGTTCTGGTTTTGAAAAGAGCTTTAAATTCTGAGAGGCTGATATTCAAATGTCCTTGTCCTGAGCCCCTTATTAAAACTGCTACCCACTCCTGACTGAGCAGAAAGGGTTTTTATCAGATAATCTGAGAACCGCTATGTGGCCAAGTCCCTTGTGCCCGGAAGTGCTTTCTGGAAGCCATTTCTGGCGAAATCCCAGAGGCACCTTCCACTGCATCAGAGACTGGAGCCAGTGCGGGATTCTCTAGGAAAACCCTAATACTCGAAAACTGGGTAGGGTGTCGCTGTTCAAATAAACTTTCATTTGTTAAGCAAAACTTCTGGAAGTACAAGGGTTAACGTAAGAACTTAGAAGATTCTGCCAACTCAGGATAGCCAAGCACTTAAAATTTGCCAGCACAATTAAATGTACTTCTCTTTAATTAAAGGTAGGCACATTCAGCCATCCACATACTCAAAATTAAATATCAAAGATTTATCGGGTAGAGGAGCCAAACAGCAAAGGCAAGGGTCAGAATTGACCAATATCACAAAAGACTATAATTTTTAAATATGTTATTACCCAATTAATTTTAATGTAGTGAGACAGTGGTTATGAGCTTGGGCAGGCAGTTCTGGGCTATGTTCTATCCCTGCCACTCACAGGTTATATAATTTGGTATAGTTCCCTCATTTCCTGAGGTCTCAGTTTTATCATATGTAATATGGGAATAATCATTTTATCTACCTTACAATTTCTGTAAGAATTGATTGAGCTATTAAATAAAAACCTCTTACCCTGTCTAAAAGACCGTTAAATGCTCAAAAAAGTTAGCTCCTGTTACTACTGCTATTATTATTAAAAACAGACAAATATCCTTACTAGTCATGTGTCTTACATTATACTCGGATTTGCAATGCTTCAGAATATATAAAATTACCTTATTCACAATAGGTATATTGTTTGTAATAGAAATTATTTCTACTTCATAATTGCTCAAAGGATTCAAGCTCCAAAAAACATGCCATAGGACCAACAGCTAATCACCATTGCCTGCTGAATTTGACCCAAGAATGGGAACAAAGCTGTATTTCAGATCTTAATGACAACTACTACCCCTCATGCCTGCCCTCCCACCCTCCATGCTACTACAACCCAGTGGCTGTCAAATTTTCATGTGTACAAGAAAATCATAAAATCTTATTATAACTTCAGAACTTCTGATTTGGGAAATTTGGACAGGGGCCCAGGCACCTGTAATTATAATAGATGCCTCTGTTGATTCCGATGCAGGCTGTACATGCAGACTCTAATGGCCCACTGGAGGGCTAATGCTGGCTGCCTCCCACTTGTCGAGGATGAGAGGATACGATGCACCTTTGGAAGGATATGTCGTTTCCTTTTTCTTTCTTAGGAGGACTTGGATTGCTTCTGCTTAGGAGATACCTTCAGAACTGGAGAATTGAAGTGGGCCAAGTTGTGACCAAGAGAAAAGAAACAAGGCAGATTCCTTAGATCATCTCTTTCCTGTTTTCTAAGGGAAACAGATGAAGGTTTTCTTGACATTTTACTGGAGTTAGAGAAGAAACAAGGACATGGTTGGAATCTTAGCACAATATTCCAGACTATGCACATGGCTGGAACATCATTTGTTGTTGTCTCTTGGGTCCTAAGTGTGATGATAGGTAGTAGGAGAGATTTCAGATTCAGTGGAGGTATGGAAACCAAACAACTGCCTTGGGATATAGGTGGCAAGGTCTCAATATATGGTAGTGGCTCTCAAATTCTGGCCATGGCCCACTTAGAGCACAAGACCACATGGCCCACATACTAGACCAGTTCTTACCTTTCAGTTTTTTTAATCATCTGCATATGTTTATACCTGTATAGCAAGCATTTCACAATATTACAGGGCATGGTAGTCAGACTTATTAGTATGATAATGAATCAAAACTTGCATTAAAACTTTAGTTTATAAATGACAAGCAAAACAAAAGTACCACCCACCTGTTTCTAGTCTGGCATGTGAGGAGCTTGGAAGTCATCACTCCCATCCATACAAAAAAAAAAAATCTAAACAAACTGAAAATCAACAACCGTTTTTAGATAGATCCATCAGAGAATTGAGGTGGCAGGGCAAATCACTTCCCTTAAAGTTGAAGAGACATACAGGTAGATTCAGAGAATCATAGTTTATAGGAGTAGAAGTCCAGAGCAGAAACCTCCACAGGAACCAGTACCAGGGTTGGAGAATCTAAACTGTAATTGATGAATTGCTGGAGGTTTGGTGTGGACAGCTTGAGAGTTAAAAATGCCACGGGGAACCCAGTCTTAGAGGATCTCCACACTTTCATGAGTTTTACTTTCAGGAGTTCTACCAGGTTCTCACAATGAAGACTAGGGGAAAAAAACCCTTGTGCTTCTAGCAGTCGGAGGAGAGATATACAGGTGCTCCTTGACTTACAGTGGGGTTACATTCCCATAAGCCCATTTTAAGTTGAAAATAGCATAAGTCAAAAATGCATTTAATACATCTAACCTACTAAACATCATAGTCTAGCCTAGCCTAGCCTACCTACCTTAAACATAGTCAGAACACTTACATTAGCCTACAGTTGGGCAAAATCATCTAATGTAAAGCCTATTTTGTAATAAAGTGTTGAATATCTCATGTAATTTATTTAATACTATACTAAAAGTAAAAATCAAAATGCTTGTATGGGTACTCAAAGTATAGTTTCTACTGAATGTGTATAGGTTTTGGATCATTGTAAAGTTGAAAAATTATAAGTCAAACCATCCTAAGTTTGGGAAGTCTATGGCCATTTTGAAATAGCCCAGAGCTCCGTTCTTCCTAACAAGGCCTACCCTCAAGGAAAAGGAAAACTAATTTACAAGAGCCTAACCAATATGGGTTTTACTAGAGCCTAACTGGCCCGAGGGAAGGGAAATACCCAACTCTAGCCTCCTCTAGTCTTCCTGTTTCATCTGAGAGGGAGGGAAAAAAACCCGAAAAGTGAGTGTGAAGGTCACAGCCTGGGGACACAGGCTCACTAAAATAGAGACCTTAGCATAGGATTATACAATGCTTCGCCTTTCCCCACATCTTATCAATGCAGCAATAACGATCCTGTGAAATAACAGGGAATTACAACTGAAGTAACTATGTCTCAGGCCTTATTTAAGAAGAAGTCTATAGGGAAACCCGAAGACAACAAAGAAGACAAAAGCAAGGCCACCAGAAAAAATTTTAGCCTCTGATACCCATAGCTACAGCAAACAGTAAACAAAGTCTAACTCCTGAACAGGTAAACATAAAACCTTACACTAAATTTTTATTCTCTTCAGTTTCTTTTACTCATTATATCATATTCTGCTTTCAACAAAAAATTACAAGGCATACTAAAAGATGGAAAACAGTTTGAAGATACAAAGCAAACATCAGAACCAGACTTAGATATGGCAGAGACTTTGAAATAATCAGACCAGGCATTTAACCCAATTATGAATAATATGTTAAGGGCACTAATGGAAATAGTGGACAACATGCAAGAACAGATAGGTAATATAAGCAAGGAGATGAAAATTCTAAGAAAGAATCCAAAGGAAATGCTACAAATCAAAGTCATTATAACAGTAATGAAGAACACCTTTGATGGGCTTAGCAATAGACTGGACACAGCTGAGGAAAGAATCAATAAACTTGAAGATACACCAATAGAAATGTCCAAAACTGACATACACAAAGAAAAAATAATAAAAAACATGAACCAGAATACCCAGGAACTGTGGGAAAATTACAAAAGGAATAAATGGCAAAAATCAGTCACCACAGAGGAAGGAGAATCAATTTCCCTGATGTCATGTATCCTTGAGGCAACGTATAATGAAATAGCCCCTGGGCTGTCCTTGCCTTTCCCAGTGGGAGGAGAAACAACTTATTTGATTGGCTGGCTACAGGTTTGGGAAAAAAAAACAAAACAGCCAGTTACCTTGTCACATGTGATGTATACATACAAGCTGTGTGGAACCACCATTTCAGAAAAGTTCTTTGTCGGGTGGAAGGGAGAAGAATTACTTATTAATTCACCCCCCCCCCCCACACACACACACACATACATTCTGTGTGCTATCTCCAATTGGTCCAAGTCTGCCCTACAGGACATTTACTCCTTTACACTTCTGGGTTGCATTACTTGCCCTTCCAGGCAGCTGCTAGGGAAGACACATACCACATCCTCTGGGTAGGAAAAGCCAGATAGTGGATCCCATTGGTTTGGTCCTAGGCATCAAAGCTGCTGTGGCTTTTATCATGGCATTCATGATGGCAGTATTGTCAGAGACTAGTTCTTATTCTGGGGAAACCCAAGTCCTGGGGATGCTAAACAAAGAGTGGCCAAAGTTGCCCTCAAGACAGGCACCCATAGCCCATTCCAAACACAGCTGAAGTGTGCTTCCAGGGTGTAGTAGCAACCCTAGCTTCTCATGGCAATCAGGGTGGATTACACCAGCCAGTACAGTTACCCTCACCTCTTTTTGCCTGTTGCTTCACTAGCATGAGAAGCCCAAAGTGGCCAGGAGGCAGTTGCAGCTTCTATAATAGTTTCATGGAACTTTCACTGTTTTCTCTGAATTAGGACCTCACTTTCCTAGAACCAGGATCTCTAACTCTACATTTGCAGAATGTGAGGGACCAATCCTACTGTTTTAATTGCCTTTTCTTCACCCTGTTGGAGAGGAAGAGATTTCCACCTTAAGCGTATGGGGTGGCCAAACACGACACAGAACACTGGACAGGTAAAACTGATAGCAGTTGATTAGTCACATATGCTCACAGCCTGGGGAAGGACATCATGCTCTATGCAGGGCCACACAGAGTTGCTCTTGGGAACAGAGTGAACAACCAGAGACCGTGGAAGGCCAAACTCTGTGAACCACACCCAAATACTTTCTTCCTCCACCAACTTATTGTGTCCCCTCCCTTTGAGAGCATGAACATGACTTTAGAGAGAGTCATTAATGCAACAGAAGTAGGTGACTTGAGATTTAGGTTACCTGTATAAATAATCTTTTGGTACCTTCTGGATTAACTTGCTCCTAGTCCTGAATATACCATTTCCATCAAATCCTGTTTCTGCCCAACTTAATGAATCTGATAATACTGAGTTCACCATAGAGAAACATTCTCAAGTAAAATATCACCTGGGTTCAAAATCCAAAGAGGGCCAAAAAGCACTGGACCTTTCTTAGTGGTAGGAGGTTTAAGATTTAAGGTTTAAGGTTTAAACCATTTTTCCTTTACTTTAGAGGAATTGTCCTGGTGTATTTCAGGCAACTTGACAGGTGACTTGACCTCTAAACACTTCACCAATGTGGGAGATCCTGAATTTCTGTAAAATTAATCTCCCACTCTCTGGCATGCATGTGACTTACTAGATACCTAGGGTAGGTTCTTAAAATCCTACTGCTCATATCTGATTAGCATGATCTTATCAATATCATGGACCAGCATGATGTTCTATGTAGTGTAAAAATTGTCACAGTCCCTGTGAGGTATATTATGACAGAGATGGGTGTTGACATACCACTGAGGCATGTCAGTGAAGGTGTCCTTACTGTTCATCTTGGTCCATTTGGGCTGCTATAACAAAAATTCCATAGACTGGGTGGCTTAAGCAACCGAAATTTATTTCTCAAAGTTGTAGAGTCTGGGAAGTCCAAGGTCAAGGTCCCACAGATGCTGTTTCTGGTGAGGGCTCTCTTCCTGGTTTGCAGATGGACACCTTCTTGCTGCATCCTCACATAGTGGCCAGAGAGATTATCTCTTTAATGTCTCTTCTTATAAGGGCACAAATCACATTCATGAGGGCTCTACTCTCATGACCTAATTGCCACCCCAAAGTCCCCCTTCCAAATAGCATCACACTGGAGATTTGGGCTTCAAAACATGAGTTTGGGGGGGACACAAAGATTCAGTCCATAGCATCACTGTTGGGAGAGGTAACCAGCCATGGGTTCCAGGTGTCCCTGGGCATTGTTGCTGGATATGCCAAGATGGATGGCTCTGACCACTCGTTACCCTCACAATTTCTCAGGGTTCTGTTTGCAGTGAGCAAACTTGAGGGATGAGGTAAGATACCCTCCTCAAGCGAAGTTTAGAATAAAAGCAGTAAATTCCCCAAGCTCAGTGTTCTTCTTATGTAGTGCAACCCACTGAGTGAGTAGGCATCCTCTTGGCCCACTTGTGCCATCACCTTCATCCCTCTGTGGGACCTGGGGGACATCAGGAACCAATACAAATGAACACAAAACTCTCCATGCTGCTTTTTTCTTGAGTGATAAAGTCCTTCGTTTCTGATTCAGGATCTTATTATATCTTCTGCCAACATCCACGAAACTGTGGCAGGGCAACTTGTTAGCTTGCAAATAAAGTGAAACCTCAGAGCCTACATAGTTCTTGACAACCACATAAAGGCAAGCTACTTCTTTTCTTCCCTGCTAATAGCTATTGAGAAGAAAATCTTTGCCAAATCAATAGCTATATCTTAAGTGTTAGAGGCTTGGTAGCTATAGTAGAGATACCACATCTGGCAATGTATAATTAGGTCTATCCCATGGTGAAGTTCACTGTCATCCTCTGGGATCCATTTGATTTTTACAGAAGACAGAGAGTTGAATCAAAAGAGAATATTATAGGAATCCATTTCTCTTTGACAATGGTGTTAATCTCCATAATTCTTTAAGACTTGTGGTATTACTCCTGCAATTGGCAAGAAATAAGGCAGTTTTAATGGTTTACCCATGGCCAGTGGTTCTCAATCAGGGGTGATTTTGCCCTCCTAAGCGACATCTGGCAATGCCTAGAAACAATTTTGGTTATCATGACTAGAAGTTATTACTGGCATCTAGTGGGTGAAGGCCAGAGATGCTATTAAACATGCTACAATGCCCAGGACAGCCTACACCACAAAGAATTGTCTGGTTCAAAATGTCAATAGTGCTGAAGTTGAGAAACCCTGCACTTTAGCTCTTTCTACCACAATGACCCTTACTCCACAGCACAGGTAATTGATTTGAGGGTGCTGCCAGAAACTAAGTATATCTGTCTCAATCATACATTTGGCAACAAGAGAAATAATTGCAAAGTGGGTATCCAAAACCACTGAACACATCAGTAGATGGGCTTGGTCTCCATAAGCCTCTGTTCTAACCAAAGGACTAAGGTGTTGTTTCAGGTCTCATGATATCAGCATCATCTCATACAAGGCGCTAATAGTCCTTGAAATGTCTAGGCTGTACTCTTTCCCTAGTGTACAGTTACCCTGACAAATTGCTTCAGTTCTCTCTAGGGAAGGATCAAAGGAATATTTACTGTATATACTTGCAATGGTCCTTCCTCAAGGGGATCCAGAATCTCCTCCAATCAATGGGCTCTGGGTTTGTTAACTAACTTAGATCTGGAAACTCAATGACTGAGTGCAATTTTCTATTGTGGAGGGCCATGCTAGCCTTCTGCTCAACAGCTCCTGATTTGGATTTTGAGCTATCCAAATCAAGCATCACTCTAGTCAGTTTCCCACTGCTGTGCATCCTTGAAAGTAGGCACCCTCGGTCATACTGGGGTCTTGCTACTCAGAGGGGTAATTAGGTTTATCTTTCCTTTGATGGCTAAGGGCTACCACCTGGTCTTTGATAGTGCAGATTCCTTTTACAACCATGAATAAGAGGGACCCAGTTACACAGTAGCATCTCCCACTGTGAACCCTGGCCTACAGAGGACAGCCACCAAGGAGCTTCTTAAAGATGCTGATGCCCCACCCCAATCCTAGCCCCATTTCCCATGGCATTCCTTATTGCCTCCTGAAGGCATTCCTTCTGGGAAACAGTCAAGTGGTAGATCTTACAAAGTGAATCCATTCTCACTCACCCATCATCTTGAGACTTCTGGCTCCTTTCTCAAAACTATGTCAAGGAAGTTTCAATAGCTCTACTTCATTGATTTTTGGCCCTTGTGGTCACTAGGCTTGAGGGAGCCATTGCAGCAGTGTGTAAGGACCAGCTCCAGGTGTTCTTGCTGGAACACTGAATCCTGAGTCCCAGCGAAGTGTCCCCTATCAATCCATTCTCACCTACCTGGCCCTGTCTGCCTCCCACAGTCAAGTACCCTCAAAACCACTCTCACGGGGGTTGCCACAATTCCTGCCATGCATTTCATCAGGTTCCACATTTCCTTTGGCAAACAAGCTCTTTCTTCACCAGCAGGGCTGGTCCTCTCTCCTGGTTATCTGCCTAGAGACAGTGAGGAAAGGCTACAGTAGGTCTTGAGGGAAACTTGAGAACAAGCATAATTTTGGGAGGCCCCTGCATCAGGTAAGATCACAGCATGCTCTTCATGGAGGCAAGGAGTGACACTTTGTCCCTGACAAGGGGAAACAGTCTGTTTCTTCCAGCCAGAAAGGTACAGGTTTGTCTACACAAATGTCCCCATCCCAGGTCTCAATATTCTACTCTTTCCCTATCAAAACCCTGACTTAGATATAGGAGACCTGTTGAAGTTGCACATTTAGTTTTCTTTACAGTTCTGCCACTGTTATAATCACATCCTAACCAATTTTAAGTCCATCTGCAGGACATGAGAGCCTCATTTAAAGCTGCCATAGAGGGCCTCTGGCTTTCAGAGCATGGTTTAAGCTAATAATCTGGTGCCCTGAGCCTATCAGTTTCTTTCAGCAAGGCCTCAAATGCTTCCGAAGCAGCCCCACATACACTGCAATTGTCACCCCTTTACTGATCACATTTGGTAGCTCCTTGACTTCCCAAAGTCTTGCCTGCCACCTGTAATTCATCTCAGTTAACCACCAGTGAAAGAGTTAGTGACTGTGAAGCCACTTCTAGAGGCTATTACCATCCCATTTCTCTGATTACTTTCTAACAGATGGACATCAAGTCTGATGTCCCATCCATTCTAGGGTCTCCATTCTAGGACACTTCTTGTACTAACTTTCTTAGTAAAGAAGGCCTGAGGCAAAGCTTGTATGTTAATGCTTTAGTTACCAGTAGTATAATCCCAGGCTAGCCAGAGTCAAGACAAAAGGGATATGAAGCAGGATAGGAGGGACAGCAAATACAAAGTGGTCCATTACTGAGCCAGCCACAGCCTCATAGGAAAACACAGCCAGTTTCTTGATCCTATAAGAAGAATATATATGACTGTTACGAAACACCTTCTAAGAATAGCCCATTGAGGAGCGTCTTCTTGTTTTCTATTGCTATGTAACAAACTACCTGAGAACATAGTGGCTTCTAACAACCATTTTCTTTTGGCTTAACTTTGTGAGTCAGGAATCTGGGAAGGGCTAGGCTGAGTGGTTCATCTCTTCTTTTTTTTTTTTTTGAGACAGAGTCACTTTGTTGCCCCAGCTAGAGTGCTGTCGTGTCAGCTTAGCTCACAGCAACCTCAAACTCCTGGGCTCAAGCGATCTTCCTGCCTCAGCCTCCCAAGTAGCTGGGACTACAGGCATGAGCCACCATGCCCAGCTAATTTTTTCTATTTTTGGTAGAGATGGGGTCTCGCTCTTGCTCAGGCTAGTCTTGAACTCCTGAGCTCAAACAATCCACCTGTCTTGGCCTCCCAGAGTGCTAGGATTACAGGTATGAGCCACAGTGCCTGGCCAGTTCATCTCTGATCTATCAGTTATGGTGGCTGAGCTAGAGCTTCAACTATCAAGATGGTCTCTTCACTCATATGAGGTTCCTGGTCTAAGATGGTTGGTGGTTGATGCTGGCTCCTGGTTGGGAATTCAGCTGGATCTATTTGACACAGAGGAACTCTCTGAGTGACTTGGGCCTCTCTCAACATTGTGGTTCAATACCCAGAGAGTGTGTCTCAAGAAAACGTATTCCATGAGAATCAGGCAGAAGTTGCACACCTTCTTGTGACCTAGCCTTAGAAGTTCAAAAATATTACTTCCACTACATTCTATTAGTCAAGGAAGTCTCTAGGGCCAACGTAGATTCAAGAGGAGGGGAAATTAGACTGTACTTCTCAATGAAAGGAATAGCAAAGAATTTGCAGCTGTCTTTAATCTACCACAGTCCACAGGCTGAGAAAGAGGGACAGCAAATACAAGATGGTGTATTATTGAACCAGCCAGAGTTTCACAAGAAAACACAGCCAGTCGTTTGAATATTACAGTCTCCAAATAGGATGTTAGGAAAACCATTTCAGAGTGTTCTATTCTACTGAGGGGAAGAAGAAAGAAGGATTTACCTGCTAGTTCCTCACTCCTACATTGTCTCTTGTCTTTCACTGGTCAAAGTTTGCATATGAGGTGGTAACTTCCCTACACTTCTGGGCTGTGTCACTTTGACCCTCTTCCTCCCAGGAAGCTGCTGGGGGAGCTGTATTCCATGATCCACTGCATAGCAGTTTCTCTGGGTCCAGCAGGAGGGAGGATCCACAGTCTCCAGGCCCAGTGGCAAAGCTCCTGTAGCTCTTGCTGTGGTAGGCATGTTGAGTCATGCTAGAGCCAGCACTTATCCTTGGGGAGGTTAAGATACCTACTGATGTTATAAATTAGTGCTGGGTAACTTAGGTGACAGTGGCAGTGGTGAGGCAGTGGTGCTGACTACTGAGAGAAGGTGGGGCCAAGTGAATCTGGGGAGATGCATAAATTGGGTCCAATATACACATCCAAACCTTGTCATGCAATCCAGCTTTTATGAGTAATAAAGCTGATGTTTTTATATTCATCTAAGGTCTCTCTTGGTTGATTTAGAAACATCTCCCTCTCTCAATTGATTTCAAACTAAGGAGGGGTGGTTGGATCATTTCTGTTGTTTCTCCAGATCTCCTACCCAGGTTTACTTCACTCTGCCTGTGCTCTAGGAGGCTGCCTTAATGGACTGTATCTATAAGTTCTATAGCTTCCAGCTGAGTTAGCCAACGGGATGCAACAAGAGGCAGTCAGAGGATAGTTGCCAGGGTTGGCTGTGTCCCTTTCACAAAAACCATAGCTCCTATAAGCAATATTCTCCTACAACAGAAACTGCCTCCTTCCCTTGCCCTATCAGCCCTAGGAGTAGTGAGACAGCTCACCTCTGTTGCTAGCCCTGGGGTACTGCACCACTCCTTGTAGGTTTCCTTTAACACAGCCTATACCTTTGTCAGTAGTCTCTTTTAAAACTCTCCTTAATTATAAGTCTGAATGTCTCCCATTTCCTATTGGGATCCTGACTAATACAGGTGGGGACAGGAATATAATTATCATCCTTAGATCCCCAATAATAATTGTTAGTAGGTTACTAGTATTAATAAATATTCTTTAGTTATATATAAAAATAAAAGTTATATTATTGACTCATCATTCTCTTATAAGTAGAAGATAAAGGACTTCATTTTTTAACCAGTTTGAAGTTCATTAGGATAGCCCCAGGGCTCCGCTAGACAGTTTCTGGGATAGAGTGAAATGCTAACGGTATTCTCAGGAGAAATAGATAGAGCTCTTGTTGCCTATCATCTGCCAGGGAAGAGTTGGAAGTAAAGAGATAATGAAAACAGCTAATTTACTCTTTTTGGGAAATTAGGCAAGTCCCAACATTGATTTTATTAAGGCAAAAGGAACATTACTAAGTGGCAAGTGTCCATGAACGCTTTCATCTGAATGTAATTCAACCAACTATAACCCTCGAGCTGGGCAGCCCAATACAATAGCTACTAGCCACATGTGGCCATTTAAATTTGAATTAATTAAAAAATAAAATTGAAAATTCTGCTCTTTAGTCACACCAGCCACATTGTAAATGCTCGATAGTTGTGTGTGGCTAGTGGCCACAGTCTTGGACAGTGCAGACGTAGAACATTTCCATCATTCCAGATCGTTCTATTGGACAGTGCCGCTCCTAAGAAAGTTCTCCCCGCATTTCTCTGCTGTGTTTTTAAAACTAGCGTGTTTATTGAAATTTCAGGACACTAGGTTATCAGATACCAGAGGACTATATTAAGTGCGAATTTATTACATCATACAGAGTAGTAAAAGAGTTCTGTATACTGATCCTTTAGAAAAGAATTTATGACTTACTTCAGAAACTCTTAAAGTATTCATTTAAAAGCGTGTTAAATTTATTAAATAAAATAATAAAATAAGAAGATAAGCTAATTTAATTCAAATGTATACTTTTTTCCTCAGATATTAGAATCTAAGTATTATGGGAACTTCACTGGTTTTGAAATTAATTCTTGGAGTGAAGATACAATTTTAAAAGCCATGTATAATATATTCAAAATTATTTTTGTTCTGGCACATTGAAGAGGAATCCTTTTAAAATAAAAGCATGAAAATAAATAAGTAAAGGTATATTACCCATCCACACCAAATAGGGTGAAGAAAAACTAAGATTTTAGGTACTTAACTTGAAATCTATTTGAAAACAATGGGAAAGTTAATTATTGAGCATTCTAGCCATAATAAGACCACTTATGAATAAAAAAGGAAAAAAAAATCCATGCCAAGCTGTTAAAATATCTAGGATATTAAAATGGGTTGGTATACAAATAAATCAAAATAAATAGTAGACTTAGCTTGCATTCAAGGTCTTTAAATCACTGTTGTATGTACCTCAATATACATCCTGTATATATTTTGAGATTAAAGCAGTTTGCATATTTTACCCTTAAGCTCTGAAACAGAGCAGCTAGGGTTTTCTTAGAAGGGCTGTCATCATGGTTGAGCCCTGCTACCTTCTCCTGGAAAATATGTTAAATGCCAGACCACATGATGGGCATTGACAGTATACTACTGACTATTTAAAATTGACATGCTGTTTTCCTGGAAGAAAAACAACTGAGAGAGACAGAAAAGAGGTAAATTGAGGTCATCCTGGACAAAGTAGACTAAGATTGGTCAGCCTAATTGGCTGCCAAAAATTTTTAAGTATTTAATATTTTTTAAAAATCACCCTGTTTTCCTCTTTACAAAAATAATTCATATTCATTATAGACATATTAGAAAACACAATTAAGCAGATAGAAGAATATGAAAATGATAAATTTACCCTGTCTAGAGATAAACACTACTAGTAGTTTGGAATATATTCTTCCAGGATTCTTGTTTGCTTGTATAGAAAAATATATTAGTTCTACCACTTGAGGGTTCAAAGGTGAAAGTTTTAGGTTGAGATAATATTTTAAATATTGTTCTGAAACCTGCTTTTTTAGTATTACAACATCTAATATCATTAGAAGGTTTTAAAACATAGTTTTTTAAAAGCTTCTAGAATTTTTCCCAATTTCCTGATATTTGGGGAAGTTCAGTGTAGTTATGGTTGTGAAGTATTCCATTTTCCTAACTCAATCAAGAGCCTGATTCAGACTATTTCGTCTAGTGAGGCCCTAAACAGCCAGCTCTTAATTTTCTGTGGTCAAAAACAAATGACCCTCAAATTAAACATCAACAAATTCCTCCTACATTTATGCTCCCCAAACTTTACTTTGTTTCGGTGCCTTTTCAAATCCAAATGAGACATACTCATATCCTAAAGGAAGGGAGAGGACTTTTTCTTTAAGTCACTCAGGAGGAACTAAGAAAGCTTCAGGACCTAATTGGAAATTAAACATAGAACATTACCCAAGATGAGAACTGTGACTTTTACCTGTAGACAACTCACTGGTGTTGGGCATAAGAATGATAT
The DNA here is from genome assembly GCA_008086735.1 of Cheirogaleus medius. Classification (NCBI taxonomy): domain Eukaryota; kingdom Metazoa; phylum Chordata; class Mammalia; order Primates; family Cheirogaleidae; genus Cheirogaleus; species Cheirogaleus medius. The sequence goes on from VBSM01000483.1 coordinate 10,315,021, forward strand.
GATCATTTTGTTTTAGGATCTTCCATCTGGAGGCAAAGAGGTCACCAGAGGTAACACAAGCCATGGGGAGGTGACTGTTGCAGATGGAGGGAAAATGGCAGGGCAGGACTCAGGCAGGAGCAGATGCCCAGATTGGACACATTCTGGAAAGTGGTGAGCAAAGTGGTCCATATGGAGTCGTGAGGAGAGAGAAAGAGAAGAGTCCATGTGGTCTCCCAGGTCTTTTTCTTGGACGACTGAAATTTTACTATGGAAAGAGCAATTATAGGAGAAAAGGGGCATAAGAGGAGAAGCTTTGCATCAGGCAAAATGATGTCAGCTCTGATCATGCTGAGTTGCTACGGGACATCTCAGTCAGTGTACACAGTAAGCAGTTGGAAACACTGTTGTGAAACTTGAGAGGCTCCTGGGCTCAGAATATAGATTTAGGGCAGCGTTTCCCAAAAGATCTGTAGCTCTGACAATTCCCAATGCGCAAGGATTGCTGTGGCTAATGCTTATTGAGTTTAACTAAAAACTAAAGATTGGCACGTCTCAAACTTATTTGAAGTTTGGGAAATCACTTTGGAGACATTGATGTGTTGGTGTCTTTGGAGGCTGGACACAGGTGAGATCTCCAAAGAAATAATGTGGAGCAGGAAGAGAGAAGAGAGAAGTGCTGAAGATGAAATTTGGAGGATCTACATATGTCAGGTCCAAAGAGTTTAAGGAGCACAGAGAGTGCCTTTGTTTCCTCCTTATTTTAATTTTCTATCCTGATGAAAATTTTGCTATTGTTATACTGCCCCAGACCAAATAAAATCATGTCTTAAATTTCACAATTTATTTAGGCATATCAGGTGCATATTAACAGTTCTATTTCCATTTCTAAGAACTGTACTCCCCAAACTCAGATGTACGCTGGGGAACACCAACATGTAAGAGGTGCGCGATACTAGAAGAGGCTGGAAAGAGACTGGTGGGGAAGGATCTGAACAGCCAGAAGAATGGCCCTGCTTCTCCTAGATAATTATAATATCCAGACAATTCTAAGTACGGAACCCAGGGGTGTCAAAGAATGTTAACTTGAATTCTCTTTGACTCGATCTGTTCTTTCATCACCTGTAACTAATCAGATACAAAGTGTAATCATTTCCTCCTTCTTGCTCAAATCTGTTCTGCTTTGTTTTTTTTTTTTTGTCTTTTCTGTTCCCGGTGGTATCACTGGAGAAGTGGTTCAGCACTTCTCTAGTCTCCAGAGTTTTGAGGCTCAGCAGGACTTGAGGATTAGTAGCAGCAGAACATAAACGAGAAGGACTGAGGGGTGCCCGGGGGAAAGAACCGGTTCTAGGAGAAGAGACAGACACGTGGTGTGGCTCAGGCCAGAGGGAGGGGGTTCCCAGCGCAGCGCTGGTGTCGTTCCCCCCTGCAGCCCACTCCCGCAATCCCTCCCCTCGTGCCTGAGTCCTTGGGACAGACGGGACGACAGAAAGGGCCTTTTCCAAAACCTTTCTGAAACTGTGGAAATCCAAGGCGGACCTCAGCCTTGGGAAAACGCAGCAGAACAACGTAAAAGGGAGTGTGAAAGATTCTGTCTACTGCAGAACAGAAAAGCTTGACTTTTGTGGATTTCACGCAATGGTGTGCTGGGGAATGACCAACCACCAGCTCTCTAGAAGAAAACAAATACCTAAAAGACCTATTTGTAGAATTGCTGATTTTTAGGATCTGAACCCTCCTACCATGGCCAATTTCAAGCTACCAATGTGATGTCATTGAACACAGCCGGGAAGAGATGGACAGTAGCACATTCTTCTGCAATGTTTTCATTATACAAATACATGTAAATAACTTTAAGGACATAGATCATAGTAAAATAGGACGCGATGAGTTTTGAGTATTTATTACTTTTGTTTTTAATATAAATTATTTTAATTGCCAGTTTATATAATTTAATTTTTAATAATGCCTGTGCTTATTACTAACAATCACAGGCAACGTTCCTGAATATGTAACAATTGGCTGTGGTCAGCCTGTCCACAGGGGCTCCAGCACACCACTGACTCGGGGCTCAGAGCGCAATGCACTCGGGACACCCGGGGCCCGGTGCATCAGAAGCAGCTCTGACAATTCCCAGTGCACAGGCTATGCTGTGGCTGTGCTTACTGTGTTTAACCAAAAGCTAAATTGAGTTCAACTTAGCAAAGTCATCTACAACAAGTCCACAATTGTCACTCGTTTCTGTAAATGAGGGCTTCATTACCTCTTCATTTTGTCTATGACAAAATGTAACAGCAGACGTGGCTGTAGGAAGCCTTCTTGCCTTACATCAGTGGTTCTTCCTCCTTGCCAAATTTTCTCTTATTTTAATGCCTTTACTTGCCAAAAATGCCTAGTGAACCTTGTTCAAGTGTCCCAGATTTCTTCAGCTAGAGTTGCTTCATTTTTATACCTTGCCATTTTATTTTTCCAAAATGAAGTTTCTATTAATATTTTTGTATTTTTTTCTATACTTAAAAAAAGCAAGCATGCCTTTATTTTGGGGGGGATGGGAAAATATAGTTAAATAAAAAGTATATAGAACAAACCTACCTGCTGAAGAAAAAACACTTAGCATTATTAGCCTCGTTTGCCTGTACGCACATAGCTCCAGGGTTTTACCTAAACTTACCTCACTCTGCAAGAAGTTCATTCCACCTTGAGGATAGTTATTAAAAGGGTAGGCTTTTTTATGACCTTTTTGTTGTCAGAACAAAGCTTCATGGTTCCTTTTTATTTATAAATTATTTAAACTAATGAGAGGTTATTTTTCTTATCCCACTCCTATAATCTACCTATTCCTTCTCCTTTCATCTCTTATCTTATTTGAGGCCTTTATCCCTGAGCTAGAGTGCCCTTGGAAAAGGGCAACTTGATGGGATTTTTGCAATAGTGTTTCTCTCTTCTCTGCAACAATCAGAGCCACTTTTCCAGATCCTAACACCAGAGCGCAAAGAGGAATTTGCTGTCTGTCTGTGAACACAATTTTCTGGCTGCCGGGGGGCAGGAAGAATGGAAGAGGAAGGAGACCTTACACTTCTTTTTGTGCCCCTCTATGCTTTGTAATGCCCATACTTGTAACTTCTGCTTGTACAAAAAAAAAAAATTCATTTTAAAGGAAGAATCCTAAATCCACAAAATCCTATAATTCTAATGTCTTTTCTAACAACAAAGGGAATAGTATGAAAACAATGCATGGTGATTAAAGATTTCCACGGCGACAGTTTCCCTGGAGTGAAACGCGAGGTCCTACTTTGACAGCACTGTCCCAGAGGAAGACTCTTCATGGACAAGCTGTGTCACTTGCCTCAGTCCCTGTCTGAGCCAGGACTGGACTGGCACATTGCCTTGTTGAAATTGGCTCCACACCTTGTTTAAGTGGGCATCACGCCATAGTAATTGGTGGGTATGAGTGCAGACATGCTAGAGAACCAGGACGCACATCAGATCTGAGTAGGAGAAAGGTTTCAGCCTAGAAATATCAAAACAGTCAATTGTGTTGAGTTTGTGTGCCAAGACCAAGAAGAAGATGGTATCAATGCCATTGCTGCAGCTCAGAGCTGGATTTATTTTTAAATGCCCCAAATAGCTGAAAAAACAAGGAAGGTATGGGCCTGAGGAGGAGCAGGAAGGGGCAAAGTTATTGACTTTCAAAAGAAATAGCTAGCATCTGCCAATGAGGGTGCAAGAAATGTTTTTCATCCAAGCAGTTCCTTGAATTGGAGTAACTCTCGAGCTGAGTGCTTTGGGCAGATATGGAAAGCAGAGCCACTGCATGCTGGGGCTTCCCAGGTTAGTCACAGCGGGGACTGCTGAGGGAGAGTGCAGAAAACTGCTCCTGACCTGGGTGAACATCTCTCCCTGCTGCCCGTGAGATCCACCAGCTCAGCCTCAAGGGCATCCGGCAGGCTAGCCCTCCCCCAAGAGCACAGCCCTCAACCTGTAACATTCTATCAATTACGTTTTTTGGAATAGATAAGTCCCTCTGTTGGAAGAGCAGCCCTGTAACAACCCAATTTTAGTGCAAAGAAAGAAATTTGACAATATTAAAATGAGGAAGACTTTGGAGAGAGTTCTGAATGTAGGTTAGCACAAACTACCCCATGTTTCCCTCTGCGACTGGCAATGACCTCCTTCAAACAACCTAGTGACAAACAGCCCAGGAGAAAATTAAGTTGAAGGACTCCAACATGTAATAACAGAGACGTTGGGTCAAGATACAGGACCAGGTGAATGACAACTACACTGATAACTGGTAGAGATGAAATTTGTAGCTCAATATAGCCATATGTCACAACATAGCACATACAAGGCCAAAATACAAAGAAGCTTTGGGTGAACTTCAAGAAAGTGCCTGTTTGACAACTTGAAAAACTCACTCTGAATTGTCGCAACATAATTTGAATTGATTAGCCTCTCGCAGCTTTTGAACCAGCTCCATTTTATTAACAATTGAATTTCTGCACTGAGTAGGATTAGAAGAAGCCATTACTCTGACCCCAATTTTACGTAATTTCTCCCTTTCTGATTGTAAAAGTGCTTTATATTCTTCTAATATAGAAGTGATAAAGTCAAAATGAAGAACGACACCGTAGTCAAAGTAAGTGTGATCATGTTTAACTCACTTTCAGTTTCTCCTTACATTATTTTTGTTTGTTTGTTTTAGTATGGTATTTTTAAAAAGTTAACCTAAAAGGAACAAAATCAGGGTAGAATAATGGGAACCAAACAAAAAGATCCTCAGTTTTAGCTAAATTAAAATGACTGGAAACAAGGTTATTTAGCTTTTACCACAAAGACCCAATTATTCACTTGAAACTAATGGAAACCAATGGAATTGGTTCAACGGAAAACATTGAATTCAAGAACAAAAGGCAAAAGAAAGCCCTTCGTATTATACTTGGAGATGGTACTGCTAGAACAGGAAGAAGTACGTTGATTGGATTGCATTCATTGAAAGATAAGCAAAATCATTTGGGTTTAATGGTTTTACTTCTGATATCTTCTAATTTGGGACATATTCTAAGCTTCTTACATAGAAACGTGTGTCCATAATTACCAGTAGCATTCATTAGAATAACTTAATGTATGCGTGTGGGTATTTCCTTATCTTGGATTCAAATCACATACATTTTGATGAGTCAAATCAACTTTCTAAACTGACCATCACAAGGTACCTCTTCACACAAATAGCCCCATTCACAAGGAGCTTTGAAAAGTTCTCGGTTGGTGAGAGTGATAGATAAATTTTTCACCCATTTTCTCTTCATGGCAAATTAAAGGTCAGAGGATATTGAGGAAGCAGGTCATTTTCTTCTTCAGTTTTCCTCATGTAATTTGTTCATTTATCCTGCTTAATAATCTTTAAGATTCAAATTCCGCAATTACTTCTAACATTTCAAATGCTGCTCAGAAATGGTGTATGTTCTTTTCATAAAGAAATCCCTTTATGATTTCTGCTTCTGAAACAAAGGTGGTATATAATTGACGACTCATTCAATTTTGTGTGTTTTCCTTCACAATTCTGACCTCTCGCACACTCAACAACCAATTCTGTGCAGAGTAAGAGATGATTCCTTTCTTCTCAAAGGCACCATTGTCTGTAATGCTGAACTCAGACTTCTCAGCGCTCAGCCCTTTTTCAGGCACACTCATTGGATTCGCCAGCATCTGTTACTTGCAGTTTCATTCACGCATGCCCTGAACTGTCTTCACTCAGTGTAGTAGCAGCCCAGGCCACTAGTGGTAGCGTCTGTAATTAGCCTTGTAACCATATATCATCTAGAATACTTGAAGTGAGTCTTTAATATTGAGACCCATTGAGATTGGCTTCCTCCCTGTGTTCATTTCTGAGGGCTGCCGTAACAAAGCACCATGAATTGGGTAGCTTAGAACCACAGAGATTTATTGCCTCACAGTTCTATAGGCCAGAAGTCCAAAACTAAGGTGTTGGCAAGACCATGCTCTCTGTGAAACCTGCAAGGGAAGGATCATTCCTTGCCTCTTCCAGCTCTGGTAGCCCCAGACATTCCTTGGCTTATAGCAGCATAACTCCAGTCTTCACACAGACTTCTCTCTGTGTCCCTTCACATGGTCATCGCTCCATGCATATCAGTGTTTGTGTCCAAATTTTCCCTTTTTATAAGGACACCAGTCACTTTTGATTAAGTCCTACTCTAATGACTTCATTTTAACTTGACTACATCTGCAAAGACCCTATTACCAAATAAGGTCACATTCTGAGGTCCTAGAGGACTTCAACATACTTTTTTGGGAGGACACAATTCAACCCATGACACCCCCACCCCCACCCTCCACCATCTGCACTCCAGTCCTTCAGTATGCATTCTACAAACATGTCTGAAGACCTGCCATGTGCCACACACTGTTGAGTCACGAGAGGTGGAGCAGGGAAAATGACCAACAGGGTCCCTGCCCTCACGAGGCTATGCTGTGATGGCAAAGGCAGACAAACGAAATGTGGCGTGAGATAAATTCTATGAAGGAAATGAACGGGCTCTGATTGGGAAGAGCAGAGCGGAGGCATGAGGACTGGCTGCTTTGGAAAGGAGGTCAGGGGAGGGCGCTACCAGGAGGTGGTAAGATGCCAATGGGGGTATGGGGCAGCCTTGGGAGGAAGAGGCAGAAGTGTGCTCCTGGCAAAGGAGACCCAAGTGAGGATGCCTGCAGGGGGGAGGGGAAGAATGTGTTGCGCCCTGGGAGCTGTCCAAGGCCCCTGGGGACGGACAGCAACCAGGAGGGCACAGCACAGCTGTGGCTGGAGACAGAGGCAGTGGCCGATCCAGCAGGGCCTTGCAGGCTGTTGGAAGCTGAAGATGTGATTTTAGGTACAAAAGGAAACTATTAGAGAGATTTAGGAAGACTTGATCTGATGTACGTTTTTTACTAGGCCATTCCGTTTTGTATGGATTGATGAGAGAGCAGGGCAACTGTGAAATCCGGGAGACTGGTTAGAGGGGCTTCACAATCATCCAGGTGAAGGCTGGTGGTGGCTTAGATTAAGCTGGGGACATAAGTGAGAAGGGATAGGAGGAAACTGATTTGGGGCTTTTGGGGAAGAGAACTCGCAGGGCCTGCTGATGGAGTGGACAGATGATAACAGTGAGAGCTGTAAGGCTGGGAATCGCCTGGTGTCCCCACCCAGCCCTCTGGCCCTCTGCTGGCCTGGCCTGGCCTGTGTGGAGCTCCCCACTGCTGGCCTGCCATTCTGCCACTTGCCACTCACTTGCCTGGCCCCACCCTGAATTGCCTGGTCACCAACCAGAAATCCTACTGTGAGAGCCCTGACTGGTGGGGTCTGAGTGGCTACCACGTGCTAGTGTGAAGTATGGGCTTCTGCCTGGGCTTGGGCCTGTGTCCCACCTTCAAGGTCAAAGCTAGTTTTGGTATTTAGGCTGAGTTCCCCCCAGCCCTCACTACAGTTAGCCTCATTCCTCTGCTCTCTTGCCCACCCTTTTGGCTGAAACCTCCAACCATGTTTATGACTCCAAAACTTTGATGAATTGTTTTTTGTCACAGCACCCAGGTTGATAGCTCTATTTACTGCAAAAGGTAATGAGATGATGGCGCCTGACTTCTATTGGACAGGTTCATGTGATGCTCCGCAGGGGTCAGAAGTCCCTCCTTTTTTGGGAGCCAGTTGGGACCAGTACCACAGACCTGGGCAGGGTTGAGAAGGAGCTTCACAGACAGCCTGGTTGGTGGTGGAGTCCGAGGCCTTCACTCCTTGGGCTCGCTGCCTCCTGGGGTCAGGCCTGCCTTATGCGAATGGGAAGAAAGGCTGAGAAGGATGGAGAAGTGCTGTAGCAGAACATCTCTGGCATAACTTAGATGTTAGAAGCTGGTTCTGGATGCTCAGAACTAATTTGAGAGAGCCCAGTTTGTAAAGAGCAGTGAAGCTGAGAAGTTTGTTTCTTAAAGAAATCATCTGATAAATGGTAACCATCTAAGTATGAAAGCAAACATTACAAAGTACTTCCCACTTGATGACTAAGTTAGGGAAAAACTTCACCGAAGCAGACTCCTTATTTAAATGAAACAATGATTGTGAAGAGCAGAGTTCTATAGCAGCGAGGTCTAGCATTTGGTAAGTACCTACCACGTGGAGGGGCTTTATGTGTATTATCTGTGGTCCTCATTTGATCCTGCAAGGTGGACTGCTTTGTCTCCCAGCATATCCTCCCCCTTTTCTTAGGAAGTGCTTCTTCCCCAATTTGAATGATATGGTTCAAATGAGCCCCAAGGAGGTCCTTTCCTGAGATTTTAGAACTGACAGAGAGAGCATGGATGAGGCAGGTCCTTTCTGCAGACGGACAATTCAAGGTAAGAGACAAGTCATGGAGAAAACTAGCTATAGAAACAGTAAATAAAAGGTAGGGGTAGGTAGCCCTGCCTTTTTTTCATGGTTTGGTTTTGATTGCTTCCTATGAGATATCATAGAAATTTCCCTTTGTATATAACCTCGTTTTTATTACAATCCAGAGTTCCAACGAATATGAGTCATTGTCTCATTTTATAAATAAGAAAACTGAGTCTTGAAGAAGTAACAATATGCATGGGGTCGCATGGCCAGTAAGTAATAGAGCCAAGATTTACATCTGAGTCTTGGAGACTCCAAAAAATCCCATTATATACCCTACAGACTTTTTATAGTTGTTAGATTTAGCTCTGTGCCATTTCCATGAAACATACTAAAGCAAACTGTCACTGGCTGAACATACAAAGTAGGTAAAGATATATCAGCCAAAAGTAAACTAAATTACATGTAAAAATAGTCACAAATATATATTTTAATGCAGAAATCATTAGAGAGTGCAATGGGAGAGATTTTATATTGATTTAAAAATACAATACACAAAATTAAAATAGCCAAGAACCATTTTATACTGAACAACAGTGATCAAAATATACATCAAAACCAAAAAGTTCGAAATGCAGGGAGAATTATCAAAACCACAACCATAATGGCAGACTCAAACTGCTCAAAACTTGGCAGATCAAGTAGTCAAAAATCTATAACATTATAGAGAATTTGAATCACAAACAATTAACAAGCTAGCCAAGACACAAAAATTGCACATTCTTTCCAAATCCCCATGGAATGTTTAAAAATTTTATTATGTATCAGGCCATGAAAAAAACTTCAATAAACTCTAAATATTATATAGAGCCACATTCTCTGATCATTATGCAAGCAAACTAGATGTTAAGAACAAGATATATCAAAAATAAATATAACCACAAGATTGTTTTAATAATTCTTTTTTTTAAAAAAAGAACTATTCAGAATGAGGTACATCTACTTGTGTGGCTATGACTATTCCCCAAATCATATTAAATTAAAAATAAAATAGGCTATAAAACAGTTTATGAAACAATCTAATTTTTATATATTTAAAAGGATATTCACATATATAATATTAAATACATAAATAACTTTCCTGGGTGAATGTACAAGAAACTGTTGATATTGGCTATCCTGAGAACGAGTGGATAAGGGTGAGAGGCACAGAGGGAACATTATAAAGAACTTAAATCACCCAAAATTAACAAGCTACCCAATATACAAAGCTACACATTCTTTCCAAATCCCTATTGAATATTTTTTAAAAGCTTATTGTGTAGTAGGCCATGAAGAAACTTTAATAAATTCTAAATACTATATACTGACCATGTTTTTTGAACCGTTTGAATTTTACCTAAAGAAATATAAGATGAAGCACATTTTATAATGTTTTATCTATAAAAACAACCACTAGAACAAAAAAAAGCAAATCTTCCAAATTATTAGTAGAACCACACACACAAAAAACAACAAAGATCATCCAAATAGTGGGAAAAACATTTTTAAAGCCATAAAAATAGAAAGCATAATACTAAAAAGAGACAGAAATGTAAATAAGTTAAATCTACCTATTAAAGAAAGTTTGTCAAATTAGATGACAAAGAAAATCCAGCTCTGTGTTGTATATGTGAAGAATGTTTAAAAGATAGGCATTTAACAAAGGACAAAAATGGAAAGATGGGCAACGTTATACCATGAAAATGTAAACGAAAAGAAGGCAGAGGGCATAATCTCACTGTGAGACAAGGTTGACTTGGCTCATAAAGGATTAAACAAAACAAAGAAGGGCACTTGATAATGCCAAAGGGTGTGTTCATTCTGAAGATATGGAATCATAAAAGATATCTACATAGATCAATTTGTTATTAAAAGATACATGAAGCTGTCAAAGATCTGACTCAAGCCCCCTCAAAAACGTTCCCAGATAGTTTCACATAGCAATGTGTGTGAATTTCTAAAGAAAGACAATTCCAATGCTATTGAGATGTTCATAAAATATAGAAGAAGGAAAGCTCCCACATTTTTTAAATGAAGCCAGCATAGAAAGGCAAACTTCCATTTCTTTAAATGAAGTGAATGCAACATGGTAAAAGCCAACAAAGATTGCACCTAAAAGAAAAATATGCACCAAATTCATTTATGACTATTAATGAAAATATCCTAAATAAAATATTAATAAACAGAAGCATATTTAAATAATACTACACCATGACTAACTGGGATTTATTTTAAGAATGCAAGAAAATTTCAATATTTAAAAATCATTCATGTAATTTCCTGGATGACTACATATAAGGAGAAAAACCATATGATTATTTTCACAGATGCTCAAAAGCATTGGATAAAATTCAGATATATTCTATACCAAATTCTTAATAAAACAAGACTAGAATAATAATTCTTCAACATGATCATTTGTTTATATATAGTCATTAGTCACTTAACGACATTCTGAGAAACGTGTTGTTAGGCAATTTCGTCATTGTGTGAACATCATACAATGTACCTACACAAACCCAGATGATAAGTAGAAGCATAAGTACTTACCTAAATGGTAACTATTAACACTTAAGCACTTATGCAAACCTAGATGGTACTACACACCTAGGCTCTGTGATATAGCCTATTGCTCTTAGGGTACAAACCTGTACAGCATGTTACTGTACTAAATATTGTAGGCAATAGTAACACAGTGGTAACTATTTGTGTATCTAAACATAGAAAAGGTACAGTAAAAAATATGGTATTATAATCTTATGGGACCTCCGTGGTATATGCAGTCTATCATTGACTGAAATAGTATACAGCGTATAGTTATATTTATATAACTATAGATTTTTATAAATAGATAATCTTTTCTCCAAAACCAAAGAGTAGACTCAATTATTTATACTGAACTATGAACTCTTAAGGCTTACCAATTGCCTAGGGGCTACATTTGAGGCATTGTCAACCTGTGCCCCCAACTGATGTAGGTCCCACTTGGGGGTCCCTGACAATTGTAAAAAGTACCCCCAGGACTGCATTTTTTGTGCAGAAGCCAGGCATTAACTTGTATCCCTCCCAAAAATATGGTGCTTTGCACCTTGGGGTTGGGGAGATGGTCACAAAAGAACTTCAAGTGTTTAAGGAAACACCATCACTAGATCATATGGCCTTCATACAACATGGAGATCTCTCTAAAATGAAGCCACCCTTGGTTACTTGGTGTGGCTTCCCAGAGAGATAAACAACTCGATATTTATGCACACTTTGAAATCAATGATTAGTAGTCATCCAATTAGGAAAGTTAGTATAAAATTTGTCCTTGACTTTAGCTGAAGTGATCAATGATACCATCTGAGCCTTGGAAGGCATTTAGGCCAACCTTGACTCACTGGCCAGGGTTGTTATGGATAACAAAATTGCCCTTGATTTCCTCCTCATGTGCCAAGTAGGAAGCTGTGCAATCACCAATACATTCTGCAGTACCTGGAGTGATGACTTTGGCCGTCAATGTAGAAACTTAGAAAGTCACTTGGCTTCCTAAAGTAGACCTGGGTGGTTCATGAGATTTGTTTAGCTAGTTGCCTGGAAACCTGGAGGCATGAGTGGAGCCAGTACTGTAAGCTGGCCTCATCCTGCTGTTTGGAGTCCTGTTAATAGTAGCCTTAATTGTGTTAGCCTCATAATGCTGTATGAGACATATGGAATGACTTTGGTCCCAGTCTGTCACTCAGATTACTCAGATTAGCCAATGGAGTGGTACACTAATGGAGAAAATTCTCCAAAAGTCAAGATAGTATAGAACAAGGGATGGATATTATTGGGAGACAATTCTTTATTGGTCTGTCACATTTATGACTGTCTTGAAAACAGCTATTGACTGCTCTTTATTTCAGACTATCTTTTCAAAGATGTTTGTATAGCAAACAGTCTTAAACTTAAAATATTTATATCTCTCCAGGGAAAGGGTAGGTTTACTTACAGCCTTGGAGGATAAAGATGGTTTCACTCTCCGGAGCAAGGATCGGGCATGCTTACTGCAAAATACAAAAGATTCAAGTTCCCTAAGTGTAGGATTCCTCTCCTGTAACAACCTGCTACATGTGTGGGCATCTATCAGGGCCTAGGGCATCACTCTCATAGGACTTGGGAGCAAGGATAACTGACACAAATATGCTGAAGTCCATGCTTGTTGCTCTGCTATGAGTAATCTAGTCCTTTGTCTCTGACCTATGAGTCTCGTATATTCTGCCAGCACTCATGAAACTGTGGCAGGCATGTTAGCTTGCAAATAGGGTAAAATCTCAAGCCCTTCATACTTCTGGACAATAACAGGAGACAAAAATGGAGTTGTCTAGCCCATTTAACAGAGAAAGCCATTTTTTTAAACCAAAATATTATGGTTTCTTGTCTAATAAGAACTTAACTTGTCTTGATATGCCTTAGACCTGGGGGAATTGTCAAAGCCTTCCCTATAAATTGCCTCTGAATATGACCTCCAGGCCTGCATGCCAACCCAGGCTCTTCCACTCCAGAATTTCTAACATTTTCCTAAGTTCTACCTTTGGCCTCTCTTGAAGGTCTTTCTTTGTTTGCTACACGAAATTCCTCCCCACGGACATCAAGCCACCTTGCAAAAACATGCTACTGGTTTCTTCAATTTTCTTCTGGGGGATTTCAATAGCCCTGGGTCCCTGGTAATCAAACTCTTACATCATTCACTCATTCATCCTTTCATTCATTCATTCACCAGATATCTCTTAACACCTGGCACACTCAACACATAGTGCTCAATAACTTAACTACTTATTGAAAGATTAAATTCCAGTTTAGTTAGGAGATAGCCACCAATCGGATCAACACTCAAATAATATATAATTATAAACTGTGAAAAGTGCTATGAAGGAAAAGTAATAGGAAAAATGACAACATTAACAGCAGTACAGGAAGTGACATTTAAACTGGGAACTGCAGGAGGAGTAGGAGTTAACTGGGCAAAGGGATGGTGGTAAGTGGTGTATTCCAGGCAGAGAGAAAAGCATTGACTCACTTTTCTTGGTCTTGTTCCTTTTTCCAAGTCATATTCGATGGCCAGCTAGAAAGGTTGGCTTTTCCTTTCAAGGGGCTCCATTTCTCCATCCTCTGTTCTAAGGTGGACCCTGTGCCCAAACCACGCCATCATTCAAATGGCCTTGGTGGCAAGTATCATCTTTTCTGCAGTTGTCTCTGCTTCATCAGCCCCTCCACTGACCCCAAGCAGGCTCCCCATCTCGGCAGCTTCCAACAACACACTTGCTCATGGAGGGGCCACGTCCTACTCTCTGCTTATTTGCATATCCCGAGCCCAGTTACTCATGCAACCTTTACTGGTTACCACTTCTTTATACATCCCCAGATTCTCATGGATAGCTCATTCCTCAAGTGACTTTAAAGAAATGAAAGTAACATTAAGCTTTATGACGCAACATATCTTCAAAAGACAACGGAAACAGCAGAACTAGAAAAACAGAATGCCAAGTCCTTGTGGCGTCACTGGTGAGCTCAGCAAATGCCTGTACTAATTGACCTGGCATTTTTCTGAACAAAGTAAGTAGAAAGTTAGCCAGCCACAAAAAAAAATCTGGTGGCCAATGTTAGACCTCAATTGTTGTAGTGAATACCACTTCCTTTAATCATATCAAAGTAGTTGCTGTTTTCTCCTCATAACAAGTGTTGGCATTGCAAAATAGTACTTACAAACCACTCTACAATAAAGCACAGCAATGTCTGTGTTTTAAACGTCCTCCTTAATCATTCAGATCAGAAGAGGGATGTGACTTTGAGTGGAGGAAATATGTGACTGACATTAAGTGTGGTATAAGCCTATTTCATGTTCAAGCTCTGGAATGGGGCTGGGTAAAGCATCCATTCTGGTCAATGTCAGCCAAATTTGCTGTCAATAATAAGATAAATCCATGACAGGGTAAGAATTGCTGTCTACTACAGAAAACTGCTTCTTGTTAGCGACATTGCTTTGCTGCTCTATGACCTGCTTCTGGGGGTGATGAATAATATGACAGACTTTTTGTGTGCTTGTCCAATAAAATATACAGTTCCTTGCAGCAAAATGAAACTGGGCGTTGAAGCTATGTACAGTACATAGGTTGATGTTTTCTTAGCTATTAACTTGAATTAATCCTGGTATGATGCTATTTTGATTTGGGGGGAAAAAAACCAGATGATTGCTGTTTGGAGACATGATTTCTGAGTCTGAGGTATTTTTCACTTCACCCGGTCTTTCTTTCTCTGAATTATAAGTTCACAACTAAAAATACAGCAACTAAAGACTATTTGGAGAGCTTCTTGTCTGAGGAGTTTATGCTTTAAATTCCACAGGTCTTTGGTTTCAAAATGACAAACAAAATAAGAGCTAATGTGAGTGGTTATTGTAATAAGATTCCATTAGCTGTTCTCTTAACATTGATTTAAAATGACAAGAGTACAACAGGCAAGGAGTATCTATGGGCATAAGGGTACTACTATTGGTGAAATTCATTTGTTTTGAAAAGAAAATCAAGCCCACACCCCAAATAAATCAGGAAAAAGTTTTTCTTCTTTTCACATTGAATTATTAAGGAGAGAATTTCACATAATTCAAGAGAGATTGAATCCAGAGATTGACAGCAGCTGGCTGAGACAGGTAGTAAAACAGAAAATCCAAACAACCTGCTTTTGGGACTCCCACCTTGCAGAGCTCTGCCGTTGATTCCAGAGAGAGGCTGAGGAGGCCTGTACATTGATTGCAGGAAATCAAAAATCAAAGCAACCATGCCAAGGGTTTTGATAAGCTGGTTTCCATGAACAGAAATATAGTTACCAAGTTCAGGTTAATTTTTTTAAAGAAAAAAAAAAAAAAGAGCAGCAAGAAGTTGGCCATTGTACACAGGATCCAGCCCAGGAAGGGACTAACAAAATTTCCTGCTGGACTCTTAACTCTATAGCCTTCTCCCAGTTTGGCTACCACCAGTGGCAGACTTATCTGTAGGGTTAGGAGCCACCATATTCTTTTTCTCCACAACCCTGCTCATATTCCCACTGCAAACCAGGAGTACCCACTGTGAGGAAAACCCTACATAGATCCACAGAGAAAAGGGAACAGAAAGTATACTGATGATTGGCAGTCTCCCAAGATACCCTCCACACAGTCAAAACTTTCTAGCTCAACTGCCAACTTGAAATCACCAGGAGTTTTCATTTTTGCTCCTTAACTTTTAAAGATGTTAAAGGTTGGGGTCCCCCTTAGTCAAAGTGATAAAGTAGATGTTCTGGACAGGAAGCGAAAGTGCCTACTAGCTACAACGTCCCCATTCTGAGACGTCTTTTTTTTGTTGTTGTTGAGACAGAGTCTCACTTTGTGGCCCAGGCTAGAGTGAGTGCCGTGGCGTCAGCCTAGCTCACAGCAACCTCAATCTCCTGGGCTCAAGCGATCCTACTGCCTCAGCCTCCTGAGTAGCTGGGACTACAGGCATGCGCCACCATGCCCGGCTAATTTTTTTTCTGTATATATTTTTAGTTGGTCAATCAATTTCTTTCTATTTTTAGTAGAGATGGGGTCTCGCTCAGGCTGGTTTTGAACTCCTGACCTTGAGCGATCCGCCCGCCTCGGCCTCTCAGAGTGCTAGGATTACAGGCCTGAGCCACCGCGCCCGGCCCTGAGACGTCTTGAGTGCCTGCCACAATCACAGCCTCCGCTGAAAGACCCTTTTGCGCAGGTCATGTTTGTATCATGTGACGTCACAGGCATGGCCCAAGCTGATTGGACTAGTGCTGGGTGTTTGCTCTCCACCTGTAAGCTGTCTAGAGGCATATGAAGGAGTCCAGCACAAAAGCTCTGCCATAAAAGGTCATTGGACAGGAGTTGAGTCCAGTGAGAAACTTTTTTTTGAGAGATTGAATGTGAAGCATCCAGAGAGAGTCTGCAGACTGAAGAGACCAAGAAATACACACACGAAAAGAAGACAGTAAGCAAAAACTGGGTGGTAGGAGAAGCTGTGAGTAAACAGAAATCTTGAGATAAATAGAGGAGATTAAAAATAGTTATTCAATTGTAGTAGGAACAGAAGCAGAAGCCAAGACAGAGTAGAGAATTAGTTTTAGAAAAAAAAGAGTGGAGATAAACAGAATGGAAGACCTGAATCATGAGCTTTGCCAACTGCTAGAGACAACTGCTAAATCACTCAGTAGATGTTATTACAAGAGTTTTCATTGCATCCTCAATCGCAATAGTGTTTTGGTTCCCGGGTGGCTTAGCTTGGGTTATTTTGACTTTTTTGGGATTTTCTTACTTTCCTGTGTAGTCTTAAAATAAATCCTGTTAACTGAGATAATGAAATGTTCTGTATTCCTTCTGCATCCTATAGGAGTCTAAGCAACTTTTCAGGTCATCTTATGAACGGATCAGAACAACATACTCAAACACGAAATACTATCTACAAAATTCAAAGATCCCCAAAGTGTATTTGTTTTTATGGATAGGGGCTACAATATGTACCAGCCTATCATTCCCTTTGAAGAAGCTATTCCAATATCCCTGAACTACCAGATTCCTGGAAACCTCATTGAAGTAGTAGGCTCTTTTCTGTGCTCTTGTGGGATCTATTTCCTTCCCTCTTGCAGACATGTATTTTCTCAAGGCATCTGGGATACTCCTTAATTTCTGCTTTCAACTCCCATCATTGCAATGTCATCAATCTAGCACAACTATGGTCCTATGATGTTTTATGGGTTAATGAAATGTTCAAGGTGCTTATGTACAACATTGTCATATAAAGCCTGAAATTTGCTATAACCCTGAGACAAAATAATAAGGGTATTCTATTCCTACCAAGTGAAAACAAATTTGAAAGTTTTCTTTGCTTACTGAGATAGAGCAGGGGTCAGCAAAGTAGATCTGAAGGTAAAATCTGCCTTGCTGCCTTTTAAAATTTTATGAATAGACTTTAATTTTTAGAATAGTGTTATATTTGTGGAAAAATTGAAGAGATAGCACAAAGAGTTTTCATATACCCACAGTTGCTCCTATTATTAACATCTTATATTAGTATGGTACATTTGTTATAATTAATGAATCAATATTGATTCACTATTACTAAATAATTGTTTTTATAGTCAGTGTTCTACCAGCAGGGCTGAGAATTTAACAGATCAAAGCAAACTTCAGAATTAACCATTGCATTTGGTTTGCTATTTTGGCCCTGCTGCAAGAGATTATTTTAGCATAGTTATATATGATTCCCTTTTTTTTTCTAACTGAGCCTTGAGCTGAGAATTTAGTAATTTGAGTTTGATATTTTCTCTATTTAAGCCATTTCTGATTGCTAGATTAACCACCCCACCCCACAGTCCTTGTGTGCCTCTTTCCATCCGTGCTATTTAGACTTCCTTAATTTTTACCTAATGTCCTTTTTCTGTTCCAGGATGTCATCCAGAATATCACATTACATCTAGTTGTCAAATATCCTTAGGTTGCTCTTAACTATGAAAGGTTCTCAGATTTTCCTCATTTTTGATGACCTTGGCAGTTTTGAGGAGCAGTGGTCAGGTATATTGCACAATGTTCCTCTACTGGAATTTGACAATTTTCTCATGATTGGAGTGGTGGTATGGATTTTGGGGGAAAAGATCACAAATATAAAGTGCCATTTTCATCTCATCACATCAAGGGTACATATTATCACCATGATGTATAACTGCTGGTATTGACCTCAATCACCTGGCTAATGCAGTGTGGGTCAGCTTTCTCCACTGTAAAGTGGCCTTTGTCTGCTTTTCCTGGCTGTATTCTTTGGAGAGAAGTCACTATGCACAGCACACACTTAGGGAATGGGAAGTTATACTCCCCCTTCCTTTGGGATAGAGTGTGTAATATATTTGGAATTCTTCTGCATGTGAGATTTGTGTGTTCTTCCCATTTTTTAATTTATTCTATCATTTATTTGTATCAGTATGGACTCATGGATATTTACTTTATGCTTTGAGTTATAATCCAGTACTACTTTATTTTATCATTCTAATTATTTCAGGTTTGGCCATTGGGAGCTCTTTTAGTTGGCTCCCGTGCTCTTTGACATACCCCTATCAATATATGTGTATTTGTGTGTGTGTGTGTGTGTGTGTGTGTGTGGTGGTGGTGGTGTTTTTTGTGTTGTTTTGTTTTGAGTGCTTCTTTATGTTTTGACACTAAAAGATGCTCCAGGATTATCTTGTATACCGTGTTTCCCCGAAAATAAGACCTACCCATAAAATAAGCCCTAGCAGGATTTCTAAGCATTTGCGCAATATAAGCCCTACCCTGAAAATAAGACCTAGTGATGGGCGTGGCTACGCAGCGCATCTGCACAACCCATGCATTTCGTCGTGGAGCGGTAAAGAAGACGAGCAGCCCTTCTCATCTGCCCCATCGTGACAGCTACTATCCCAGAGGTGACCGGAAAGGTACGGGCAGCCCCACCAACAAGGTCAGCTACCCCTGTCAGGTCCTGGCATCCTGTGCATGCTGCAAGCTGAGGCTTTGAGGGGAAAATAACACATCCCCTGAAAATAAGCCCTAGGGTGTCTTCTTGAGGAAAAATAAATATAAGACTCTGTCTTATTTTGGGGGAAACATGGTATTTCCTACCCTAGTCCTAGACTCAGCCATTTCCCTTAAGGAGCCCTGGTTCCTTTTATTGAAAACTGATATCAGAAACCAAGACCTGAGCACTAGATGTGCTTGTTGCCACTGGAGTATTTAGTGCCTATTTTTGTAAATAAAATTGTATTGGCACACAGCCACAGCCACTTGTTTATGCATGGTCTATGGCTGCTTTCATGCTACAATGGCAGAGTTGAACAGTTATGACAGAGGCCATATGGTCTGCAGCGCCGGTAATATATACTATCTGGCCTTGTCTGGAAAAAGTCTGCCAATCCTTGGGATAGAGAAAAAAAACAATAAACAAAAGTAGTAACCACACATATAGGCACTAATAATTTCCTCTAGGAAGGAGGCTTTGTCAGGAGTTGAAGCTGCAATTATAGTCATCAGCTGATTAAGTTCGCAATAATCCACTGTCCTTTCTAAAATCTATCCGTGTTTTGCTCCTGTCAAATCAGAAAGTTACATGGGTATACAAACCTATTATATGCTTCCAATATTTAATTTGACACGAATCATTGCAATTTCTTCATGAATATTAGATTGGTTTGATTAACTCTTGAGTAGAAGAGTTAGTGAAACCTAGTGAAAGCCCTGGAATACCACCCTCGTCCGAAGATTAAGACAAATTCTCTTCAGTTTGAATGTATGTTTTCACCCTCCTTGACCTAGCACTCCATAATCCATTCCTCAGTCATAACCACAAATATTTTTGCTAATATAAAATACGAAAAAATGATTCTTTCTATAAAGCCTTTTCCCTGGATATTTGACTCTGTAACTGCCCCCATCATCACCACCACACACCCCCCTACAAACACACAGGACGTGCTGGCATTTTAATTATAGCACTGGAGAGAAGGAAGGATGTTGGGAATGTGGAAATAAAGAATTGACATTTCTTTGTAGAGTAAGTCCTCGGAGAGGTTATTACAGGGTTTCAAATAAGACAAGAACAGCCTCTTCAGATAGTTGATGCTCATCAGGACATGTTTATGCTGCTAAAAATTTACTAGAATTTGCAAAGCTGGCTTCTTTGTGGGGCCCCCTGACCTGTGACCTAGGGACACGTGTTCCTCTGTGACCTCCCCCCAACCCCCGGCTCCTCCCAACCGCAGCCAAGGCTCAGTGGTAGTTGGGAGTCAAAATATTCTGAGGCCTCTGAATCCTTCCACATATTCCCATTTCAATTCTCAGGGTTCCACATTTTTATGTTCAATGTTCTACTGGCAAGGCTGAGACTCCAACAGATCAAAGCAAACTTCAGAATTAACCATTGCATTTGGTTTGCAGCTATTTTGGCCCTGCTGCAAGAGATTATTTTAGCATAGTTATATATGATTCCCCCTTTTTTTTTCCTAACCGAGCCTTGAGCTGAGAATTTAGTGATTTGAGCTTGTTATTTTCTTTATTTAAGCCTCTCCTGACTGTTAGTAGTAACCATCCCAACCCACAGTCCTGGTGGCCTGTCCGTGCTATTCAGAGGCAGTGGCTACTTGAATCCCCAAAACGTTGTCGTCTTACCCCTGCACGTAACGGGCTAAAAAAATTCTCATTCTTCAATATGACTACTGGAATTTTACTGCCCT
This sequence comes from Cheirogaleus medius, assembly GCA_008086735.1. NCBI lineage: Eukaryota > Metazoa > Chordata > Mammalia > Primates > Cheirogaleidae > Cheirogaleus > Cheirogaleus medius. Next base: position 10,335,653 of record VBSM01000483.1, read on the forward strand.
CATCTCCAACTTCACAGACAATGAATCCCAGAATCCTTTCCTCTCCCCTTTCCCTGAGGCACTGGAATCAGTCCTGGTTTCTATTTCTGAACTAATCAGGGTTATTAAACAGAAATTGGCTGTTTTCATTAGGTTATACTCAACATGGATAAGCTCTGTGGCTTTGGAAAGAGAGCTCAGGGGCTCAGTCTATGTGGGTTTATTTCTCTCTCACAGAGCAGTCCAGAAGAACCCAGGCACTCTAGAGGTGTGTGGTCCAGCAACATGAGGTCATCCAGGGAGCCTGGTTCCATCCCTGCGGCTGCCCTGTCACCTCCTCACATGCTGCTCTTATTCACCGAACCAAAGCTGACTCCCCCGCACTGTGGACACATTGAGCACGTAAGAAGAGAAAAAGGAGGCAGAGAGTTCAAATGAGTTCCTTTTGAAGAAGTGACGTGGAAGGTATACATGTCACTTCTGCTCACGTTTCCCTGACGAGAATTTAGTCTCATGGCCACGTGTGGCCACAAGAAGGCTGGAAAATGTAGTCTCTATCCCTGTGGCCATTTGCCATCTACACCTCAATAAAGCCTGGAAAAAAAACTTCCCAGGTGGTTTGGTCAGGTGCGGGGGTACAGGAAGATAGGAGAGGAGCAGGGAGTGAGTACTGTTTTCATAAAACATAAGCAAAAAAGAGGCTATAAATAAATTATATTACTATTAGTTAGGGGGAAATTTGTGTTGTTTTAAGCTCCAAAGTTTCTGGTAATTTGGTACAGCAGCAATAGGAAATCAATACAGCAGCTGCTGCTTGGAGACGCTCCGTTGGCCAAGCCAAGATTTTCTCAGAATCGTGCCGCTATCTGAAGCTCTTCGCACCAATCTTTCCTTCCCTTTCTCCTTTCGCAGTTGTCAGACCCATCTCTCAGCCTAACGGCTCTCTCCCAAACTCCCACTTCCTTCCTCTTTATCCTCCAGAGCCAATTTCCCTAATAAATCTCTTGCACCTCTAATCCCATTTTGGCACGTGCTTCTTGGAGATCCTAAACTAAGAATTGCCGCCAACGCTACTCTCTCTCCTGCCTAAGGAAACTGGAGGTGTTAGCTGTCCCCACTCCCCAACCCCACTCCCCAGAGTAGATTCTCCACTGCCCCCTCTTCTTTGGCTCGGTAGCTTGCACTTCAAAGTCCCAGGTAGGTGCTGACTGGCCAAGCCTCGGGCACACGCCCCACTCTGGGGCAGGGGGCTGGGAAAGCCGGTGTCTGGCCTGTCTGACCTCTGTAGTAGAGGCGGGTGCTAGGTCTCACGGAGACTCATACGCCGGGGCTTCCCTAACCTTGCAGAGTGAGTCTGTGTGCTGCAGAGTACCCCAATGGCAAATGTCAATGCCAGTGTCCCTCCCTCAAGTAATCTGGACTCTGTTCTGTGTGACCAAGAGATGGTCAGTATTTTTTCCCTAGAACTTCTGAGGACTTGTAGGAGAATGCATGCAATAGCTCAGAGCTTCTATCTGGGCATGGCTACCGATCAACTCTTGTCATCTCCTGACCTCACCTTCTTGTTACTCATCTGTCCTATATGGACACCAATTCCTCCCTTTATTCTAACAACACAGCTGTCACCAGCCATAGAGGGTGACAAAAACTTTACTGAGGGTTTGGGAATAACATGAAGACTTGTACCACAAAAAAGGGAGAGAGAAAACTCTGTATCATGGTTCCCAGAGCCATTGGTCATAGCCCCGCCAAAGAAATCCCTTGCAAATAAACCCCACTCTTCCCCTCCTGCCCGCCACTGTGATGCTCAAGTCCATCTCTCCTCCACTCCACGTGCCCCCTTCTTCATCTCCACTCTCCCCTGGCCTGCTTCTCCCCTGGAAAAGCCATACAGTCTATTAGAGAAAAAAAAAACCTCTGGTGAGCAGCTTAGCTTTTCCCTGTCTTAATCTGTTTCTTCCAGAATAGAAGCATGGTCCTAGCTTTGTTCAACCAAAAAGCCTCTTACAGTGTTTCTCCAGTCAAAAGGATAGTCTCCCCGAAAATGAATTCTGTCTCGATCTCTAGGGTAATAGGTGCAAATTCTAGGTGGGTTTAAAAATAGCAATGTCAACAAAACAACAACAATAATAATAATAAAACAATAATAAAATAAAACAATAATAATAATAAAAATAGCAGTGTCCTTGTGATGGTTAATTTTAGCTGTCGACTTGACTGGTAAAGTGTTATTTCTGGGTGTGTCCGTGAGGCTGTTTCCAGAGCAGACTGGCATGTGAGTGGGTGGGCTGAGTGGGGAAGATCCATCTATAATGGGTGGGCACCATCCAGTCAGCTGGGCTCTGAGAGAACAAAAAAGGCACAGGAAAGGTGATTCCTTCTCTCTCTCCTAGACCTGGGACACTCCTCTCCTCCCACCCTTGGCCAACAGATATCCAGGCTCTCTGGCCTTCCAACTCCAGGACTTACACCAGTGGCTTCTTAGATTCTTAGGACTTTGGCCTGAGACTGAAAGTTACACCATTGGTCCCCCCTGCTCTGAGGCCTTCAGACTTGAACCGAGCCATGCTACCAGCATCCCAGGGTCTCCAGCCTGCAGGGGGCCTGTCAGTGGACTTCTCAGTCTCCATAATCGTGTGAGCCAATTTCCCTAATAAATCCCCTCTTACATACCTATCAATATTGATATCAATACTGACAATGATACAGATATACGTCCTATTGGTTCTGTCTCTCTGGATAACCCTGACTGATACAGTTCTGGAGCCTGCCTTATGACATTCCACCCCACTCTCAGACACATCCACACATACAGGTAGGTAGGTAGGTAGGTAGGTAGAGAGATAGATCAACAGATAGATGTAAATTGTGAGCTTTGTGTTCTAAGGACAACAACCTATTCCCACAGTGACTTACCACAGCACCCCCACTTTCCCATGTCTGTCTCCAGATTGTCACTCCCCCTCGGTCTCTGCTCATAGGTCAGGTGACCCACCATGTGGAAACACTCCCTGCAGATGATCCTGCATTTGGGGCTGTTGTGCTTTCTGGACGCCCAGGCTGCCCTGCCTCCGTCACAGGGCTGTGGTGTCTCAGGAGCCCTCACGCTGTTCCCCGTGACTGTCCCGGGGTTCATCTCACCAGACAGCAATGGTCTGGGAGTCTGGCCACATAATAGGTTGAGCTCCACTAAGATGCCCGACAGGGAAAGAAACGAGCAGAGTAGCTTTTAGGAACAAGCCACGAACGGGAGCAGGATAACTGCCCAAGGAGCCTCTGACCCTCTCCCCGAATCTCGCCTCTTTCTGTAGAGTGCTCTAAGTTCTGTCCTCACCACCCTTGTGGCATCTGTTCCCCACTCTCCCTCTACCACAGACATAGATAAAACACCACCCGAAAAGGGAGAGGGAAGAACTCATTGGAATTCTTCAGAGGTGAGTGGAGGTAAGAACCTGACTTAGATTCTTTCCTTTTACAAAGGAAGACTAACTTAAGGAATAAAAATTTCAATTTTTTCCCTCTTTTCCTTGGCCCAGTGAAGACTAAAATCTTCAAAATGGAATTTGGTTTACAAAAAAAAAAGGAAAGAAAGAAAACAGTAGAAAAATTAAAAAAAAAAAACAATTAAAAAAAATCTCTTAAGGCCAAATTTGCACTGTTTAGATCTCTAATAACTAAATTTTGATAAGTTGGTTGACTCAGACTAGGATTCTTTTTCTTCCAGTTCTGCCTTTTTGTTATTGTTTTTGTTTTCACATTTTCATTTGTTTACTGTCACGGACTTAGCATTTCTCCTCATTCCACTACATTCATTTCTACCAGTAGGCCAGCACCAATGCAAAAATGTGCCCTGGTAATAGTAGCTGCCATTTATTGGTCATTTACCACATCCAGGCACTTTATATAAGAAGGCTATAATGTGGTTAATAAAAATAATAACATAAGAATAATCATAGGTAACTTTGGGAATTATTTTCTACATAGAGCTTTTATCCTCATTTCATCCTCACAACCATCCTATGAGGTAGATATTATTAATATTATCACTATTTTAGGGATAAAATAAATACTATTAATTTCACTTAGAAGATAAGTAGATGAGGATCAGAGGTTAAAGCACAGTTATTAAGGGGCAGAGACAGGATTTGAACCAAGGTCTCTGATTTTTAAAATCCACCCTTTTTTAAAAAAGTGTTCCACTCTACCTAAGAATTAATGCACCTCCTTGCAACCAGATGACTCCTTCTCTTTTCTCTTGGATCTTTTGCAATGCAGAAATAGAATATGACAAATCCCACTGTAGGGTTAGGACAGCCCCATCCAAGGTTAGTTTCTCAACTTCACTCCCCTCTGAGGAACTCCAATTAGTCTTTTCCTCTCCCATTTTGGGTGGTCCTTTCTCTTCTTTTCTCTGGGAAAATTCCTGACTTACCAGAACATTTCACGCTATTACAACATTGTAGTAGCAACATCACAGAGGCAGAAGGAAGAAGAATGGCCTTCCCCAGAGGCCTGGGGGTGTGGAAATTCCTTGTTCACACGTGATCCTTTCTCCATTGTGCCTTGGATTCTTCATTTGTAAATGAGAGCGGAACTGTCTTGTAAGTTGCAGTAAGCGTTAGCGACAGGCAAATGAAGAGTAACTAGCACATAGAAGACCTGGGACAAATGGTAGCCACTAACTGTAGACTGATTTTCAGGCCCCTGTTTTGCTTCACCTTTGAGTTGAGGTGAAATTATAGATGGTGCTAATAAAACAGAGGAATAATTTGCATTTAGCTTTTGTGGATGGTTTAAATGTCATAGTCACTGGGAAGGTGGATCTGGCTGATTGTTCTTCGAATTCTCGGTTTGGGCTGGAGCTTTGTGTTACAACAGGAGGGAACTAGACAAGGTGAGCTGCCAAAACCCCTTCCCAACCCCCAGGCATATCATTAAATGGAATGTAGTGGACTTTGGCCAGCTCTTCTCCATCCTGGCTCTGAATGAGGGACTCTGGCAAGAATGGACACATGAGCTTTAACACGGACTTATTGTGCTACTTTTGGCTTTCCTTGTCATTATTTCCTACTCTAAATTCAACAAATCATTACTTCCTCTTTTATTATGTTTTAGTATGAGTGATTTAATGCCACAGATATTCAAAATAAGCCTGCACACGGCCTGTGTGTGAGGCACAGGGATGGGAGCTGCTCATACATTGTTTCCTTAATTCTTAGAATGGCATGGCAAGGTAGAGGCCCTATCTCAGAGATGGCTGGACTGAAGCTCAGAGAGTTTAAGTAACTTGCCCAAAGTCACACAGCTAACAAGTAGCAGAACCAGGATTGAAGCCTAGGTCTGCCTATTTTCAGAGTTTATGGACGGAATTGAAACATTTCTTAGTCTAATTTTCTTGGGGTTTTGCTTTGCTTTGTTTTATTCTGTTTGGCTTACTTTCTGCATCAGCCTAACACCTGCTTCAAGTCTAATTTAAGCAGTCACCTCTGCCTGGAAGCCCTCCTTGTCCCTGTAGACCAGGTCAGGCGGCCTCCTGCTGAGCTCCCATAGTGCCCTACGTGGAAGCTGGTCATAGCACTGACCACGCTTGATGAAGACCTGTCAGACTTCTCCTTCTAGACCAAGTGCTCTAGGACAGCATTCTTTACTTCCACAGCACTTGGTACTTAGCAGGGGCTCAGGGCAAATTTGTGGGCTTGAACTGCCAAATTGCAGCCACAGGTCAATATCTGAACTGAATACTTCTGCTAAAGTGGAAACTTTAAGATGCAGATAGGCCAACAATCTCCAAATTTTGTTTGCTAAGGAGTATGTGTGCACGTGTGTGTGTGTGTGTGTGTGTGTGATGGGAATATGCACCATGGGCTTTTTCTCTCCTCCTATAATACTTTCGTTTCCCATAGCCCATGGGAAGTTATTTCTTTCCATGAACCTCAGACATTCCTCTTCTCCCTTTAAATAACATCCCTCATTATACCTCTCCCCTTCTCTCCCTTATCTCCTTTACTTCAGGCAAGCTGAGAGCCCTAATTTTAATTAAACTCAGAATGGACTATCACATTGTTCATGTGAAATGAACAATCTAGCCCCGTTGTTCTTTGAAGATAATAGCATAGCTAGGTACGGACTGTTTACCCTGTGCAGGGACCAGTCTAAGCACTTTACTTACATTAACTCATTGACTCCTCACGATAACTTTATGAAATTGGTACTATTAGTAGGCACTATTAGTATCCCCATTTTATAGATGAGGAAACTGAGGTACAGACAGGAGACATAACTTGCCCAAGATCACGCAAGCAAGTTAGTGGTCAGTTCCAACAGCCAAACTAGGCAGGCTAGCTCACCACTGCTTACTACCTTTGTCATGGAATCAAGTCCATGAGGACACTGACCTTACTTCAGTTGTCTAAACTGGAAATTATAGAATCTTCAAATTAGAAGGAATCTTATAGTCTAATCTAACTCAACTTTCTACTCACTGCAAAATCGCTTCTAGAACTTTCCAGATCAATGAACATTTAAGCTCTCCACGAGTACTCCCAGTGACAGGGGAAAAACACTGTAATGTGGTTGTAAAATATAAACTGTTCCTGGATAAATTATTGCATAATAAAAACATGCCTAATGGCTATACTCCCCTAATATGTTCATTTGGTATTCATTTTTATATGCAAACTTATTTTGATAAAACTGTTTCCTTAAAAAAAGTTTTAGTATAATTTGTCTTGAGACGCCTAAATTTTTCTTTCATATCTCCTTATTAATGGGCTTATTTTCAGCGAGGAAAGTACAAACAAAGGTAAAAGAGAAAAAATCATCTCATTTGTTTATATTGTTGTCTGAGGGGTAAAAAATAAATACTAACAGTGGGTGAGTGATCTTTTTAATATTTTTATTTAATTTCCCACACATGCTTTTAAAAGCAACCATGGTGCTATTTTCTCCCACTATTTAAAAAATCTGTTTGAAATGAATTACTGGAAAAGTGAGGACATCATAAATTATGCTAAATAAGCAATTTATTTGATATTTAATCCCCAATTAAGATGAAAATATCAATTGCAGCTGTTTGTTAGGTACATTCTTAGTTTGTGTTTATGCCACAGCAGGAGAAAAATCCCAGAATCTCATAATTTTAGAGAGATTTCTAAATGCTTGTTACACAAAACTTGCAAGTGTAGCATCGTGGGAGACAATGCACCATCACAGCTAAGGTTTGGGTTCTGGGGTTGGACTGCTTGGGTTTAAGGCCTTCCAGTCCTCATCTCAAAACAATATTGAGAATATTCAACCTTCTTAGCATAATGCCTAGCATTTAGATGCCCAGTAAATGCTAATGGTATTATTTTCCTAGTCCAATGAAATCTTTGAAGTACAGGCAAAGCTTGGGACTGAGAATGAAGGATCAAAGCCTCGTAATCCAAAGCTTTTTAACTGTTTTCCCCAATTTACCCAAAAATAAAATTGAGGGATAAGATAACCCATGATTAACATACCAAACATCACCAACAGACAGACCAGAACACAAGGAAGAACAGGAAAATTATAGGCTAAGATGTGGCCAGGACACAGGTCAGGTAAGAAGGGGTTCACAGAAGCCAGAACTCCAATCCTGGACTCATCACATGGGCAGAAGCAGAAATACTTCCCAGGCTGAAGGTACCGAGAAACTGAGAAAGCTCTTTGCGCGTCCTTCCGTGTCATGGAGGAATGGCCCTGGACCAGGCTTCCAGTGACCTGGATTTTAGTCCTGGTTCTGCCCTCTGTTAGGTTTCAGGCGGGTCACCTTAATTTTCTGAGCCTCAGTTTTCTCATACTAATATATTAATATTTTTTTCTGCCCACCCTAGGGTTATTGAGATACTGTGTGGGAAAGTGCATTGAAACAAGGTTTCAGAGCACTGTCTATACAAATGCCACACTTTAGCACTTTTACTCCTGTCTTCTAATACAACTACTGATTTCCCAGGACTTAGCAACCAGAGGGTGGGAGGCAGGCAAAGGCAACTGGCCATATGTGATAAAAACAGGCACAGATTCTTTCTTCACCTTCCAAGCCCAGCGTAGGAATGAACACAAACACTAACAAAGCCTCATGCATTGATTTGAAAGGGTTCACTTCACCTTGCACTCTTCAGGAAGCACATACCCAGCACTTTTTCAGTGGGTGACTATGTGACATCAAATGCTCAGTTAAAAACATCCTTCCATATAAAAGGAAATTCGTCCTAGAAATGACTAGAATGGCAGAGTGAAAGCAAAGCAGTTTCTACACGTGCTTTAGTGCAAGGAAGCGGCAGTACAGTTTGCCATGTGTCCAGCGATATAATCAAAGTGAACAGGTAATCAGATATTATGCAATAACAGATTGTTGCCTTTTCTTGTTTCCAATTCTCTAAAATGTCTCTATGTTAAATTTGTCAATATAAAAATTTCCCTAAGGTGAATGAGGCATTCTGTCATTTTTGGTGATTAAATGTGGCATTTTCTCCATCTTAATGAAACCATTATTTTTTGTTAGACTGAGTGATTTTATTAATTAAAAAGAATGGCAGGAGAGTGGCAGCATGGTCGCAGAGTTCTCAGAGAGTCATAGCGTTGTAGATCCAGAAAGGGCCTGACCACAGCCAGGCTGGGACGCTCCGTTTACATAAAAGTCTCCATCTAGAAGTCAAAAAGCTGGGCTTTGATAATATCTCAGCCATTAAATAGCTGTGTAACCCTGCACAAGTCTCAGATTTTCTTTGGCTCAGTTTATTGGTCAAACAAGGCATCTTTAATTCCATGATATTATACTTTATATTAAGTTTACTATGTTGGCATCTCCTTATATATTTTTTAGCTGATAATATGTTCTAGCACAGCATGGTTTTCTTTCTACTTTTGACAATTTTGACAACCAGTGGGGTGGCGGGGGTGGGGGGAGGCTGGCTGTATTTGAATTCTCTGCTATTGGGAAAAGGATAGTTTTTCTTAATAGGCTGTAAATACCCCCAGGGTGGGGTCTGAGGTTGATTATTTTCTGTCTCCCATGGTGCCTTTAACCTACTACTAGAAGGGAGTGATGAGCTTTAGAATTTCCCTCTTGTATGTTTCCATGTATTTTGGATGGAAGCATCCTGCCCTGAAACACCATTAGGGAAAAAGTCCTAATGTACTATGGGCTTCCAGTGCAGTGAACGTTGTGTTGCCCAATATCAATTTATTAATGCTCACTAGCATAAAAACACATGTAGTATGCATGCACACACAGCGTTCACATATAGTTTTTGAAAAAAGCATTTGGGGTTTCCCACCACGTGATGCTTTGGGTTAGTGCATTCCATCATTAATTTGTGTTCAGAGCAATATTTCCCAAAGCTACTTCTTCAGCAACATGAATGTTGACATGCCAGTCAAAAGGGATAATGTAAATATAGCCATTCAGAATATTCTGGATGTCCTATTTTATGATGTGGAATGTGCAAAATATCTGAGACATAACAGACATTACAATTTCTCAAGGGAGTCATACTGGAAAAGTTAACAAATGCTCAACTTGGACTTGCCCTGCATCTCAGCTGTAAGACCGATCGTGTCATTATCTTGAAGTCTGTGCTCCAGAGGGGCTATTTTAAAGATCCAGCTGAGGTTCCCACTTCCGTTTTCTCATTTCTGTCCCGCAGGTTCACCCACTACTACGGGAGCATGTGGCTTCCTGCACTGGGGGCAACACAGGGAGACCGTGACGCGCAAGCTTCTCAACATGTGTGATTCATTTTCCTCCCCTAATGACTCAAGAAGAGATTTTTAGAATTCAATCTGAGTCTCAGTAATTCAATTTGTAGAAAAAAGCAGGCAAAGCCTTAATTCTATCATAATTAGTTTCATGTGCGAATGCACTAATTGTTTTGTTAGGAAATATATTAGGTAAACAGCATGTGGACGTGGTGGATAAGGACTACAAAAGAATCTCCTAGAAGGTCGACGGCTGTTCTCCTGGGTAGACCCGGGAGTGTCTTCATTAAGGCAGGCAGTTTGGAGCAACCTGATCTCCCGTCTACGTGCTGGAACTTGAAAGTTGTCCACACTCAACATTTCTGTCTCTTCTTAAGCAAGCAAAGACTGGTTTTTCATGCCCTACCCATGCACATCTTTATGAAAATGTAAGCTTTTCACTCACTTTTGGGGCTCCACAGAAAAAGTCAGCTTTCTCCTGTTAGTAAGTAAACCAGCTGTTGTAATTTTTCAATTGGGTTGCAATTGCTTTTCGTGTGAGCTGCTTGACCATCTCTTCTTTGTTTTCAAAAACTTGGCCAGTGCTTTCAGCAACCACTGTAAAGTTGGTCAAATGTCCACACTACTTCTTCAGGTTCTGACCCTTGAACTAGGTGGTAGAAGATTTTCTACAGACATAGCAAGCATGTCTGGATTGTGTAATTTCATCCTTGCAAATAGACTGTATTACCAATTCAAGAAACAGCTATAGCTTCTATGGCTCCTCTAGTTTATAAATAGTGTTGACCATTATTTCCTAAAGAAAAGTCACGAAGCCTTTCCTGAAACACTAGTCTTGTGCTAACTGAGGAACTGGCTAAAAAGGGAGTGTGTGTGTGTGTGTGTGTGTGTGGTGGCAGGGTAGGGTGGCAGGGTAGGGAGGGTAGGGAGGCGGGGGTGAGGTCCCTGCTTTTATAAATCTGGTTAGCCTGTTTTGGCTGTCTTTCATGTTAGCTTTATTCTTCCCTTTGGACATTTTTTTCCAGTCACTTTTGGCCTTTTCATTTTAAAGGAAGCAGAGAAAGATCTACCCAAGCAGGAGAGGAATATAGTTGCCCACAAATTGACTAATGTGTTCTCTTTCTCTATGTTGTACAACAGTGTTGCCCCTGTATTCCACAGTCGGAATTGGAGTCCCTAAGTTACAAAAAATGGCAAAACGGATACATTTTAAAGACAAAGAATCAACATTGGTGGGAAAATGTCTAAAGACATAGGCAGCCTCAGGTCTGACCTGACCTATGATAATCAGTTACTGGGAAGAAAGTAATTATTAAGGCAGGGGAGGGGACAGTCACCCCCGCCCCAAAATCCTGACGGTAACAAGTAGCCCAGGTCCCAGGCCATCCTAAATGATAAGTCATTGACTTTCAGGAAGGCCTGAGTAAAATATATAAGAAGTGGCTTTCCTCTTTGAGCAACACATAGGCTACAGCTGGCTGTGAGGCCAGGCCGAGGGGCCTGCCGGTTAGGGGTGAGGATGCCCACAGTGAGGAAGGAGGTGGGCCAGCCCATGGGAGGAGGCCGCCCCCTGGTTGTAGGCATGAGAGAAAGATGGCCCTACTCCATCAATGGCCCTCACTTGTCCTTTTAGTGCTTTAAATATGAGCCGGGCCCTGTACTGAATTTTTTCACATATATTATTTTTTTAAATTATTAATTTGAAAGGGTCTCGCTCCGTCGCTGGGTCACCTTGGCTAGAGTGCAGCGGCATGATCACAGCTCACTGCAACATCAAACTCCTGGGCTCAAGCGATCCTCCTGCCTCAACCTTCTGAGTAGCTGGGACTACAAGCACATTCCACCATGCCCGGCTAAGAGTCTTGCTCTTGCTCAGGCTGGTCTTGAACTCCTGGCCTCAAGAAATCTTCTTGCTTCGTCCTCACAAAGTGCTAGGGTTACAGGTATGAGCCACCGACCCCGCCATAGATTACTTTTAATAATCCTTAGGCATAAAGTACTATTATTATCCTCTTGAGAAAACTGAGGCCCAGAGAGATGAAGCCACTTACTCAGGATGCACAATGAGATAGCAGAGTGAAATTCAATTCCATGTTTTTCTCACTAGAAGACCCTGCTCTGCTCCGCCACATCTTACTGTTGTTTATACCACTTGTGTTTGGTGTCTGAACCCCTTATGGACTTCCAAAGACCTTATTCCTCCATCCGTCTATTTCTCTGTTGCCTGTTTCTTAAAACTTCCACTCTCGGGGATGGGAGGTGGAGGAAGGAAACGAGCTACTGACTTCCCCTCCCCCACTTGCATACCTGTTCCATTTTCCCACATACGAGTTCATTTAAGTCTTAACTACCCACCCCTACACCCATCCCCACACCCTAACAAGAATATTTCAACGTCAGGATCTGCTACAGCATAAGGATTTTGTCCACAGCACTAAATTTAGACAGGGTCACCCAAATTAACCAAGTTGCCTAAAGCCTTGATTGGGCAGATAACTTCAGTGGCAAATGCTTCCTTTCTGCTCTCAGTCCCTACCTCTCTCCCCACACTAATGGGTCTTCCTTCAGAAAGCGTCCTGCTCAATTATCCCTTTGACGTCCAAAGCGATGCTTCAGTCCAGATGGAGCAGACAAGGAAGAGAGGCTTTTCAGGACAATTCTTAAAAATACACACAGAATAGTACAGGGACCAGGCATTCTCCTACATGGCTGTCAAGTATGCAGAATGAAAAGATCTCTCTACCAATTTGATGATGTATTTTGAAAATCTGGACAGTATTTACAATATTTATGTTCTTTCATCAAACAATACTGCATCTAGAAATGTATCCTAACTCAATAACCATAGACATGTCCAAATATTTGGATGCACAGTAATGTTCATCACAAAACTGGCTTATAATAGTGAAAAATCTGGAACAATCGAAGTGTCAGTGATAGGGGCTTGTCTGTGTAAATGGTAACACATCCATACATTATAATATTACACAGTCATAGAAAGGGGTTTTATAGAAAATACTTCACGATTCGAAGAAATGATCATGAAATATTAAGCAAATAATATTTCAAGAAAGTTCTGTTCATTGTGGTATCTACTAGTCACATGTGGCTATTTAAATTTTAATTGATTATAATTAAATAAAATGAAAAATTTAGTTCCTTGGTCATACAAGGCACATTTCAAGCACTCACTAGTTATATTGGACAGTGAAGATACAGAACACTTCCATCATCTGCAGAATTGAGGTCCCTAATATAGAATGCGATGTCATTTTTTCCAATGTACGTGTACACACAGAAAAAATATTAGAAGGAGATATGCCAGATGAAATGATGATAGTCTTTGGTAGGTGGGATTAGTTAGATAAGAAGTAGGCGAACTTTTTCTGTAAAGGGCCAGATAGTAAGTATTTTAGACTGTGAGCCATATGGTCAGTGTCGAAACTACGCTACTCTGCCGTTACAGCACGAACGCAGCCATGGGCAGCACAGAAGTGAGTGGGCATGACCACGTTCCAATAAAACTTTATAGACAAAAATAGGTACTGGGCTGAATTTGGCCCACAGGCCATAATTGGCTGACCCCTGGGTTAGATAATTAAGAGTGAGGGGT
>VBSM01000483.1:10351184-10454835 GCA_008086735.1 Cheirogaleus medius
TAGAGACGGGGTCTCACTCTTGCTCAGGCTGGTTTCAAACTCCTGAGCTCAAACAATTCTCCCACCTCTGCCTCCCGGAGTGCTAGGATTACAGGCATGAGCCACTGCGCCCAGCCTAGGTCATTTTTTAATGATAAGAACTAACATATATTCTGTATTCAACCATATGACAGGTAATAGTTGAAGGGCTTGATAGGAATTATCACCACACCTCACAGAGGCAGTGCTATTAATTCTCCACCTCACAGATAAGGAAACTGAGGGGTAAATTTATCAGTTACTCAGTTTCAGTCTTCAGGAGTCAGGGAGGGCCCAGTTGCCATAAGAGTGAGTTGGGGCCGGGGAGGTCTCACCCACCTCCATGTTCACTCCTTCCACTGGACAAGAGTTTGCTTTTCCCCTCTGCCAGGGCAAGTGTGGTGTGGTGTACCTGCTGCTCTCCAGCCGGGTGACCTGTTGTCAGTTTTAATGACTGCATTAAATAAACATTATAATTCCCTACATCATACTTCCTCACGGTGTCTGCTTCTCCCTTTTCCCCTAAATTCGAACCTGCCAGCTGGACACAAGACACAACCCCTTCAGGGTTTTCCCAAAAGACCTACTCACGCTAAGCATATCACATATTGAGAAACAGTACAGATTTGATGGGCCCCCGAGGAGGTCCCTTTCTGCCCTCTCACTAGCATGTCATCCTCTCCTTCTAGCACCTTCTCCACAGGCCCACCCACCCCCATCACCCACCCCAGATCCCTTGTCACCAAGCAGAGCTCTGGGATGAGTGGTCCCATTCCTGCTCAGGGGAAAGCCCTCATAAAAAAGTGTCTCATGGGCTCAGCAAAACCCTCCTCAAAGATGAGATTCTCATACCAACTGCAACAGAAATAACATTTCCACTGTATCATTCTACTCAGGAACTGATTTTTAAATTAATTATCACCTGAACTTTGACTATAGAGGCATTACCTAAGAATTACACACATTGGCCCCTAGTTAATTTTAAGATGTCTGAAGTGGAATTCTATAAATCAAACTTAAAGTCTAATAATCTGACGATAATGAAGAATCATTAATGAAATATCAATGACTCAATGGAGATTAGCTTTGTAGAGACGGAGAAGATTGCAACACTAAAACCAGTGAGGGTTCCAAGGTCCAGAGGACTGAAATGTTGTGTCTCTGGGCACCGACAAGCATCCTGAGTCACGACACAATCAGACAGATATTCCTTCCCACATACCACAGGCATCTCTTACTATTTAAGGCTCCAACGTACAAAGGAAAGAATCAGCAGTTAATTTTCTGAAGGCAAGGAATAATTTCCTTGTAAGTTCCTTTATATTTCCTCTTCATTTCTTGACCTTGTAAATCTCTTATCTGCATTTCTGCTTTATTCCAAGGTTGTTAGATTGTTTCCTTTTCCCATCATTTCTAATGTTGGAGCTATAGCACCCGATGTCCTTTATCTCCATCTAAGTCCCCACCGAAAGCTGTTCATCTACAGGTCAAGTGCAATCTGCTCCTTCTTGATGTTACAGCTTGGTAGGAATCTGGCTACAGCTCTGTGTAGTACAATGAATGGATCACAGCACGGCTGTCTGGTCATTCTTGCTCTCTGCTGGCTGGTTTTAAAATTGGCAAGGCTGTACTGATTGAGGAGATTGAAGGCAATGAGCTGAATCGACTGGTTTTACTGCACTATAATGTGAGTCAAATGTCTAAACATGGCCTGCACCTTCTCTTTCTTTATAACCTTCCTTAACATCTGGATATAAAACCAACTACTTTCTTTGCCTCATATCTCTCTCCTCGCTATTTCCATAAAAATGCTCTACCAAATCCTAAATACCTTTTTATATTATTGCTTAGATCCCTTAAAAACATGCTCTTGACAAAGTGAAAATACTAATCCAAAGTGAGTCTAGAAAAAAAATATAATTTCAATTTAGCCTTGTTTTTGTGAACTAGAATAGGGAGACATCAGGAGTATTGTCAGGACCTCAAATGTTAACAATTATATCAAATCATAATCTTTTAATGCTTTATTTTTGAGGTGTTTATTTAGCTCACATTTCCATGTTAGCAATGCTAGCCTTAACTTTGATAATTTGACCTTGGCCATGGTTGCTCTAGCAGCATTTGGTGATCCCAGTCAGCTACTGAACCTGGCCTTGGTTTGTGTTCAATTATCTTCCCATATGTCTACTCTTCCTCCTGGTCCACTTGTGCTCAATGTTTCTCATACTTGTCACACTAGCTGTTTAAGGCTAAAAAACTTGGTGAACATACCCATGGTATTTTTGGTTGACGTAACTACTTAGGCCTGTGTAAAATGTTCATATAGGAATAATCTAATTTTAAAATAATATTTAAAATCACTTTTAACAAGCAACCAAGCTTAATTGTTCTACAGCGCCATCTAGTGACATTGATTGTTGCACCCAGCATCCCAATCCATCATAAACCCCTTGGAAACAATGTTTTCCTTGGATTTTTTAGGCCCTAAATGGACAGATCTACATTTTCATAAGTTCCCACAATGCTTAATAAATACAATATATCTGACTATAGTCAATGAAACGAGACTTAGTCTCATATCAAAGATATAATACCTTTTCTTATTTCAAAATTTTATTAAAATTCTTCATTGTTGCTAATCTTTTTCTCTCAACTTGAGCATACTTTTTTATGCCCACTCATCTCTTAGTTTTCACATCAGATCATATGTAGCACTTATGGGTGTTGACTATGTACCAGGCACTGGCTCAAGTGCTTTATTTAACATGTATTAACTACATTGGTTTTCACAATGACCCAGCAAAATTGTTGCTATTAGTATCCACAATTTATATCTGTAAAAAAGCGAAGGACAAAGAGTGCTTCAAGTTACACAGCTAGCAAATACTTATCTTTCTGAGTAAGTGTTCCTTTTACTTTATTAACTCCCCTTTGTGAAGCTTATTTCCAGGAAATAAGAAAAGGTATTAGGAAGGCTATTAAGTTTTTCAGTAATTCATGAAATCAAACACTATTACCCTAAAAAGTTAAATTGATCTTGCCTCTCTGAGGTCAGATTAGAGTGAATAAGGGCTCTTTCTATAGCCATGAAGGAGGCTATAGTGAGAGATCTTTTATAACTTGAAACTAAGGTAATCTCTTGTCTGGAACTCCGGCCTGGAAGAATTAGCCATCTGTAGCTATCACCCAAAGATTATAATGTATGGCTGATGATAAGAGGAAATACTCAAGATTCATCAAAATAATAAGATTATAATGTGGTGGATATAGGACATATCTCTTCATACCTGGTAAAAACCTAAGAAAATTAAAACACATTGACTGTGTTATACCCTGCCCAAACAGCAAGAAGATAGTCATAACAGAACTTGGAAAACAGGCCAAGAATTGGATTGTGATTATCCAGAGCTACACAAGAGTTATGAAATTTGGAACCCATAGACATTTTCCTTAAACAAAGAGGCATGCTCTGTGTTTTTTTTTAAATTTCAGCATATAATGGGGGTACAAATATTACGGTTATGTATATTGCCCATGCCCCCCTCCCCCCTCGAGGCAGAGCCTCAAGCATGACCATCCCCCATAAGTTGCACATCTCACTCATTATGTTTGTATATACCCATCCCCTCCTCCCCCCTCCCACCCGCCCAACACCCGACAAATGTTATTCCTATATGTCCACTCAGGTGTTGATCCGTTAATACCAATTTGCTGGTGAGTACATGTGGTGCTTGTTTTTCCATTCTTGGAGTGTTTTGACAGGGATTGTTTATTAGATTCTCTTTGGCTCGAATGACATGTTTTTCAAGACTGTCTACCTTTCTTTGAACTAATTTCATGCTGACTGACTTAGCAACTGTGCCAGTTATCAATTCATCACCTCTCAGCTCCAAATCCACCCTTTATTACCTACTTTGTGAGAATGGAGCTGGACCCTGTAAATATTTCTTCTTCGCCATCTAGCATGACGGCATGCATGTGAGTAGAGAGTGCGGGGAGTCACTAGAGGAGGAAGGGGTTTCTCTTCCTGATTCTGGCCTGTTCTTGTCTCCAAATTCCTTCAGTGTGTGTGTGGCTTCTCCACCACCAGGCTCCTGCAGTGTGTAGCAGCCAAGAGCACCCAGTGGCCAGTTGCTTCCTCTGGCATCTCCTGAGTGACTTTGAAGTCAATTCCAAGGTGTGGCACTGACCTGTGGATAGCTTCCCTGACTCCCCAGAGAATAGGCTTCCAGCAAGTGAGGCACCTCAGTGGCTTGTTAGCCATCCAGTGAGCCATGGCTGCCCCCTCTCCAATAACATATGTTTCTTCTTTGTGTGCTCTATCTCAGCCTTGGGAGTAATGGCTGCTGTTTATACCTGTTATTCTGTGTTCTGTAGAGTTATGTATATGTGTCACTAGGCAATCCCTTATTACTCCAGTGTTCTCTTATTGTAACTAATTCTTTGTATTAAACATACCCTGTTGAATTACTGTGTTTGGTTTTCTCCGGCATAGTGCTGTTATCATTGTGTCTGATGCAGCGAACATCTTTATGAAATTTACTCAACTTCCCAGAAAGCAAGATTCTTTAAAAGAGCGGTCCCTTAATATGGGGCATAAACAATCTGTTCATGATATAGTAATATTTACCCTAATTAGGAAATTGGAATACCATTTTTTACATCAATCCCTTGTAAGTTTGGTTATTTGCTGCCATCCCTCAGCCCAGTCAAATCTGGATGTGCAAACAGAACCAATTCTAGACCTGAAAATCTGAGTACAGACTTGGTGATCTTACCAGGACACCACCACTGAGTTAGACCTTTGTCGGCAGCCATCTGGCTTCTCTCCATAACAGCTCTGCTTCACCTCTTGAAATTGCAATGCTTAGTGCTACTTTGCTACATTAGGAATGATATAAATTTACCAAAATGGAAAGTTTTAGTGATCCAGGAAAGACCTTATCTTCTGGTTCATTTGCTTTGTGGTCAGCAGCACAGGTTAGAATAATACGGTGGTTACTGACAATGAACTTGACCTACTAATGGGTCACAAGCCAGTAGCCATCAATGTGCCATGAAAACAAGCTGCAGACATCTCTGAACACTTACCATTTCATTTCATACACTAGAATTATTCTTCTACACAAGGCAGAGATAAAATCTTAATACTCAATCCCCAAAGACTTACCATCTGAATCACAAAGGGCAAGAAATTAGATGTTGGTCAAAAAGACATTTCTACTTTGAATTTTCAGTGTAAACTTGTCTTTAATCTATTGCTGCTGGTTTCAAATGAAAGAGTCAAAAATAGACCTTGACCATATAAGGTCAAGAACTTGATCTCCAAATCACATTTTTAAACAACTGCCCAGCATTGCTTACATCAAAGGCACTCTATTCAGATCTGGAGCAAAGCATTTGGAATAGTATACTGTTTTACCATAATTATAGAATTTAATCATATACAATACAGTGATAAAGGAGAGCATTCATCCATGGAAAGGGATGATTTTTTTCTGCTCCTCTTCCTTGTGCATTGCCCATCATTGTTAAGAGAATCACAGACCCTTAAAACTAAAAAGAACTCATGAACTTCCCCTTGATTTCACACATACATATTAATAGAAGGACCTTTAGGGGTTCACCCACTTTACACTTCCAACCAAAGCAATGAAACTCAAGATGGTCTTCAAAACTGTCCAGTACTTATTTTTCTCTTCACGCTTAGTAAGCTCATTCTCAGAGCTGCAAAAAATGCACAAACTCTGCACCCCAGACATGTCTACTGAAGGAAAGATGGTGTGTTTCATGAAACACAGGCATTCATCCTAATTCTGACTAGTGTTGCTTCATATTACCTTTTTAAATACAGAAAGCTGTACAACTTACATATTGATCTATCTTTAAAATTAGATTTGATTGTTTAGTATGTCTATTTGCTAGTCAATTTTGATCTTTTGGGTAACTTCTGAAGATCAATAACCTTATTTGTTCCATGTCGGTTCTTATTATTATAGTTTTATTCTCTTTATTTCCATGTTATTGGGAGGTATCCCACTGAATAATCATATATATTATCTATATTATTGACTTTGATTCTCTAAAATCTATCACTTATTTGTGTAGTGAAGTAAGAATGGGCTTCACCCATGTGGTTAGATTGTGGGGAATTGCAGAGAGTAGGGACTCTTCCGTGCCATTTAGGGGCCTTTTCTGTTCTTTACTTTGACACTTGCTTTCAGAACCGCCATAGACATGCATGATTGTCCATGTGAATGACACCCTCTGGAGTTGTGCGTACACAACCTACATGGCAGTCCTTGATGATCTAGTCTTCTTTCTTCCTATTCTCTCCATCTCTTCCTCCTTTGTGGGCTAAGCTTAGTTATAAGAGGCTCTGAGCTTCAGTCTAGAGACATACAACATAGAATTGAAGACAACTAATTTGGGCAGCTGGATATTCAGTAGACATTGTATCCACAAAGCAGCAGAGATCTTTTAGTATTTTTTACCTTTTATTGCTGCTGACTTTTGCATTTTTCTTTAACAAATTCCCTAGCATGAAAAAAAGAAAAAGGAAAAATGGAGTAGATACTAGAATCTATTATCTTTTCTGCTGGTTCAAATGGCAATTGATAAAAATGAAAAACTATTCATCCAGATGAAGTATCTGGATTTTCCTGAGCTTTCTGACATCTCCATATCAAAGATAATTGAAAGCTGACCACACACAAAACTTCTCATTATAACGATATGAAAGATTACATAAAAATGAATGCAGCTGGGCATAGTGGGTAGTGGGGCACAGCTATTTGGGAGGCTGAGGTAAGAGGATTGCTTGAGCTCAGGAATTCGAGACTAGCCTGGACAACATAGTGAGATCTCATCAGAAAAAAAAAAAAGAAAGAAAAGAAAAGAAAGAAAAAAGAACACATACACCAGGAGAATTCAGCTGACAAGCACTTTCTCAATATGAAAACTTTAATTGATTTCTGGTTTTGTTGCAATATAATTCTTTCGAGCCTGTAAGTGAAGAATGTTTCATGTTTGCACGAAATTAAACGGAGCACTTTCCTATACTCCAAAAGGTTAGCCTCTACTCTAAAGTACTTTTAAATTATTGCTTATGTGTTCATGTATGCACAAGCACATTTAAAACTTGAGACAGGTAGAGGTTAAGAAGGAAAGAAAGGCCAAGATAAGGCAAATTGGAAGATTATGCTGTCTACTTGCAAGTATCCAGAGCTTTCCTTTAATTTAGACAAAGATGTGAAGTTTGAACCAATGTTACCAAATAGTATTGGTGCAAGAAAGGAGACTAGCATGGTTTTGTACGCTGGGTGCTGCGTGCTTTATATGAGCACCATTGGAATTCACAATATTCCCAAGAGGTAGGTATCGATGGGAAAAAATAAATAAAAGCAGATTAATGAGGTTAAGTAACTTTCCCAAGGATCTATAGCTAGTTAGTAATGGGAACTCAATTGGGACCTACGCCTCTCTAAGTCCCAGGTCCATATGCCTTTTAAACATTGTTTGCTTATGTGTTGGTTCATTATGAAAACTGAAAACATAAAGAATAGAAATATATCAAATTACTATATACCACTACCCCTTTAGTAGATGTTACTATTTTGCCATATTTATCTCAGATCCTTTTAGATTAAGAATAAAATGTTACAGGCCAGGTTTGGTGGCTCATGCCTGTAATCCCAGCACTTTGGGAGGCTGAAGCAGGAGGATTGCTTGAGGCCAGGAGTTCAAGACCAGCCTGGGCAACATAGCAAGACCCTGTCTCTACAAAAAATTTAAAAATTAGCTAGGTGTGGTGGCACACATGTGTAGTCCTAGCTACCTGGGAGGCTGAGCAAGGAAGATTGCTTGAGCACGGGAGTTGGAGGTTGCAGTGAGCTGTGATCACGCCTTTGCACTTCAGCCTGGGTGACAGAGTGAGACCCTCTCTCAAAGAAAAAAAAAAAAGAATAAAATGTTACAGACAAAATTAAAGTCACCTATCCTGTCCGTCTTCCTCCTCTAAATCAAACACTAGCCTGAAATCCAGGTGCTTCCTTCTCATTCACGCCATCATATTTTATATATATTTCATTCCTATGAATGCAAATATAAGAAAATATGATCTACTGATTATTTTACCTTCTTACATGAAAGGTATCATTATGTATGCTTTTTGTAGCTTTATTTTTATACTTGAATTATATTTATAAGATTTATTCATGTTGATAGAGCCATGACATGTAGTCCTTATTTGCTCTTTTTAACTGCTGTTTATTATTTTATTGTTTGATTATTCCATAGTGTCTTTCTCCATTTCCTAATGGTGGTTATTTAAATTTTTTAAATGTTGCCTTTATAAATAATGCAACAATAAATATTCTTTCTGCAGATCCCCTTGTGAGCAAGAATTTCTCTGGGAAATATTTCTAGAAGTGGAACTTCTGGGTCCTAGGATATGTGCATTGCTATGGATCAAATCGTGTCCCCCATCCCCCAAATTCTCATGTTGAAGCCCTAACCCCCAATGTGACTGCATTCAGAGATAGGGCCTATGAGGAGGAAATTAAGGTTAAATGAAGTCATAAGGGTGGGGCCCATTCAAAGATTAGTGTCCTTATAAGAGAAGACACATTCTCTCTCTCTCTCTCTCTCTCTCTCTCTCTCTCTCTCTCTCAGTGCACTCAGAGAAAAGGCCAAAATGGCCATTGACAAGCCAGGAAGAGAGCCCTTATCAGAAACCAAACCCCACTGGAACCTTGATCTTGAACTTTCAGCCTCCAGAACTGTGAGAAAATAAAATTCTGTTGTTTAGGACACTCAGCCTGTGGCATTCTGTTACGGCAGCCTGCGCAAACTAAAACATGCATTTTCAAATTTTTTGATGCTGCCAAGTTGTTTCCCAAAATGTACTGACTCCCACCCTACCAGCAGTGAAGATAGTTCTTGTGAGCTCCATGCCTCACCAGTGCTTGGCCTGCCCACAACCTTGAGGCTGTGCCAAGCCAAAGGCTCTGTGTCCTTGAATTACATCCCCTATTCAAGATGTGCAGGATGCTACTGAATAATGATGTGCTGTAATTTTAGCTAAACTGGAAGCCTGAGAAGTGTTTGGAAGGATTTATGTCTCTAGCCTCTTATATACACCAATTGTTCACAGTTTAACTTCTTTAAAATAAAAATAACAAACCACATAACTTGTTTTAGCTACCAGATATGTCTCTTTAGAATTTTTATCATACATTTTTAACTGGAGATGTTTTACACTGTGATTAACTCTCTTATTTAATTAACTTTTCTTTTCAAACTGTACGACTATTAGTTATTTGGGGGATTTTGTTATTTTGTTGTTTTTTTTCTCCAGTCTTTATTAAATGTGATCTGCAAAAGTAACTTTAACACAGGTCATTGGAGGAAAAAAATGTAGGTTCTCCTACTTAAATTTTACTTACTACTTATCTATGTAATACTAATATTTATTCAATAATTATGTAAATAGTAATTAAAATACTCAAAATGACCAGTAATAAAGCTTACTCAAGTGAGGGTGGATTTGAAACTCGGTCTCTATTCTAATACAGGCAAACCTCATTTTATTGCACTTTGCAGATACTGTGTTTTTTACAAACTGAGGGTTTGTGGCAACCCTGTGTCAAGCAAGTGTTTCAACACCATGTTTCCAACAGCATGTGCTCACTTCATGTCTCTGTGTCACATTTGGGTAATTCTCACAATATTTCCAACTTTTATTATTATTGTTATTATATATGTTATGGTGATCTGTGATCAGTGGTCTTTGATGTTACCATTTTAATTATTCTGGAGCACCATGAAGCATGCCCATAGAAGATGGCAAACTTAACTGATAAATGTCATTCATGACCAATCAGCCATTCCCCCATCTCTCTGCCTCTCCTTGGGCCTCCCAATTTCCTGAGACACAACAATATTGAAAGTAGGCCACTTAGTAACCTCCCAATGGCCTCTAAATGTTCAAGTAAAAGGAAAAGTTACACATCTCTCACTTTAAATCAAAAGCTAGAAATGATTAAGCTTAGTAAAGAAGACATATCAAAAGCCAAAAGAGGCCAAAAACTAGGCCTCTTGCACTAGTTAGTCATGTTGTAAACGCAAAGAAAAAATTCTTGAAGAAAATTAAAAGTGCTACACCAGTGAACACACAAATGATAAGAAAGTGAAACAGGCTATTTACTGATATGGAGAAAGTTTTAGTGTTCTGGTTGGAAGATCAAACTAGCCACAATATTTCCTTAAGACAAAGCCTAATCTAGAGCAAGGCCCTAACTCTTCAATTCTAGGAAGACTGAGAGAGGTAGGGAAGCTATAGAAGAAAAGTTGGAAGTTAGCAGAGGCTGGTTCATGAGGTATAAGGAAAGAAGCCATCTCCACAACATAAAAGTGCTGATGGAGAAGCTGCAGCAAGTTATCCAGAAGATCAAGCTAAGAAAATTGATGAAGGTGGCTACACTAAACAACAGATTTTAAATGTAGATAAAACAGCCTGTTATTGGAAGAAGACACCATTTAGGACTTTCATAGCTAAAGAGGAGAAATCAATGAGTGGCTTCAAAGCTTCAAAGAACAGGCTGACTCTCTTGTTAGGGGCTAAAGCAACTAGTGATTTTAAGTTGAAGCCAAAAATGCTCATTTACCATTCCGAAAATCCTAGAGCCCTTAAAATTGTACCAAATCTACTCTGCCTGTGGAATTACAAAGCCTAGGTGACCACACATCTGTTTTCAGCATGGTTTACTAAATAGTTTAGCCCACTTTTGTAACCTACTGCTTAGAAGAGATTCCTTGCAAAATATTACTGTTCATTAAAAATGCACAACTCACTCAGAGTATCTCTGGTGGAGTCGTATAAGGAGATTAATGTTGTTTTCATGCCTGCTAACACAACTTCCATTCTGTATCCCATGGATCAAGGAATAATTTTGACCTTCAAGTCTTATTATATAAGAAATATGTTTCCTAAGGGTATATCTGCCATAGACAGTGATTCCACTGATAGATTTGGGCAGTAAATTGAAAACCTTCTGAAAAGCATTTACCATTCTAAATGCCATTAAGAACATTCATGATTCATGGGAGGAGGTCAAAATATCAACATTAACAGGAGTTTGAAAAAAGTTGATTCCAACCCTCATGGAAGACTTTGAGGGGTTCAAGACTTCAGTGGAGGAAGTCACTGCAGATGTGGTGGAAATAGCAAGAGAACTAGAATTTGAAGTAGAGCATGAAAATGTGACTGAATTGCTGCAATCTAATGAAACTTGAACGGATGAAGAGTTGCTTCTTATGGATGAGCAAAGAAGTGGTTTCTTGAGATGGAATCTACTCTTGGTGAAGATACTCTAAACATGACAACAAAGGATTTAGAACATTACATAAACTTAATAGAGAAAGCAGGGTTTAAGAGGATTTGTTCCAGTTTTGAAAGAAGTTCTACTGTGGGTAAGATGCTACCAAATAGCATCAGATGCTACAGAGAAATCTTTTGTAAAAGCAACAGTCGATCAATATGGCAAACTTCATTGTTGTCCTATTTTAAGAAATTGCCACAGCCACCTCAACCTTCAGCAACCATCACCCTGATCAGTCAGCAGCCATCAACATCAAGGCAAGATCCTCCACCAGCAAAAAGACTATGACTTGCCGAAGGGGCAGATAACTGTTTATATTTTTTAGCAATAAAGTATTTTTAAATTAAGATATGTACATTTTTTAGACATAATGCTATGGCACACTCTATAGTATAGTACATGCATAACTTTAAAAATTGTTTTTTATTTATGCATATTGTTTTTATTTATGCATATTTATTTATACATATTTATGGGGTACACGTGGCATTTTGTTATATGCATAGAATGTGTAATGATCAAGTCAGGATATTTTAGGTATCCATAACCTTGAGTATTTATCATTGATTGTGTTGGGAACATTTCAAGTCCTCTCATAACTATTTTGAAATATACAATACATTGTTGCTAGCTATAGTCACTCTACCCTGTTATCGAACATTAAAACTTATTCCTTCTATCTGACTATATGTTTGTACCCTTTAACCAAGCTCTATTCATTTCCCCCATCCCATACACCCTTTCAAGTCTCTGGTATATATTGTTCTACTCTGTACCTCCAGGAGATCAACTTTTTTTAGCTTCCACCATAAGTAAAAACATGCAATATTTTTTCTGTGCCTGGCTTATTTTACTTATCATTGTGACCTCCAGTTCTATCCATATTGGTGCAAATGACATGATTTCATTCTTTTTATGGATGCATAGTATTCCATTTTGTATATATACCACATTCTATTTATCCTTTCATCTGTTGATGGACACGTAGGTTAATTACGTATCTTGGCTATTGTGAATATTGTTGCAATACACATGGGGGTGCTGGTATCACTTTGATATACAGATATCCTTTCCTTTGGATAAATATCCAATAGTAGGATTGCTGGTTTTTATGGTAGTTCTATTTTTAGATTTTGAGAAATCTCCATGCTGTTTTCCATAGTGGCTGTACTAACTTACATTCCCATCAACAATGTATAAGCCATTCTAATTGGGGTAAGATGATGTTTCATTATGGTTTTGATTTGCCTTTCCTTGATGATCAGTGATATGTAACATATTTTTCATATACCTCTTGGCCATTTGTATATCTTCCTTTGAGAAATGTTTATTCATGTGCTTTGTCTACTTTCTAATGGCATTATTTGTTATTTTACTGTTGAGTTGTTTGTGTTTCTTATATATTCTGGACATTAGTCCTTTGTTGAATAAATAGGACTATTTATTTTCTTCCACTTTACAGGTTGGCTCTTCACTTTGTTGATTATTTCCTTTGCTGTACAAAAGCTTTTTAGTTTAATATAGTCTCGTTTGTCTATTTTTATTTCTGTTGTCTGTGCTTTTGAGGCATTAGCCATAAAATCTTTGCCTAGACCAATGTCTTGAAGTATTTCCCCTAATAGTTTTAAAGTTTCAAGTCTTACCTTTAAGTCTTTAATGCATCTTGAATTGATTTTTATATATGGTGAGAGATAGGGGTCCAGTTTTATTCTTTGCAGATGACATGATCTTATATGTAGAATAATCTAAAGATGTCACCAAAGGATCTGATAAATAAATTCAGTAGAGTTGCAGGGTACAATATGAATATACAAAAATCAGTAGCATTTCTATACAGCAATAATGAACTAACTGAAAAATAAATCAAGAAGGCAATCTCATTTACAATAGCTACCAAAAAAAAAAAAACAGAAAATAAGTTTAACCCAGGAAGTGATAAACTTCTACAAGGAAAACTACAAAACACTGATAAAAGAAATTTAAGAAGACACAAAAAAAATGGAAAGACATTCATTCTCATGGATCATAAGAATTAATATTGTTAAAATGATCATACTACCCAAAGCAATCTACAGATTGAATGCAATCCCTATCAAAATACCAACATCGTTTTTCACAAAAATAGGAAAAACAATCCTAAAATTTGTATGGAATCAAAAAAGAACCCAAATAGTGAAAGCAATCTTGAGCAAAAAGAGCAATGCTAGAGGCATCACACTGCCTAACTTTCAAGTATATTTCAAGGCTATAATAACCAAAACAGCATGGTATTGTTATGAAAACAGACACATAGACCAGCGGAACAGAACAGAGTACATAGAAATAAATCCACATATTTACAGCCAACTGATTTGCAACAAAAGTGCTAGGAACATAAATTGGGGAAAAGGACACTTTCTTCAATAAATGGTGCTGGGAAAACTGAATTTCCATATGCAGAAGAGCATAAACATAACTTTTATATGTACTGGGAAACCAAAAATTTCACGTAACTTGCTTTATTATGATATTTGCTTTATTGCAGTGGTTTGCAACTGAACCCACATATCTCTGAGGTAGACATGTACATTATTACTGAAAAGAGTACTCTTACTAGTGGTCCTCATTGTTGTGGTCAGTACAATATGATATACTATGCAAGTCCACTGGGTTCCTTTCTGTGGTATTGTTTCAAGCCAGCTCATGAAGAATTCTCATCTCTACCTTTACAATTGCCCCTTATTTCACTAAACATTAAAAGCCTTTAATGAAAGGGGCAAAACGTATGAAGGCTAGATTTCAGGAGAGGTTTCACTGATACCACCTCCTGGGATCTCTGGTATCTAAACCAACATAGCCACAGATCATTACACAAGCTCCAGTCAACTAAACTTTCCTGCCACTACAGCCTCGCTCCTTGAAATGAGTTTCATGATACTTTATGGCATAACCTACCACAGTGTGAGAGGTCAAAATGGCAAAATAACCAGTCTGGTCACAAAGTTCTAAGTGCCCAGATATTCCAGCTTTTAAAATCCTAGAAAAATACCTTGCAATAAAACAGGACAAGTTACTCTTTATTTAGAAACATTCATAACCAAATAGTGTAAGCTAAGATGGCAGGTCTTCTTTTCACCTGCTTCTGCAACGGTAGAGGCTTGCAAAGCCTCTCATTTGTTGGGTTAGGCACATATTTACTTATCAGCTCAGAGGTTCTCCCAGTGTGGTCCTTGGACTCCTGGAGGCCCTGAGAACCTTCACGAGAACTATCTGGTCAAAACTATTTTTATAATACTACTAAGGCATTGTTTGCTTTTTCCACTGCATTGGCATATGCACTGATGGTGCAAAAGCAATGGCAGGTAAAACTGCTAGTGCCTTAGCATGAGTCAAGGCAATGGCGCCAGGCTGTGCTAGTTGTCACCGCATTCTTCACGGACACACCCTCGCAACGCAGAAAATGCCAGTTTCATTGAGGAGTGTTCTTGACGAAGAAGTAAAAATTAATTTTATTAAATCTAGACCCTTGGATACAGGTGTCTAAAAATATTCTAAGTGAGGAAATGGGAAGTACACATAAAGCATTTGGGCTGCATTTCAAAGTACAATGGATGTCTCAAGGAAAGCACTAGAGTGATTGTCTGAATGCAGCTGAATAGCTGCTTTTTTCATAAAACACCATTTTTACTTTTAAAGGTAACTCAGACAAATTGTAGTTGTTCTGAGCCATATCTTTGGTAGACTTTTTTTTTTTTAATATATGAAGTGGCCTTGTCATTTGAAGGAAAACAACTGAGAATTTTTATCACCAATGATAAAATTTGAGCTTTCAAGAGAAAATCAGAATTTTAAAAAACCTATATTTGCCACCATTAGCCTGACAACTTCCCAATACCTAAAGACTTTTTTATTATTATTATTTCAGGGTATTATGGGGGTACAAACATTTTGGTTACATTTTATGTCTTTGCCTCTCCCTAGCGAGGGTTAGAGGCATGCCCTTCCCCTCTACAATGCTCACAGCATCCTTTAGTTGTAAGTTTACCGCCCCCCAACCCCCTAATCCCTGGAGAATATTACTACCATGTGAGCACCATAGTGTTAATCAGTCAGTACTAATTTGATGGCGAGTACAAGTGGAGCCTATTCTTGCGATCTTGTGTTACCTCACTTCAGATAATAGGCTCAAACTCAATCCAGGAAAATATAAGAGGTGCTATTACAGTTGAGTAATATTCCATTGTATACATATACTGAATTTTAATAATCCACTCATGAATTGACGGGCACTTGTTTCCACATCCTTGCAATAGTGAATTGTGCTGTCATAAACATTCGAGTGCAGATGTCTTTATTATAGAATGTCTTTTACTCTTTTGGGTAGATGCCTAATAGGGCTATTGCTGGATCAAATGGTATTTCTATTTTTAGCTCCAATACCTAAAGATTTTTTAAATAAGGCTGGTGGTGACACTAATGAATGTGGTTCTGATATCGTACTGTGAAGTATGTCAACATTTGGAAGATCTCCATAATTCAATAAACCAATATTTTCCAAATGATCCATGTTAAAAATCATTTTTAAATAGATTTTATTGCAATAAAACAGGAACTGTTTATTGATATGCTTTCAGGTTCCATATTGAAACTAACCTTTAAGAAACTACCATTTGTCCAGATTTGGTGTGGTATCAAAGAAAAGCCACAAATATCTAAAAAGATTATTCAAATGTTCTTCTCTTTTCTAACTACATATCTGGATGAAGCTTGATTTTCTTTACATAATACTTTAACCCAAAGAATGTCTAACAACAGATTGAAGACAGAAACATACCTGAGAATCTTCCTGTCTTCCATTAAGCCAGAGATTAAATACATTTGAAAAATGTAAACCAATGGCACTCTTCTCAATCATTCTTTTTTGTTTTGGAAAATAAAGCTATCTTTTATTAAACGTATCATATATGTTAACAAGTAATGGGGTTTTATTATTTTATTTTTAGCTAAATTAATAAACAGCTAATTTAAAATTTCTGTTTTAATTTCTAATAGGGTAAATATCAACAGATAATGCATATACACCAAAGCTCTTTGGTGCCCTTAATAATTTTTGAAAGTGTAAAGGGCTCCTGAGATCAAAAACCTTGAATGCCTCTCTGTTGAACCATTAGAGATCCATGCAGTTAATTGCTAATCTGAAGAGTCAGATAAAACTCTACCTTCCTAGGTGGGGTTCTATACTGGGTCAAGGTTATTGGTGGTGAGCATCAGAAATTAACTCTGGCTACTTTAGAAGAAAAAAATAGTGGAAAGATATAATACTTGCTAGCTCGTAGACACAGAAGGTGACCTGGAGCCAAGAATGCAAGGCACAGCCAAGATCTGTCTCAGCCACAGGAAGTGATGTGATGCTATCTTACTGGCATTGTGATCGTTGAACAGAGCTGCTGCTGCTGGCACTGGGGCCCCTGGGCACTCACTTCCCCCCACTGGCCTTTCAACTCCATCACAGCCTCCTCCAATAATCTCTGGTCCTCCTGCACCACCAGTCAACAGTCAACACCAGCAGTCAACATTTTGTGGGGGTGATCATCAGATTAGCAGAGCCACATTCATATGTCCTCACACCAGTTGCCAGGGAGCCAGCAAAGGAAACGTCTTTTCCCTTCAAGTTCCAAAGTGGGAGCAGAGGGACTGCCTTCCACCTTTTCTGGGATACTCCCTGAACAGGCAGAGATTATGAAAAACTCTTGGGCAACCCCAAATGACAACTATCTAAATCTTAACTTACGAAGAACAGAAGAAGCAGGGAAGTCATTGGAAGTGTGTGATTTCTGTATTTATCAGTCCTGTGTGAAACAGAGTGTGTAAAAAATTAATAACCATCATCTGTAATTTCCCATGATGTCATTACATCATGGGAAATAACATACTCTTGTGATTACCCTTTCTTCCCAAGAGAATGCTATTGAGACATTCCTAATTTCTTCTCTTGATGTCTTTAACTCATAAAATATTCTCCTTGCTAATATAATGCAATCAAGTTATTTGTTATAATAGTTATGTTACTAGTGAGAGCCATCCAGGATAATAGTAAGCAGCTTAAAGGAAAATGTAAGAAGACTTTCGTTTTGCCAGGTTGTCACAGCCAAACCAAAGCTTAATTCTATCTAGACTTCTTGGATAAGGATTGTTTCCTGAGTTATGTGGATCATTGTTTCAAATCTTTTCCTTTGCTTTAGTTGGTTAATTTTATGCGTCAACTTGGCTAAACTATGATTCCCTGATGTTTGATCAAACACCAGTCTTGATGTTACTTTGAAGGTGTTTTTTTAGACATGATTAACATTTAAATCAGTAGACTTTGAGTAAAGCAAATTACACTCCATAATGTAGGTAGACCTCATCCAATCAGTCAAAGGTCTTATGAGATGAATACTGAGGTCCCCTAAGGAAGAAGAAAGTCTTCCAAGACTGCCCTTGGAGTCAGGTTGCAGCATCAGCTCTTCCTTGGGTTTCCAGCCTGCTGACCTATCCTACAGATTCGGGCTTGCCAGCCTCCACAATTGTGTCAGCTAATTTCTTAAAATAAGTCTTTCTATATATTCATATATACACATCCTATTGGTT
The DNA here is from genome assembly GCA_008086735.1 of Cheirogaleus medius. Taxonomy (NCBI): domain Eukaryota; kingdom Metazoa; phylum Chordata; class Mammalia; order Primates; family Cheirogaleidae; genus Cheirogaleus; species Cheirogaleus medius. The sequence continues at coordinate 10,369,193 of VBSM01000483.1, forward strand.
CTGTTTATTTGGAGAACCCTGACTAATACAGTCGGGAAGTCTTGACTTGCTATGATTTTTCTAACATGGCAAGCTCATTGCAAAGAGTGAGAGCTTGAGCTTACCAGATTAACTGAAGAAAACGATTTAGTAAGAGAATTGCCCTCTCCTCTATAGTTGCCAATAGCCACATGTGGGCTGTTGAGCGCTTAAAATGTGGCCATGCCACGTGTTGAAATGACAATATTTTGAGTATACTGGGTTAAATAAAATAGATTATTAATATTAATTTTAGGTGTTTCTATTTTTGCGTGATATATCTACTAGAAAATTTTAAATTGCCTATGTGGACCCCATTATATTCATGTTGGACAGCACTGGTCTAGCATAACTCACAAGATCTCAAAATTCAGGGCTCCACAAAGAGCTTCTAGTTTCCCTCCAGCAAGTGATTGCAATTTAATCATTTTGGGTGCAATGATTCCTTCACCCTCACTGAGGTCTTTGAGATGTGATCGAGATAAGAGCAAGGGTGGTTATAGTTGATTGAGAAACAGCCAGATGAAATTGCCAAGAGACACAGAAGACTGGAACCTGGTGTCTGAGGAATGACAAATGTGTCCTAGTGCCTGTCCTAACAATGTCAGAATGTTGTCACTCAGTCTATAGTCATAAACCAAAACACCACTCTTGATCATCTGCAGGTAGGAACAACCTTGAGAAGAGCCCCTTTATTTGCTTACTTCATTGTTTTCATCTCTTCACCTGTAATATGGGGATTTATTTTCTTTGCCTAAAATTCTTAAATGAACTTGGACTGGCTTGTTATGCCTCATAGGTATGATTTTATTTTCTTGAGGGTTGAAGGAAACTATTTGTGATCGTGAAACTACAAATCCAGTAGGTGAGCTTGAGAATTTTTTAGACAGATTTCTCCATGGAGATGTGTCAGCTACATTCCCATGTAACCCCCATATGTGACAGAATTTGGGGGTAGAATTAAGAACAGGGAGCTAGGCAGTGAACTCTAAGTTAACATAGGTACAAAGCATGTCCACTGTCTTCTTATGCAGGCTGGGCTAGGGAGGATGATGTGTTTTCTCCCATTTTAAAATGCCACGATCCTATCTCACTAGGGAACAATTCATAAAGCATTCTAGAAACTTCTAATTCATACCAGGTTATTTTCTTTATAATGCTTGTATTTTGTTATTAGCACATGATTGTCTTCATTGTATTAATCCTTGGAAAAGTAGAAACATTTTGACGTGAAGGTCAAGCAGAGTGATAAAAAGATTAGACCATGACTGCAGATGTGAGTTCTAGTTCCTGCTCTAGAAAAATTAGTCAGTGCCTCTGTGATTTCTGTTTCTTCTTCTGTTAAATGAGAACTACATGTTCTTTCAGGTCCCTCCCTCCTGCCTCTAATGTCTAAGGAGACTAGAAGGAATTCAGGAGACCAACTTTGCATCATATAGTATTTCCAGTAATTGAAAACCTGAGACAAATTGACTTTGAAGCCCCTTTTAGTTTAATGATAATTTAGGCCTTTTCTACTCAGGGAAATCAGACATATGCCATAAAAAGTCATTTTTCACATTCACAGGTGTGGCAGAACATGTCTTAAGTCCTTATAATCTTAGAGACAGTGCCGCATGGTTCAGCTGTACAGACAAAACGTATCAATTTGAAATGACCATGTTTTTCACTTCAGGCCAATTAGACTGTGGTTGCATGCACACCATCCGGATTTTCCAAAAGGGTCCAGGGTAAAGTCAGCTGGATACCAGACTCCAGGTCCTGCTGAGATGAAATGCCTTAGGGGCTGGATGCAGCAAAGTGTTTACTAGCAGTAGTCGACCAGCCCGGTTGGAGAGAGATTCCAAATCATGAATTTTAAGCCACTGGGAATTAAAAGGTCAAAACTGGGCAAGTGGCAATAATGAGACCTTCAGCCTGAAAGCTGGCCATACATCAGAAGCCCAGTTGGGAAGCAAGCCCTGAGATTATCAAGGAGAGAGCCCTGCGGGAAGAACCACAGTGGTGTTGGAGACAGAGGGAGGGCGGATCTCTCAGCCTAAAAACCTGGGGATACATAAATGCCCCTTGCTCTTCTGCTTATTTATATGGAAATAGAGAACAACTTTGCTTAACATAGTTTCTCAAGTGTTCTGAAATTTAATGATTCTAGAAAGAGCTGAAATTTGCGACTAGAAGATGCAAACAAGTGCAGAGAGTCACTACTGAGGTTTATCATCTTAATGTCGGTATATAATATTTTGACTGAAATTACCAGAAAGCTCGGAGATACCTATATCTTGATTCGCTAATTTATCTTAACCCACTTCTTTTATGTACAGTAGGCATCCGTGGTAAGCCGCTCCTTGGGGATACTTGGAAATCCTGTATCGACTAGAACTTGGACTCCACAGAATGAATTTAGGATACAGTGTCAGCCTACCTATAAATGTCCAGGATTTGTAGTTTTATGTCAAAGGCTTTATATTATTTTTATATTGCCTTGAATTTTGTTTTTCTGCCTTAACTAATAGAAGTGAAGAAAAGTTGAGAATTTATCTATTTGGTGGACTAAGAATCTCTGTGGGTAAAGAAAGCACAGTGTGAGCATTTTGTGGTGTTATTTCACAGTGTTAGAAAAGCATTTGCCTTTACACAGCACTCAGAGGAAAACAAGAGACATGTGAATCATGCAACTATGCTATAAAATAAATGTGAAATTGGCAAAAAAAATTAAACAAGAATTAATATTAATGGTTTAATGTCAAGGTAAGACTTTTTTTGAATAAGGTGCTACAGTGGTACAATAAGTTTAAATAGTCTCATTAATATCACATCATAATAATAACTAGCAGCTTAGAAGATAGACTGGAGACCATATTAATAAAAATGTGATGCTGGAGGGATCACAAATGCAGAAGGAATTGAATTAAAATTCATAAAATCATAACAGATTGGAGCAAAGGATGAGATCAATAAAATGAGTTTAATAATGATAAATATACAACAGCTATCAGAAGACAGTAATGATTCAATGCATGAATTAAGTAGAGGAAAAGAGGAAGTAATACAACAAAGAAAAATATGATCTTATGTGGGGGTTATTATTTAAAAAGACTCAATCAAAATAAATTTGGTGCTCAGGGCCTACATGAGCTCTTCATTTGAGGCCTATTACTCCACACAAACACCCTAATATTAGTTCAGACCTGGACTCAGTTCAGATTTCTTCCCCCACTGGAAAGAAGGCTTTGGGGGCAAGGTGGTATGGTGGGGAGATTTGAGGGAAGGGTGTTAGAAGATTACTGGTTGGGAAAAGATACAAAAATTAGAGGCACTCATGAGCGTACAGGTAGGGACGACACCAGGGCAATGGTAGTCTCAGAAGAGGTATGTCTGACACAGCCTCTGTCTGGTATATTTACAAAAGCCACCACCCTGGCCTTCCATGACATGGGTCAGCAGTTTGTAAAGGAAATCTAATATGCTAAGTTACTTGTTTGATATTCTGAATGAAAACTTTCCAATGAAATCGATTTGTCCAGCTCTGGTCCATTAATAATCAGCAATTGCTGAGAAGTTCCTAGTTGAGTCTCTTTTCATCCTAACACTCTGTTTATTTAACTCAGTGATTCCCAAACCTGCCTCCATCTGATTCGATGGGGAGCTGTTTTTCAAATACTGATTCCTGTGCCACCAACCCAGACCTACTGAATCCAAAATGTTTGGGGATTGGGCCCATGCGTTTCTGTTTTTAATCTGCCCACATGATTCAGATGCAACCAGATTTGGCAACTGATTGAGCTGATATTCATAGCTTTCATTTAGAGGTCTTGGAAATATAATTTGTGAGGCTTCTAAAGCATTGAATTGGATTTATATTTATCTTTTTTTATAAATTTGGTAGAATTTTTTTATTCTCCTTTTTTGCTATATTAAAAGTCCAAGAGAGTAGTTAAGCAAATTATTTGAATGCATAGAAATATCAGAATAGGCACTCTCTATTAATTTGCTGATTGATGAGGATAAGCAGTGATGATAAACAGTTGAAATATGGAGCAGAATTTATCACTTCCATCCCCTTTAACGACTGTTGACTTCAATCATTTCACTCAGCATGAAATGGACCTCAGAATTTACTGCTTGTTTCTTGAGTACTGAGATGCTGAATACTCAAGGGTCTTAGGGAACTGTAATAAATATAAAGTATTTTTCCTAGGCTGATTTCTTACAGCTAGTTTCGCTTAAAGGCTCTCATGAAACTGCGGCCAAATATTGGCTTTGAAGTACCAAGAACTGATGGGGAAAAAATGTGACAATGACACATAATAGTTAGGGTAAATCACTTTGACTTACATGTAACTCCATTTCCCTTTCCACAAAATGAGAGTAATGGCAGTTGGTAACTGTCTACTTCCTAAGTTGAATTAACTGGGTAATAGCAACAAACTCACCTGAGCTATGCTGAGCCAAGAGAAAGATGTCAGATTACATAAGTAGTACATTTAAAAAGAGAGAGAATGTGAGAGTGTCAAAACTCATAGTTATTTAATACCTACCATGTACCATGCACTCTATAAAGCATTGCCTCATAATATTTAATTTGCTGAAACATTTTATTAATAAAGACCCTGTATTTAGGTATTTAGAGTCCTTCAAAATGGGGACCAAATTCTTCAGGGGAACATACATTATTTTATGCAAGTGTGTGTGAAGAAATATCTACAGAGATCATGCTAGTTTGGTTGAGCCAAATGTATTAGGCACAAGCTAATCTTGAGGTCCTTGGAGATGCAAAGTACTCATTTGAGATAGAAGCTCTTCGGCACCTTACTTCTTTGAATAAGATGTCTCATCTTGCTGGGGAGAAGGAGCAAGCTAGATCAAGAGTCTTATTGGTGTTAGTTAAACTGTGTTCAGAAGGAAGTAGTTATATGGAACATTGGGCAGGTGCACTCACAGAAATAAAAAAAAAAAAGAGCAGAAGATTTCCTTGGCTTCCCTTGACTATTCTGAGCTACAGTGAGGGAGATGAGAGAGGCAATAATTCATAAACACCATGCATAAGTAAATTGTGCTAAAATGATTCGTGCTCTGGTGAAAAGCAAAACAGAGGCAAGGGACATTAGATGTGTGTGTGTGTGTGTGTGTGGTGAACCACAAATTTAAATATAATAGAGTGGTCAGTTATGTCTTAGTCTATTTGACCTGCTATAACAAAATACCATAGAATGAGTAGCTTCTAAACAACATAACTTTATTTCTCACAGTTCTGAAGGCTGGAAAGTCCAAGATCAAGGTGCAGGCAGATTCAGTGTCTGGTGAGGACTTGTTTCATGGTTCATAGATGGTGCCTTCTTGCCATGTTTTCACATGGCAGAGGGACAGAAAGGCTCTCTTCAAGCTTCTTGTTTAAGAGCACTAATCCCCTTCATGAAGGCTCTACCCTCACAATCTAATCACCTCCCAAAGGCCCCGCCTCTTAATACAAATTTCAACATATTAATTTGGAATGCAGGGGATGCAAACATTCAGACCACAGCAAGCTATTTTATAAAACTGGATTAATGCAAATTTAAAGTTTAAATGCAGTGTAGTGAGGAAGCACAAAGTTAAGGATAACCAAAAAAAGTTCAAATGAAAAAATCAATGAACATCCAAGAATAAGCAGGAAAATCATGAAAATAAAGAATTAAAACAGGTTACAAAGTCATTGTAATCAAAACATTAAAAGAGGAATAAAAAAATTTATCAGCGTTCAGATATATGAGAATTTAAAATATGGAAAGCATACTATTACAATTCGGTGGAAAAAAGTTGATAGATTTTTTAAATAATTTATTTTTTAAGTGTAAAGTGGTCATCAATCTAGAAGAAAACAAAGCTAAATCCTCTGTCTCATACCATCCACAAAAATAAGTTTCTAATGGCTTAGAGATTTAAATGTAAGAAACAAAGAATAAAACATGCAATGCACAGAAGAGAAATAACTATATGTTTCATAATATTATGAAAATATACTCAAGTCATTAGAACTCAGAAATAAGTAAACTGAATAAATTGTGGTTTTATCAATAATTTGGAATATAATGTAGTTTTTTTTTAAAAATGAGCCAGAGCCTCACTTATCGAGATGGAGAGATGAAAAAAACAAACTGCTTCAAGTGTGATTTTTTTTTTTTGTCAAACAAAATATACGCTACCATGAATATACCAATTTTTATAGGTCTGTATGAACATAAGGAAAGACATGGACCAATGGTAACACCGAGTTGTTACCATTGCTTATTTATGGAGTGAGGATGGATATGATTAGAAGAAGCTTATTGATGTTGTCATTATATATACATATATATCTGGATATATTCTACTTTTTAAAATTAGCATACTTGCTTTTATTATACATTAAAATTAAAAACCAATCATTTTTAATATTTACACATATCGGGAAAGAAAAACAAGGGAAGGAATGAATTGGCCTTAAGAAGTATTAATATAATGGCCGTTATCCTAAAGTGGTGGTGAGGAAGAGGAGACCACGGGGACAGATTAAATAAATAGGTTGTTTATGGAGAACTTCTGAAGCACGGGCCGAGTGCCTGGGGACTGGGGAATACAGGAAATACAAGGCACAGACCTTACTCTCTATTTGCATAAAATCTGGCTGCTGATGAAATTAAAACACTTGAAACCATTTAAACATAATGAATGGCACAAGCCCCTCCAAAGCTGTCAGGTGATTTTTTATATATCTGTCATCTCCTCTTCAATCAACAGAAATTTAAAATTTTCTTAACCTGTTATGGAGCAGAAAAATTGACTTGTAGGTTTTAGAATAAAGAGTTGTGGAAATTAAAAACTTGATGAGACCTGAAGAAATAGATTAAAACCTGTTTGTGTGAGGATCTTCTGGAAATTTCCTGAGCATGTGCACTCTGTGTGCACTCATTTTTGTGGGACCGTGCTTTGCTAAAATATAAACGGTTATATTTCTTTAAGTGGACTCTTTTCCCCAGTTTTAATAATTTACGTGTTCTGGGCATTAAAATGTGGAGGGTTGTTAATTTTTGTTCTTAATTTTAGTAGCATGATCAGAACCATCAGTGGAGGAGAGGTCAGTTTGCGGCGTGGCTGCCTGCACAGAAGCAGGACTTCCAATGGGATCAAGCGTAAGAAAGGGAATAGTCAGTGCCATCTTCCCTCTAGGAAGCAGGGCCGGGATAGAATTAGAGACATGAGAGATTTATTGGGGGAAGTGCCTGTGAGAGATAAAGGACTGAGGAAGCAGGATTAGGCAGGGAAACCATTCAGACTTCTGTAGGCTCTAGCACCTATGAAAGAAACAGGGAAGGAAGGAGAGTTGGGTAAAAGAGACTCTCACTGTGGTGCAGCTCTCAGAAAGATCCCCCCTGCTCGAGGGACAGCCACAGAGCTGAGACTGCCTGTGAGAGCAGTCCTTCCCTGGCCAGGGATGGCCAGGCCCTAGTATCCCCGCCGTGCTCAATGTATGTGAATATTGCATAGGATCCAGAAGGTTCTGCAGCTGGAGACTGTCAGCTAACTACACTCCTTGCAACAGCCTCTTTCTTGAAGGTAGATGTGAGTGGCACAAATCCACGACCACTGCAATTCACCAATGTGGTCCACTTCTCCATGCATGGTCAGGAAGCAGCTCCTCCACGGGTACGGTGAGCTTTGCTTCCTGACGAAGAACCCAGAAGAGGGAGGCCCATGGGATGATCCTCAGCCCCATCACTGCAGCTGCTTTTAGTGGTGCAACTGGCACTCATTTTCTCCTCCTCCACTGTTCATTCTAAATGCCTTTTGCCCTCACCTGTTCGGTCTGCGAATCTCGGAGGCTTACTCAGTGATGTGATCTAGACCACATTATTGCAGGGACTGAGCCCTGGTATTCATATCCTTCTCTGACCAAGTTTGCTGGACAAGGGGGTCCTTTCACAGTACAATTGGCAGGGGAATACTAAGAGGCACCCAGTTAGGTCACCCGAGTTCCGCAGGTATACTACATCTACACTCATTATGTAAAAATGTTAAGTCCTCTTGCTGATCCAGATCAATTACTCCTACCAAAATGCTAATTTCTCTTCTCACTTGCTAGTTTCTGGAAAGAGCCCAAGGTGCCCCAGAAGGCTGCCTTGACTTGTGTTCAGTAGAAACCAGGCTATGCCCCCTGGCAAGAGCACATCCCCTTTGAGGACCAGGAATTCTAACCTTGCAGAGCCCACAGTTGTGCAGCCAGGAAGTAACGTGTTCCCTGAGAGTCATTAGAAAGGATGGTAAGATGATAATAAATAACTGTAGATAGGAAGGTACTCCTGCTCTCACCCCTCAGTTCCTGGACCCACGTGTTCTTCCTACGGGAATCACAGCTCCATAATAAGAGGTCTCTGATCCAATGCATATCCTGCATCCTGGAGCACAACACCCACACTTACTAGAGTATTGTGTCTGCACTGGCACTGAAGTTGGGCCATTAGAAGGTTATTCCAGTGCTCTTTGAGACTGGCTGCTTCTAGATGGTGTGAGTTGGTTGTACAACAAGTTGGCCCCATGGTCATGGGCTCCCTTTAGTGTGAAGTGTGTTTCCTGTTGGATGTTACGTTGCGTGGGATTCCATGCTGTGGATCAGGCATTCTGTAGCTCCCAAACAGTCATGCAGGCTGAGGCTCTGTGGGCAGGAAGTACAAACTTTTAACAGAATGGCTGTCTATTCTGATGACAATGAATCACTGGCCTTTCAAGGATGGAAGGGACCCGATGCAGTCCACTCACCACTAAGTGGCAATTTGGTCTTCTCAAGAGATCATGCCATTTTGCGGGCTTGGCATTGGTATCTATTGCTGGAAGGTTGGACATTCAAAAGCAGCAATAGCTAGATTGTGGGAGTTCATGCTGTTGGACCCATCTCTGCTCCTGTGGCTACTCCATTCATGTGCTGGTCCTGCCAGTTCTAGGGTAGCCTATGACAAAGGCCAGCTCACCCTGACTGGCCAAGTCATTTGGTCTACTTGCATATTTAGTGCCTCTTTTATGGTAAATGCTTGCTAGTGGGGTCATCACTTTCTCCATGCTTCTAAGAGCCCCCCAGCCATGGATTTGCATATCTCTTAAGGTCCTTGTCAGAGTGTTAAATCTAATGTCCCAAGATAGTGTCCCAAGTCTATGAACTCTTACCCAGTCTTATGTCCTGGCCCCTTTGATCGAACACCCTCAACATCAAATCCCAAGAGTACTCGCCCTGGCTCCAGCCAGACCACGCTGGCTCATTCTTCCAGCTTCTTTGGAATGTAAGCTTTTTCTTCTCTTATCAGACTCAGCTTGTCCTCAGGAGGGGTATGCTGAGATTTAACCCTATTTAAGTCACCTGGAACCAGAAGAAGAGATAGTATCCTGAGAGGACACTTGTCGTATTGAAGGAAAGAGACCTCTGCCATGTCCACCTGCTTGGACAAAGCCCTTAACTTGAAGGATGAGGGAAAACTTCTGCATGCTCTGAGGGCTCAGGGAGTTTGCAGAGCCACAGTCTTCAGGGGGCATTTACCCAGATGTCCCCATTCCACGTTTCAGGGTCTCAGGTTTTCTCAACCAGGACCCTGACTTTAGCATAACGGGCCTGCCCTGGCTGCCCATTCATTGTCTTTGCAGTTCTGCAGTCCTAGGAAGTGCTGACTTTTCTCCTTAGCTGTGTCCATTTCCCACTGCTGAAGCTAAGGGCTGCTTTACAAGCTATTATACCAGAAAGGACCTCTGATTTTCGCACTTAGAGTTTGGGGGTTTTTTTGTTTGTTTGTTTGTCTTGTTTTGTTTTTGCTAATTCAGGTTTATTCAGGTAAAATTTACATATTGTAAAATTTAGATGTACTGTTTGATCGGTTTTGACAAATGTGTACAGTAGTGTAACAACCACCACAATTGAGATATAGAACATAAGCTTCGCCCCAGAAAGTTTCCTCATTATGTCCCTTTGTAATCAATCTTCTCCTTCCCAGCTCCAACCCCTCACCACCAGTGATCTGATTTCTTTCCTTGTGACTTTTTAAAAGCATCATATAAATGGAATCATTCATGAAGTATTTGGCATCTGGCTTTTTTCACTTTAATGCATTTGAGATTCATTCATGTTTTGCAAATATCAGTAGTTCATTCCTATTTATTGTTAATGGTGTTGCATTGTATGAATGTAGCACAATTTGTTTATCCATTGCCCATGAGATGGACATTTGGGTTGTTTTAGTTTTTGGTGATTATGAATAAAACTGCCATAAACTTTCACATTCAGGTCTCCATGTGAAGCTATGTATTCATTTCTCTTGGGTAAACAGCCAGGAGTGGGATTGTTGGGTCATACTGTAATGTCTATTTTAAGTTAATAAAAAACTGCCAAACTGTTTAATAAAGTGGCTGTACCATTTTGCATTCCCACCAGCAATCTATGAGAGTCACAGTTGTTACACATGTTTGTTATGATTTTGTGTTTTCTGTATTTTTCATTTTAGCCATTGAAACTGTAATAAGTATATAGTGATAATTTATTGTGGTTTTAGTTTGCATTTTCCTAATAATTCATGATATTGCACCTCTTTCTGTGTGCCTATTTGCCATCTCCATGTCTTCTCTGGGATCTATTCAAGTCTCCTCACTATCTTGGTGTCTATTCAAGTCTTCTCCCCATTTTTAAAACTGGCTTTTTGTCATTCACACATAGTTTTTAGTATTCTCATAATCCCTTTGCAGGGCATAGTACAATTTAGTAGAATCCCACCAAGTCCATTGTCATTGTACGCACTGCTCCCATCATAATTTTCAAAGGCCTGATTTCCCAGGTCAGCACCAATGAAAACTTGAGCAGTTAGGCCACATCCTGTGCCAACGATTATCCACACCCCACACTCCATTCCAGATGGGCTCTTCCTTGGTAGCCAGGCAGTGAGCGATCCAGCCCTTAAATCCCTCTTACTTCCTGCCTTCTTGGATTAATCCTGGTTCGAACTATATCAGTTCAGTCCTCTGGAAAGCAGACATCGAGATGGAGTTAGAAGGGCAAAAGATTTATTGGCTTGCCTTAGCTCAGAGGATGGACAGCATGTACACTGTACCAGGCAGAGTAGACCAGTAGTTGCAAGTGAATGTGGTGGCGAGAATGGGCAGAGGTGCTTTTCAGATTGCTTTCGTTTCCTTAGTGAATTAGGAAGCAATGACATTAGCTTTAAATAAGGGTGGGAGAGGAGATGTTGGAGGGGAAGATGCAAAATAATCATTTAGGAGAGTGGGAGAGGCAAATGAACTAGGAGAATGGGGCAGCGAATAGACTAGGAAAGTGTGAGATTGCCAAGTAGCAAAAAAGGCTCCCTGAAGGTGAGTGACTATGAATTTAAAATGGGACCACCTGGTATGGATGTGAATTTTCCACCAGCCACCTTTAGCTGCATGCATGTGTAAACATAATGGGTGGAGAGTTGGATTAAACCATAATTGGGTCTTGAGAGGGACAAGAGAGCCGAAAGTGTATGCAAGGGGACATTTATAATGATGGACCGTAGAATCTAAGCAGGGTAAAGATGTGAGGTTAAGAGGGACATTAAAAAGTGGTGGGATCAGATTAACTGATTTTTGGTCCCAAAGGAGCAGAAATATTTCAGGAGTTGAGATGCTGGTGGGAATGAACTAGAAAAATAGACAGTTGTGGTCAGAAAGTGGGAAGCTTGAAGTTGAGATTACCAAATTAGAATACTATTAATGCAGTTATTGGCATTGATAAAGTCTTGAATCTGAGCAGTGGGAGGAATTTGGCTAAAAAAATGGTGAAAATGAAATAATTGAAGGAAAGCAAGACAAGGAGCTTAGTAGCCAGGTTTCTAGAAGAAATATCTACATAGACATTGAATCACTGAGAATTCTATGAGGGCATCAACAATGGAGAGTGTAGCTGTGAGCTGGAAGCTGATCTATTTCAGTCGTTGTATTAATACTTGTACTCAAGAATCTACCAATCCTTCCATTCTGAGAAAGTTATTTGAATCATTTCTTTGATAATTTCTCCCCTATGTTTTCTACATTTTCTCTTTCTTGAAGTCCTATTAATAAATGAAAGTTCTCCTAGTTTAATTCTCTAATTTACTCGACTCTTCTATTTTTCTAGCTCTATGTCCTTTTGCTTAGTTTCCTGAGGACTTATCTGCCAGACCTTTTATTGAACCCATTATTTCCATTACCCTATTTTTATTTTCCAAGATCTACTTCTAATTCTCTAAATGTTCATTTTTTTCATGCTGTTGCATGTTCTAATTTCATGGATGCAGTATTTTATATTTCTGAGGTCATTAATAAGTTTGTTTAAAAGTTCCTTTCATTGCATTGTCTTTGTTTACTCAAAATTGCCTTTGTTCATTTGTTTGCTTGTTTGTTTTCATCTCTATATTGTGTTAGAGACTTTCCTCACATGTCTGGTGATACTTGCCTGTTTGTTCGTATTTAAGAGTGAGGCACTAAGACAGCGATGGAAAGCTCCGGGTGTGTTTGCAGTGTTTGTCAGTTGCTGCTATTTCCTGTAGGGCAGTCAGGCACTTGGTCATTTCATTGGGAGACTTCTGAATGTCAGTGTATACGTCTTTTCTCCAACTAGTTGGCTTTCTCAGATGGGAATCTTCCAACCCCATGTCTAGGAAACATAAATCTACTGCCAGTGCCCAGACAACCAAGTGAGGGACAGAGGACGGGGGTCTCACTAATTAGTATATGTAGTGCAGACTTGACTGCATCCTTCTTTCTCAGCCTTACTCCCACCCTCTACCAGATGCGGTATCATTGAGTCTCAAGACTCTGGCTCCATTGCCCCAGAAATTAAACCTGTAGCCTGCTGGGCTTCATGGTGCACAGAAGAGGAGAGGGACTCTGAGGGTCCATCTCCAGGCCATTTGTCTCAGCCCACCCTGCATCTTCCTACAGAGGAACAACAGTTTCCAGTTTCTGAGCCTTTCCAGGGTTTTATGGCAGGGACTCACTTGCTTTTTGATAGCCTCCACAGCAAAGCAAACTTTCTTTCTGCTCTATTAACTTTGTTACCACTCATCCATCTGTCTTCTGTCTTCCAACATTTTGTTGCTAGCTCTTGTCTGCTGTTGCCTCTTCTGTTCTCTTTATCCTTCAAGGTTGTATAAAATTGTTTTTATTCCTTTTCAATCATTGTAGAGTGTCTTCAGGATGGAGTTGTGATAAATGCGTGTGTTCAGTCCACAATATTTAACAGGGACTTCCTCCTGATTTTTTTTCATGTGAATTACTGAAGAGTAGGTAAAGCACACCCTCCTTATGCTCTGCCCCATGGCCATTTGAGGCAATCTGAGTTGACCCACAGCTGCAGGGGACATTTCCTAAGCATGCTGACCACTTCACACCACGAGCACCTGCCTCATTGTGCTTCTCTCAATGAGGATTTTCCCAAGTACCACAAGGACTTGCTCAACCCTCACTCAGGGTATCTTGGAGTTGCTGGGGACTGAGCACCTTCAACCCATGAAGAATGGGAGCACCTTCAACCCATGAAGAGTGGGACTATTGTAACACATTCTGCATGGTTCTTCTAAGGTCCCAAATGGGATTGAGCCCAAGTTGCCTACAGCAATAACCCATGCATCAACTGGATTTTCTATTTTTCCTCTCTCACTTTCCATACTCTCTCATTTATTCTACCTGGGATCCTTTCAAAAATAAATTCCAAGACATGGTATCCAATGCCATGTCTCAAGGTCTGATGAGGAACTCAAACTAAGACAATTGGCACTGGAAGTGACCTAGAAAGTATATTCTCAGTGTTACGGAGACAATAAAAACCCCATTGGTGGTGGTGAGTAAGGTGGTAATAACCCTGGCACTTGGAAGAGTCACAATGACCCATACTTCCACCTGTGGTGTACTTGGATGAGGTAAAGGTGAAAGGAGGAGCGTGGCTTATGCAATAGCGGGGATGCCTGAAAGACATGGGTGTGGTCATCACAGGAATTGGAGAGTTGTCTGGATTTTGGTAACTACCCTAGAAGAATTGGAGAAAGAGAAAGACCTGCTTATGTCATCCAACTATCCCTTCAGAATGTGACAATGGAAGCCAGAAGTCCTCCTTGGAAGCGTCTAAAGAGACCTCCATTTCCTACAACCAGAGGGCAGACTGTTTTGAAAAATCAGGCTCAGAGGTTATCTGTAAGGGTAACATAACTACAAAGTAGATGGATGCCACAGTCCAGGCAGGCCTCTGATACAAAAGCTCAAGCCCAGGAGGAAGGAAATGGGCCCTGAGAACTACCAGGATGTGGGCATCTGGGTAGATTTGCTAGAGAACCTTGAGCTCCTGGATTTTCCTGAACCACTCAGACTGGAAGAGGTATCCTTCACCCTATTAGCTGAGGAGCACAGCTTCCCATTGCCTAGAGACTAGACACAGTCCTCCTCTGAAGCAGATACCCACAGATCACACCTGTCTGCCTCAAGATCTGCTGCTACCTGTCCTCATGGCCGCTATTTCAAAAACTAGGGACAGGTCTTCTGGGTCTTAATGTAGCCTGCATAGGGTAGCACAGTTCCTGCTGTGAGTGACGTGACCGATTGTATTGTTGAAAGATGACTACAGCAACATCCATCATCCCAATTGCTCTTCTATAATGCAACCTTGCCATTCCTCTGCCAAGAGATGGAATCTAATTACTGTCCCCTTGAATCTGGTCTGGACTTTACTTGCTTTGACCAATAATCTAGAGAAGAAGTGATGCTGTATGATTCCCAAGGCTGAATCATAAAAGGCAAAGTAGCTTCTGCCTTGTTTGTGGGGACATTGGCCTTTGTAGGCCTGAACTACCATGGAAGAAGACCATCTACCCTGAGGCCACCATTCTGTAAGAAAGCCAAGCCCTATGAAGAGTAAGTAAGAGAGCCATGCGTAAGGAAGCTGAGCCACATGGCTGCTTTAACAAGATGCTTCATGTGCACTTGTCTCTTTCTCTTGTGAATGCAAACTGCTTGTTATAGTCTCATCCTAAGTGCCAACGGCTGTTGTTTTGGTGAATGCATTTTCTTCACCATTCACCGGTCCTAGAAGTATGGTAATGCTCCTCCTTTCTGTTACAATATGGTCTGCAGGGACCTTGATCATCTTGCCATTCTGTGGAAGAACATCATCCTGGCCCATTATATTAACAACAGAATGATAATTGGACTTGGTTTTTAGGAAGAAGCAAGTAGGCTGGTTGATTGAGTAAATACTTCCTTCCAGGGGATAAGAAATAAACCCTATAAAGTTTCTGAAGCCTGCCACACCAGGGAATATTTTAGTGGCCCAAAGATCTAGGGGTATGTTGAGACATCCTATCTAAATGGATACATTGCATTTATTACCACTAAGAAAGAGGTATAGCACTTAGCGAGCTGCTTTGAATTCTTGAGGCAAAAAATAATACCACCCCTGAGAATACTGTTCTGATCCATTTATCAGAAGACTATTGGTTGTGAGAGAGGCTGAGAGAATATCTGAATAGTCTCTTGAATACTTAACTAAGGCATCATCTTAATTATGTCTTGCATGGCTGGGTCAGTGTCCTCAACGAAGCCACATGTATGTTGATATATGGAGCCAGTGATCATTATATGTAGCCACTATTTGTGCTGTTTCCCCAATACCTAAAATATACAGGAATGGTAATTAAAAGATGCAAGTAGGATTGACTTACCACACTCCCAGTGACCTATTAGTGGAAACTGTGTTTTTAACCCTTATGACTTTAGGCTCTTCCTGATTGAAGGCCATGGTCTCAGGGTGTGTGTGTAGAGAGGGGGACATTTCTGCAGGGCTACAGTAAGGGTTCCACTGCATCTATACCCATGGCTGCCACCTGAGGATTTGGGGGTCCCCATGCTGACAGATGAGCTGGTAAAAATGGGAGTTACTATACTGGCAGGGATGGCTGGCTTTGCTTATCTTGAAGAGCTGGAGTTGCTGCTACATACTGAGCTCCAGGAGGAAGATGTCTAAGATCTGGGGGATTCACTAGGGATTCTATGCCCGGTGATAATAGCAGATGGGCCACTGAAGGACACATGGCCTGACAAGGACAAGGCAATCAAGGCTGACCCCCTCAGAGATGAAAGTCCAGCCATTCCCTGAGCAAGCAATTTAGACCAGAGTAAGTGCTGGCCATGGGTAGGGGAAATACAGAACAGGTGATGAAGGGGAGAGATGGTGGGTATACATTATAGCCTTGGGACCGGCTGCAGCAGTGAAGGTTGTGACTTGTTCCACATATTCTGCTGTTTTAAGTCCTTTTTTGAAGATGGCAGCCAGGTACAACCCTGAAATGTCAGTAACTCATGACGAGCATAGGAGGATCTGACCAGAGCAAGGAGTGAACATGGTAGTCACTATTGATACCCTGCCCACGGCCCCCAGTTGACCTCTAAGCTCCCCTGCAGCTGTATAGACGTGTTTACACACACTGACCACTTCCTGTCTCAAGTGCCAGCACTCTGCCTCTCTGCTGAGACCCTTCTCAGCTCACAGTTTGGAACACCTGGAAGTGCCGGGGGACGGGGGGGGGGGGTGTAACGCCTCCACAGCCAACCTCTAACAAATGAGGTTCAAGAGTCAAAAGATAAATCCTCCAACCTCCCGAGCTCTCAGTGGGTGCATACCAAGACATGGTCTATATGGTTTCTCAGAGGATCACCAGTGGAAGTGAGCCCTATTTGCTCGGCAGAGTGGAACCTGTTCATTAATGCACTCTTTTTCTTTTACATTTTCTTTTTTTCTCTCCTTCTCTCCCTTTCCCCACTCCATCCTGGGATCACCAAATAGGCTCTTTGTAATCAAGTCCTGCATTAGTCTGTAATTAGTCTGCATTTAGGGGAACCCAAACGAAGATGGCAAGTTTTCATTACAAGTTTGCCTAAACACACTTGTAATTTGCTACAAAAATTGCTAATAATTTTGTTGAAAAAGTAATACAATATCAATTGATAGGCCTAAATAATGTATATCTGTAGTAATACCTGTAATAAAAATGTGAAGAACAGCTTTAAAAAGTTATTTTCACTAGTTTATAAAAACTGAAAAAATTATTGAACTTTGAAAAAAACATAGTAATATTAATACATACTAACACTGCACAAAGAAGAATAATTTAATAACTAAAGAAATGGTTGGCAGGGCTGTCAACTATCCAGGGATTATTTTGAAATAGCTGTCATTGGCCAACTACTATGATTAATGAAATCAACATGTTCATGATGCAGGCAAAATAAACGTCATAAGTCAAATTTAACAGGTATACTTTTTTCCTTTAAAAGTTGTTGAGCTATCTAGGTTACTCAGCTCTCCTTCAGTTCTCATTTTTTAGAAGAGTTTTCACATACACAAACACACACACACACATGACACACATACACATACTTTTTGTATTTTAGATATTTTCTAAGTGCAGCTTTTCTAAGGCTCATACATATTAACGTTGGTAATGCATGCGGTATTCCCTTTGGAAAGAAGCTGACAAACAAATCCATGCTGGGGGCAAATATATAGCAGTTCTTCCTTTATCTCCTGCATGTATTGGGAGTGATACAACTAAGCCAGATTTAGAAAGACCTTCACATTCGCAGGGAGGAGAATGTCACTGGCATCCCAAAAAAAGTCAAAAATCAGGAATAAACAAGCTTTGCTCATTTTAAACCATTTAAATATTTGTTGAATAAATCTCTTTTTATTTGTTTTCACCTTTGATGGAATGTTAGTTTGTAAAACCAAATGACATCCAGATTTTTTCTTCCCATAGGCCTATTAAATACCGAAAAGTACTCCTTGGCATATGTGCCCCCATATACAGACTTCGTCGAACCTCGATTTTTTTATCTACTGTTCTCTACTTCAGCCAGGTGGTTTTAATGTGAACTGCTGATTATAGACCCCTGACCTTTCTGTTCCTGTCATAGGGGCAGGAACGTGGTTAATGACCATGCATCGGTCACTGTCTTTAGTGATTACTCCAAGAGCCTTTGAAAGCTAAGCCAATCAGAGAGCTTCTCCAGGATTTTGAACCAGAGCTTGGGAGGTGGCAGGGGCCTGGGGGGCAGAGCAGAGTTCTTTCTTATCTAGCAATGATGCCTGAAAAAGCCATGTAACTCCAACACATGGAGAAAGCAGGTAGGGAAGAATGAAGCCAAATTGTAAAGACAGGTGACACAAAGTGTCAAGTCCTCAATTGTACTGTTTGAGGTCCCTGCCACCTAACTCTGCCCCGCTGTCTTCCGGAGCTTGTCCATTCCCTCTTCCTTCTTTCTGCGAGCGCCTTTTGTGTCTTTCCCATTACTCTTCTTTGGTGATCAAGGTAAGCTAAGTTGGGTTTCTGCTATTTACAACCAAGAGCTCTCATTAATGTATTGCAGTTACTCTTTTTATTGTTTTATCAAACAGTTATAAAATCAACTGCTTAATTGGGCAGAGTATGCTTCTGTTTTTCTTTTTTGATACCTCAGTAATTGATTCCTAAGGAATAGGTAGTATCTCACTGGGATTGTTTTCACCTGTTGCTCTTTTCTCCTGTCTCCACCCAGCTCAGATATTGACTAAAGGTGCTAAACTCAGCTGCCTGGCTGGAGTACGGAGGTAGCTGGGCACCACAGCTCAGGTGCAATAGCAAACATAGCTCCCTAAATTATAATGGCAGGTTACAGTTTGTTATCACACTAATGGAAAGATGGATGCAAGTCTTTACTCTTGGGAAGTAGGTTTTTTGGGGGAGGGAAGTGGGAGGAGAAATCAAGGGACATTAATACTTCCAAGCTGGATATTTGTGCGAGAGTGTGTTATTTGTATGTTAAACACAAATATACATTTTTCATGATATACAAATAAATTGTTTAATAACTCATTTTCAAAAAACTTCACTGAACTTGCCGAAATTATCAGTTTCCTTATGAGGGAGAATTTGCTACTTAATGTTCATATATTTTTAAAATATATATATAGGAGATTTGTATTAAGAAGTGTCTCTAGGTGCATGGATGTGTATATATGTCTGTATTTATATATGTACAGATATTTATGTATCTTATTTATTTATTATACATGCATTTATTTATATGACCAACATTGGGCTTTATTTTTCTCTCCTGTAACTCAAAGACCAGAGGTCCAGAGAAAGGAGACAAGAGCTAGTTAGAGGCTTCATAACTATTAGTTTCTCAGTGTCCTAACTCTTTCTTTTGCCATCTGCACACACAGCTTCCATTCCAAGGTCGCCTCATGGCTGCAAGATGGCCACTGGAGCTCCAGCCATAGCATCTGTGTTCTGGAAAAGAAGAAGAAAGAATGGGTCTAAAAGAGCACATTCCAACTCTTTTTAAAGAGTCAGCCTTTTTAAAAAAGCATTTTTAATTGGTATTGGCAACAATCTAACCATATGGCCACCTCTATCCACAAGGGAGACAGGGAAATGTAGATTTTCAGAGCATACTGCCACCCCCAACAAAATTAGGGTTCTCTTAGTGAGGAAGATGGGGAAAATTGATTTAGGGTAAACAACTAGCAGCCTGTGTACAAGCTTTGGTGACAACCAAGGTATAAAGCTGGGCCTTAGTAACTGTGTCTTTAAAGATAAACATTATGCCAGAATGAACAATCCTTCACTGTTCAATGCCATATAATTAGACATACCATAAACATTGTATGACTCTTTAAAGCTAATTTGTTAAAAAAGAGAAAGGGAAAAATAGCAGTAAAAATTAAAAACCTAAACACAATCAGTTCTGCTATGAATTGATTTGTAGAACAACTCAGCAAATTTAGCCAAAAAAAAAAGTCCTAGTTTAAGATGAACTTCAGAAGAGTGATCAACTACCCTTTCTTTGAGATTGTACGCATACTTTATGTAGTTGAGCATTTTTTCTGATTAGATTTTACGTAGATCCTCAAAGTAGTAGGTGACCCATAAAAGGTTAATAACCATGGATCTAGGTGTGGTGCCCATTTAGAAGATGTCAAACAGCTAATCTAACTAAACTCAGGGCTCAGTTGGGGGTTTTGGTGTCATACAAATATCCTCAGGCCAACAGAAATTCAAGGGTGCGACCTTGCCTAATGGAGGTAAGCAAGTGGAAGGCACAGCTGGAGTCTGGGGCTGTTCAGAGATACACATGGAATAGGAAAGGGCAGAGGCTTTTGGCCTTTGGAGGAGTGGGAAGGAACTGTCTGTTCACAAGCCCCTACAGACTGAGCCCCGGGGCCATCCTTGGCGTAAGTGAAATCCTAGAGAGGGCGGTGTTTCCTTCTGAGTCTGAGGAGTGCGAAAAGAACAACGGGGACCATCTGTTTTGACATATCTACCAACACAGATATTTGGCGTTTAGTATTGAAACTGTTTATCAAACTCCTAATGCTGACGATTGACAAACAGGAGCCTCGTGGGCAGTGTCACACTGCTGATGCAGGGTGGGGGGCAGAGGGTGCTAATCCGTCAGTCTCAGGAAGCTGCCAACACAGGTTTAAGAGGATCAAAAACACCTTGGGGACAAGGACAGGGTAAATCTGAGTATTTTGTCAAAAGGATCTGAAAAGAAAAAAAACAATGTGTAGTTGTAACATAATGGTTATCTGGCTTTGTAGATACTTGGAATTTTATTTATCAGGGAGAGGGTACCATTCAGGGCTCCATACTGGCTGGGGTGTCCATCCTCTCTTGCTGGCCCCACCCCCTGTGGAGAGGAGCCTGTATTCTCTAGTCCTGCTGTCCCCGAACCCTGGACAGACCTGTCAGGAATTGGACCACACAGCAGGAGGTGAGCAGCAGGTGAGTGAGCCAAGCTTCATCTGTATTTACAGCCGCTCCCCATTGCTCGCATCACTGCCTGAGCTCCGCCTCCTGTCAGATCAGCAGCAGCATTAGATTCTCATAGGAGCACGAACCCTTCTGTACACTGTGCATGCGAGGGATCTAGGTTGCAGTTCCTTATGAGAATCTAATGCCTGATGATCTGACTTGGAGCTGAGGCGGTGATGCTAGTGCTGGGGAGCAGCTGCAAATACAGATTGTCATTAGCAGAAAGGTTTGACTGCACAGATAAATAATAATAATCAATAATAATAAGTCAATTGCTTGCAGACTCAACACCTTATAGTGAGTGGCAAGTGACAATTAAGCTGCATCTGGTGGCAGGCTTTAAGTCAGAATCCGACACTTATTTTAGTCCACGAGTGGCCCACATATTTTATTTACCACTTAGGTCCGTGCCTCTTTCCCACACTGCGCACTTGTCTCAGTCACAGTTTTGGTAAGCCCACAAGCTAACCCTAGAAACAATGAGTAAAAACCAATGTCTCTTGAAAGCTTCTTTGAAAAGGGGGAAAGACCCAGTGATGAGACAGCAGAAGACTCTAAGACTGCCAACAAAATGAAAGCTGCATTTAAAAGAAAATACCAAGAATCCTACTTAAATTGTGGGTTCATTGCAACAAGTGATTCACATTCTCCAAGTCCGCTTTGTATAACATGTGGTGACCGGCTATCCAATGAAGTTG
The DNA here is from genome assembly GCA_008086735.1 of Cheirogaleus medius. Taxonomy (NCBI): domain Eukaryota; kingdom Metazoa; phylum Chordata; class Mammalia; order Primates; family Cheirogaleidae; genus Cheirogaleus; species Cheirogaleus medius. Next base: position 10,390,758 of record VBSM01000483.1, read on the forward strand.
TGAAACCTTCAAAACTGCTTTGCCACATGGAGACCAAACACCCTGCATCAAATGACAAGCCTTTGGAGTTTTTCAAAAGAAAAAAACCTGAATACGAAGAACAGAAGCAATTATTGAAGGCCACCACTTCATCAAATGTGTCTGCACTGAGAGCACCATTCTTAGTGGCTAACTGCATTGCTAAAGCTAGGAAGCCCTTTACTATTGGTGAAGAGTTGATCCTGCCTGCTGCTAAGGACATTTGCCTGGAACTTTTAGGAGAGGCTGCAGTGCAAAAGGTGGCACGTGTTCCTCTTTCGGCTAGCACCGTAACTAGATGGATTGATGAAATAGCAGAGGATATTGAGGCACAATTGTTAGAGAGGATTAATGAGTCATCATGGTACACAATCCAGGTTGACAAGTCTGCCAGTGTTGACAACAAGGCAACAATGTTTCTTTTTGTGCAATATATCTTTCAGGAGGACGTGCATGAGGATATGTTATGTGTACTTTTGTTGCCAACCAACACCACAGTTGCAGAACTATTAAAGTCTTTGAATGATTACGTGTCAGGAAAACCAAATTGGTCATTTTGTGTCAGTACATGCACAGATGGGAGTAGCTGCCATGACCGGACAGCTTTCTGGTTTCACTACTCGGGTCAAGGAGGTCACTTCTGAATATGAGTCCATGCACTGTGTCATCCACAGAGAAATGCTGGCCAGCCGAAAAATGTCACCTGAACTAACACCATTTTGCAGGATGTGATTAAAATAATCAACCACATTAAAGTACATGCCTTTAACTCACGTCTGTTCACACAGCTCTGTGAGGAGATGGACGCAGAGCACACACGTCTTCCCTTATACACAGAAGTGAGATGGTTTTCTACAGGTAAATCACTGGCCAGAGTTTTTGACTTATGAGAGCCACTTCAGGGATTTCTTTTAGAAAAACAGTCACCACTGGCAGCACATTTCAGTGACACAGAATGAGTCACAAAATTTGTTTACTTGTGTGACATATTCAACCTGCTCAATGAACTCAATCTGTCCCTTCAGGGGAGAACAACCACTGTGCTCAAGTTGGCAGATAAAGTGGCTGCATTCAAAGCCAAACTGGAATTATGGGGCAATGAGTGAACATTGGGATTTTTGACATGTTTCAAACATTAGCAGATATTTTAAAAGAGATTGAGCCAGGGCCTTCTTTCTCCCAGCTGTACACCATCACCTGTCTCGGCTTTCAAAATAGTTTGAGCATTACTGCCCAATCACAAAAGACCTCCGAACTGGGAAGGAATGGATCTGCCACCCATTTGTGAATAAGCCAGGTGAATTGACGATCAACTGCTTGAGATCTCAAATGACAGTGGCCTTAAAGGTATGTTAGACAACTTCAAATCTCCATACATTCTGGATTAAAGTCAAGGCAATATCCTGAGATTGCCACAAAAGCACTGCAAAACCTGCTTCCATTTCTAATATCCTATCTTTTTGATGCAAGGTTTTCTGCAGTGACAGCAACCAAAGTGAGATTACAGAGTAGACTGGACATAAGCAACACACTTCGGGTGCCACTGTCTCCCATCACCCCCAGATGGGACTGTCTAGTTGCAGGAAAACAAGCTCAGGGCTCCCACTGATTCTGCACTATGGTGAGTTGTATGATTATTTCATTATATAGTACAATGTAATAATAAGAGAAATAAAGTGCACAATAAATGTAATGCACTTGAATCATCCCAAAACCATTCCCCACTTCCCCAGTCCATGGAAAAATTATCTTCCATGAAACTGGTCCCTGGTGCCAAAAAGGTTGGGAACTGCTGCTCTAGTTCGAAGATCTCCAAAGCGGGATGTGAGAGTATACCTTGCAGAATTCTCTACATCATCACTGGGTGTGAGAAGAAAATATTAGAACATTTTAAATTTTATCTTAAAAATAAGGGAAATATGCACTACAAATATTCACTATATGGATTTACAGTGGATGCCATCACTAGGTAGAGATGTCAGGTGGTCAGGTCTCACTTACTGGAGGGGCACTTCTCTGGAAGAGCAGGAGTTTCATGGCTTGGAGGGGTCGACTGTGGCATCCCACTCCTCCCTGACCCTCCAGTGTATTACAATAGATGCCATTTGTTTACGCCAGGTGAAGTGGATTTATAGACCATAGTATCTAATTTATGTTAACGTAAGAAAAAACACACAAATGGCTTTGAAGGATTACATAAATCTGACTAAAGATCTCACTAAGGCAAGCGAAATCAAACAGGACAATGGCAGATCTGACCTTAGCGGGCCTGGACAAGGTTTCTGCAGCCACTCACAAAACAATGACCATCTAATTGGATCTAACAAAGAAGCCACTCTCACCAAATGAAAATGTCAACAAGACTACCAGAAATATGGAATGTATCTATGATCGCATACCTAAATTTCACTTTAGATGTGTTTACATTGCATCTGTGAATGTCTTTTGCAATTATGACAGTCATTAAAACCAATGACAAAACACACTGAACCGAAGAGCAGACCTTTGAATTGCTGTATCACAAACGCAAAACTACCATTTTCAAAAATAATGAGGCATATTCAACCACATGGCACTGGTTAAAAATAAGATCTTTAAGAAAAAGTGTGTGCCATGAATAAAAACTAATAAATATTTTCAAATATTATGTATTCCAGATTTTGATCATCCTTTAAGTGTATCTAGTTTGCATATGTTTGGTGTCCATAATACATTAATACAGCAATACATGTATAGAATGAAATATAATTATGCATAGTTGGGAATGGCTACTCAAATTTTTATTTGCTATTGGCCTGTAAAATCAAAAATGTTCATAAACCACTGCTAAAAATAATGGTGGATGGTAGTGATTTACTCATTCAATGATCTAATCCTTGGCAATTTGGTAATTCTCCTGGATGACTTAATGCCTTAACCCAGTTAAAATACAACCTTTCCTTTCTTCAAGCTCTCACAACAGTGTAACTTTAAAATTATCGTAACTTTTGCTTATTACACTCCACACTTTCTTCTTGCATCTACACTTGAGTAGATGAGTGGCTCTCCCTCTTGACTTGAGGGAAAGCTCATTGAGGTCAGGAATAGGGTTTGAGTCATTGTCTGCTTAATTATCTATCTGCCATAGCACTCAGCTCCATAAAAATTTATTTGGAAGTTAAGAGAAAATGAGTGTGTGTCTAGAAGCCTTTTAGGACTGATGATGGCCATGGGAAATGTCATTATTTAGTAAAGCATTGAGATCAACCACTCTGCATAGGAGATAATTTTACTCATCCTCTAATCTTACAGGTCATTGTTTATGCAGAAGTTTGCTCATTTCTTCTCAGAAACAAAGTGCTAATACATTGAACTACTACCTGTGGCTTGGGGGTGCCTAGCTCATTTTTATGTGTTTCTACATAAAATTATTGAGTCATGCACAATGTTCCATGTTGTTCTCAGAGTAATTCTCATATATATATTCATAAAAACCAAATGTGATATCATATTTAGCTAACTTATGTATAGATAGAGATACACATTTTTTAATAACGTGCAATGGCAAATAACTTCACTATTCAAACTAATCCTAATTGTTCAATCATTTACAAACTACACGGTAAGTTCTAATGGGCTCCCTTGAGAGTAGGAACTAGGTGGAATCTTGCCCTGTATGCTGGTGTGGGGATGTCTCTTTTACTTCAGCCATGTATATGATTTTCTCCCTTTTTTGTGTGTGTGAAATTATTTTAATATCATCTCTCTGCTTGGAACAAGTACATAAGTTCCCCTGCTTCCTCCCAATGCATAACCCCATAGCTAGTAAAAATTAAAAATTTTCCTTTTGCCTTTGTAAGAAAGCCAGTGATAATTTGATAGTAATTTTTTGGGCAATTTCTGCCCTACTGAATTAGGAAAATCACAAAATAATGAAAAATAAATAGGAGATGGGTCTCAATCGAGAGATATGTTCTTTTATAATTTCCACACCAATTTGCCTGTGCTTGGGGATGACACATAGCCACTTATTTTTGACTTTCTAAAGAAATGATAATATTGAAAGAAATTGAGCTGCCCTTCTATGAAGATAACCCAGTGGCCTTTCCGCTCTAGGCTGCATGCTTCGAATTGTTTTTCAGAAACAAGAAATGGGTTGAGCTGAGCCATCCATAGCTTTACACTGAGAGTTCCCACCATGACCTCTAGCATATATAAAGTCACCTGGCTAAAGCATGATACCAATGAGAAAGATGTGAAAAGTCCTACCGTCATGCAGGCCACTTGGGTTACGCAGCAGAGACCTGGTAGCACAGACCCAGCCCTAATTATAGTCTGCCCAAAATGACACAAACCTAGGGCTTGTTCAAAAGTCGTGCCCCAAAACAAAACTGTCTCTGAAAAACTAGAAAGAGCTTTTTAGGATGATTTTAATTCTGAGGGTGCTCTTTAGCAGAGGATCTTGATGAAGGAAGAATTCTATCAACCAGGATCACTGAGCAGGAATGGACAGCAAACTTATCTTTGAAGGGTCTATCCAGTCTCTCCAGGAAAAGCACATTGAGCTAATGTTGAGTTCCAGTAATTGATAAAAATGAAGGATACTGGGCCAAGGGGAACTAGTTTTTTTCAATCTTTTTCGGTTACTATCGACATACTATAAGTTTTTTTATAATAGTCCATTTTTTTGATAATAAAAAGAATACATTCTCATTGTACAAAATTTGGAAAATTCCAAAACCTATGGAGAAGAAAACTTAAATTATCCATAATCCCAAAATTCATTCATTTTCTTATTTGAGGAAAAAATTATACAAAATTTCACATGCGACTATGAGCAGGGTATGTGCCAAGACTCACTATCCATGAATGTTAGCCTGTAATGCATTTCCTTTCAGGCCTTTCTCAATGCACTTTTAATAATAGCTTACAAATTATATTATTTGCAGTTTGGGATTCTACTTTTCACTTAATATATCACAAATCTTTTCCCAAGTCATCAAATAATATTCCAAGCTATGATTTTTAACAGCTGCATAATATCGCATCACATGAATTTACACTAATTTATTAAACTCCTACTTGGGACATATGAGATTATCAATTTTTCATTATTATAAATAATGTTGCATATAATATTCTTTGGCCACATACATGATGATCTTTGGAAAACTTTCCTGGAATTCAGATTGCTAGATCTAAATCCTTACACATTTTTAAGGTTCCAGATACACAAGACTCACTTGCTTTCTTGAAAGATTTGTGGGAGTTTTACTTCCACCAGCAACTAGAGTGTCTGTCAATCACACCACAGGTCCCATCCCTCAAAACAATGAGTATTAGCTTAAAAAAAAAATCTTTTCCAAATGTGTCAAAATAGTTTTTCTTTTACTTTACATTTCTTAATTAACAAAGTCAAACTTTTTAAAAATAAATTAATTTTTCTTTGTAAGTTATCTAAGCATGCTCTTTGTCATTTTACTATGGAACTGTTAATATCTTTTGTTAACATTTTAATCTTCACATTTCCCAGTGAAGGATTTTTCCATACTGCATTCTGAGATCTAGCCGCCCCACCCCCACCACCCCACCCCCGTTAGAGCAGAAGGAGGTGGGGTGGGAGGGAAGAGCCAATCTTGCTCTCTCAGTCTTGTCATTACCAATGTATGACCTGGCCAAGTCTTTTGGCATCTCTGGGCTTCATTTCCCTCCTCTGGAAATAGAAGGGACTTAATTAAGATCCCTTCCAGCCCTATAAAAGGGACGTTATAGATCCATAGTCTCGAAGCTTCCCTCACTATCATGATTTGTGATCAGCATTGAAGGAGCTAGTGTTAGTGGATAAACATCAAACTGTAAGCTTGTGTCCCCAGCTCTAACCTGGGGCTCTGCCACCTACCAGCTGTGAGCAAATCACTTCAGCATTCCTACATTTCCTGATCTGTAAATGGAAACCTTGTCTTATAGGTTTGCTGTAAAAATTACATGAAATTATAAAAATCAAAGTGTTTAGATTATAATATGCCACACACACACACACACATAGTGAAGTTGCATTTTAAAGGTATTTAGTTTTCCTAAATCTTTGCACAGAAGGAAAAATGCACTTTTTATCCTATGACATGTACCCCACTCCCCCTTTCAAACTAGACTCTAGCCTCCAGTGCTCCAAAGAGAGTGAGGCCACAGAGAGAATGTAAATAGAAACAAAAGAAGCTAAACTTTAGTGTTTGAGCTTCTAAGCATGGAGCCCCTAGTGCTATATATAATTTTCTAAGGTCGTTTGGGCTGTACATGATCTTCTCTTTGTGTGTGCTGACTTGATAGTTTAATTCACACCTTAAGAATATATATGCATATATACCACACACACATGTACCTTACATATATATGCTTCACATATACCCTTTCGTGGGCATATGGGAATGAAATTAGAAAATGTGATTAGAAAAGTACAAACCACTCTCATTTTAATTCTTTCCTTTAATTTTTGTCATTTAAAACTAAATTTGAAAGACTCTATATTTTCAAAGCTAGTCTGATATATGGTCTGTTTATATGGATTTGCATAAACAACCTCAGTTTGTCAGCAAATTGTACTTTACATGCACAGGTAAGTAAAGCACTGTTCTGAGCACCGAGAATACATAATATGGAACAGACACCAGCTTATGATTGAGGGGAGACAAGATGTATAAACATGCAATTATCTAAATGTGCGCATAAATACGGTTCTGTAATTAAAGAGTGAATATGGGAGGAGGGGGATTTTCTGGTGGGCTGGTGATGATTGCTTTTTTCTTCCCTGTGCTATCTTGGCATTTTCCTCCTCATACTTTAGGACTGGAATTATATAATGCAGGGGCAGTTATTTAGCTTATACATCATGGGCATAAACAAATGGTCATTAATTTAAACACTATTTTAAAGCTAGCCAGGGATATCACACCACAAAAGAGCTCAGGTTTTTCACTCTTCAAAAAGAAAATGGTAGCTGAGAAGATATTTCTGGACTAAGTTCAGCTTACACAAAGAACAGATCCAGAGTTCTGTCGAAACACAGATGTAGCCAGGTTCCTATCCTCAATCAAAAGAAGAGAGAGTGGGCTATCACCTCTGTTCTGAGGCCCATTTTCACTTTCCTGTTCATTCTTACCCACCTGTGACATGTTTCCCCAGCAAACGTTTTTATGTATATGAAGTAACATTTCTAAGCACTTTACATGTATTAACTCAATTGATTCTCATAGTAACCCTATGGGCTAAGAATTATTAGTATCACTCCCATTTTACAGATGTGGAAACTGAGGCCCCAAGATATTAACTAACTCTCCCCAGCACCTGGGATTCAGCCCCAGGAAGTATGGCTGCATGGCCTACAATCTTGACTTTAAAATTTGCACCATCTCCTTACCTGGTGGGTGAACTTCATAGCATTTGAGCAGTGGAGGGGATGAAGGTAGAGTGAAAAAAGGATGGAAAGTCATTGCAAGTTAACCTGTTGTTTGACCAAGAACATAAAAAGAAGAGAGAAATGGAAGGGGAAAGTCCAGGTTAGTTGTAAGAAGACAATGGAAGAACAGGAAGTGGCCAAAAAAAAGGCAAAGAGAAATCACCCTTTGCCCTGCCAGGCTCCTTGGTGACAGGGCCTGAGTTGTTTGCAAGCAGTGACATCTCACTTCTCTGGGTTGCCCCAGGCTGCCTCTGCAGCGACACCACTAGGGCCTCTTTTCACAGCAATTCCGAAAGTGATGGTGAGTATTGCTCCCTTACTTAGGTTAAAGAGCCTCCCAAATAAATGCATTAACCCAGTAATAAGATTAAATTCCTGGCCCCAAAGGGAAATTTTCAGAAGGTGTCCTTTACCATGTATAAATTGGAAACAATTTCCTCTCTTGGGCAAAATAACTGCTGTGGGAGCTAGAAATAAATGTAATGTTTTGTGAAAACTTGCGTTTCTCTGATGAGTTCTGTAAAACAGTAACACCTAACAGGGGTTGTTCAAACGGTACATCCAGTAACTTTTTTTCCTGTGACCTTGGACCTTAACTTTACCCGGGTCTTAAATGACCATAGGATAGGAATGAGGTGGTAAGCACTTGACAGCTCCAGGAAAACGTCTTCCTAAAGAACTCAGTATCAGAAAGGACGCTGAGCTCGTCTTGTCCTCCAAGAGCTAAACAACAAAATCAATACCTACTGTATGGAGCAGAGATGTGCCAAGTCATCATGTTCAACGTAGCAATCTGATTGAGGATAATAACACAGCTAAAGGAATAATGGTCAATTTAAGGCAGGGTTCGATACTATGGGAGAAGAACGGGAGGGAGAGAAGGAAATTCCTGCATTCCATACACATTTCGACTGTCTGCTAAGGGCATGAACAAATTCTACCCTTACCTTCATGGGATCCCAGGACAGGTTGACAAGGTCTGTCTAAGAACAGCTCAGGGAAGAAAGGCAGGGACATGCGGTATTTTAGGTCAAGGGCAGTGCTTGTCCTTTTGTGGAGATTAATGTTATTTTTCTTCCCATATTCTTATCTCAGGCTCCTAGATGAGGGAACTTTCCCCCATTCAACTTGCAGATCATCTTAGGGAACACCTGGAGTCTCTCTATATATAGATCCTTTTATTCTTTTCTCCCCAGGGTAAGACTAGCTAATCTGACTCAAGTAGCACATCAACCACTGGGCCTCCTGTACTAGAAGGTGGGGTCATGCAGTTGGGGCACTGCTCAGGCGTGCCATCCTCTTTTGCTTCCTTTGATCGGCCTACCAGGCATTGGGGCCCTCCTGCCTCAAGTTCTCAGCAAATTTCCTTTTGCTTTCTTTCTGCCCCAGCTTCTCAGAGTGCATCGTGGCAGGCAAGCCAGGTTGGCCTTGTCCTGTCTTCAGTCTGGGTGAGGTATCAAAGGTCAGCACTTTGGCTCAAGTTCAAGTTGAGGTCTCTAGCTCTGAGCACTAGAGCTTCAGGGAACAGCCTACCACTTTGATATCTAAACAGTTCCCTGAGTCTGTTCTCCTTCTCCCTGGGTAAAGGATGGGCACCAGAACCCTCACTTCTAATAGATGTTCAGGCCATTCTTACCTGGTGACATTAAACCTTTGATAGCTACCTCCCATCTGCTTTTCTAATTCCACATTCACCAAGCAAGCTTCTCATTGGGCATTGAGTTTTCATGGGCCAGTCAGGCTGGCTCCAGGGGTCTAGGCTGTGTTACAGTTATTCTCACCGTAAGTTAATAAGTAGGCATTCTGGGTGTCCACACCTCCATGGTGAGCCTGGATGGCATGACCCATATCTGAGAGACCAACTCTCAGCTTGTTGACAAAAGTGAGTGTCTGGGCCTGCAGACCTGAGAACAGGGCTGAAGGTGCCAAGTTAATGGGATTGTTTGAGTCTTGGGCATGGACAACCAGCATGTCTTTCCATTAGCCCATCAAAACCAACAGCTGCTATCCTTCTACATGAGAAACCTTTACAAGAACGACCTTGTAAGGTCTTTGAGAGGATTAAAGATAATGCAGGCAGATCACCTAAGAGAGTACCTAACACCCAGTAGACAATACCCAGGAGAATTATCACTGATGTTATTTGTTTGCATTAACATTTTAGAGATAATTATATGTGCCTCAAATTACTCTTAGAAGGAGTAATAAATAATTACTGTCAATAGTAAGTAAGAGAAATTCTTTCCCAATATATCTAAAGACAGTGAGGAAGTCGTTAGGCTACAATATTTGTAAGATCCTGCCATTCTCTTCCCTCTTATAACTCTTACAATTACTTGATCTGAATGGCTCTGCCCAGCCCAACTCTCTAGCTGACCATTCATCTTCCAAATGATACCCAGGTGGCATCTCCTTTTAAGTGGCACACATTCACGATGTGACTCAGTATCTAATCCTAACCCTGTGAAGCACAGGAAATCCTGTACTTGGAGGCATTCGCGGTCCCTGTGGGTGCACAAGATTGGGGAACATTCTCAGCTACCTTTTCCTGAACACCTCAGAGGTGTTCATTAATGCTCTGAGCAGCAGGGCCTTCAAGCCTTCTGACCACTACCCACAGTAAGAAGAGTGTGACACAGGTGCACATGTACACACACGCAAACACACGCAAACACACACACACATCTATATGACTGAAACAAAAGCCTTAGAAAACAGTACTTACCTTTACAATGTAGACTAATTCTATTTTCTAGTCTTTTTAAAAATACTGGCTGTGAACCACTAAATTGATTTCAAAACCCACGAAGGGCTGCAGCCTGGTTAGTTTAGAGGACACTGCAGTGAGGCCTGTGTGCAGGGATCACACGACCTTGCGCTGTGGACGCAGCCTGGTTTGTTACCACATTTTCTTCTTGCAAATCCTGAAAGTGCCTTATGCCTATAGTTAGGTGTTGCTGGTATTTGTGTTGTTGTTTTTGATATTGTGGCTAATAGATGATGGCGCAGCATGGTACATATTGTTTTATATTAGAAACTTATAAAACTTGGTTCCTAGGGAAAAAGCATTTTTATTACTCAAAGCAAAGATGTCTGAGAAATGGTATGTTGAGCCTGTCCCCAATGTGGAAGCAAGATGAGCATGGTGACGGTGATTTACTCTATTAAAGAATCATTGCAAAAGTACAAATACTGCCCACACACCTGGCACCACACTGGGACCCATGAGGGAGGGGTAATGACTCTCTTTCCCACCCATCACTCACTCTCCACGAGTCCACTGACCTGTCACGTGGTAGAACAGTGGGCAAGCTCTGCCTTTGGGGGTTAAAAACCTGATGACACCCTTTCCTAACCTTGCGACCTCGAGCACATCATCTAATCTCTCTAAGCTCAGTCTCCTCATCTGTGAAATGGACGTAATATCAAATCCATAGAGTCTCAGAGAGGATTGAGTGAGGTCACATTATGTGCATACCATAGACTCATTGTGAGGGTCATCCGCCACAGTCAATAGAGCTTCTGTCCCTCCTAAATTCCTTCCAATAATCTGAAGTTTTAACACATGGGTCAGAAGTTCAATGATGTTGTGGAAGAGAATGAATCTCTCTCCATCTTTTTCCCCTTTTGCTCTCAGAAACTAGGGATTGGATTGATCATAGTCCTTGATTCATGACACGTTTCCATCATTGGTTCATTTATAACCTGCTTTTGCTTATTGGGTTAATTAATTGTTTTTAATAACAACACAAGCACCCATGTGCCCACCATCTCTAACCAAAAGTAGGAGCTTGACAATAGCCAATATCACAATGAGCCATAAGGTTCCCGCAGTCCCTCCTCCCCACCCACCTACCTTAACTGCTGGCCGCTCTCTGCCCAAAGTAACCTTCATGTTTTCTCTTTAATTCTTTCAGAATCTAGAAAACCTGCTGCCTTGGCTGGAGCTGGGTTCAGGCCCACGCAGAGCTAAACTTTAGCTCTATCCCAGATCACTTCATTAACTATTTACCCTGGTTCTTCCTTCCTTGACACACAGGTGAGGTGGAGGTAACAAGTACATCGTGGAGAATAGGGTCTCGCATGGCCCTGCCACCTGGGTTTTTGTTACCATGGCTATTCTCCTTGTAGGGAAACAGAATGGTCTTCCTTTTCTCCTGCCTCTGGTTGTGTGTTCATTCTATGCCGCCCTCAGGAAAACAACATATGGGAGGTGGTGAGGGAAAGGATTCCAGCACATGGTAGCTTGGTCTCTGTTTAGTTCTCAGAAGCTCGGCGGATGCTATTCCAAGGAACGCTGTCCTTGGCTAAAGTAGGTTCTGTATGTCTAGACTGTACTACCAGCTTCTAGATCCATAGTTTCAGCTGAGTGAACTAAAATAGTCAAAGTCTGGCATGGAAAAACTTTGTGATGTGATCCTCTTGTTTAAAGGGACAGGAAACCCATCAGCAGAGATTGCAGAAAATTTCAGCACTACAAGAGTAAAAAAGAAAAATAGAACAGCTAGGTTATCCTGCCTGCTCTCCTCTTCCCTCTCTCATTCCACTTCTGTTGCTCCTGGGGTTGAAGAATGGTTACATAACATCTCTTCATGGACAGTTAATTATATACATTGTGGCATTAAAAAAATAAATCCTAGGTTAAGCTCCTCTGTTATCCTATACATTACCATAGCACCATCTTCTTCTCTGACCCAGATAGTATATTCTCAAAAAGCAGGTGAATAACAAACTCATTATAAAATTAGCTAAGTCAAATGTGCAAACATATGCATGTCAAAGTTGTTCATAAATCTGGGATTATCAGAGCCACCACTCTCTTCTCTCAATATAGTAATAAAATTTTTATTTGAAGACTATTAAATTATTCCTTAGCTTTCTCTTTTCTAATATAAATCATCTCACTTTTTCCCAACCGTACCAAGAATAGGAACCACTCCACCTCCATTCCACCCTTAGTCCACCGATCATAGGGTGCAAAACACCTTGCCAAAGAAATCGATCCTGCAGAAATAGAAGAAAAGTGAATTTCAAAACTTCTGCCAAGTGTCATCAAAAATAGATGGCACTTTTGTTTAGCAAGATGCCATTGATATTCAAAAGTAAGTCCAGAACCTGGTTTGGAAAGATCTTAAGAGTTAAACTGATTAACATATTTATATAATGAAGTGGGGAAATACAGGTAGCAGGCTCTGGAATAAGGGAGGAAAAAAAGGAGGTCTCTGGGGAAAGAGAAAGAGAGAGAGAGAGAGAACCAAAGAACATCAGACAGGGATGTCTAATATGGAACTTCATTTTAGGTTGGCCCCTATTCTGAGCTGTGCTAAAATCTTCATCCACTGCTCTCAAACTCGTATTGTAAGTGGCTGTCTATACCCAACAGACTACAATAGTGGTGCTTTGGGGAATGAAGGGGGAGGGACAGTGGCCACGCTAGGGATAGAGCAGGGTGGGAAGAAAACCACAGCCACAGGAGGACTCGGCAGTTGGGGAGGCAACGATCAGTGTTGGTGCAGAGGGGAAACTATGTCTTTCCTTCATTCGACAATCATTTCCTGAGTATTGAGTATGGACCCAGAATGATGCTAAATATTCAGGAAAAACAAAACATGGGTCCTGCCCTTCCAAGCTCAAAATCTAGCAGAGAAATGAGAGAGCAGCCCGTCTACCTCTGGGGATTACATTCGATAAAATAATTTCCAAATACACGTGATACATGAACAGCGCAAAGGAGTGGAGGGAAGATCCCAGAAGAGGTGATCCTTCAGTCATGTTTCAGCTAAGAATGCTTTGGCTGTAATAACAGAAAAGAAAAAACAGCCAGCCAGACCCAGGGCCATAATTTGCCAAGACCTGGTTTAAACAAGCAGAAGTCTAATTTTTTTTTTTTTTAGAACAAGAAATTCAGAGGTGGGTAGTTACTGGTTCTGACTCAGGAGCTCCTGATTGCCATTCTGATCCCAGGCTCTTTCCCTCTGGCTGCTTTACCTTCCTTCGTGCCTGTTTTCTCATGATACGGGGTGATTTGAATGGCTCCTGCATTGGATCCAGCCATGCTCAAGACAGGGAGAAAAGAAAAGGGGAGGGGCAACATCAACAGCTCTCCTCTTGTGCCAGTCTCTTTTATTAGAAAGCAAAAAAAAAGAAGAAAAGTTCCCAAGAGCCCCAAATAGATATTCCCCTTGTTTTATTGGCTAGAACTGAGTACATGGTCAACCATGGCAGCAAAGGAGGCTGCAAAAGGGACTCTCTCCCCCCTTTACAGGGAGGAGCTAGGAACAGCTCTTGGGCTATCCACCCACAGCACCTACTGTAACCTGGATCCTGGTGCATGGATTAGGAACTGCCAAATGGACAAGAAGGGAAAAATATGGTATTTCATGGTATATCCATACAAAAGAGTACTATTTAGGAGTAAAAAGGATCAAACTGTTGATACATGCTATGATATGGATGAGTCTCAAAAATGTGTTAGTTGAAAGAAGTCAAACACAAAACACTGCCGATAGTATGATTGCATCTATATGAAATGTCCAGAAAAGGCAAATCTACAGAGACAGGAAGTATATTAGCGGTTGCCCAGGCTAAGAGGTTATGGGTAAGCATGTGGGTTAAATAGGCCTGGAAACGGGCATGAGAGATCTTACTGGGGTGATGAAAGGGTCCAAAGCTGGATTATGCTGACAGTTGCACAACTCAGTAAATTTACAACACATCCTTGAATGGCATGCTTGAAACCGATGATCGTTATGATATGTAAATTGCACTTAAAATTTAAAAAAAAATAGTAGTAATTGAAAGGGTGGTGTTGGGGGATCATGTACATTTACCAAGATCACAAAAGCAATATATGACTGATAATTGGGAGATTTACTGATAATAATCCCAATAATATATTTATGAGTGATTTATATTTGTTACCAATGATAGATTGTTTTCCAGGCCTGTGATATAAATTAAAGCAAAATAAAAATCTTTGTCTCCTCTTTCTGGCACTTGTCACATTCAGATGGGCCTGCCCCAAACGTCGTGTTTGTGTGTGTGCATGTGCATGCGCATGAATGCAGGACCTACGTGGGCTCATTTGCAGGCAATTATTTTCTCTTTATCATCACATGCTTACACAGAGATGTGAGCTGCAGCAAAGAGAGCTGCACAAATTGAGTTATAGTAAGAGCACTTTATTAATAATCTTAAATCATTAAGCTAAAATCTTAGCTCCACAGACACAGAAGTAAAAAGAATATCGGCCTACAACACAGTGTTTTCATTTGGGGCAGTGTTTTCCTGAAAGGTTTTCTGGAACATTCGTCCCGGGAAGTACTCCTTGAAAGAGAGTTTCCTTATCAAATAAGCTTGGGAAACTCTTCTAGAGATTCAAAAAACATATTGGCCTATCACAGGTTCTTAGAAGTCTTGCAGGGTACAGACAAGAAAGCAGGTTTCAAAAATAGAGTTTTCCAAACTTATTTATGATAGCAATTATAGCATTAATAATAACAGATAATGCTTATTTAGCACCTGCAACGTGCCATTCACCCTGTTAGGCACTGTATGCACATTTACCACCTCCTTTAGTACTCACAGCAATGCTATAAGGCAAGTGCAATACAATGATCCCCACTTTAAAACTGTGGACGTAAAGGCTTGCAAGAGGCAGAGCCACTGTGCAGACCAGGACAGACTGCTCAGTGCCCTGGCCCGTACTCACCACCACACTGTACCACCTCTGGGCAACCCCATTTTAAAAAAAAATTATCCCAAGAACACACTTTAGCAAATACTGGTTTAAGAAACTTCTATTACAAATGTATCATTAAAAAGAAACAGTGTATGAAGGTGGAGAAGGCTGTTCTCTGTGGTCCTTTGTAGAAATTCTATGAGAGAAGATAATTTGTGATGCAATATCAGTAAACCAGGCTCCAGAGAATATTCTGATCAATCAGGAAACACATAGAGTAGGATAAGATGATTAGCCTAGAAATTGATACGGTTTTTAATCACAAAAAATTCAAAGACCCCCCCAAAAATGATTTGGGCCTTTGAATTCTTATGAAGTATAATAATGATTTTTTAAAAACTCTCTGCCACATTTCTTGGAAACTTGATCTGATGGATCACAAATTATTCCAAAATAAAATTTAAATGTCTCTTTTTTTAAAAAAAAATAGAGTATTTCAGATTCATTAAATGAGAGTACCTTAATGGGATGATGATGGTTATGATGATAAAATTCTAGGATTAATATGGAGCAAAGTAGAACAAGAAAGGAATTTTAAAATGTGGCGTTAATCTATTGTGAACTACATTTATACTTGATGTGTTTCTTTGAATGCACATATGATCTGTTTGGTTGCTGGACCCACCATTTACCTAGCAGATTCAGTTGAAGAAGGGTGATAATAAAAACACATTGTGGACCACACCCAGGGCTTAAATGTGAACATCTATTTGATCTGTCTCCTAGTTCATTTTCTCATGTTTTCTGTTTCCAACACAGAGAAAGGAAATGGGCCTGACAATAAGCCTACCCAACTCCACCCAGAGTTTGGTGTCGGCATCACTGGACTGGCATATCACAAGGTACTCAGGATTTCTCAGAGTGGATAAAATCCTAGAAAATTGGGATTGAATGCACAAGAATATTTATCACAGCAATAGCTATTTCTGCAAAGAATCCATATTGACCTAAATGCCAACAAAAGGGAAGCAATTAAATAAATGATAGTGCATTCAAGTCCATAGGATTTTATGTAACCATTAAAAATCAAGCTTGGAACATTATGTAACAAATAGTAAAATGTTTATAATAAAATTTTCCATGATAAAAGTAAGATATAAAACTATATGTAGTTTGTCTTCACTCTATAAAACAAATATTAATGTATGTAATGCATACATAAGAGAATTTTGTCAAAATGTTAAGGGTAATTTGGAACAGTGGGATTCCTATGATTTGTATTTGTTTTTCTAACAATAGTTGCCCAAGATTTTCCTCAGCTTTTTAAATAATGAAATTGTTCTATATTTATAATAATCATTACATTTTAGTTTTTTAAAAAATCAAAACAAAGAAATACTAATCTGGATGTCTGAGATATATAAAATCAGTATAATATTTCCTAAAATGCTTAAACTAAAGGTGTCTTTTTTATACATATTTGTTCCTGAGGCCTGTGGAACAAGACGGTTCTGAGTCAATTCCTAACTTCACTGCTAACTATTCAAATAACCTTGGGAAGGGTTTAATTTCTCCTATGTGTTTCTTAATATGTAAATTGAGACTTATACTAGGACTTTCCTTACAGGGCTCATGTGAGGATCAAATGAATCATAACAGGTGCAGCACCTACAATAGTGTCATACATAGTGAGTCCTTGAAAAATGTTGGTTGTTGCATAACTTCTCTGCCACAGTCCTACAAAGACTTCACAACTGGGACAGGACACAGCAGTCCGTGGCAATCTGACAGATATGCATAACTTGCAGACAAAATGTAGAATTTTCATTTTTAAGCCAAGAGCAACCTTGCAACTTGAGCCTTCTGTGTGATGTGGTCTACACCTCTCCACAAAGGAGAGCAAAGCAATTGGCATCAACCAGTAGGATACTCAAAGAGGTCATTTGCCTACAGATGGTAGAAAGATTCTTTTTGGGCCAGAGGAAAAGTATTGATACCATTTTGATTTATAAGAAATATTTTCTGAAAATTAACTGTGGACCAAATTTGGGGGAAATTTTGAATGCACTAAATTAATTTAAAATTAAAAGGAACACTGCAGGATGCTATTGTAGCATAGTTTCTTACAGTGAAAAATTGGAAAAAATCTAAATGTACATCAATAGCTTAATAAATGAGGGTAGAGCTTTCATCTGGTCGGTCTTGTCCATTGGTGGGCTGAGAGTGAGGTGCAGGTGTGCTTAGACTGGACAATTCACCTTTCAGGACTACTACAGGTGGTTTCAAGTGGCAGGGCCATATCCTCAGTTTATCCCATTGTGCCATAAATATATACCTTTCATATAAATTTGTGTGTGTGGCATGACCTGAAAAGGTGGGAGCACAAGTTAAGGTTCCTGGGTAGAAATAATAGAAATTAGTTCTGGATAATTTATTAGAGGCTCACAAAGACTTAAATATCAACAGGTAAGATCAACAGGGCCCTGAGGCACCAGTTTGAGAACTGAAAGGAAGGAGAAACCAGATACAATAACCAGTGGCAAGAATGGTCTAATTAGGACATACCTGACTGAAATGAGGCATCTCCTATAGTTTTCCATCATTTTTCTTTGGGTCACTCATTCAATTTCAAAGTTCCAGCAGAGAGCACTGAGTGGCTGAATTCTCTGGGTGTATCTGGGGCACGGAGAAGAAGAATTGGCCCCTTTGACTCCCTTAGAGAGAAGCAGACACTGGATTTAACATCTCACAAAGAATAAATAAAAGAAAACCAAAGTTCTGATCAAAATAAGAAATGCTCACAGAGCCACCATGCATCATGCATGCCTCCCAGGTCCCGAGGACTGGTCTGCCTGGTACCTGCCACCACCACCAATACCCCAGTCCACGGAAAAAATGTCTTTCATGAAAATGGTCCTTGGTGCCAAAAAGGTTGGGGACCACTGCCCAATATGACAAACCTACACCTAACATCACACTTAACAGAGAAAAGTTAAAACTTTTTCCTTTAAGAATTGGAACAAGACAGGCCGGTGTGGTGGCTCATGCCTGTAATCCTAGCACTCTGGGAGGCCGAGGTGGGAGGATCGCTCAAGGTCAGGAGTTCAAAACCAGCCTGAGCAAGAGTGAGACCCCGTCTCTACTAAAAATAGAAACAAATTAATTGGCCAACTAAAAATATATAGAAAAAAATTAGCCAGGCATGGTGGTGCATGCCTGTAGTCCCAGCTACTCAGGAGGCTGAGGCAGGAGGACTGCTTGAGCCCAGGAGTTTGAGGTTGCTGTGAGCTAGGCTGATGCCACGGCACTCTAGCCTGGGCAACAGAGTGAGACTCTGTCTCAAAAAAAAAAGAATTGGAACAAGACAACAATGCCTTGTTTCTCTGTTTCACCACTCTTATTCAACATAGTACTGGAAATCCTAGCCAGAGCAATTAGCAAGAAAAATAAATAAAACTCTTCCAAATTGGAAAGGAGGAAGTCAAACTGTCCCTATTTGCAGATAACATGATTTTATACATATAAGAAAACCTAAAAAAATCCATAAAAGAACTCTTAGAACTGATAAAAAAAATTCAGTAAGGTTGCAGGATACAATATCAACATACAAAAATCAGTAGTATTTTTATATACCAATAATGAACTAACTCAAAAAGATATCAACAAAGAAATCCCATTTACAATAGCTACAGAAAATGAAATAAAATAACTAGGAATAAATTTAACCAAGGAAGTAAAAGATCTCTACAAGTGAAGCTGTAAAACACCAAATGAAAGAAATTGAAGCAGACACAAACAAATGATTTGCCATCATAAAAACACATAAAAGTACAAAACTTACATGTCTTAGAAAACAACTGCACAAACGATGAAGAAAAAATCAAATGGCAACATGACAGAATTCTACCAACCCACAAAGACAAACAGATTTAAAAAAGAAACAAAGAATCTACAAAAGAACCAGATAACAAATAATGATATGACAGGAACAAAAATTTCACATGTCAATATTATCATTCAATGTAAATGGATTAAATTATGCCCTTAAAATATATAGATTGGGCCAGGCACAGTGGCCCATGTGGGTAATCCCAGCAATTTGGGAGGCCATGTTGGGAGGACTGTTTGAGGCCAGGAGTTTGAGACCAGCCTGAGAAAGATACTGAGACCCCATATCTACAAGATAGATAGATAGATAGATAGATAGATAGATAGATATTACAGGCATGCACCTATAGTCCCAGCTACTTGGGAGGCTGAGGTAGGAGCCCATGAGCTCAAGTACGCAGTGAACTAATGATCATGCCATTGCACTCCAGCCTGGCTGACAGAGCAAGACCCTGTCTCATAAAAATAGATAGATAGATTGATAGATAGATAGACAGATACATAGATAGAATTGAAAAAATTAACCACTATATGCTGCTTACAAGAAACTCACCTTACTGGTAAAGACACTTATAGACTGACTGTAAATGGGTGGAAAAAGATATTCCTCCACAGACAGAAACCAAAGCAAGCAGAAGTAGCTATGCTTATATCAGATAAAACAGACTTTAAATCAAAAACAGTAAAAAAAAAAAAAAAGACAAAGAAGGTCATTATATAATGATAAAGGGATCAAGCCAACAAAAGAATATAACAATTCTGAATATATATGCATTCAACACTATAGCACCCAGTTCAAATATTACTAGACATAAAGAAAACAATAGATAGCGTTGCAATAATAGTGAAGGACTTCAACAGCCCACTTACAGCACTAGACAGATCATCGAGACAGAAAAGCAACAAAGAAACACTGGACTTTAATTGTATTTTAAACCAAATGAGCCTAATAGACATTTACAGAACATTCTATCCAACAACCATAGAATATACATTCTTCTCATTAGCACATGGAACATTCTCTAAGATACACCATATGTTAGGCCACAAAATAAGTCTCAATCAATCTTAAAAATTGCAATTATATAAAGTTATCTTCTCAGACCACAGAAGAATAAAAGTAGAAATCAATACCAATAGAACTCTCTAAACTATACAAATACCTAGAAATTAAACAACATGCTCCTGATTGATCATTAGGTCAACAATGAAATTAAGACAGAAATTTAAAATATTTTTGAAACTAATGAAAATATAAACATAACATAACAAAACTCTGTGACACATTAAAAGCAATGCTAAGAGGGAGGTTTATAGCACTAAATGTTTATATTAAAAGAATAGAAAGATCACAAATTAATGAGCTAATGTTGCACCACAAGGAATTAGAAAAACAATAACAAACCAAACTCAAAGCTATCAGAAGAAAAGAAATAACAAAGATCAGAGCAGAGTAAATGAAATTGAGACAAAAACCACAAAATAATAAAAAAGATAAATAATACAAAAAAGTTCATTCTTTGACAAGATTAACAAAGTTGACAAACCACTAGCTAGACAAACCAAGAAGAGAGAAGAACCAAATAAACATAATCAGAAATAAAATAGGAGATATTAAAACTGATATCACAGAAATACAAAAAAATAATTCAAGATTACTATGAACAACTCTATGCTCACAAAATAGAAAAACTAGAGGAAATGGATAAATTCCTGGAAACATAAAACCTCTCAAGATTGAAACAGGAAGAAATAGAAATCCTGAACAAACCAATAACAAGTAGCAAGATTGAATCAGTAATAAAAGTCTCTCAAGGAAATAAAGCCCAGGACTAGATGGATTCACAGCTGAATTCTATCAAATGTATAAAGGAAAACTGGTACCAATCCTCCTGAAAATGGCTCCAAGAAACCAAGGTAGAGGGAATCCTTTTTAACTCATCCTATGGAGTCGGTATCACCCTGATACCAAAACCAGACAAAGACATAGCAAAAAAAAAAAAAAAATTACACCAATATTCCTCATAAACATAGATGCAAAAATCCTCAAGAAAATACTAGCAAACCGAATCCAACAGCATATCAAAAAGATAATATATCATGATCAAATTGGTTTCATTCCAAGGATGTAAGGATGGTTCAACATACATAAATTAATAAATGTGATTCATCGCACAAAAGTGATGAATTAAGGACAAAAGCCATATGATCATCTTAAGAGATGCAAAAAAAGCATTTAATAAAATTCAGCATTCCTTCATGATAAAACACTTTCAACAAACTATGCATAGAAAAAACATACCTGAAAATAATAAAAGTCACATACAACAAACACACAGCCAACATCATACCGAATAAGGAAAAGTTGAAAACAAACCCCATAAGAACTGGAACAAGACAAGCATGCCCACTTTTACCACTCCTACTCAACATAGTATGGGAAATCCTACCCAGAGCAATCAAGCAAGAGAAAAAAATAAAAAGCATCCATATTGGAAGAAAGGAAGTCAAATTATCTATGTTCACTGATGATATGATCTTATACCTAGAAAACTTGACTCCTCAAAAACACTCCTAGACTTAATAAATGAATTTCAGGATACAAAATCAATGTACAAAAATTAGTGGCATTTCTGGACCCAATACCAATCAAACTGAGAATCAAATCATGAAGTCAATCCCATTTACAACAGCTATAATAAAATAAAATAACCAGGAATATATTTAACCAAGGAGGTAAAAAGTCTGTACAAGGAAAACTACAAAACACTGATGAAAGAAATTGTGGAGGACACAAAAAATGGAAAAATATCCCATGCTCATGGACCAAAAGAATTAAGATTGTTAAAATGACAATATGGCCCAAAGCAATCTACAGATTCAATGCAATCTCTATCAGAATACCAATGTCATTTTTCACAGAATTAGAAAAAAACTATCTTAAAATTCCTCTGACACCAAAGAGAACCTGAATAGCCAAAGCAATCCTAAGCAAAAAGAACAAACTGAAGGTATCATATCACCTGACCTCAAATTATACTACAAGGCTATGGTAACCAAAACAGCATGGAAGTAGTATAAAAATAGATACATAGATCAATGGAGCAGAATAGATAACCCAGAAAAAAAGGCATATGTCTACAGCCAAGTTATCTTTGACAAAGTTGACAATAACATATACTGGTGAAAGGACATTCTTTTCAATAAATGGTGCTGAAAAAATTGGATTGACATACACCAAAGAAAGAGGTTGGACCCCTATCTCTCGCCATATACAAAAATCAACTCAATATGGATTAAAATGTAAGACCTCAGACTATGAAAATGCTAGAAGAAAAACTAGGAAAAATTCTTCTAGACATTGGTCTCGGCTAAGAATTTAGAAAAGATTAGGTGGTTCATGACGCAATATCCACAACATATGATTGCATGGAGCAAAAAGGATGTTACTGACTAGTAGGTGTAGAATGACCCATTTATATTTGTAAAAATGTCTAGAAGTTAATAACCAAGTGGCTAACAATGGTTATCCTGAAGAGCCGAATTCAATGGCAAGAGGGGAGGAGGTTATCAACAGACATGAGCTTCCACTCTTTCCAACACTCCCTCTTTTTTAAGCATGCGTTACTTTTATAATTAAAAATTTCATTTTGGAGTAAGCAAAAAAATGAAAAACAAATGGATGAATTAATAAAGGAGTCTTTCCATGCAGGCCTCTTTGGGGCCTCTGATGGTTTTTTTCTTACTGTCAAGAAGAAATAATACCTCACAGGTTGTGAAAGTTAAGCCACATGATCCATGTAAATTGATTCCCCCAGTGCCTTGTATTAATTCTTTTAGCTCGTTTTAATTCCTTCTCTCCCCTTTCCCCAGGCCTCAGCTTCTCTTCCCTCCAAGTCATGCCCTGAGTTGAGTAGAAGCCTAAGTAGGCTCCAAACCCTAAACTCACATCTCCCTCTTTTCAACACCCCTTCTTGCCCTCCATCTGCCACCACTGCCCTCACCCCATCCCACCCTCATCGTACAAGACGGTTGCATTTTATACAAAGAACACATTTCTTGAGACCTCATATAATTCAAAACTTACATAATTCAAGCCTATTTTTCCCACAGGACTGAATATAAAGTGTGTGCAAGAGAGGGGAATGCAATCTTGGAGTGCATAAATCTGCAAACCTTGTAACATATATTTGCTTTAAGACTGCTTTTTATTTTCCCTGTATTTTCTCTAATATTTTGAAGTGCTCTCTCTTAAATTAACAGTACAGAGCATTGTGGTGGTTGTTTGGCCTTCTCAAAAGAGCTTTAGCACGTCTAAGTTCTGTTCCAAAGTCCCCGAGTTTCCCAAGTGTTCTGAGTGTTTTACAGCCCTAACACTTAATGAACTCTTGGGTGACCTTGTTACAGCATTATAGGTAGGATATAAAGAAGATTTTAAACGATAACAGCAGCAAATGTTAAAATAACAGAGGCGAAGGCATCAGATGGCTCACAGACATTCCTGTATGTTCCTGTGCAGCTGCGGTTCACCAGGCATTTTAAAAGGATGAAGGCAGCTGGGGGTTACTGCCGGGTCGCCAAGGACCAAATACAGCTCCTGACCGCTCAGCCTGCCAGCTCCTACAGTGTGTGATTCTTGAAGAAGGTTTTTTGAATTGGGGTGTGAGTTTCAAATTATCTCCAATTTTGAACATACAGGGAGACTATCAACAGCTTATATAGCCGTGGTTCACATTTACATTGCTCTAATAAAATGCACGGTATCTGGAGAAAATGTCCTATTTCTTAACTTAGCATTCAAGGCTCTTCTGGCTTCTACTTACATGTCCAACTTTATCTCCTTGCCACTCCCCTCTTCAACCATACTAAGATTGTTTTTACCAACCCTAGTGCGTTCTATCGGTTTTAAATAGTTCAATTTAGAAAATGAAGCTACTACAAATAAGCATAAATAAAACAAAATCACCCATCATTGCATCACACAGAGATAATTATTATTAATATTTGGGTGTGTTTCCTTGCAGGCTTGTGCTATCTGCGTGTACGAAGAAATTAGAATGTGTAAGGGTAGTTGTGTACATAATTTTTTTAACCAAAAAGGAATGACTCAGTAATGCTCAAAATGCTGTAGAGCATTTTTCTTAAAATGCTTATGATGTTATTAATTCTCTTTCATTATTAGTGTTAGAAACTTGCATAAGCTTCCACTGTATGAGTGTTCCATAATAGATTGAAATAATCCTGTATTTTCGCACATTTAGACTACTTGGGCTATCATAAACAGTGCTGAAATGAATATGCCTATTGTTAAATCTTTCCAATCTTTATGACTATTTCCTTAAAATAAATTCCTGTAAATAGAATTTCTGGGACAAAGGAAATGAAAAATTTCAAGGCTTTAAATGTACATTGCCAAATTGCCCTAGGAAGTTAGAAATCATTTGCACTCTCCTCAGTAATGTCTGTGAGTCACCACATGCTCAGATGATGTGAGCCTTCTAATTCATCTTTCTCTCAAATTCAGATGGATATAAGGAAACCCTCAAAAGACACCCATATTAATTTGTTTTATTTTCTTAAATAGCTTCCTAATTAGTGTAGCATGCTGGGTGCCCTAAGTGGACTTTACTAAGTGTCTTTCTTATAAACTCTGAGAATGCACAAGAGTACGTAAGTGTAAAGCTCTCTTGGTACAGGACCACATAGAAACAGGCTCTTAAATGTCAAAAAGCATTTATTAAGCGGGCTGATAAATGTATTTTACTTGCAGACCTGATGTAAGTTATTTGTCTTTCCTTGGTCTCCTGTTGATGGACTTGTTCCTAGTAACAGATGGCATGGTTGAGTTCTTTTGTGTGGGTGTATCTGTGACTCTGTGTGTGTGTGTGTGTGTGTGTACTGTTTTGCCTTGATTGTTTAATCTTTAATTGATGGATAAATGCTTCTAGCCTTTTAATGGTCACATTTTATAAAATATTAAAAATCAATTAATTAATCGATGGTACTTCAGGGACTAGATCTATCAGTGCCCTTGTGGGAACTGCACCTATTCTGGTGAAATGGTAAAAATGGCACCCCATTATTTCTCAAATAATCCAGTACTGAGTGATAGTGGCAAGGTCACTTGTAAATACACACTCAATGAGACTCAAATTTATTTGTGAAATAATTCTCTTCCTACAAGCCTGTTGCTGTTGTATTTGAGGTTGTTACCATTTTGCAATGAGTCTTGCTTAAAGTCCTTTCCCTTTCAGCCATGTAACTCATGTGTATTTTGCTCTGTAGCAAACTTCTAGGCACAAGGACAGCTGGTAGGACAACAGCAGTTCTCTACCTCTCTTTCCTGGATATCTGGCCATCTTTGAAGAGATAGTCACTCATTAAAGAATAGATCCATCTATCTAAGTCGTCCACTTAGAAAATGGCCAGTTAGTTAACAGACGTCTCATATCAAGAGTCTTGGGAAAAGACCTGAAAAATAGTCACAACAATTACTGTAAAAATACATTAGCAAGTATTATGCTCCTGCTTTGGACACTCCCAAATCCTTCCTTCGAGTGCCAGAGGAAAATCCCTATGGGATGCCATTCTCTAAATTGGGGCTACTTTCTTAAGGTGTTGGCTCTTGCTGCAGGTTCATTAGGAAGTGATTATTACTTTTTCTGAGGAGAGAGGAAGCGAGGATGGAATAACTTCAGAGCTGAGAGAGGACTCTGAAAGGGAAAGAATTTAAGCGAATGACCCTTTCTCTCAGGCTCATTCAATTATACGAGGTCATTACCTAAACAGTAGTACTATTCCCCGCTCCTCACCTACATCATGACTAATGAAATTCTTCCCATCCATTGCAACTTCAAGCCAGCTTGCTTTTGAGTCATTATAAATATTCTGTTCCTTTCCTGGACTTTTTGTAAGCCAAGCCTAGTAACTGCAATGGGTGGCAGTGAACAAGAAATCTGATTTCTGCACAGAGATAGCTATAATGCAATTGAGAGTTTGCCATACAAATCCCAATACTGACCATGGCACTGGCCATAGCCCTATCTGCATGTAAACATGTCAACACACACACACATAACCCAAAAGCCCTTCAGGTTCAACCCTCCCTATATCCTGAAATCCTAAACCAGTTAGCAAGAGAAGGAAAATGATGATAGACAAACCATTAAAAAAAATCTGTCTTCTGATTTTCAACAAAGGCACCAAGAATATTTATTGGAAGAGGGACAATCTCTTCAATAAATGGTGCTGGGAAAACTGACTATTCATATGCAAAAAAAAAGAAAACCTGTCCTAGTTTAAAGGACTTAAGAGTGTTGAAAGACCAATGATGCTTGCAGTGAGATGGTAGGGAAGGCAAACATAGCTGGCATTCTCTGTCAGCAAATGGCATCTCACGGGTGAGACTTAGGTTTGCCCTCCCAGATGAACTTGCCTTCTCAGAAACTATG
Source organism: Cheirogaleus medius (assembly GCA_008086735.1). Taxonomy (NCBI): domain Eukaryota; kingdom Metazoa; phylum Chordata; class Mammalia; order Primates; family Cheirogaleidae; genus Cheirogaleus; species Cheirogaleus medius. The sequence goes on from VBSM01000483.1 coordinate 10,417,228, forward strand.
CAGTATTGGACAATTCATTGCCTACAAACAATTTGCTCTCATAGAATACTTCTATTCCACTTTATTTCTTTTTCAGAAATGAGACTCACCATATTCAAGAATTTTCATGAAGACTCAGAGATCCAATAGAAACTGGAACATGCATTACACTTGGGCCATATGCTACAGCTGGAGCTAAATGTCAGGTGCCAAAGAGCATGTGACATGGACTCACCTTCTGTCTTGTTGAACTGATTCTGCTTCCAGACCTGTTCTGCCCAAGATGGAGCCGAGCCCTCTTTTGTGAAATATATCACCACTAGAAAGCTTTGCTCTGATAATGTATTACTCTAATACATCTGTTGCTTTAATGATATATTAATGTAATACATTATCAGAGCAAGGACAACTGATGATATATTATGGGAAGAATGGTGCCATTCAAAAAATGAAGCATTCAAAAAAAGATTCATTAGAATTACAGGGTAATAGCCAACATATGGGACTCTGAAAAATGTAATCTTAGTTGGTTTTTTGCAGCTAGATAAACACCTCCCTGGCTTCACCTCCTCTCCCCCATGTCCTTATTCTGGCACCAAATTCTACAAAACATTGGTTGCTACATATTTTATAAATGATACCTACTAACAATGTATCCCATGAACCTTGGGTCACTGTAGGCTCATTGTATCCAGTTACATTGTTTTTACTAGAAAGTTCTCCTTATTTACCCCTAACTGCAGGAAACCAAGTAACATTGACCTCTGGACAGTCAGAACAGCATATCATCTCTCATTACAATAATCTGAACTCCAGTCATTGTTCACCATTAATTATTGCCAAGGCTATAGCATTTTCTTGCTACTTGACAGTTGATCTTCATCCTATCATTAACCTTAGGTCAATTTAATCCCAACCTCCATTTTCAGCACTATACAAACAATTTATTTTTGCATTTTTTTCAACCACACAAAGACAAACAATGTCAGACTGCTCCACATTGTTTTATGCATTATGGTGATTAAACATTTTGAAAGACATTCAAACATCAAAGTTTAGAAAGCACCAGGCAATGAGAGCTCCAGACATGAGATATTCAGGAAGATAATTCTTCCTGTAGAAGAATTATATAAGGAAGGATTTGGGGAGAATAAATTCAAGAATTAAAATATGTTTTATTTTAGGATCATCCTCTCTATATAAGCCAAGGAGATTTACAGTCGGTACCTACTATACAAAACAATCCACTCTAGCATAGAATACTACACATTTTGTGTTCTAAAAGCCATGAACAGAAATAAGAGCAAAATTCAGATGATTTTATCTGCCTCTAAGATTTTTCTCTCTTCCTAGAAATCAGAAGTCTGACCATATAAGAGAAGGAAACCTTGAATTCCTGCTGAGAATCTATTTGGTGTTTTCTATTCGTCTTGACCTCCTGCTTATATGAAATGCCAAGAATAACAGTTTGACACAGCAAGGGCCATTGAAACAATAGTGTTTAATGCATTTAACTGAAGAGTAAGTAAGCACTGTAAATATAATCACAGCCAATCGCAAGTTAAAGAAATGCTTTGCAGAACTTTGTTGAGCTTTTCTCTGCTAAATATAAAACTCAGGAAAGCATTAATGAAAAAATTTCCAGAGACTAAGCATTTTCATATGCAGAAAGGTGTTTTTATATCCACAAATAAAATGCTATGTAAGAACAATGTTTAAAATCAGACAAGCAAGTAAACATAAAAGGAAAAAAACTATAGCTTTATACATTAACGTATCTTTTTTTAATTTTAATTTTTTTGGTGGCTCATCAAGAAATTAAGATATAATGCCTTCTGTTACACTTTGCATGGTGACAGAATCATGACATAAAGTACAGATGCTTAATAATTTTCCTGGCTAAATACTGGCACTTCCTCTGTCTCTTCCTGCATCTACCACAAAGGAACAACTTAAATGCCTCAGCCTTGGTAGGAAAAAAATGAAGATGTTTACCTTCTTGAAAACTATTTACTTGAGCAGGACTGAAAAATGTGGCATATGGATTTTGAGAAATTTATTTTTTTTTTTACCTAACTTTTCATTTTTTTCCAGTTGCTTCCACATAATTCTCAATGCAGAATGTAGTGTTGAGGGCACTTTACATGTGCAGGTGGCATTAGGGTAAGGTAGCTCGTATTCTCTTGACCATGAACAATAAGGGACGGTCAGAGCAATTCCAGTGTGCCTCAGTGCCTCAGAGTGATTCCCACGGAAAGCTCTGTGATCACCTTCTGCACCTTCAGTTATCAGAAAACACAAGGGAAGCAGACTCCTCTTGGCCTGAGTGTGTGTACCAGTGCCAACAGCTTTCTCACTTCCAGGAAAGAATGAGGTCTAGGGACAAGGTGAAAGTTCCCCTTTGTTGTTGAACTTGGGGATTGACAATAAAAAACTAGTGGATAATATGAAGTTTCCTTGCCATCCCAGCAGGCTAGCGTTCGGCATCATGACCGAGTAGCCAGATCTGTCTGCAGTTCTGTGGGAGCTCTGTGACAAAAGGGACACAAGGCCAAGGCTCCTTGGAATCTTCAAGAACCTGGATTAGGGAGATAAGCCTACAATTACCCCTTAGCCTTGGGAGAAAATGACTTTACATACTAAGGCCTCAAACTGACTGGAGGCCAGAAGAGTCACCTTGTCACTCTGTCATCAATTCCTAGAAAATACAGATTTTAGCAGGAAACCCTGGAAAATGTATCAGAAGTATAATGTAAACACCGAGCATATGTTGAAGTATATCGATTTACCTTTATGTTGATTTTTGGCAGGGGCCTACTTAGAAACTTTGTTTCCAAACCAAAACAGACAAAAATCACCTGTCTTCTTTTCCTTAACCCCCCTCCCAGTTCTCTCCAGCCCCTAAAACGCTAATTTGCTTTTCTGTAGCATTCAAGTATGGGAATCTGGATGAGAAAAGAAGGCACACGTGTATGAGATCTGCAGCGGACTTTAGTAAAATATTCTTTAGTATGGATCATGCAATCCTGCCAAGTGCAGCTGGCACTGCTTATGACAGATGTTGTTAAAGATGTGTTGAGATCTCAGAAACCTAACAAAAATCCTAAATTCAGTTAATACTGAATTTTTAAAGTTATTTTAAGTAATTTCACAGTCAATGCCCAGTTCTTCTACTCAGTGATGAATTTCCACATTGTGTTAAAAACATTTAAATTCAACATGTCAAATTTTTTTTAAAAAATGTTATTACTATGCATATGCATACCCTCAAAGTATAGGGATTTTGATGTGGATCTGTCTAGTTCTTGACAAACCATAGGTAAAGATGGCAGTCTACCTGAGCTGGTCTAGGAGGAAGCAGAATCCTGGCATTCACCAATCCCCCCGTTGCCTTGGGAACAACAGTCCCGAAGGAAACAAGGGATGGTCTACATCTTGATGCATGCAACAGGAATGTGCGATGACAAATTCTCTTCAAGACTGGGGACCACTTTTGCACAAGTCAGTAAAATGATATCCAGAATCCTGCTGTACTGGGGCCTGAAGGACCAACGTGTGATCTCACTCTTGGAAGACTTTGTAAATTAAAATCCTATAGGAAGGGCCTGGTTTAAGTAGAATGTCACAAAATACGTGGGAGCGTGAGTGGGGGAAGCAGAGGAGTTCTTAAGCTTATGGCATTAAAGACATGTCATGCTGCACAGCCTTCTCTCCAATGGCTGACAATGAGCCAGTGTTGAAGGAAAGAGACGGGCCTCTTGTGCACTGGGTGAGGTGATGAGTTCTGGCCGCAGATTACACTGAGTTGAGCCAGACCAAGAAAATTCTGGGATGATCAAATTCTGCTCACAAGTGGACAAAATAAAACCTCAACCTCTCATTGGTGCCCTTTCTCCAAGTTTGCCTTCAGTCATCACATCCTAAAGCTCACATTAGAAACCTGTATTCACAGGCCAACTTGAGCACAAGACTCCACTGCACAAAATCTATGTTCGATTGTACTGATTGCATGCACACATTTTAACCTGCTTTCACAAATGTTCTATTCGTTCAAACGTGAGCCTGATATGCCATACATAGTAAGGCAAGTTAAACAGAAAAGCACGAAAGAACATGATGTAAAAAGCAAATAAAGTGTAAACTCATCTCTCAACAAACTTTCTTTGAGTGCCAACTGTATGACCAGTTCAAATAAGCTTCAAACCAAATTCAAAATGAAGCTATGGACACATTAAGGTTCTTGGTATACTTTCCCAAATTGTTTTCTAAAATGATTCTGGCAATTGGCACCCCCACTGCAAGCAATGCAAGAAGATCTTTATTTCACTGTATGCCTTGTGTTAAATAAAAACCTTCAGTTAAAAGAGTGTGTCGCACAAATTGTGTATTACATAAACCCAATATCCTAGAGATTTAAATCTCTGACTTTTGTTTTTATTATTATTATTTCAAAGTATTACAGGGATATAAATGTTTTTGGTTATGCGGATTGCTTTTGCAATGCTTGAGTCAGGATTATAAGTGTTCCCATCACCCAGATAGTGTTCATTGTACCTGTTTGGTAGGTTTTTGCCCATCCCTTCCTCCCCCACGACCCAGCAGTTTGATTGAGTTATACTTCCCTCTATGCACATGTGTGTTCATTGGTTTGTTCCAATTTAATAGTAAGTACATGTGGTGTTTGTTTTTCCATTCTTTAAATCACTGACATTTTAAATGGTAGAGTATCTAGATTATAGGCCACTTGAGGATACAGCCTCACAACTTAAAACAATAGGCACAACTTAGGTGAGCAGTAAACATGACGATTTTGGTCATTTTCACATATTAGCCAAGGTGCCTATGAACACCTCTCATTTAACTCCAAAACATATGAACTTGAAAAACTCAATATATCAATAGATGACATATATCATCTAACTAGTGATAATGTTCTTTCATTTGCTTGCTTTCTGTCCAAAGGCCTGCAGACCTGGAACAGAAATGGAATCAGTGACACCAAAGTTAAGGAGAAGCTCACATTCTGCTTTGAAACCAACCAAAAAGCTTAATCAGACAAAAGACACAGCTCAGGCAAATCATTTAGGATCACCACCTTTCCAATGATGATGGAAGAAACTTTCAATGTACTTTCCTTCCCTGCAACTTTCCTCTAAAATATGTATGATCTGGGATCATGTGAAAATGAATGATCCAGATTTTACCTTGAAAATATTTTAAGTAAGGAGTGAATTGGCCGGGCATGGTGGTTCATGTCTATAATCTCAGCACTCTGGGAGGCCGAAGCAGGAGGATCGGGATCACTTGAGGTCAGGAGTTTGAGACCAGCCTGAGCAAGAGAGAGACCCTGTCTCTACTAAAAATAGAAAAATTAGCTGGGCATGGTGGCGCATACCTGTAGTCCCAGCTACTCATGCTGCTGAGGCAGGAGGATCGCTTGAGCACAGGAGTTTGAGGTTGCTGTGAGCTAGGCTGACGCTACGGCACTCTAGCCCAGGCAACAGAGCGAGACTCTGTCTCAAAAAAAAAAAAAAGGAGTGAATCGCTTCTGGATTCCTAACTAGTGCCTTATAATGTGTGTCTATACTTTTCTTGGTAGAATTTAGGTTGGTGACACAGTTCCTGCAGAGAGCTCAGAGTTGAGCAGCATGCAAGCAGAGACCTCAAGATAATGTGATAAGTGCTATTTTAGGGTTCTGAATGGAGCCTTCACAAGGTAGAAGTCATAAAAGGCTTCGGGGAAAATGAGTGTTGAAAGGTCCAGCTCAAATCCTTCCAGGAAAGAGGAATGTGTGAAGTTGCCAGATGTGGAGGCTCCCTGGTGCACTGCAGAGGGAAGGCCCAGATAAAGGATGCCCCTTCAATACTCTGAAACCTCTGTTTTGGCCCTAGAAGGTATTCTGGAGGCCAGATTCAGTTTGTTGGACTTCCAATTTATGTCCCCCAGTTTAAGGGTGACATAGGAGGCATTTTAGGCAGTGAGGACGACACATATAAAAACACAAAGGTAAGGAAGGGCAAGTACATCTGAGGCAGGCTGAGAAGTCTGAGCAGCTGGTTGTAGTTTTTAAGGTGCAGAAGTGAAGATGACTATGGGTAGCTTAGGATTAAGGAAGACTTTGAAATGACTAATACTAGACTTTATCCTGAATGCCCTGGGAGCCAGACAATGTCTCTAAGCAGGAGGATGATGCGGAAAGATTCATTTTTCATAACGTCATTGCTAGCAGGACTGTAGAGGAGAGAGGCTGGGTGACTGGTTAGTGATGTCAGGGACCAAGAAAGAGGCCAAGCTGGTGGCAATGGGAGTGGAGAAGATGGGTTAACATCGGGAGATAGTTCGGAGGCAGAATAGATAAGGCATAGACGTGGGAATAACAGAGAAAGAGATGTTAAGAATAATCCCAGATTTTCTATCTTTGGTAAGTGATTAGATACAAATATCGTTAATCAAAATTGAGAGTCAGAAAAGGAGCAAATTGGAAGGATGATCATTTCTGTTTAAGATATGCTAAATTTTAGATACCTGGGGTTTAACCAGGTGGCTATATTTTTTTCTTTTTCTTTTATCTTAAAAAATACAAACAAAAAACTTTGAAATGATCTCAAACTTTTAGAAAAGCTGTAAGTACAGTACAAAGGTGGAAAGTCACTGTTCACCCCTGGCCGCTACTTACTATGTCTAAATCAGTGGCCAACCTAATGCCCCATCACTCTCTATTTCTTTATTTCCTGCAACAGCAATATTCTCCCTCATAATTAGAAGATAACCACAAAATCAGGAAATTAACTAGATACATTACTACTATCGAATTCCCAAACCTCAGTGGAGTTTTGCCAAAGGTCCCCTTGATCCTTTTCAGCAGAAGCATCCTGCTCAGAATCGTGGGCTGTGTTCACCCGTCAGGTCTCCTTGGCCTCCTCCAGGCTGGAAGAGTTTCTCCGTCTCTCCTTGACTTTCATGTCCTTGACTCTTTTGAAAATTACAGGGCAGTTACTCTATGTCCCTCAATTTGGGTTCGTCTGATGTTTCCTCATTATTAGATTCAGGTGATGCATCTTTGGCAGGAAAATCAAAGAAGTGATACTGCGTTCTTCTCACTGCACCTTATCAGGTGGCACACGATTTCAATTTATCCTGTTCCTGATGATGTTTGCTTTGATCACTTGATTAAAGGGGTGTCTGCCAGTTTTCTTCACTTTAAAGTTATTCTTTTCCCCTATGTAATTAACAAGTAAATTTGCTACTTCTCATCAAACTTTCGATTTATTCATCATGAGTTTATATCAGAATGGATTTATGATTTCTTTATTCAATTGTTTATAATCCATTACTATCATTATTTATTTATGTGCTTAAATGGTCCAGGATTTGGCCAGTGGGAGCCCCCTTGGGCTGGTTTCTGAGTCCTTTTGACATGCTCCTGTCATTCTTTGAGCACTTCCTTGGTTTCTGGCTTAAATAAAACATTTCAGACTCATCTCGTACTTACCCTACCAGCCCTGAAATCAATCATTTCTCTAAGGAGCCTTGGTTCCTTACAGTGGAGAATAATATTTAGAAGCCACATTCTGGGAGTTCAGATGTGTTCATATTATTGTAGTGTCATTGTTCCAGGCCCTCTCCGTGGACAGAGTTAGGGAATATATTTACACATCTACATACATACATACATACAAACATACATACACATTCACATGCATTTATATCTTCTCTCTTTTTTCTAAAGTTCTCTCTATATACTGAAAACCGTGAGTTCATACTGATAGCACCAATTCCATCCAACAACACGGGGTTCATTCTAATTGTCTCCTTTTCTATATTTCCATTCTCCAACAGTGAAAAGCTTTCTGGTTTACCTTCTGGTCAATCCATCAGATGTAACCAATACCTCAGCTTGCTACTGTTGTTCCCTCCCCCATACAGAGACCACCTAGTCCCACTCACCCCTGACACTTCCTGTGGTCTGCCCCCATTTGCATATCCTGCTCGTCCTACTCTGCTCAGGTCTCATATCCCACTCTGGGCACAGCAGCACCTGCCCTACACCCCAGCCCACCTACCGTGCTCTGTCTCACCTAACGGGACTGAATTGTTCAGGAAGAGCAAAAAAGGGAATGGAAAAGAAAGGAACAGAAGGGAAGGGAAGAGAAAGAAAGAAATTGAGGCATGTCCAGTAGACGTGGAGAAGCACCATGGCATTGGGGTTGAGACAGAGCCAGAAGGGAGGGTTCCAACAGAGTCTGCCACTCATTCTTTGTGTGACTTTGTGTGAGATACTGTATTTTATCAGGTATAAGATATACACTACCCCTTTAAAATTAAACTTTCTTAGTTAATTGCAGATTCACATGTAGTTTTAAGAAATAATAGAAAAATCTCGTGTACCCTGTAGACAGTTTTTCCCAATGATAATATCTTGTAAAACTTTAGAACAATATCACAACCAGGATATTGACATTGATACAATCAAGATACAGAGCATTTCCGTCACAAATGTTGCCCTTTCATGGCCCCACCCACTTCCCGCTTGTCCCCACCTCTTCCTTAATCCCTGGCAACCATTAATCTGTGCTCCATTTCTATAACTTCATCAGTTCAAGAATGTTATATGAAAAAAGTTAATTCCTTTGTAGTCAATGGTACAGGATAAATTCATAATATGGAAATACTACTGTTCATTCACCAGTTGAAGGACACCTGGGTTGATTCCAGTTTGGGTTTATTATAATTAAAGCTGCTATAAATATTTGTGTATAGGTTTTTGTGTGAACATAAGTGTTCATTTTTCTGGGATTAAAATCCAGGAATGCAACTGCTAGATCATATCATAGTGTATGTTAAGTTTTTTAAAAGAAACTGCCGAACTCTTTTCTGTAATGGCCGTACCATTTTAAAATTCCACCAGCAATATATGAGAGATTGAGTTTCACTGCATCCTCACCAGCATTTCATGTTGTCATTATTTTTTGTATTTGCCATTCTGACAGGTTTATAGTGGTATTGAAATGTGGTTAAAATTTGTATTTCCCTAATGGCTAATGATGTTTAACATCTTTTCATGTATTATTTACCATCTGTATACTTTCTTCAGTGAAATATATCTTCATGCCTTTTGCCCACATTTAGTTGGGTTGTTGCCATTTTTACTACTGAGTTTTGAAAGTTCTTTATATATTCTATATAGTAATTGTATGTTAGATGTATTGTTTGCAAATATTTTCTCCTACCCTGTAACTTGTCTTTTGATCCTTTTAAAAGGGTCATTTACATTGCAGAAATTTTAATGTTGATGAAGTCTAGTTTATTATTGTGTTTGTTGTTTGTTTGTTTTACTTCTACAGATCATACTTTTGGTGTCAAGTCTAAGAACTGTTTGCCCTAGCTCTAAATCCTAAAGATTTTATCCTATATTTTTTTCTAAAAGTCTTATGGTTTTACCTTTTACATTTGTCTGTGATTCATTTTGAGTTAATTTTTACATGAAGTATGAGGTTGAATTTGAGGTTTAGGTTTTTGTCTATGAATGTCCAATTGCTCCAGCACCATTTGTTAAAAAGGCTATCATTCCTCCACTAAATTGCTTTTGCACTGTTGTCAAAAATCAGTTGGGCGTATTTTTGTGAGTCTATTTCTGGATCTCTATTTTGTTCTATTCATTTATGTATCTATCCCTCATTAATACCACAATCTTTATTACTGTAGTTATGTCGAAAGTCTTGAAATTAAATAAACAGATTTATTATATTTTATTTTCCTTTTTCAAAATCATTCTAAATATCCTACTTCTTTTGCTTTTCCATATAAAAGTTTGAATAATCTTGCCCACAACCTAGAAAAACATCTTTCTAGGATTCTGATAGGAATTGAATTAAAGCCGTGTATCAGTTTGGGGAAAACTGACATCTTCGCTAGATATGAGTCTTCCAATCTTTGAACACAGTAAGTCTATTTGATTTGTTTTGTTTTGGTTTTTTTCTTGCATCAGAATCATACAGTTATCATCAAAGTCATGTTCATGCTTGTTAGATTAATTCCTAAGTATTTTTATTTTTGAGCAATTATAAATATTATATTTTTTACTTCAGTGTACATTGCTATATATAGAAATACAATTGATTTTTTATGTTATCTTGTATTCTTCAACCTTGCTAAATTCACTTATTAGTTCTAGGAGAGTGTTTTTATTATTATTATTTTTGAGATTTTCTATGTAGATAATCATGTCATCTGAAAATCGGGACAGCTTTCTTTCTCCCTTCCTGATCTGTATGCCTTTTTAAAATTTTTATTTTTATGGATACATAATAGTTGTATATTCTATGCCTCTTTTCTTGCCTTATTATTGCACTGGTTAAAAATTCCAGCCTATGTTGAGTAAGAGTGGTGAAAGGAGACATTCTTGGCATATTTCCAACTTAGGGGTAAAAGCCTTTTACTATTAAATATGATGTTAGTTATAGAATTTTTTGCAGATGATTTTAATCTAGTTGATGAAATTTCCCCCTCTTCTATTTCTTGAGAGGTTTTTTTTTTTTATCATGAAAAGGTATTGAATTTTGCAAAAACTTTTTCTACAATTGATATATCATGTGGTTTTTCTTCTTTAGTCTCTTAACATGGTAGTTTACATTGGTCAATTTTCAAATATTGATCCAGCCTCAAATCCCTGGAGTAAACCATACTTGGTCATGCCTTATAATTCTTATATATTACTGAATTCTATTTGCTAATATTTTGTTAAGGATTTTTGCATCTACATTCATGAGGGATATTTGTCTATAGTTTTCTTTTTGCGCTGTCTTTGTCTGGTTTTGGTATCAGAGTAATTTTAACTTCATAAAAAGAATGGGATAGTGGTTCCTTCTCTTCTGTTTTCTGGAAAAGATTTGTGGAATTGATGTTAATTCTTCTTTAAATGTTTGATAGAATTCTACAGTGAAACCATTTATGCCTAGAGATTTCTTTCTTGGGTTTTTAAAATCCATGAATTAAAATTTTTAATATAGTGGCTATTCAAGTTATCTATTTCCTGTTGGATGAGTCATAGTAGTTTGTGTTCTTTGTGGAAGTGGTCTATTTCATCTAAGTTTTCAAATTTATGTGTGTGGAATTGTTCATAGTATTCCCTACTCTCCTTTTGATGTCTACAAGATCTGTAGTTATTTCTCATTTCAATTCTTAACGTTTATAATTTTTGTCATCTCTTGTTTTACTGTGCCAATCTTACTAGAAGTTTGTTAATTTTATAGATTTTTTTTCAAAGAGACAGCTCTCTATTTCATTGCATTTCCCTATTGTTTTTCTGTTTCAATTTCATTGATTTCTGCTCTTTATTGTTTCTTTCTTTCTGTTTGTTTTAGATTCTTCTCTTCTTTTTCTAGATTCTTGAGGTAGAAGCTTAAATGATTGATTTGGGACACTTCCTTTATTCTACAGTATGCAATTAGTGCTATAAATTTTCCTCTCAGCATGGCTTTAGCTGTGTCCCACACATTTTTATATGTTGTATTTTCACTTTCTTTCAGTTAAATGTATTTTTAAATTTCCCTTGAGACCTCTTATTTGCCCTATGGATTATTTAGCAGTGTGTTGTTTAGTTTCCAAGTGTTTGAGGATTTTTTTGTTATCTCTGTTATTGATTTCTAGTTTGATTCCATTGTGGTAAAGAACACATTTTGTATGATTTAAATATTTTTTAATTTGTTGAGATTTCTTTCAGGGCCCAGGACATGATCTGTCTTGGTATACCTTCCATGAGCACTTGAAAAGAATGTGTATTCTATCGCTGTTGAGTGGAAAGTTTTATAAATTTTTGTTAGATCCTGTTTGTTGCCGACGTTGTTGAGTTCTTTTTTATCCTTGCTGCTTTTCTGTCTAGTTGTTCCATTAATCACTGGGAGAGGTTTCTGACTATATTTGAGGATTTGTCTATTTTTCCTTTCAGTTCTACCAGTTTTTGCTTTATGTATTTTGCAGTTTTGTTGTTTGGTGCCTAGTTATTTAGGATTTCTATGTCTTCTTAGTAGATTGGCCCTTTTAACATTATATAATGTCCCTCTCTGTCTTTGACAATTTTCTCTGTGCTAAAGTCTACCTTTTCTTATCTTAACATAGCCACTCATGCTTTCCTTTGATTAATATATATATGCATGATTCATATTTTTATATCATTTCACTTTTCCATCTGCCTATGTCATTGTATTTAAAGTAAGTTCCTTGTAAGTAGCATATAGTTGGGTCATATTTTTTAACCCATTCTGCCAACCTCTGTCTTTAAATCAATATATTTATACCATGTGTATTTAATATGGCTAATGATATATTAGGGCTTAAGTCTCTCATTTTATTTTTTGTTTTCTGTTTATTCTCTGTGTTTTTTATTTCCTTTTTATTGCCTTCCTGTGGGTTACTTGAACATTTTAGAATTTTGTTGTGATTTATCTAAAGTATTTTACACTGTATCTCTTTATATAGCTTTTTTAGTGGTTAATCTAGGTACTATACTATATATACATAGCTTATCACAGTTTATTGATGTCATTATCTTACCAGTTCAGAGTGAAATATAAAAACCTATCTCCATTTAGATCCCTTTACTCTTCCCTGTTTATAAGATAATTATCTGGAATATTTCTTCTACATACATTTAGAATCGTGTCAGACAATGTTATAATTCTTCTTTTAACCACCAAACATAATTTAGAAAACTCAAAATGACAAGGAAAGCCTATTGTATTTACCCATATTTTTCCTTCCTTACTATGCTCTTTCTTACTTCCTGATGTTCCAAGGTTCCTTCTTTTATTATTGCCTTTCTGTTTAGAGGAATTCTGTTAACTGTTCTTTTGAGGTAGATGGCTGTGTTTGTTTTATATTGCCCAGGGTTTTAAGTTGTACTTAGCAGGAGGAATAGGGAAAACTATGTTTATTCTGTGTCCCTGGAAGTGGAAGTCTTAAAATAAATATTTTAATCTCTCTAGAGTTGGGAGTGATCTTTCAATTGCTATTGGTCAGGCTGCAATCACAACATAGTTGTTTTTGTCCCCATATGTGCACATTGGCTCATAGCTATGTATATTATATCATTTTAATTGAGCTGGGCACATTGCTTGAGCAAAGTATTAGTCTTTAAAAGAAAGAATATCATGGACATAGGAGGTCCTCTCACAGAAACTTGAAAGGAGGAGGATTTCTCCTGTGCCACAAAGAGATTCCCCAGAGTGCAGTGAAGGAGAGAAAGAAGTGGAAATGATTAATGTCATTGCACATAGTCCTCTACAAACTCCACATAATCCACCCAGTATATTAGTTTTTGATTCATTTCATGGACTTGTATATTAATAGCTAAAGATAAGCTTACTAGAAAGTATGGCAATAAGATTATTATTTCTGGTGTCATGACTGGACAATGACATCTGTTGACACTGCAGTCAACAAATCATTTAAGGAAGAAATATGAGCCCTTGTAGTTGTCAGAAAGCTTCCATTGATACTTTCTGGTAGGATCAATATAGTGTCAGCATCAAAACTTGCAGAATGGTTGTCAGTGTCCTGGAAGAAAATACAGAGACCATAGTGGAGCTCTCCCTTTAAAAATGCCACATCACCAATGCTGTGGATAGCACAAAAAACAACTTTGTGTGGAAAATCATGGGTATCAATAATGACTCTGCTTTGAAGAGTGATTTAGAAAATTCAGATACTTATTATGATGAAGTTCCTTTATTTATATGTACACAAGAGTAATACATGATAAAAATTATGCCTAAATAAGTGTGAAATAGCTCTCTTAACAAAATAAAATAAAAATGATAAGTGATAAGAAATCATTTTGCTATTGTTTAATTGGCATTATTATTTTCCTCTGAAGTACATGAAATAATGATGTATTTTAACATCAATAACATCTTGTTATTTTTATAATTTTTAATTCTGGTAAAATACACATAATATATAATTTATCATCTTAACTATTTTATGTACAGTTCAGCAGCTTTAAAAGCATTCACACTGTTGTGCAACTAATATCATTTTCCATCTCCAGAACTTTTTCATCTTCCCAAAGAGAAACTCTGTACTCATTAAACAATTCCCCATTCCCTTCTCCCCACATCCCCTGGAACCACCATTCTACTTTCTGTATCTATGAATTTGATTACACTAGGTACCTCATATAAGTAGAATCATGCAGTATTTGTCATTTTGTGTCTGACTTATTTCACTTAGCATAATGTCTTTGAGGTTCATCCATATTGTAACATGTGTCAGAATTTCCCTCTTTTTTAATGCTGAATATTATTCCATTGTATATATATACTACATTTTGTTTATCTATTCATCTATTGATGAATACTTAGATTGCTTCTGCCTCTTGGCTATTGTGAATAATGCTTCTATGAACATAGGTGCACAGATATCTGTTTGAGTCCCTGCATTCAATTCTTTTGGTTATATACTTGGAAGTGGAATTGTTGGATCATATGTTCTTAAATTGAGTGAAATTCAGTATTAAGAATAACCTACTTCATAGAGTTGTATACGAGTTAACACGCTTAAAGTATTTGAAACACTGCATGTTCTATAATAACTATTCCGTAAATGTTAGTTACTTTTATTACTAAGTAACTAGAAATATTTACCTGGACATTGGAAGAGAAGTAAGGGACAAAATAAAAAAAAAACTTGGAAGTCATCAATGCATAGATGGTAGGGGAAGTCAATGGAATAGATGAAATCACTCAAGGAGAGAATGTAGAGTAAGAAGAAAAGACAATCAAGCTCAAAACACAGGCATATTAAGAAATAGAGGAGGTGGCATTGTAAAGAAGACTGAGGAAAGAGCCATGCAAGGTACAGAGTAAGAGAACAAGAGCTGAAAGGTTGTAGCCCAAGAAGAAAACAGTAGAGTCTCAGAGGTGGGATGATTCTGTATGAGAACAAAGTCGAGGATATGGTCTCAGTAGAGGTTTGGAGAGACAGAGACCAAGATCACTGACAAGAAATTACAAAACTGTGAAATAGGGTGTTTAATGTGTCCTCACATGGAAATTGAAGTAACCCAGGCTGACAGCAGGGATTGGGATGGAGAGGAAGAGAGCAAACAGGAATTCCAATTGCTATACAAAAGCAGGAGAGTCACTTGAAGGTTAGAAGATTGTAGCCAATAATGATGGGGAGAGAAGGCAGCATAATGTTATAAATTTGTTTCTGAATCCTGAAATTCTTAGGAGAAAGTTTTTAAAACGTAGTAGACGAAACACACTGCAATGAGAAAATCTTAGTCTAACTTTCTGATCGTCATTCATTTGGATACCAAATGAGTTTCCAGCAGATTGCAATCTTGACAGAGAATCATGGATTCAATTGAATAGCTTATTCAAATATCTGGGTTTGGATGTTTCAGAACTTCATATAATTAGTGTCTTCAACTATTTCCTGTGTAAAGGTTGAATTCCACCTTTACACAGGAAATAGTTGAAGTACCTCAATGAAAGCTCAGTACCTCAATGAAAGCTACGGCCATCAGAAATACCTAGACAGATAAAGATGTATTTGCGTATTGAATGATAATGCAAGATTGGGGCTTATTGAGTTGATGGTTGATATTTAAAGGCATAGGAAAGAAGATAAATATAGCATTTGAAAGTTTAAGACCATTGTATACATTTACAATATTCCTTTGTTTCTACTAAAAGTTAGTCGTAGGCTGGTAGGGAGGTAACAAGTTAGTTGGGCATGTCATAAATTAATTCCAAACAGCAAAGCCCCAAATAAGCAAACTCAATGTCAGATACGATCTCTTGCCTTGGACTTCAATAAACAGAGAAACAGCAGTGGGTTGATCCTTCACTTGTTGTAGGACAAAGTTAGAAATGTGGCCCTAATTGTTCCTGGAAGCATGTGGAAAAGTGTGCTTGTGTGAAGGTATCCATGATGAATAGTGAGGGAATGGTCATGAAAATGGGGACAAATTAAGTTATAGCACAAGGATCAAAGCAATAATTTAAAGAAATCCATTATTTATGAGAATAATGACAACCACTCAACACCTAGTAAGAGTTGGGGCAGAAGGGTGGAACAGCTATTAAACCTAAATCTTCATCTCCATAGGAAAGCCCTGGCTATGGAACAGGCTACAAGCAGGTGACCTTTGGGAAGGTCTAACTCTAGTGTGCCCTTATCATCAAGGAAAAAATGGTCAAAAGGGAGATTTTGCCTCTCCAGAAACAATGTTGCCCAGGAAATAAAACTAGAAAATGACACTGTGTAGTAAATGAATATTGAGGAAGAGCCATTACTGCTACATATTTTAAGCATTATAGGAATAGCCTTAGGGTGGGGAATTTTTTTCCCCTATAAGAGTCATATAAAGGAGCCACTAAAAAATCATTATTGGCCACACAGAAATAAAAACACTTTCACTATTAATTTCTTTTTTGAAAGAAAAAGAAAAAGCATTCAGCTCCCAAGCTTTTAAAGTAATATCAAATTCAATAAATACAAGTAATAAGATTAATGTTTTAAAACTGGCTGTCTTATGATCAGTTAAGGGAGAAAAAGAGAGAAGAGAAAGATGGGGAAATGAAGACAGGAGGGAAAATAAGATGATCGTATTCAGTCATGACATTTTCTCCCAAACTCTGCAACCCTCATCAGCCCTGCATGAACACCCTTGGGGTGTCCCTGATTCACTCATCCCACATACAACTCTGATCCCTTTCTCTGCCTCCCACCACCACCCTTGTGGCAGTGAAAACAAGTTATTCCAGACCTTCAGGAGCCTTCAGCTCCCAGTGTCACCCTTACCACATAAATTTGAGCAAACAACACTACTTTTTGCTTTCCTGAGCAGTTCAAAGCAATTAAGTTTACACAGCACTCCCCCACCCCGCTCACCCTCCCCAACTCAGTGTATGCTCATTTCTTCACCAAACCTTTCTTTCTTTCCTACTATCTCAGGAAAGATGGTGCACTCACCCATGTTCATGCCTAAACCCTCCATTGTTGTCATGGAGAGTGTCCCTATGGCTCTATCCCTTCAACCAGCTCCTTTCTCTCTAAACATTTAAATTATGTAATAGAAGCAATATACTAAGGTATGAATGTATCCTCCAAAATTCATGTGTTCAGACTAATACTCAATGTGATGGTATTAAAAGAGGGAGCTTTGGGGAAAGATTATGCCATGAGGGCTCTGTCCTCATGAATGAAATTAGTATCCTTATCAAAGAGGTTGAAGGGTGTACCCTGGCCCCCTTTCCCTCTGACCATGTGAGAACACAGTGACAAGGCATTACCTATGAAGCAAAGCGAGCCCTCACCAGACACCAGATCCGCCAGCACCTTGATCTTGGACTCCCCAGCCTCCAGAACTGGGAGCAATAAATTTCTGTTGTTTATAAATTACCCCATCTAAGATATTTTGTTACAGCAGGCTTTGTTAAGACACAATAATGAGATAAAACATTCATATGGTATTTTTAGTACATAAAACACTCTCACATACATAATTTTCTTTGAGCTCTCACAAGCAGCCTATGAAAAAGGTACTAATCCTGTTCCACTTTGTGTGACTCACCAACGCTCACCCAAGTCGGCAGTGGCAGAGTGAAGACTCAAGCTCAAGCCTTCCAGTCTCCGGCCCAGCCCAGTAGCTGGGCTACTTCCTCCTTAGAATGGCTATAGCAGAGCTTCCCAGTCGGTGAGCACACACACAGCTTCCCAGATGGGTTGGAGGAGTGCTGAATTACTAAATTCCTGCAGGCCTCTTGGGGGCCTTGCAGGGTTGAGACATTGAGAGTCAATGCCCTGCCAAGGGCACTTTTATCCATTGACCCCAAGATGCTTCACAAGTACAGCCATTTTCCACAAGTGTCGTGACTTGAACGAGGCTGGGAAGTGCCCAGGTGACTAATTTTCCTGGTTTTAGCGCTAAAAGTTTGGGATTCTCAGTCTTGAAGAAACAGGAATGATGTGTCACACTTCGAGGTTCCCATACACTGCCTTTCATTGCTGTGTTTCAAATCCATTTGTTCAGTCCCTACTGAAGTCACTATGCACTGTGCTATTCATAGGTATGCAAATATGAATGGTCCGTGTCTCTAGCTCTCGAAGTGCGTGCAGTCTAGTGGGAAAGATGGGGTATATATGCAAATGTGCACAACACAAAGTAAAGTATGATTTTTAAAAACAAACCAGAAAACCTCCCAAAACCCCTCTGAGTATTATAACATCCAAAGGAAGAGTTTCAGGGACTAGAGGGCAACCAACAGAATCGAGTGCTAAGGAACGCCCAGAAGGGTGAGGACCAAGACGAGTTCACGGCATTTGGAGCCTAAAAGTAATGAAAGCAGCAAAGGCAGAAATAAGCAGAGAGTGAACACAGCAGCCAGAGTTACCCTTGAACTCTGAAGCCAGAGGACTTCCACTTTTGATCATGACTGAGCATGCTGGTACCAGACCAGCCTTCTCACCATAAACAACTAGAAAACTGGAAAAAGTACATGAATCAACATTAGACATTGGACAATTGATAACTGTCATCATGGAAAGACATTTAAATAAGAGAGGTGAGCCCAGTAAGAGCCCCAGCTTTCTGGGGTTCTTTCTGGGGCCCCAGCTTCCTGGAGACATGTACTGGACCAAGGCTCAGGGAAGGTATTGCAAGCAAAGCAAAGTGCTCACACCTAGTGGAGGAGACAAGATCAGAGCTCAAGGAGGCGGCCTTCTTACCTCTCTGTCCTTACTCTGCTTTTTCTTCAAAGCATGAAACACCACCTGTCATTACAAATTTGATTTTGTTGCTGTTGTCGTCTGTCTCCCTAGGATCCCCTCCTCAGAATGTAATTTTCATAAGGGCTCAGCAGAAATACTATCTATTCACTGCTGTTTCCCTAAAACAGTATATGTAGGAGATGCTCAATAAATATTTTTGAATGAATGAAAGAAAAAGGGAGTGAGTAATGAGGAAATAATGGCAGGAAACACAGATGTTTTCCAGAAATGTATAGTTTAAGGGAAAAAAGAGGTAAGCTGGAACCACAGTAATATTGTTGAGTTTAAGGAAGGGTATTTTGTAGAGAAAGGGGATATATGAAACATGAACATGTAGGAGGGGTCCAGGTTTCATAGGGTAGTAGACTACTGATGGGCTGTAGCCTCTAAAGATCCTTCTAAAGACTGGAGGTTGGGATAGTCAGTAAGGATGAACTTGTGGGAGAGGTAGAAAGTTAGAATGTTATGATTAGAAATAAATTTCACATTTGAAGATTGTTTGGGTTGTCTATCTCTGCATAACAAATCATCCCACACTTAGTGGATTAAAACAATAAAAATGTATTATTTCTCTCTCTTCTGTATTTGGGTTGAAGATTGTCCAAGATGGTTTCTTTACCCACAAGTCTGAAGCCTCAGCTGGGATGGCTGATCAGCTGGGGGATGGCCAGGCCTCTCTCTTTCCACATAGCCTCCCACATGGCTAGTTGGGCTCCCCCACAGCATGGAGGTCCAGGGTAATCAGACTTCTTACATGGCATCTGTTTTCCTAAAGGAAGGAAGCAGAAGCTGCCAATTCTCCTAAGGCCTGGCCTTAGAAGTCACAGTGTCACTTCCACCACACTCAGTCACAAGGCCAGCCCAGATTCCAGCGGGAGGGAAATAGATTATAAGTCTTTATGTGTGAGGCAGCATGAGTGTACGAAGAGGGGAAAATTGTTAGGAGTCATATTTTGAGGCTAGTTACCACAAAGGCTTGTAATCGGCTCTATGAAAACATTTCAATGACCCCTATGTGTTTTTCATAATCCTCTTCCTCTCATAATTTAGATTCTAAGGCCAGTAGAGCTTATTCTGATGATAAGAACACTATAACTTTCAACTAACTCCTTGTCCTTTTTGAGTTGTTTCCCAGAAATGGTAGAATTTCTGCAAGACAAAGGTGTTTAGATTCCAAAGGCCCCTGCACAAACCTCCTGACCTTGAGAGTCACCATCCCCCACAAGCTGCCCAATGCACATAGCCCCTTGTTAAAAAGCCCATATTGTCTGTTAGTTAGGGAGACAGGTTTGAGGCTTAATTCCCCCTTCTCCTGGCTGACATCTTTCTTATTAAAAATTCCTTTCTGCCTTGGCAATCCTCATTGTCTCAGCAACTGGTTTTCTGTGCAGCAAGCAACTAGACCTAGGCCAGATCCCTTTTGGGTTTGGTAACAGGCTTAGAAAGGAGGAGTTCGAAATGACAATAAAGGCCAAGGTTAAGGCGAGGCCACACCGTTGCCCAGTAGAGTAGAGATTATTGTATTGTTCTTAGAGCCTAAGAGGTCAGGAAACTGAAGGGCTGTGGTGTCATTGCTGAGAATAACTAAATACCAACAGATGTTGGCCTGATATGAGACGTGGATGCTGCTGAAGTCACTAAGGAAGACGAAGTATGCTCTGCACAGTGAGGGCTGATGTACAATGGATGGAGAGAGGCTGGCAGAAGTGGCGGTTGGACTTCAGAAGAGGGGTAGTAGAACTATTGCCTGGAATTAGCGGAGTCCAGGGAGGGGACCCCTCACCTCAACCCATGAGCAAGAATGGTGACCTCTGTTGGACAAGGTTGGTCAGAGAATCACATCATGGCAGAAATTCAGGTTTCAATTAAATTGATAAAATGAGACCAAATTGAAAACGTAAAATAGAGGGGTTCCCCATGGGAAAAGGCAGATGGCATAAAGATGCAGTTGGGCTAAAGGCAGTACTGAAATGCTGCTGACCGACGTGGGAAAAGAGGTTTGCCAGGAGAGCCGTGTGTGTCTAGGGCCATGTTAGAGGGATATGAGGATGGAGGAAGTTGAATATTAGCAAGTAGGATGGAATGTCACTCATTTTTGCATTCATTAGTGAGGGGAGGAAAAGGTTCATTGAATTATCCAGGTTGGTGTCAAGATCTTACATCTGTTGCTTCTGAGTGTAGAGCCATCCCGTCATTTCCTTAGCTTCTTTTATATGTTTTATATACGTTGATATTGAGGGTAGTGTCAAGGTTAGGGAATGGGGAGGAAAGGGAAAGACAAGGAAGACTTAGTTCAGAGAAGACTCCCAGAACTTAATAACAGCAAAAGCTTTGTCATGATATCAGACTACAAGTCCATGTCTAAAATTCTAAACACCACCACCATCATGGAGGAGGAAATCAGTATTTAGTGTACAAATCTAGTCAATTAATTAAAATGCATGCTCACTTGCTCTCTCTTTTAATTCAAGGAAGGAGGCATAAGAAGTAAGACATTATTTGACATTTTGGCTGACCAAAAGAAAACAGAACTCACGTAGCATCATGTCAAAGGTATTTTTTTGTTGTTACACACCTTGAGCCAAAGGATTGCAAAGTATTTTACACACGTTACTCTCTTACTCTGCACAATAGGTCAGAGATTGGAATAGCTCCCAATCCAGCACCCCCAACTCTCTAAAAGTAGCACACTCACTGAATTTTAATTTTTCTTGCCTTTATAGCGATGTTAAGTTTGAAATGGAAAATACAGTTTCCTTCATTAGGGAAAAAAAAAAAGGATGGTGATGAAATAGGGTGGTTGCTGTCTGAATTAAATTAAATGTTTTCTTGTTTATTTCGTTTTGTGCTTTGCTTTTTCCTCTAAAGAGGCAAAATACTCCAATTATGGCTTAATGGAACTTGTTACTCAATGGGAACAATCCACTCACAGTGTTGAAGAACATAGGCGCATTCGTCTGTCTGATCTGGTCTAAGCGGCGTTCTGCCTTAGAGCAGGCGCAGAGGTGAGCAGGATCGGATGGATTTTCAGAATTCTTCAGTGACAGGAACATCCTGTGTCCTCTGATCCCAACACCGTGGGCCTGGAGGAAGGCAGTTTTGCTGTGACCGTAAGGGAGGCTTGGGGAGCATTCTGTCTCCTCCCGGCACCAAATAAAATAAGACACGTTCCAAGCTCTCTTGCCTAACACCTTAAGTCCAGGCAGAAAATCATCCGGCATCTACGCAACCTCTCTGAGGCACAGAAATGACTTGCTTAAGATAACCCCTTCAGAAGCAGCTGTAGAAAAACCACCCCTTCCTACCACTAGCTTCTGCTGGGCGTGGATTCCTTCCTTTTATGAACAAAGGTAATTTACTCCTCATCCGTACCCCTTACTCGGGCCAAAGCTGGTTTAGAAAAATTAATGTCCTGCATCTTTCTTTCTTTGTTTTTTTTTTTTTAATGTTTCAATAAAATGAACTTCTCCTTCTCATTCTTTAGATCATGGGCATTGCTTACACAACAGGACACAAGAATTGTGAGGAAAGGAGTCTCTAATTCTTCCACATTTGCTAATAATCTTTTCCCATGGTCTGTAGAGAATTCAATACTTAGCATACTTCCCTACAACTTCTTAGTTCAAGTCCAGGCCTTTTATGCCAAACCAATCCATTATACTTTCTTTCTGGAGCCAAGAGTAGTGGATGTTTGGTTTTTGGCCACTTGGTGGCCAAATCCCCTACTTCCTGTAACTGCAGTCAGGAGAGCTTGGCCACTCACTCTTGGTCCTTGGGGCTCAGGACCATCACCCTGCCCAGGCCTGAGATGGTCAGTGCATCATCGCAGTTTCCAGGGCACTACCACTGGGCCAAAGGTATATAAACAGCCAAGTCAGAGCCAATGAGACGTGGCGAGACCCAGTAGATACTTCTGGGAAAGAGACCCTTTTCTTCCCCTAGCTGAATTGAGAGGGCAAAGAGGTAAGAACTGTGCCTTTATTTTGGTACAATGTAGAGCCTGTGATGAAAGCTACCCCCACAGGAGGAGCTGCTGAGAAAGGGAGAGCAACCTAACCCTGAAGATGCTGCTAGAGCTCTGAATCTGGAGCCTGAAGCAAGCCAAGCCCTGGCTTTCCAAAGAGCCATTAAGCCTCCTTTTTCCTTAAGAGAGAATTTTGCAACCAAAAGAGTCACACCTGCTACTCCAAGCATCATTCCAGAGACTTGTTTTCTAGTTGCCTGCTATATTGATAAGCTCTCTCCTTTGCACAATAAAATGATCTTTCTCTCCTACCCTCCGGTAAATGCCCCCTTGTGAGGGCTCCCCATTTTGTTGAAGCCAACCTCATTAACTCTTTGAAAACCAATGTTGAAGCATAAGCTCTTTACTCTTTGACAGAATCTTCTGTCTCTTCTCCTTCCCATTCATTCACTTTTAATTCATTTTAATGATTTATCCAGTGCTTGGTATGTGCTTTTAGAAGGCATGAGGAATGCAAAGCCTCAGCCTCAGCAAACGTACATAATTACAAAATAAGGATTGTGTTCTAGGACAGCAAATGTAAGGAGTGAAGCAGAACACAGACGGGGGCCTCGTTGAAAGGACTGGGGGCTCCTAGCATGTATCAGCCTTCCAAAAATGTTCCATAAGGTTGAATATTTGAGCAAGAAAGCATTTTCCTTCTTCCTTCCTGCTCACTTTTTATTCTCTTTATATATTGGAAGATAAAGATTTTGGAACATAGAAGAAATATCCCAGGTACAAATCCGTTCCATGTGGAACAAACATTTATCTACTGTATGCCTGGCACTTTCTGGGCCCTGGAGACATAGTACCTGAGTGTCCCAGAACTTCCATTCTCATGGGTGAGAAAAGACACAAGCAAGTAAAACATAAATAAATATCTCATTGATGTTAGATGCTTACAAGAAAAGTAGGACAGGGTAGACGGATGGAGAGGCTTAACTAGAGTTGAGGTGAGGGGCTGTCCTAGGTAAGGTGATGAGAGAAAGCCTCTCTGAAAAGATGCCATTTGTGCAGAGACATGAATGTCTGGAAGAGCATTTCAGGCAGAGGGAACAGCAACTGCAGAGGTCCTGAGAGGACCAGCTTCTCCATCAGGTACTGTAGACACAGGGCCTATGGTACTCTTAGGAGCCCACAAAAATGTTTTAGCTTCTTTTAAAATCAGAAGAAAAAAATGAACTTTCAGGTCAAAGGAAATGTTTTAATATATAATATTCATATATCATCTTGATAGCAATGGAACCATAAACTCTTATTTTATTTTATTGTTTTTAAATGGAGGAATGGGCCCACACAAGTCATCATGCAATCCTGGCCACTGAAGCAGGAAAAAGCTGGGTTTGTTGGAAGAAGAGCAAGACTGTGTGACCAGAGGAGTTAGAGCAGAGGGAGGGTGGCAGGAAGTGAGTTTGGAAGTACAGGCAGGGATACAGGCAGTTGGAGCCTCATTTCTTGGCCAGCTGTTTGGAGTTGGGGAGTAGGTAGCTTCAAGGGGGAAAAGGGGACAGAGATACCCGAGCATTCAGAATTTTTGACACCGCTGAAGTCCACAATTGGAACATTGAACATTTCTGGACACTTCAAGCAAGGGGCTTCTAGTGACGCTTTAATTTTTCAGCAATTTAAATGAATGATTTCTTATAGGCTACCAACCCTCATCTGAATCATGAGATCACCTGCTACTGCACCTAAGCTTGACGTTTTCCTTCTGACCTTCTACCCTATTCCCTTGTAGGGTAGAAAAACAACTTAGAACGACGCCGAGGCACTTTGCAATATTCAAATGCCATGAAAATGTGGATTGTTGTCATTATGGTTAATAATAATAAGTAATAACGCTTCTGCCCATGGATGGACTTTGGCTTAGAGACAAATGAGCTTTTTTGCTGACTTGCCTACCTTGCGTCTAGACCCAGCACAATTAGGAATCTCTCAGCCACAACCAATATTTCAGGAAGGGTTTGTCACACTGTTTTGTAGACTCATAAAGTTTATGACACTGCTTGTAGCTGCTCATTTACTAATACCAGCGATATTTAAAGCTCTTAATAGCGAAGGCCTGAGCCACTTGCTGCATCACCC
This sequence comes from Cheirogaleus medius, assembly GCA_008086735.1. NCBI lineage: Eukaryota > Metazoa > Chordata > Mammalia > Primates > Cheirogaleidae > Cheirogaleus > Cheirogaleus medius. Next base: position 10,442,076 of record VBSM01000483.1, read on the forward strand.
CTGTGCCATCCTACATCCTGTTGAGACAATTGAGGTCATCTCTCATTTTCTATTGTGCATACTCATATTTCACACGACCTATTGGAACTGGAGCCGGAGCCGGCAAGCTGGGAGCTCCCAGCATCCCCCAGACCTCTCGAGGTCCTTTGCAAAGCTAGCCATTTGAGCAAGGAAGCTTTTCTTCCACCTCTCTTCTTAGAAGGAAATACGTTGGGATGCCTTAAAGTCTGTGAGGTCAAGAGGGCTCATGGATTTTGTCAGAGCTTCTTTAGGAAGTTGCTTTTTATTACATTCTCCTGGATGGGCAAATACCAAATTAAAAAATAATATAAAAGGGGCTCTGCATTCTCGGGTGAGGGAGGGCTTTACAGGAAGAAGGACAATTGGTTTTAATGATACCTCAGGGTAAGAAAAGCCCTATTAGAATGCCTAAGGACCCCAAATTTAAACTTGTAAGACTATATTTATTTTTTCAATAGTAAACGTGTCAGAAAACATATAGAGAAAAAAATATTTTTCTTGCTTTAACATCTTTCAGTGTCTCTCTTTTTTAAACCTCATCTGATTTCTGACAGATATAGCTTCTGGATGGAAAAATCCATGGATAAACCAGAAAGCCCCCTTTAGGGTCGTTTTCAACTACAGGTTAATTTTCAGTAGAAATTCAAATCCATCCACACTGCAGTTCCAGAATTCAGAAAGAAAGTGAAGTATTGCTGGTAGATCTGCTTTGAAGACGTTTGATTGGGACTAACAAACCTGGCAACTCCTTCTTTCTGCTTCTTTTTCTCCGGGTTGTCTATCATGTGCATGCAAATGAGCCATGCTAACGATGCCAGAGCCCCTCTCTGAGGGACCCAGAGAAAATTGGAGGAAGCCTAAAATACTTGAGTTGTGCAATTGGAGGCAGCCTCCCAGCAGTCTGGAATTCAGAGACGAGGAGGTGACCTTCCTGCTCCCTGTCACCTGCCCACTGTGTCTGGCCTGGGTACAGGGCACAGAGAGACTGGAGGGCCTCAGGGGGCAGCAGCAAGGATGCTGGAAAGGAGAAGGGGCTAGGGCTGCTCTCTGCTAGTATTTGCAGGGTATCATGCAAAACAGCAGACCTCTGCTCTGTGGCTTCAGAGGGCAGAAGAAAGAGCAGAGGGTGGAAATGCTACATTGCTTTTTCCATTTCCATTTTTTTTATTATAGTAAAATACACATAACATAAAATTTATCATTTAAACCATTTTTATGTTGTACAGCTCAGTGGCATTAAGTATATTTACATTGTTGTACATCATCTATCTCCAGAACTTTTTCATCTTCCCAGTGGAAAGTCTGTACCCATTAAACAATAATCCTCAATTCTCCTTCTCTGCCCAGACCCTGGCAGTCACCGTTCTACTTTCTGTCCCTATGGATTTGACTACTCTAGGTATCTCATATACGTGGAATCTTATGATATTTGTCATTTTGTGTCTGGCTTCTTTCACTTAGTATAATGTCTTCAACGTTCTTCCATGTTGGAGCATATGACAGGATTGTCTTCCTTTTTAAGGCTGAGTAATATTGTTTTGTATGTAGATACGTACTCTGTATGTAGATACATTTTATTTACGCATTTAGCTGTCAATAGACATTTGGTTTGTTCCCACCTTTTGGCTACTGTGACTAATGTTGCTGTGAACATCAGTGTACAAATATCTGTTTGAGTCTCTGCTTTCAATACTTTTAGGAATATATACTCAGAAGCAGAATTGCTGCATTGCATGGTAATTCTATATTTAACTTTTTGAGGAATCACCATATTGTTTTCCACAGTGAATGTACAATTTTATGTTCATACCAACAATATACAAGGATTCTAATTTTTCAACATCTTCAGCAACACTTGTTATGTTTTCGATTTGGGGTTTTAAAAATAATAGCCATCCTAATGGGTGTAGAGGGAAATGCTAGATTTTTTGACTAAGAAAGAATGACCTCACAATAAAATCTGTCCAATTAGGGTCTGCCTCATTACTAGGGATGATCAAGTCAGAGATGTCTAGATAAGTGCTTATCCACTTTCAAAATAGAGAGTCTATGAATCTGTGACACAATGGCATTTGAGGACCTTATTTATTTGTCTATTTTCTGGTCTGATGCATATAAGACAAGAACAATGAATTGCAATGATTTGTTGGGAGTTACTTATATATGGGGAGAGATTACAAACTGATGATCCACACAGATCTGACCTACAGATGTATTTTGTTTCGTATATATGTTCCAAAACTTGGAGATTTCTCAATAAGATTTAGATATTCTGCTTCTTTTAAAAGAAGACATGGCAACAATGGGTCCACAGTCCCTGGAGTGTAGAAATAGGAGGTGCCCTCTCTGCCCTGCTCAACAGTGTGTGACCCACTCCCCCCAGGCCTGCTGTCCATTTAGACAAGCTACCCAATTATAAACAAATGGTGAATTTAAGTGATTTATGTACTTTAAGAGCTTTCAATAAAATACAAGCTCTTTGACCAAAGCATCTGAAACAAGAGAATGTTACCACATTTATCATTTTTTCCAATGTTCATATGTCCAATTGTTTTGTTCTGTTAATTTTTAAACAAAAGTAACTGGTAATGTCTATGGTATTACTATTACAGCCTTAACAAAAATCATCATGGTTTGTCATTATATTTGTTCTATGAGAGCAGAGGTCAAAGATCTTTCTTCATGCCATATGCTCAAAGCATTAGTTAGAGATAATATTAGCCTTTACTATGTGTGTAATGTAATTATTATTATTGTCATTATTAAGCATTGAGTGTATTTTGCAGTGAGTTAAATGCAGACATCTAACACAGTAACAGGGTGACACAGGTACTTGAAATAGTGTGTGATTAAAACCATTCATTCAGAGCACATCGAGGCAAGTAGACTTGTCTTGTGACTTTAGTTCTTTCAAGGGTAAGATTCCAATCCAAGATTTGGTTAAACATTATCAACATTTGTATATGTGGGCTTTGTTTGGTTTTAGGTTTTTTTGGTGTAAAAATTGTTTTCTGAATTCAAAGAAAGTCTTACTTTATAAAATAAATTTTATTTTTGATGTTGTTATTTCTTTCTATCTTTGTTTTTAATTTCCCTTGCCTATCTGTTTGTTTTGGATAGTGACAGAGAAGTGTTAAAAGGGAAGCGGTAGTCCTCATTCGGAACTACACTTTTCCGTACGACTATAATGTAGACCTGAAAGTAATCCGATGTGGGTTATGATTTATGTCAGATGAATGCCAAATAATTCTAGGTCATTTATTTTGTTTCAGGCACAACAATAGGGGATGGAGAGGGAGAATACGTTGGTTTAAAAAATCAAATCATGAAAACCTCAATAAATGTTTTATAACTGAAATTTATAACTGAATGAATGCCACAATGCCTAAAATTCCTGCTGTGAAAGTTACTGCTGTGGGATAAAGCATGGGGAATCCAGAAAGCAGAGGTAATATATTCAAACTTTGCCTCTAGTAGCCAAAGAAAATGAAAATGCATCCCCTGGGAATCTGGGGATAGAGCCTGAAGGGTTTCCGGGCAAAATTTCTTTGAAACCTTGCATCTTGACTTAAAGTTCACGCAGTGTTTGGACCTCATAGCATGTCCCATGCCATCAGGGGCAGTGGCACCATACTAGCTACTGTGCTTAGAGATGCAACTAAATCCCGCACCAACCTTATATAGGAGGGTAAGTCCAATATTGTCATTATCCTCATCTTTGATGAGAAAAACAAGAGTACACGGTATATCTATACATATCTTATTAAAAGTTTGTTTTGAGTTATTTGAAAGCTAAATTGCTTAACTTTCTCTCAACAAATATATGAGCAGAAGGAACATTCCAGAAAGATGGCCATATTTATTCTATGATGTCTTGTACTCTCTGAGTACTTTGCATGTATCCCTATTGGAAAAACATGCTAAGCTATTTGTACTGCTGAAGACATTGGCATTGAGTAGCTCATTTATTTATTGTCATGGTTTAAAAATTTTTTTAATTATTGTAATAGTACGTTTCATTTTTGAAAATTTGGAAAATAAAAGAGAAAAATATGAACAACTCTTGTTATTCCATTTTGGGGGAATAAAAGCATGACAAGGGCTTGGGAAATGGAAAGAAAAAAGAACAGTTATGTTTTACATGAAGAAAGATTATGAGACCCGTCCATCAGGAGACGGTAGGTTTTGGGGGACACCATGGTGGGTATTTCTGGGTGCTAAATGGAACAGTACTGCTGAGAGAGCAAATGGCAACAAACCTTCTAGAAGCAGGGATAGGAGAAAGAATGAAGGAAACATCAAGAATGGGGTCCTGGAGCCCAGTGTTGCCCGCTCAGCAGTTTTGCTTAGGTCACCCTGAATTTGCTCAGGACATGGAACTAGATGGTCCTAGATCCTGGGAGGACCAAGACTTTCCTTTGGGTGACTGATTCTGCTTGGTCATTTTTTCCCCTACCGATGATGTGCTTAGGATTTAGCTGGGGTCTACTATTACCTCTCACATAGCCTCATTCCCTGGTCTCAGTGTTCCTGGCTTTTCTGGAGAATTTCTGTACTTTAACGTTTAAAAAAAAGTATTTCAGTTTTATGAGAAAATAAGAAAAAAGGGTTAAGTAAAATAATCCATGTAGTTGTGTAAACTCTGCAGGGTCAGGGATAGTATCTCTATTTGCTCACCATGGTATTCCCAGTGGCTTGGGTAGCACATAGTAGGTTTTCTTTAAATATTTGGTGAATGAATGAAAAGAGCTTGTGTCAGTCTGGGTTCAGGCAGGGAAGAGAATTCATCCCGGATGATTCAAATGAAGAGCAGGACTTTAAGGAGGGACTACTTGCAGAGGGGCGGGGCAGGGGAGGCACCCACAGACTGGCAACAATGGAAGGCTGTAACCAGCTCTGGGGCTGAAGGAACAAGGGGAGGAAAGAGTGTATCCCAAGTCCAATGAAGTCCACATTGTGCCCAGAATCTGTACTCATGGAGGGACAGAATTACAGCCAGAGACAAGGCATCCAGGCAGGGAGAGTGGTGAGAAGAAATATCCCCACCCATTCTCCCATCCCATTCTTTCCCTCTCTTACAAGTACTTCCTGTTGGCTGAACACAGCTCTGTGTCAAGCCAGCCGGGGAGCTTGGGTGCTGCAGTCATTAGAAGTCAGTTCCTGGGGCACAAAGCAGGGCAGAGAAGGGAGGACAATTGGGGGAGGAAACGTAGAAGAGCCAGCATGATGCTACTTTACTAGTGCACAGGAAATTCAATGTCCATTTCTGCATGTTTAGGTTCTGGTTACTCTTAGAGATTACTTTGCTCTCTTTGGTAATGTAACACTTGATATTAATAACTATGTGGGAGCTCATACTTGTCTTTGCAGAAACTGAAAACAAGATTTCCTGGGCAGACTCAGGCATCTGGGTCTACTCCTTCCCCATTAGGCGAAAGTGGAGTCTCTTGGCCTTTAGGGCATAATGCATGGTCCATCTGTTCCTCGGGCTTCTGCCTGGTGGATGTAGGGAGCTCACTGAGGCTGAAGCACAATAGTAGTCATCTAATTAGCATGTCTAAAGCCCTCAGGTGAAAGTGGTCTAATTATATGTCCTAGAGCAATTTCTTGCTTGGGCCATGCCTCAGTTTCTCTAGCCATAAAATGAAGAAGAAAATGATTCAGAGGGTTGATGTGTAGATGAACTAGATAGTCCTTGCCGATACAGTATATTCTTTATTTTGTTGTTGTTGTTATATGTAACTATGTTGACACTCAAACACAAATACTGCTGAACACTTATATTATGCAAAAGTCACAACAAAGCTTCCCATGGACACCCCACTAAGAAGCAAACTCTCCGAGGAGCTGGAATATGTAAAAAAAAAGAAGTAAGTAACCCAACCTTTCTCTAAAACAACAAACAACCTGGCACAAATGGAGCTTGAATCTCCAGGAGTGCAAATCTCTAGAGGCATGACCTTTGGAAATTAAGTAATTCCTGCGATGCCTGTTTGTTTTTCAGGACATCTTTAATAAGAACGGCATGGCAGCCAGTCCTCTGTGCTCTATGGGCCCAAGATGTGTGCCAAAGGAGCCTAGGTCTGTGAGGCTGTCACACACTAACATTTCCAGGGTGCAGCTCCTCGATCGTAGGGTAACTGCACACGAACTTGTTAATCCATTCACTAGAGTCCTTTTGCTGAAAGGACACTTGCTGAACCAGTTGTGCTTCTGACACCAGGACAAGGATGTGTATTGTAGTTTATCCATTCTGTTCCTTACTGTTGTTTTGAGCGATTCGTAGAAATCATTTTTTGACCCAAACATTCTGTGAAATTCCATTTGTCCCATTGTCCCCCAGATATGGACTCTCGAGTGCAATGCAGAGGAGGATGAGGTTTCAGGAGCTGCTTCTGTAAGAGCACCCATTCTTCCAACATGAAAGTGGCCTGTGGATGTGCCCTTAGGGAGCTGAGCTGAATTGGGTGACTCATGGTTTGTGCTTTAAGGGTCGTAGATCTGCACTGACACATTGACGCTGGGTACTTATGAACCCACTGAAAGACTTTCTAAGACAATTGGCCAAGGCTAACATTGAAGTGGGATTTGAACTTAAGCTACCTTTTTTTTTTATGAAGGTATAAACATTTTATTTTGAAATGTCTGCAAGGTTTATGCTCAGAAGATGTAGCACCTTCTCTCCCTCACTTTTTTTTTTTTTTTTTAAGGATTTCCAGTTTTAATGAATAGTATCTCTATTCTCAAGATAATGTTCATTTCCATGATTTGGGAAACAAGGTTTTGCTTTTTTTTTGGCAATTTTTTAAAGTTTCTTTCCAGCCCAGCCCACGTAACTACCCTTCATTCACATCTAAAAGAATCTTCCAGGAACTAGCAAAACAATATCAAACCTATGGTAAATTGACCACGTACACTATTTAAAAGCACTCAATTCCTTAATTTTGTATGTAACTATTTCAAATGCTTCTATATTCTGGCTTGCAAAACTCGTTTGTTTAAATCCATTAGGATGCACAAATACACCTTTATATTATCCTATGTTTAAGTTCTAATTTTTCAGAATAGCAGAGAGCTTGCTAGTTGGAGCTCTGCAAGCAGCATCACCCAATGTTTCAGTCACTCTAGTTCCTCATCTGCAAAATACCAGGGCTATACCAAGTGATTTGCAAGACACTTTCTGGCCATAAAGTTCTGTAATTCTAATTTAAGCTCTAATTTTGCCTCCTTATTAAAATATTAACGTATGAAATGAAATGATGGCAAAGAAGGAGCATATAATAATTAACTCCCACAGCATTGCCATTTGTTGTTTTATATGAAAAGACTTTTAGTCAATAAAAAGGCATAGCCAAACTCCAGCACCAAAAAGACACAGTTGGAACACAAGGTAACTTGGTCCTACCTCCCATGGCATAAAAATGGACAGAGGTAGAGTGCGATTCTAGGAATGGAGGTAGACTGGAGTGACCACAAATGGTAGAGATACAAATCATGGAGGAGAGAATTGAGGGAAACCCACAGGAAACTTTTGATTGGCTTCTGCTCCCAGTTTTATTTGTTGATCACCAAAAATCATGAATCTGGGCATGTAATACTTTTGTCCTTTGTTATTCTTATCATAACGCTGTATTCTAAGGAGGATGTTGCCTGACATGTGCACTGGGTAAACAACTTTGTAGAGATGCCCCGGGTATGTGAACCATAGTAGGTGAAGGGGATAGAGGCAGAATTGACAAAGGGAGAGATAGATGTTGCAGAGAAGCTGAAACAGAGCTGCCAGGGAGAGGCGCCATGAGAAAAGCCACAATGCAAGAGGGGACTTGACTCGCAAGCAGACAGCAGTATGATTTGAGGCAGGTCAGAGGATGACTGGGTCAGGCAGCAATGAAGTACATTATGCACTCAGACAAATCAGTTCAAAATGCATGAAAGTGGGGAGCAGCTGCTAAGTGGAGTTTTTATCCATGCTGATAAAAAAGGCCCAAGGAATCCAACTTAATAAAGATGCTAAGAATTCTGGCACATAAGGATTTGGAGGCAAGAGTTTTATTTCCAATTGGGGTTCAAATTAGGAGTAAATAAGGAAGAACTGAGTGATCCAAGCATCAGAGCTAACAGGATAGATTAGGTGAGGGAAACACAGACCAAACACACTTGGAACTTACCTAATCTAAATATGACTTTGTGCTTTGAAACTTTCACATGGGGTGGGGGTCAAGTTGAAGAACTACTGGGAAGCTGTTTAGGGAAAGGTCTCAAGCCCATGGATTTAGATGAAAGACACCCAAGATACCCTTTGCCAGGTTCTATGTTGGAAGAGAGAGTGTGCTCTCAAGTCCACTACTTTTGAAAGCATAGTTTATCCAAAAAGCGACAAAATTTGCAGATCCCCACCAGGCCCTTGCCTCCTAAGAACACAAGTACAGATTACAGCAAAAGCCTACCCCTCTGTAAAGGATGGCTGGTCATCATCACCAGATGCTGATTTATAACACATGAAGTCCAGGCCAGGAGAGACGCCAGACCCATATCTCTACTTTGGGACAGGCATTCATTATTTCAAATGTCAGACTTGGAGCACTCTTGGGGTAAAGAGTGTACTGCCTTAACTCTTGAGGCAGATGGCTCAGGCTCTGGGAGAGAGAGGGACCCTCCCTGGTTTTACTTTCCTAGGGGGTCTGAGGCTAGAAAAGGCTTGCAGTCTCTCTAGGTTTAGAGTAACCAGCCTCTCCACACAACTGGAGAACCTGTTGTAAGGAGACTGGGTGAATCCCTCTTCTCCTTCCTCTGTCTCTTAAGGGATCTCCGCAGAGGAGCTAATCTTGGGGCACACAGATCAACTTTCAGCTCCAGGGACTAAGGAGGCTTCATTTTACGAAGAGGGTAAGCATATTTACGATTGGATTCCAAGACGTCTAGTAAAATCTCCATACAAGTTCTTTTTTCTTTTTAACTACATCTTAATTTACATGGCAGTGGTTCTCTAACTTTTTGGAATCAGGATTCTTTTATACTCTTAAAAGTTACTGAGGGCCCCAAGGAGCTTTTGTTTATGAGTTATGTCTATTGACATTTACTGCGCTACTCATTAAAAGTATAGAATGTTTAAAATATTTATTAATTTATTATAAACAACAATCATAAACTCGATACAACTGAACACATTTTTATGAAAAATAACAATTTTTTTGAAACAAAACATTTCATGAGAAACGGGACATTGTTTTATGTTTCTGTAAATTTTTGCAATGTCTGGTTTAATAGAACACAGCTGGATTCTTGTATCTGCTTCTGCATTGGATCCATTGTGATATGTTGCTTTGGTTAAAGATGTACATAAAAATAAATCCAGCCTCACACAGATACATAGTTGGAAGACAGACGGAGGAGTATATTAATAGCCTTTTCAGATAATTGTGGGTATTCTTTTTTGATACTACACCAAAACTTGATGAGTGGTAGTTTCTTAAAGGTTACTTACAGTGTGGAATCTAAAACCGTGTCAAATAACTTTTCATACTCCTTTACATTAAAACCCATTGATCTATCTTGTGCTTTCAATGGATCTGTTACTATAGCATGATTTGGTAACATCAAGCATTGGTCATTTGGAAAATATTCATTCACTGAATTATGCAGATCTTCCAAAATGTTGAGACAATATCAAAAAGTTACATTTATGAATACCACTATTGATCTCATCAAAAAAATCTTGAAACATTAGGTAGCTGTTAAACTCATGATGATGGACACAAGTTATCTAAAATTCTAATTTTCATTTGTTAGTGCAAATATTGTCATTGCCAAAAAATACTGTGCATTGTTTTCCTTGAAATTACAGGCTCACTTCATTCATTTTTGGAGAAATACCCAAGTCTGAGTTTGTCTGTCATTCTTTCAAGTAAAAATAACATTCCATGAAAAAGTGGCTATTTCAAACAATCTCACAAGTGATTTTCCTTCAGACAAATGACGTCTTCAGTATGCAGCAGAAGTGCTTTATGTGTACATACTATTCTGTCACAAAGAATATTTAAAAGTCTTGTACTTAAGGCTTGAGATTTCATAAAATTAATAATTTTTACTGCTCCATCAAGGACATTCTGAAGTGAACCTTCCTTTTTCCTTTCTCTAAATGCATGGTGGTAAAGAATAAATGACTATTAATACATTTTGGTGCCCCTGCCTTGATTAGTGCTAAGGTGTGGCATTTTGTCCACCATTGCTTCTGCATCATCAGTGCAAATGTCAACACGGATAAAAGGGCAAATAACATCTTAGTATTGTTATGAGGATAGTTTTGACCTCATGGATCCTCTGCAGACCACACACGATTCTAGGTGAAGGAAGTGCTCCTCGGTCTACCCACACTTACCAATACTTGGGCTTGGATAGAATTTACTCCTGTGAGAACAAGAGCTTATAGAATGCACAATTTTGAGAAAATCTATTTTAAACTCACATTTGAGAGGTAATGGAGATGGGAGTGGAGAAAGTACTATAATTATTAAGATAAAATATGATTTTAAAATCTTGGTCCATGGGGGTTAATCAAATAGAATAAATATCCCTATCTGATGACTATGGTCAACAACCATCCAGGCTAATGGTTCATGGTACATGTATCCAGAAAGCATATATTCCCTAAATTATTTATTCATTTGATTTTGAAATTCATTGTAGTAACCTCCAGCTATTTGTTTTCCTAATATTTTATGTTAGCCTAACATTAAAATTAGTTTGTGTTCCCTGAGCATACAGCAATTGAGGGTGAGGTGGAAATGACCTTGAAGAGTGTTTTGTAGCATAGAGATACCAACCTAAGATTTAAGCAGAATTGTTCTGTCCTTATTTCCATTTTCTATTGTTGTGTACTACTTCAAACAATTTTTGGAAAGAGGTGGAGGTATGAATAAATTCAATTTAAAAATGCTTTTGGCTGTTGATAGAACACCTCCATAATTAAAAGTTGACAGTGTTTGACTGCATGCCTTTAAAAGGTCACAGGAAATGTACTCTGCTTTGAGGAAAGGCCTAACGTGTGTTTTCAATTACAGTGTGCTAAACATTGTGAAGAGTCACAGCAATTCAGGAAAAGGTGGTGGTGTGTCTATGTAGAGTAATAATCCTCAACATCCTAGCCAAAAGTTCTAAGGGAGCAGTGGTGGTAGAGTGTGGTGATCACTCTGTTTAAGTGTAAAGATCCTACACATTCAGGGCAATGGGTCTACTTGGAATAGATGGGCTCTGATTTATCATTCATATATTAATTTCAAGTTCAATGCCACTGACAATAGTCAAAGTCGTGATGAGTTGAATTTGATTGGAGTTGGAAAATAGTTCTATTTCAGATTATAATGCAGGGAAACTTAACTAACAGTTTTTTAAAACAAATATTCAAGGAAGAACTGGTTTAAGGTTGATGCTTCATTTTAGACTTGACTGCTCTCTGTTTTGTTTCAGACTGAATTCAAACAGGTGTTTCAAACCTTGCTTCAGATAGCATTCCTTGTTACTGGGAAACTAGATTTTTGGGGGGAGTTGGCAGAGAGGGGTTCATCCGGAGATTTCACTATCAATGAAAGACATCTTTTGGGGGATACAGCACTCTTTAAGCTTTACTAACAATAGCGTGCAAGCCTTATTGTTATTTTTTAAGGGGCGCATCAGAACTTAAGCCCCATTGCTTTCTTTAACCCCACTGGAGTTGTAAGAATTAAGTCAGAACCTCAAAGAGGCATTAGTTATCCATGTAAGCTCATAGAGTGTCATTTTAATGTTCTATATCTTTACTGTGCCTCCACCTTCTTTGATGAAAAAGTCTATTTAAAAATTGGTAGGAAAATATTTAACATAATAAGATGATGAGTCAGAGTTTTAAAAAAGCTAAAAAGGGAAGATGTAGTTAAATAATGCACCTTTTTATTTTTTAGCTACATCTGACTCATGACATATAATGTATTCTGCTAAGTTCAAAGTTTTATCTTACAAAGAGAGTTTTATGAAACAACTCTTCTTCAGACCATTTTTACTTCAATTATAGTAGCAGGTTTTGGAGTTTAAATCATTAACAACCTCTGAGTGAACTTTTATCCAAATGACTGCAAGTCACAAAGAGAACAGTCCTCTTTCACCAAGTACCTTTTGTGCGAGAGTGAGACCCGTCCTTTTCTATTTTTCCCCTTTATGTCTCTCTTTGAAGGAAGATGTGTGATTTGTAAAGTAATGAAAGTATGTATCAGTTAATGAAAACTGCTATATTGGGCTCATAATGCACACTGAAATTGCTTCAGAGTAAACTTCATATACCTGCATTATAGCAGGGAAAAAAGTAAATTTCCGAAGCCGTATGCACTGTAGGAGTATCATGTAGCAGTTAAATCAACCATCAGGGGTGACCTAATCTTATTTTTACCCCTTTGTCAGGGAGCTATAATTTTCATTTTGGAGCATTTTTCAGTTTTAACTCCACTGGACACTCCAAAACTGGGCATTTATTCCGTCAACCTCGTTATTGATTTCACCCTATGTTATCTTTTTATTTTTCCCAAAAATTACTTTCATTGAAAGGTTTTTGGAGAGTGTGTGGGACACTGTAACCTCCAGACTTAAGGTGATGGGGTGAGAGAGGAATTCTCTCAGTGACAAAAGCCTGAAGAATTTTATACAGAACAAAATGTAGTTTAATAAACAGAAGAAAGTGAAGTGCAAGATTTATTTCCTTTTTTTTTAAAAA
>VBSM01000483.1:10454935-10477945 GCA_008086735.1 Cheirogaleus medius
AAAAAAAAAAAAATCATCTCCCTCTTCCAGTCACATAAAGTCACTTTTACTGAAGTAAGAAGCAATTACCTTTGGAAACACCCTGAATGTCCCTCCAGTTTTTAAAGGGAAGCCTTAATTGTCGAAGCTTTTACACTCACTTTTGCAGTGAATGGATTTTTGTGGACGTGTGCTGCCTGTTCTAAGCGTGGTTTACACATGTTTTGTAACCAATTTGCATTTGGACTAAGAGCAGTTTCTGGGCAAATGGTGTATTTTGCAATTCAGTCACAGTAACCCAAGGCTTGCTAAGTGCTGAATGAGTCTCAAAGAAACTTGCAAGTGGTGTGGAGATGTAATAAATATTAGCTTTGGTAAAAATTAGTGTTACTTTGTATTTAATGTAGAATATAATTGTAGTTCTAAGTCCCGGTTTTAATGCAAACGTTTTGTTTGTTTATTTATGTGTGGGAGGAGGCTTTCTCATTCCCTGGAGGACTGCTTTGTATCAAAGTTAAAATATAGTAAGTCTGGGGATTAAAGTTGCCCTCGTAGAAGGCATCCCAAGGTTTTAAGAAGTTACATAGGGGCAGATTTAAAAGTTGACCCTAAAAGAAAGGAGTGATGTGTGTAATGGGGGTGGGGAAGGGAGGTCTTGGCCAAGTGAGATGGGGAAAATTGCTTTTGAAGCCAAAGAGCCCTTCCGAGTAAATACAAAAGTGGTTAATAGCCGCTATTGATATATTGTTTTAAGAATCTGTAGAACCTGTAAACATACATTTAAGAAGTGCAAATTAGAATACAAAAAAAAAAATAACTTGTGAAAACTGAAGCTATAGAAAATTTGGAATACTTTCCACTTCCTTTTAGGTCCCCCCTTGTCTTTGCATCCCCCAATGATATGAAAGATTTCTAAACCATAAACCATTGCTACTTATAGACTCTTTCCTTGTGTTGAATTTACTTTTCCGTTATTAAATGTAATACTAGCCAGGCACAGTCTGGATCTACAAAGCTCACAGTGCTCCCACTGGACAGCACAGACACCAAGGAACCTGGAAGTTCCGCTCTGGAGTGGATTAGTCCTGGAAATCTAGACTAGCACTTGGTATTATCTGATACCAAGTCTGGGGTGAGCCTCAACCCCTGGCATGGAGTCCCAGCAATTCTCCAGACCCAGCTTCGGCCTGCTAAGGTTTCCTAGCTCCTTCTGTTCAGCTAGACACCCATGGGACTGTTCAGAACCGAATTAGCTTTGGAGATGGGTGCGCCTTTAACCTGACACTGCTAACCTAAGCCTTAGGTTTCTGATTTAAAATTCTACACAGTCATTTCCTCCTGGGCCTCTGAAGTAAGTGTGTGTGTTTGTATCTGTGTTTGTTTTTGTTTTTGTTATACGGGCCTCATACATATGCAGGAAAAAAATGGCCTGTACTGTAAAGTTGAATGGTGATCCTACTGTCTACAAATCAAAAAGAAGTTCTGTATTAACTTTTGCAGGTGACCCCAGCAATGAATAATAAACCTACACTGTTTTTGAGAGGTGATTTTAAAAATGATTATTCAAAATAAAGCCTGTATTTCTTGGCCTAGAGCAACAATCATCATTTTGGGATTTAAATATGACTCTCTTGCTGTTGATGGCTCTTTTTATAAAAATTCTTTCCATTAACAAGGTCTAATACCATGTTCAAAAAAAGTCCCAGAGGCCCTTTGAACTATACCACCCACTTATCTTTAGCAGAATCCTGAACTGCATAATTTTAATTTTGTCGGCCTAAGAAAGAGGAAGAGAGGGAAACTGATGTTGTGACTGTTTAGCAGGCAGGGCACTAGACATTTTATGAACATCATCACGTTTGGGATCACAAACTGAAGAGGGAGAGGATGAGAAAAGGCTTTTCCCTGCATTTGTTTCATCTGTAAGTCCTTTTATCACTGGTGATCAGCACTTTTAAGATTTCCTCATTAGCTTCAGCTTACCCATAAACGTATGAGTTTAGATCCCCTTATATTTATCGTTGAAAATTTGCCCAATGCCTATTCCTGAGAGGGAGCGCAAAGGAGAAGTTAATACAACAGTTGTTTTATTATTCCAGTATTTTCATTGTTTACTCAGATGTGGGTCAAGACTAGAACAGGTTATTGTGTTCTTCATTAACAAAACTTTAGAAAAGTCTCTCTTGCTTTCTAGTAAAATTGGAAAGCAAAATGACTGAAAAGGAACAGGATCTCTTATTTTTATAATTTTACAAGTCTTTTTAAGTCTGATGAAAGAAAAAGGGTAGGAGATTTAACTCTTCCCCTATTTATTATTATTAATTTTTGCACTGACCAAGCAGTACCTCCTGACTAACCATGGCAGAAACCATGTGGGAAAAAATTGGAGTCTGAAGTAGCAAAATATTTCACTGATCCTGTCAGCCAGACCTAATGATTCCAAAGTATCCAGAAGCAGTCTAGGTTGATGTGGGAAATAATGCCTGTCTGTTCTCTGAAAAGAACATCCATGTATTCCTAATACAGTAAGTAGGGTATCACTGAGCTTTCCTGGTAAAATAAGGAAGATAGCTCCAAATCACATTCCTTCTAATGTTTCAAAATAGTTTCTAATAAAAAAATTGATTTTTAATTTATCTGCATGCTGCCATCTCACTCTGGAGATGACACAGCTGGTGTGAGTTGACAAGTCTCTCTGCACAAAGTGTTAATAAATCATGCTGGAGAAGTATAAATTGGACAGCTTTGACTAGTGTTAGAGCTTGCTGTGCATTTGAGATTTTAGAGTCTTTGAATGGCTTCTATTAGGAGAGTTCCAAGGGAGGTGTAGAAAAATCTCTATCTTGTGAGGCTTGTAAAATTAGATGGACAAAGGCTGTGGACACACCCAAGGAGAGTGTGTTGGTGGAATAACCAGGCAGGCTTGTCCTCGGGTCAAAAGTTGGTTTAAAATACAAGGGGTCCTATTAATGTCAACATGTTCTTATAGAAAAGGCCAGATTAGAAATGTATGGTGCCTGGCTGGGTTAGTAAACTAGTTTACTTAGTAATCCCAGTAGTTCGGGTTTGGATCGTATCCGGATGTGTTAGTTTTACAAAACAGAAAAACTCTTATCCAGTATCGCTATATATGGTCACTTATATGCAAATTGGTATTTTTTGGACTCAAAGATGAGAAGATATCTTAGTTCATTTGGGCTGCTATAAAAAATGCCTTAGACTGGGTAATTTATAAATAATAGAAATTTATTGCTTGCAGTTCTGAATGTTGGGAAGTCCAAGATCAAGGTG
Organism: Cheirogaleus medius; assembly: GCA_008086735.1. Lineage (NCBI taxonomy): Eukaryota > Metazoa > Chordata > Mammalia > Primates > Cheirogaleidae > Cheirogaleus > Cheirogaleus medius. The sequence goes on from VBSM01000483.1 coordinate 10,458,206, forward strand.
ACAACAGATTCAGTGTCTAGTGAGGGCTCAGTCTCTGCTTCAACCGTGGCATCTTCTCAGGGTGTCTTCACAAGGTGGAAGGGGTGAACAAACTCACTTGGCCTCCTTTATAAGGGCACTCGTTACTTTCATGAAGGCTCTGTCCTCATGACCTAGTCACCTCCTAAAGACCACACCTGTTAGTACTGTCACATTGGGGATTACATTTCAAAGTATGAATTTTTGGGGTACACAGATATTTAGGCCATAGCACAAGGTATGAGGGAAATGATAGTGGGGCCCACATTGCTACACTGTTTAAAACTCCCTTGGTTTCTTGATTGGTCAAAAATGCCATCTGTGAGAGCTGAAGGGTATCATATTCCTGAGATTGGGTTAATATATCCTCTATCCTCATTTAAAGTTGCCATGTCCTCCTCCATTCTTCATTTTTAAATATCCGATAGAGTTAATAATCCTAATGGGTAGGAGAAGGAAAAACAAACAGAACAGGCTGGAGCTGATCTCTCCATTCTGAGTGATGTATTAGTAATTTTCTATAATTTAATCAGACTGATCGCAGAACAAGATAATGAGAGTATGACCTACAAAATAGGACTTTTGGGGGCGTTAAAGGATTTCTAGCATAAGGTTTTACAAGACTGGTCTCTGTGGTGAAGAAATAGACTGTGAGTTTTCTCTTATTGGAATGAAATCCAGACCAGGCCTACTTATGGTAAGACGTGAGCTTTTTCTCATCAGATTTCATTACTGTTTTGGCTTAGTTAATGTACACTTAGAATCACATCTTACAGGTATAGATTGTAAATGATGATGCCTCTTTCTGGATGTACTCTTTCTGTCTCCTACTTTGCCAGGTGTAGCTCAGTAATTCATACCATCTAGGGCTAAGTGTACAAAACACTTTATGGTTCATGGTAGCTGAAATGTCTTCTGTCATATTTTATAAGAGAATAATGTGCAAAGCACAGACCTTAGAAATAGCTAAGAGTACTTGATGGGCTGAAGTTTCTAGCTGCTTTTCTCCCTTCTGTTTGGGAGCAAGTTTTATATTTCTATCCTCTGTCTGTAAATTATATTTTTTATGATATTGGAGAATAGTGTATGACTAGGTGCTGAAGCAGGGGCCTCAAAGATGACTCATATCATTCCCCAGGGACCCACCTTGGGATGGAATTGTTCTAGTTACAAGGTAGTTTCATAAATAAAAACCAGAGTTTGGCTTGATAATAATCTTAAACTGCATGGGCGCATATTGCTGTTTATTTTATAAAAGTTAGCTTCACTGTGTGTATACACACACACACACATACACACACACACACACACAGAGGCTGCACTGTAGCTAATTTTATAAAATGCACAGTGATACGCGCCCACGGTCTGAGGTCAGAACGTGGCCTTTAGCAACTCTGCTTTCACAGAGTGACCTAGGGTTATATTAAATGCAGCAGATTCTGTGTGCCTAAAAAGGATATTGTTTCCAACTGTCCATTCCCTTCTTATTAAAAAACAGCTTCCACCACTGAAGTTCTGCCTCTAGAGTTCTTAAATGACCCAGGTTTAGGTACTTTTTGCTTCTGTTTTTAAGAAAATCCAAATTCAGCCAAGTTTTATCTTCCAGCAAGGAAGAAGTGCATGGACCTTCTTGGAGGCTGGGGCCTGAAAAAGCAAACCCTAAAATAACCTCTCTCTCTTTCTGGTAATTTCTACATGGGTCAGAGAAGTGGTTAGACCCCATTAGAAGTGTGGTGTAAGGGAAAAAAGAAAGGGGGTGAGAGAGAGATGTGGATCTCAGGGTGAATTGTTTTGAGTGCTCTGAAGAAGCTGGCCTTCAAAGGGGACTGAAGAAGGCCAGGAGAAAATGATCTTTTACATGATTGATCAACAGCACTCTGTTTATCTGAGCTTTTGATACAAGCTGCTGTACTTGTGAAGGGTGATGGATTTTTCTAAGGTTATATAGTGCTGGTATCTTAGGTGGTCTGGTGGTGTATTTTAAAAAGCTTTTGTTGTTGTTTTGTAATGAGAGAGAGAAAGAGTCATCTGCGACATTGCCCTCTTTTCACTTTGTCTACTGTATATGGTACAACTAAAGTAAAAACGGAACTCATACGCTTTTGAAGTTCATAGGGTAGCAGTTAAGTGTACTAACTCTGGTGCCAGGTTGTTCAGATCCCAGCTCTGCCACTGACTAGCTGTGTGATCTCGGGCAAATGACTTAACTTCTCTGTTCTCCAGTTTCTTCATCTGTAGTGATAATAGTTCCTATGCCATAGAGTTATTATAAGGATTAATTGAATACATATATAAATGCTGATAGTATACCTATATGTAAAATCATTCCTAATTAGTACCTGCTGCATAGAAAGAGCTCAATAAGTATTACCTATTAGTATGTATATGAAATAAGTTTTAGTTTGCTTAGATTATGATTAGATTTTAGGCATTTCTGACTTAGAACTTTTTGGGAGTTTCTATGGGTTTTTTTCCCCATGTATCTCATTAGAGTGATGAGTAATAGTAATATAACATAGTAAAATTCTTTTACAAGGCTATTATTGTAAGGCTTGACTAATACTTGTTTCATAGGCCAACAGTATTATATTAGGCTTTTACTGCAGGACTGAGTTTCTTTGTTTATATGATTTGACTTGAATTATATCTAAGTTGTATAATAATCATACACATTATGACTGGATTTTACGGTAAAGTGAGAATAGTAAATCCTCCCTAAGAGACTTACAGTGAGACTCAAATTATAGAATGTTTAATAAATGTTTATTTATTTATTCATTTATTCAACAGGCAGTCCACTGATTAAAGTAACCCAGAGGAAATTTATATTGGGTGTTCCATATGTTATATAGGTAGTAGTTCAAATTTTGCACAGAAAGAAGGACAGGAGGGGTCTGCATAGAACTAGTCCAAGAGAACACATTAAATAAATCTTAAACGAGGGATTGAGGGGAGTGTGGGTGTGTGTGTGGGCGAGAGAGAGGGTGGGGGAAGATAGATCGTATCAGAGGTCACAAGCTGGTGCCATACTGATGTGTTTTGCCCCAGACGGTATGTTTAAAAACTTGAGACAACATTTTGGAAATTGGAGGTTTCATATAAAAATCTAAATTTCCAGCTTCTTTTGAAAACTTGGAAAAGCCAGCAGCACTGGGCCCACCTCCCCACATGGCAGCAATCTGCTGTAGTCTGCGGCGGCTGTCTCCCTTCCCCAGGCATGTGCTTGTCAGTCTGCTGCGATTCCTGCCACTCGGCCACCATGTCCCCATATGCATATACATCTGCCTGCCTCCCTCAGGTATCTTACCTCCTGGGCCCTGCAGGCATTAGGATTAGAAACTGTTCTGCATTACCCAACAGTCTTTGATCTTTAATTCATCACTAAGTCTAAGGTGTTGTATACCACATTCTATGGCAGTATTAAGAAACAGTGTAAGACAGAGATTAAGATCCTGGCTGCACCGCATTTTAGACACAACATTAGCAAGTTACTGCAGTTCTCGGCCTGTTTTTCTTGTCTGTAAAAATGGGGGAACATTGTAGGTTCTATAGTACTAAGTGAGCTCAGACATATAGGTATTTAAACTCATGTCTGGCATATAGTATGTGAACAATAAATGCTGACCATGTTAATATACCTGAGGTGTGAATTCATTTCAACTGAGGATCTCAGTAGGATTGCTTTAACTGTACTATGTATTAATAATTAGTCAGGGACAATTATGGCTGCCCATCAGCCTCTGATCACCATTGGCCAACCCAGTGGTTCTCAACCCTGGCTATACATTAGAATCACCTGGAAGACTTTAAAAAAATTCAAACACCCCTCAGAGATTTATGTTTAATTGGTTCAGGGTAAAGCCTGGGCGTGAACATTTTTAAAAAGCTCCCTGGATGATTTGAACAGATAGCTAGGGTCGAGGACCCCTGAACTAACCAGAACTCCCACTCTGGGATGATATCATTTCAGCCAAAAATAAAGACTTGTGATGCTAAGCCTGGGAAGCTTATTGACCATAATTTGTTAGGCTCTTAACACCCTAAAATTAACTCATAGACTTGAGTAATTGCCTCCAACTCCTCTAGGTTAGAAACCAGAGGTTCAGGGAAGGAACTTACAGTAGGCAGGAGACATGGTCTCTACTCTTCTCCCTTGCATTCTTCCATCACCAAGGTTTCTCACTGACTTTGTGACATTGGGCAAATCACTTAACCTCTCTGTGCTTGAGTAGCTCTATCTTGTAAAAGGGGAAAGAGCACATTACTGAGACTGTCTATTTATATTATGCTTTACTGTTCACGAAGAGCATCTGCCTGTGAGTCAGGCAGGGAAGGGCTGCTTCTCCCACCAATTGGACGGAAGTGGAGACTGAGCTACAGAGAGAGGAAGAAACTAGCTCACGGTCAGCAGTGTCAGCACTACCTAGGCTGGACTGTCTGATGGTCTCCTGAGGCCCAGTGCAGCTCTAGGTCTGTGAAACCTTCATGGGATCTCACAACCTGAAGGAGATGCCTTGTCACCCCAAACTCTGCTCAGAGAGAAACCCTCCACTACAGGAGGAGGACCCCTTCGCTGCTTATGGAACATGATGACTCCATGATTCATGAAAACTTGTGCTGCCAATAATATTTCTTTCCTCAAAGATTTAAGATCTGAGTTTCTGACCTTAGACTAAGCAGAGGGTAATAGAATAGAGTCACATCAATGACACTTTCTGGGGCCTAAACTGTGTGCTCCGTATGGAGAGCACTGGCTTCCTATCATGGCCTAGAATTAGGCGTTGTTTTCTAATCTGCACTTGTTTGGCCCTATTTGTTAAGCCAACAATCCCCTCTAGAGCATGAAACACAGCTGTATTTGGGAGGAAACAAAGTGTGGGAGACCCTACGCTCCAGAAAACATTAACTGAAATGTGCTATATGATTTCTTCCTTCCAGGGGAAAGCAAACCTCAAATAATAACTTATTGGGTTTTAATCTAACCTTAAGAAAGTGAGAAATCAAATTATAGTGAGCTGCTTTCTGGCATTTATAGAAAGAGAGAAATTTCACAATTTAGAAGTAGGGTTTGGATGGCTACACTAGTGGATTGCAGAGAGAAGTGCTGGGCACAAAAGGCTACTCAAATACTTGTTGATAGGTGAAAAAATATACGCAGAAGAAGAAAAAAGTACAAATAGTTTAAATATGACTTGGATGTACTCCATAAGGCTGGAACTATAGACATCACAGATATTAACTCTTTATTACTTTATTTTTTAAAAACCTATATTGGCTTTAATGACAAAAGTAGTATACGCTTAGTATAAATAGTTAAACCTATGTATAAATGTTTAAAGTGCAATTGTCCCCTCATCTCGACTTCCACCTCCAGAGATAACCCTATTAATCAACAAGTAATATTTAAAATTAAGCCTTTATTTGAAAAAGGGATAGATTTCAGCAGAGTTGGCCAAAGGAATTCAAGTACAGAATTCAGAATGAGAGTGGCAGCATCACTCTTGTAAACTGATTAGACACATCTATAGTATTGGATCCCAGATTGGGTGCCCTGATTTAAAGGGGGAAATTCATAAACTAGTCACCAGAAGGGAGGCAGCTGGAATGTTGTAGACTCTTGAAGTCATCCTATGAGAAATTAATTATTGAGGCAATTGGGAATGCCTAATTTGAAGACAAGAGTGGGGGTGGATTAAAACTGTGCATGGTAGCTACATTCAAATATATGAAGTTCTGTCGAGTGAAAAAGGGAGTAAGCTTACTCTGACTTGTCATTCATTCTAAATTCTCAGGACATGTGTGGTAACTGATCATTGGTTCATTCATTCATTCCACCAGCAGTAACTGGGTGCATGTATGTCAGGGATTAGGGATTTGTGGAGCTGGATACAGTGCGGTCACTGCTTTCAAGGAGCTCAGAGCCAAGTGGGCAGAGAAAGAGATGGAAACAAACAATTAAAATTCAGCTTGCAAAGTATTTTCATAAACTTATGAAATGACAACGGAGACTAGGACCAATAGGGTAGAAGTTATAAGGAAGATAAATTTGATTTGATAAGATAAGGACCTGTTGAATAAACAAAACTGTCCAAAACGAAACAGATCTTGTGTTTACAACGAAGCTCTTTCAACCACCTGTTAGGGGTGATTTTCTAAGGACTCTTAAGTAATGCAAGGTGGGATGAGGAGGAGAAGTGTTGCACTCTAAAATCGTTTAATATTATGGAAGAGAATTCTATAAAGGAAGTGGTGCTTTGCTTGGTTTCTCTTATCAAATTGGAAATCTGTTCCCACAGCGGGGGAGCACATCTTTTTGGTGTACTGAATTGAGAGCCTTTTGGGAATAGAGTAGGTGGCACCTCACATGGTGTCACCTTAGAGCAGTGAGGATTTGATCAGCTGCCAGTTGTGCTCCCCACTTGGTGCTCATTCATGAAGAAGAAGTTTTGAGCACTCAGCTGGCTCACGGAAGTTCTGTAGGATGCAGTCTCTGCTGACAGTTCTTTCAAATGTTGACACAAAACAATCACAGAGGATACGTACAAATCAATGTGCTAACAAGCGCAAGACAATATAGTATGAATTCGATGTGCAAATGTTTGAGGAGACCCAGAGTAAGCGGGAGCCTGATGGGGAAAAGATTGAAGAGGAATGACATATAAGGCATCCTTGAGGAAGCGATGGATTTAGATCTTGAGAAAAGAGGAGGGAACATTCCAAGCAGAAGAAATGACATTAACCAAAAGAGGTTAAAATAAACCAAAAGCATGCGGGAAACACTAAAAGAAGGGACCCTATTAAATCAAAGTGGCTGTATTGGTGATGTAAGGATAACAGGTAGGAAAAATATGGAAGTAGCCGGCCCAGATTACAATTGCTAAATTGAGTGGCTTGATCACATCTCAAAAATCAACTGTGAAATGTGGTGGTTTCTTTTACTGTGACAAAAGTGGAGATGGAGGATGATGGCCTAAAGGCAGAAATGGATTTGTCAAGTAGGGAGGCCTGTTGAAAAACCAAACTCGGAGGAATGGCAGTGGATGCAACCTCTAAAGGGGCCTGTGGGTGCCTCTAAAGGGGCCTGTGGGTGAGCCACGCCTGGGGATGGGCTTCGAGAGCCCAGTGCTGCAGAACTCAGCCAGGGCTGGCCCTTGCCTCTTGTCCTTTCCTTGCCCCTTTGGTTCCTGAATAATCAGCAAGGAAAGCTCTAATGCCGTTCCTCCTTCTGAAGGCCAGGAGTATGTGCTCTTTATAGAAATTATTATCTAACATTTATACATAAAATGAAGCATAATGACAAAGCAAACATCTATAAACCTACTGCCCAATTTAACAAGTTTCCATGATATTCAACCTGTCTTGTGTATTCTCCTGTTTCCTGTCTCCTAAGAATTCCCATGACGCTAAATTTTATTTATTGTTTCCCTTGCTTTTTCCCTAGGCTTTAATTTACCATATTTTTTATTTTGTTTGTCTTTGAACTTTGTAAAAGTGGTAGCATACAGCACGTGTTCTGCATCTTGGCTTTTCATTCAGCTGTTATCTTTTTGAGATTTATCCACCCTGATGCATGTAGCTGTGGTACATTCATTTTCACTGCTCTCTAGTATTACTCAGTAGAAGCATACCACAATGGATGTTTCCTTTGTTTCTACTTTTTGCTGTTATGAACAGTGCTGCTGTGAACATACATGTACAAATCACTTTGGCCTGAGTGTAAATTTCCCTAAGACACTGGTTCTCAAACATTTTGGTCTCAGGATCCCTTTACCAGGACCCCTAAAAGTTATTGAAGACTCCAAAGAACTTTTGTGTCTATGCATTGTATCCATCTATCTATTTCATATTAAATAGAAAATGAGATTAAAACTGAGAAATTATTTTTATCATTAAAAATAATAATTCTAACTCATTATATGTTAACTATAAATAGTATTTTTTTAATGAAAAAATATTTTTCAAAAAAATTTGGTGGCATTGTTCTCTATTTCTGCACATCACTAATGTCTGGCTTAATAGAAGCCAACTAGATGCTCATTGCATTCAATCCACTGGGACATGTTTTGGATGGAGTATATGAGGGAATCCAACTTCACACAGATATGTAATAGCCTTTCCAGATAATTGTGAATATTCTTTGATACTATCACAAGACTCAGAAAGAGGTATGTTGAATCAAAAATGTTGCATCAAAACATTTCAATGAACTATTTGTATTCTGTTAAATTAAAATCCACTGGTCTCTCTTGTGCTTGGAATGGATCATTGTGCATGTAGCATCTTGCATCTACCAAATGCTGACACATTTTGTTATACAGTATAAAAAATTTATTAATATCAACACTGATCTTACCTGAAAAGTCTTTAAGTACTGTATTGGGAAGCTGTCAGTTTCACAATGTAGGATACAAGTTTTCCAAAATTTTAATTCTTGCTCGAAAGCTTGAATTTGATCATTGCCAACAAGTACTGTCAGTTTTTCCTTGAAGTATCAGTCTTACTTAACTCATTTTCAATAAAGAGGCTGCCAGATACCCACATTTGAATGACCATAGGTTGTCAGTTATTCTTTCAATTAGAAGTGATGTTTGACGAAAAAAGTGGCTAGTTCCGCGCCTAATTCAAACAATCACACATACTTTGCCTTGAGACAGCCGCCATACTTCGGTAATGGCAGAAGTGCTTTATGCATGTATTTATTACATATAATATTAAAAAGATATTTACAGAAGGATCAGTCTTCAATGAAATTAATAATTTTTACTGCTCCATCAAAGACATTCTTAAGTGAAACTGGCAGGGTTTTTCTGTTGTTAGTGCCTTAATTTGAGCTAAGGTGTCAACAATTTTAACCACCATTGCTTTGTATCATCACTACAAATGTCAACAGAGTGAAAAGAGCAAGTGCTATCTTAGTATTCTTATAAAAACCGTTTTGATCTTGAGGATCCCTGAAAGGATCTCAGAGACCCCCTAGGGTTCTGCAGACCATACCTTGAGAACCACTACTCTAAGGTGTCTACATAGTAGTGGAAATGCCCAGTCTTAGTGCATGTGCTGCTTTAGGTCATTAAATATAAAATGTCCAATTTCAAAACAGAAGCATAGTTTATTATATCTCAAACAAGAAGCAGTACAATTAATCAAAGTATGTGCCTAAACTGTTGACACAGTGTTGCCATACTAAGGTAGTTTTTTATGCCAGCAGCGAAGAAGCCTGGAGAGTGAGTGGCAATGAAATTGTGAAAGGCATTTTCCACAGCTTGTTGAGAATTGAATATTTTTCCTTGCAAAAAGTGGTGCAAAGCCTGGAAGAAGAGGTAGTTAGTTAGTGCAAAGTCTGGTGAATACGGTGGATGACAGAGAGTTTCCAAGTCCAGCTTCTGTAGTTTAAGCAGCATTATGTGACATGTGATCAAGTTCAAGTGTTGTTTTGCAAGAGGATTGACCTGTCTCTATTGACCAGTCTTGGCTGCTTAATCACAAGCATCCTCATCATTTTGTCTAGTTGGTTGCAGTAGACATCTGCTGTAATCAATTGACCTGGTTTCATGAAGCTATAGTGGATAATACCAGTGCTGGACCACCAAACAGACACCATTAGCTTTTTTTGATGAATGTTTGGTTTGGGACTGTGTTTCAGCACTTCATCTTTATTCAACCATTGTGCTGAACACTTGTGATCGTCAAAAAGAATCTATTTTTCATCACATGTAACATGTAACATGTATAAATGGTTCGCCTTTATGTCATGACAGCAAAGAAAGGCAAGCTTTGAGATGATTTCTCTGCTGATGCTCATTTGATTCATGCAGAACCCATCTATCCAGCTTCTTTACCTTGCCCATTTGTTTCAAATGGTCCAATATTGTTGGAATAGTAACGTCAAGCCTTGCTGTTAATTCACATGTAGGTTGAGATGGATTCGCTTCCACTACAGCTTTCAGCTCATCATGATCCATGTTGGTCCCATGTCACCCATGTGGCTCATTTTCAAGACTAAAATCACCAAAACAGAACTTCTCAAACCACTGATGTACTGTGCATTCGTTTGCCAGATCCTTCCCAAACACTTGTTGATATTTAAAGCTGTCTGTGCTTCATTGGTTCCATGACAGAACTCATATTCGAAAAGAACACAAATTTTTGACTTATCCATGGTTTCATAAAAATTGCTCTAAAAATTTTTTTGACAGATAATCACAAGCCAAAATGTATGTTTGAAAGACTGAGGATGTACCTTCACGATAAAAATAAAACAAGAAGTGTCCAAGTGAAATGTCAGCGATATCAACTGTCAAACATAGTACTTAAGGAAATTGGACATTTCATACTTAATAAGCTAAGTGGTGCTATATAATGTAGCACTTTGTGAATATCTTCACTGAAGAACCCAAAAGGCAAAGAATTCTGAAGATGAGAACCCTTACCTCACAAGAGTTCTTGAAGCTTCTGTGAGGTTTCTTTGAAGTACCTTTGAATTCCCTTGTTCTATCTATAAATTTGGATGAAAATACACATTTTAACTCTGTAATATATCTGATGATTTAAAATAAAAGTCATGTTTTAAATAAACTCATCTCTTCCCCATACATACATATGTAACAGTGTTGGTCTGTGACGATGTTCCATGTTTATCCTGTGATTTCCTGGTACCCCTGTTGGAGAACTCCAGTGAATGCCACAGGTCCAGCATGATTTATCTTGGAAATTACATAGTTGCAAAGAAGAGGTGGTGAGAATTTTCAGGCCTGGGGAACTAGGAGTATTTTTGGTTTTCTTGTGTTCTCTTTCTGGGTTGCTATCCTCACCATCCATTAACCCACTCGCCCAAGACAGAAACCTGGGTGTAATCCAAATGCCACCCCTGCCTTTTCCTCCTCCATGGAATTGATCACCAAGTTGCATTGATTCTACTTCCAAGATATCTCTAGAATTCAGCGTTCCCCACCCCCTGCCACTGCTTTAATGTGTGCTCCTATTTTCTCCCATAGAGAATTGAAGTCGTTGCCAACCTACAATTTTTTGTTGCCTCAGTCTCACTGTTCCCTGTCTCCCACCCCCCAACCAACCTCTGTAATCCAGTCTTCACACTGCCTGCCACCACGGTGGACCTTCTAAAACACTCACATAATCCAGATCATCCTATTTAAGATCTTTTAGGTATTCTCTAATAGGATAACGTTTGGACTTCTAGACTTTGCTAAGAAGAAGCAAAGTCTAGAAGATGCTTCATCATCTGAGCCCCCTTTCCTCTGCTGTCCTCTATATCTCTTATTTCATTCTATCGGATTATCTGTTCTGCAAACCGTACTTATACCCCCTTTCCTTGACATATTCTTTTCCCTGTTTCTGGACCATCTGATTTGCCTGGTATCCTCCTTCTCAGCCCTCAACACTCAGTTCTCTGAGAAGCCTTTCCTTCTTCCCCGCCTCCGTTGTCCCTCCTACTGGGCATCCCCTCCCCTGGTTCCCATGGCTGTGTCAGAATAACCTCCTGCACACATTGTAATCACTTACTCATCCATGTCCTTATTGACTGTGAGCTTTTTAAGGGCATGGACCCTTTCTTATTCAGTTTTGTAAAATCTTGCATGTAACAGTACCTGGTTATTCTAGGTGGTCAGTAAATATTACTGAATAAATGAATGAAGGGAAAAGTGAAGAACCAGTCACAGAATCAAAGATATAGGAGATGTTCCATTAACATTGTTGAATGAATGAATGAATGATGTTATGAAGGGGGTCATAGAATCAAAGACATAGGCGGTGTTCCAGAAACACTGTTGAGTGAATAAATGAAGGATCCAAGGGTTTTAGACGTGTAGAGGACTTTGGAGACCATCTCCTCCTGTCTTCCTCTTCCAGAAATGAGAAAACGATTTGCCTAAATTGTACATCTGGGCTGGGTGGGAGGTGATGAACAGTGCTGTGGACATTCATGTGGATGTGGCCTACAGATGACTGGAGACTCATGTGCTCCCCTCCCCAAGGAGACTTGCCAAGAAGAACAGAGGCCGTGGCCCACACCACAGGGATACCACAGTCTAAGTGCAAGAGAGAACGTTTGTGGTTGGAAGTCTGTGGCACATTCCAGACTGTAGAGTCTCCCCTCAGCTATTGGCTGTTGCTCTCTTTCTGTCCTCAAACTGTGCCAAGACTGTCAGATTTTCCTGATGACTGGGCATATTCTGCATCTGGATTCCATGGTCATAACAACCAGAAGTTTCCTGTCCTCTTTGGTTGGGGAGATTATGATATAGAGCTGGGTAGCAATATCAACAGTGCTGAGGTAAGCCCTACTCTTTAAAACACCGTGTTTTCTCATCTGAGACCTAGGTGCCTGGGAGGAAGGGAAAGAGAAAATTATTATTCACTAAGTGCCAACTCTATGCCAGGTACTTTACTTACATAATGCTAATTTACCTCTACAATAACCCTGCAAAATTGCAGGTTTTAATATCTTATTCTAGGAATGAAAGAGAAGGGGCTTATAGACGTTAGGTGGGCTTAGTGCATAGCAGGGCTGGATTCTAGTGGGAGTGCCTGGTTCTAAAGCATGTGCCCTTTCTGTTTTGTCATGCCGTTTCATGCTCTAAAATGGTTTTTTGCTATACGAAACTTATTGTGGCTTTATTTTATCAAAGTCATAAATTCTTGAAGTTGCATGTATTTTATTTATTCAAAAGGAGGAGAATCTGTAGTTTTCTAGTTTAATGTCTGTGCTTTGCAGTTTACAAATACTTGGCCATCTTTGCAGGACCACTGTGTATGGGAGGGAGCAGGTGTTACTACCCTATTTTATGGGTGAGGGGGCTGAGTAACGGAGGACAGAGTGTTTCACATCTTTCTGGTGCATCACTATATTCCTAATACCCTGTCAGTGGGTTATATAATAGACCCTCCAATTTTTGTTAAATAAACATCAGAAGTTATATAGCCGGGAAGTTCCAAATTCAAAGCGGTACCAGGTCTCCAAGTCTCGGCTCAGCACTCGTTCCACTGCTGAACTATCCTGCTTTTCCCAGATCCTTAAGCAGAGATGCAGCAAGAGCTATCCCTCTCAGTACATGTGGGACTTGGGAACCCTCCGATTGGGCTATTGGGTGAATTTCCACAAATCTAAACCAGTACAGGTGGCTTATTAGAATAAGATCTTTCTTGTTTTTGCCTCTCCGTACTTACTCAGGATAGAATTTTAAATTATTTCTATCTACCTGACACTCCTCAATGAAGTGATTGGAAAAGGATTGATTCATAGAGGATTTGCACCAGGCAGATCCCTGAAATCAACTACTACAGTGTTTTTAAAAACTCAGGGGGAAAAAAGAGTTGATGGAACCGTTGTCTTTATGGAGAGCTCCACTATATAGAAAAGATCAAAGCAGGGCCGAGCTGGTTAGGCAGGTGCTAGGGTAGGAGCTGGTGGAGGGGTGGAGGTCCATGGAGCCATGCTATGCCCTGGAGTCCTAGGATTTCTTGATGTATGGATTGTAAACCACCGATCTATTCTAACCCCTCATATTTTAGATGAAGAAACTGCGGCAGTGAGGCACAAAGGTGCTCAATGACTCACACAAGTGGCTGGATTAAAAAGATGATGATGAAACTTGTTGCCATATATCTGAATTTCTACTACTGTTTTAGAACACCATTCTGCTTTTACTATTTTAAAAAATACCTTTTCTTTAGAGCAGGGGCCAGCAAAGTATGGCTTACTTTTGTGCAGTGCTGTGAGCTAAGAATGGTTTTTACATTTTTAAAGCATTGTTTAAAAGAAATAAGCAATGACAACAATCAAAAACAAAGAATATGGGACAGAGACCGTATGTGGCCCACAAAGCCTAAAGTCAGATTTACTGATATTAATGTGGAAATTAAAAAAATAGAGCTTTCTCTAAGTAACTTCAAAACAGAGAGATTTAAAACAAAACCTGATTAGTTGAGCATATTTACGTCAAAAGCTTTTCAAACTTGTGTTCCTCAAATGAACTTCTTTAAATTGCCCAATACATTTTCACTCTCCTTTTCAAATAACCAGTTTTTGGTAGAGGATAAACTGGTTAACTAAATTCTTATAATATGTGGGATTTGTTGCAGCTAGAGAACTTCAGGCAGCTCTAAGTTTTATAAGATGAAAATGAAGTGGTGTGTTTATTCAAATACAAAATTAGGGCCTTTTATAGACTCCTGAAAGGTTAAGAACAAGAGGAACGGATGTATCAATAATGTAAGTGTCACTCTCAGGAAATGGTATATGCATGCCAGACGGTTTTATTTTTGGGGCGGGGGGCATCAAACTTCAGGTTGAACTTTATTTAAAGCAACAATAGAGCATGTTCCAGAACCTCATTCTTACCACTTGATGCATTTTCAGACGTGCTATTGTTGGACTGTGTCCCCCAAAGTTCACGTGTTGGAAATTTAATCCCCATTGCAATAGTATTGAGAGGTGGGACCTTTAAGGGGTGATTAAGGGGGACCTTAAGAGGCTCTGGCCTCATGAACAACTAATGTTTCCATGTGAGTGGGTTTGTTGTAAAAGCCAGTTCAGCCCTCTTTTGCTTTCTCTCTCTCCTTTCGCTATGTTATGATGCAGCAAGAAATTCCTTGCCAGATGCAGCCCCTCAAACTTGGACTTCCCAGTCTCCTAAACTGTGAGCCAATAAATTTCTGTTCTTTATAAATTACCCAGTCTCAGGTGTTTTGTTATAGCAGCCCAAAATGGACTGAGACAGAAAATTGGTACTGAGAAGTGGGACTGTCACTGTTATAAATAACTGAAAATGTGCAAGTGGCTTTGGAACTAGGTAATGAGTAGAGGCTGGAAGAATTTGGAGGAGCAGGCTAGAAAAAGCCTAGATTGCTGTAAACAAAGCATTAAGGGTGATTCTGGGGTGAGGGCTCAGACGAAGAAGAGAGCTCTGGGGAAAGTCTGAACCGTCTTAGAGATGACTTAAGTGGCCATGATCAGAATGTAGGTAGAAATAAGGACGGTAAAAGCCATTCTGATGAGGTCTGAGACAGAAAAGAGGAGTATCTTATTGGAAATTGGAATAAAGGCCATCCTTGTTAGGAAGCGGCAGAACTTGGCTGACCTGTGTCCGTGCTCTAGGGCCTTATGGAAGGAAGAATTTGAGAGCCTTGAACTAGGATGTCTAGTGGAATGTCTAAGCAAAATATTGAAGGAGCTACATGGCCTCTATTAACTGTATACAGTAAAATGACAGAAAACAGAAATAATTTAAAGATAGAATTTATAATTAAAAGAGAAACAGAATTTAGGGATTTGAAGGATTCTCAGCCTGGACAGGTAGTAGAGAATGAAAAGAGCATTTTCAGGGGAGGAAACCAAGGGTGTGGACAAGCAAGGGATTGTAAGATTAGCTGTGATTAGAACACTGAAGCTATTCATCGGGACAATGGGATAATGACCCCAGAGGCACTTTCCAGAGTCCCAGTGCTGTCCCTCCCCTCACTGGTCCAGAATGCCAAGGCCTGGGGGAAGGAAATATGTCAAAAGAGAGGCCTAGCGCACCCTTGGGGCTGGCTGCCTTCCAGGGTAGGGCTCCTAGGTCACCCCAGGTGTGGCTCAAGGGGGCTCAGCGGCTTTGGAAGGTGCAAGTAGCAAATCTTGGTGATGTCCATGGCGTGTTAAATCTGCAGGTGTGCAGAACGCAAGAGCTGAGGGCTCCCTCCACCTAGACTTCAGAGGCTGTCACAGACAGCCTGGGGACCAGGCAGACACTTGTCCTGGGGTGGAGCCAATGCAGAGAGTCCCTACTAGGGCAATGCCTGGTGGAGCCATAGGGGCAGGGCTACCCTCAAGACCCCAGAATGGATCAGCCCCGGCCTGCAGCCCCAGCCTAGGAAAGCTGCATGCTAGATACTCCAAACCTGCCAGGGCTGCTGGGTGGACTGAGCCTAGCAAAGGGCTGCATGAGGCCCCAGTGTACACAGGATGTGGGACATGGAGTCAAAGGAGATTATTCTAGCATTTTAAGATTGAATGTTATTTTTCCTGTTGGGTTTTGGACTGACTTAGGACCAGTTATCCCTTCTTCTTGCCTATTTCTCCCTTTTGGAATGAGAATGTCTATCCAGTGCCTGTTACAATGTCGTATTTTGGAAGCAGATAACTTGTTTAATTTCACAGGCTCACAACTGGAGGAAAATTTGCCTCAGGATGAATCGTGCCTTAAGTCTCATCTGTATCTGATTTAGATGATGCTCTGGACTTTTGGACTTTTGATGCTAAAACAAGCTAAGACTTTTGGGGCTATTGGGATGGAATGAATGCATTTTGCATGTGAGAAGGACAGGAATTTTGGGGCCAGGGGCAGAATGCTACTGTTTGAATATTTCCCCCAAAATTCGTTTGTTGGAAACTTCATCTCCAATGCAACAGTGTGGCGAAGTGGAACATTTAAGAGGTGATTAGGTCATGAATGGATCTGCCCTTATCTCAGAAGTGGGTTCCGTATTTGAGAATGTGCTTGTTGTCTTGAGAGTGGGTTTGTTATACTATAAAAGTGAGTTTGGCCATTTCTAGTGCACTGTCTCTATCCTTCCACTCTATGTCATGATGCAGCAAAAAGACCCTCACCAGATGCGGCCCTGGATTCGTGAGCCAGTAAATTTCTGTGCCTTATAAATTACCCAGTCTCAGGTATTCTGTTATAGCAGCACAAAATGAAGTAAGACAAGAAGCGTCTGAGCTTTGTTGGGAAATGGAATGAATGTCTCCTCTGGAACATTGCTGCTGGTGACAGAGAACTAGAAAACAGTGCCAGGTTCCTTTCAGGTGAAAGATCTGGCAGAGCTCTCTTAGTGAAAATCCCAAGTGGCAGGCCTGAGAAATGCCCAAGAAGAAAGGAAGTCACCTCCAGGATCCTTCAAAGAGAATTAACTGATAAAACCACTGGACTCAAGTTGTTAAGGAAATACTAATTTAGTTTTGGCATATCCTGGCCCTTGGAATTACCTTATTTGTTGGTTAATTGTAGTTTTTGTTAGTTTTCATTGCTTTGGGCCCTCAACATTGACTTCTTATGTGTGTGTCAGAAGATGGGCAGGAAAAATAAAAGGAGAGAAGGAATAAGAATGTGTTTGATCAACTTGATAGCAGACCTGACACAAAACCTGGCAGGAATAAAATTGTTGGCCTAAATAAGTGTTTTGAAGTTAACTTTGAGTTAGGGTTGTCCTTGAAATTGGCTGTTCTTCGGTGTCATGGATTCTTGTGCGTAACTAGTAAAAATACTCTTCATACAATCAATAGCACCAGTATCCTTTTGTGAATATGTAGGGGGAGCTGTCTCCTTTGCCGCTTTTGTTTTATATGTATTTAACAAGCACTAAGTAAAAAGCAATTTCATCTTTTCGCCCTTGCTAAATCACTTATCTTTCACAACTCTTTTCTTTGTGGACACATGTATATTTTTAATAAGTAAAGGACTTAGCGTGTGAAGTTTCCCTTTGGCAGACAGAATGATTATGACCCTAGTATGTTTCATTGCAGTACAAGGTGCATGATGCCAGTGCTGTTGGTATATGTGCCCACACAGAAATGTATCATTTTATGTGTAAGCTAAGATTTTGATAAATAGCCATGTACCTATCTACAGAGTACTGTTTCTTACACTATGGAGTGCATTATTATGTTATTAGGGCTTTTCTTTTGTTTTTGGTCAAGTTCTTTTTTGATCTATTAAGGATTTCCTGGTGATTTCAGTAGTTTGGTAATTTATCACTCATCTTATAGCAAGTATTGGTAATGTTAGGATGAAAACATTTATACAAGAGGAAATAAAAGTCAAGGAAGCAGATAATCGACTGATTTATCAGCCTTAGCAGACAATTTTTCTGATAACGACCTGGTAGCCATGGTAAATTTATTTCTGATTGCTTGAGGGGACAGATTCTATGTGCTTTTTGTAACACAGAGGTGTGTGAAAGGGTGAGGGAGCAAGTATCAATCCGTGGACAATCCAGTGCTGTTTTGGCCTATAGATTGGCCTTTTGGTGAGCAGATTCAAGCTATATTTTGAACTATCCCCTTCTTATTAATTTTGCTGCAACATATGTAAGGCTGAGTATTTTTTGTTTGTTTGTTTGTAGATTTCTAAGTAGCTCTAGTAATAGAAGGCTTGTCTTGCTAATGTCTTTTTAACAATCTTTAATTTGAAAGAAATTTGGCTAAAATTTGAAGATAAGCAAAAATAACCTGTTAGTCTACTCCTAGCCCTTCCAGCCTTGGAGGACTTAACATCAACTGGCAGTGTGGTCAGTTTTGTGCAATAATAGCCAGCTTATACAAAAATTACACTACTAACTGAGGCTACAGTTTAGAATCCAGAGGTGAAAACATCCAGAAAAAAAGTGACAGGCCTTCATCCAAACTGCTCATATTAGTTTTCCAAGGTTGCTGTAACAAAGTATCAGAAACTAGTGGCTTAAACAACAGAAATTTGCCTCTCAGTCCTGGTGGCTAGAATTCTGAGATTGAAGTGTCCACAGGGCCATGCTCCCTCTGAAGGTGAGAGGGAAGGATCTGTTCCAGGCCTCTGGTAGTTTCTTGGCTTGTGGCAGCATAACTCCAGTCTTCACATGGTGTTCTCCCTGTGTGTGTGTTTGTCTCTGCATCTAAATTTCCCCTTTTTATAAGGACACCAGTCATACTGGATTCAAGTCCACCCTAATGACCTCATCTTAATTTGATCATCTGCAAAACCCTATTTCCAAATAAGGTCACATTCACATGTATGGGGGTTAGAACTTCATCATCTTTTTGGGGGAACACAATTCAACCTTTGACACTAGGTATTCATCCCTAGTTTGCACACAGTTTTAATAAGGCTGGTGATTTTTATCTCAGTTTATGGCAGACAAAGAGTTACAAATTTAGAAGAAAGAGTCTCTGCTTAGGGCATAATAGAGAATACAAATATTCAAAAGCACTGTTAAAGTATGAATAGTAACTTAAAAATATGTAAGTTGCTTTTGGGGCCATTTAATGTAAGGACAAACTGCTGAAAAGTCCCAGTAGCTCCTGAGACATGTGTGTATTACAAACACAGTAATAGTGAGTAATGGTGTCAACATACTATGAGTGTGTATGCATTTTAAAATCCCATCAAAATAAAATTTTAAAAGTGTTGAGTATTTTTGATGGTACTTTGGTAATTTTTGGTTACCTGAATTTTTTTTTTTTTTGTCAGTCTGCTCACATTCTGTTAGACGTTCTGAAGATTTGAGTTTTGACCTGGCTTTGTACTCAATAAGCATGCATATTGTGTAAGCCATTAACTTTTTGGAATTTTGGTTTCCTGGTCTATAAAATGAAGAGTGTATGGTCTACCACATAAAATTATTGTGATGATGAAACTTGCTGATGAATATGAAAACGTCTAACATAGTACCAGGCATATTTTCAGTGCTCTCTGCGTGATTGTTCATTAAACAAATGTTTATTGGGAGCCTACTATGTGCCAGAGCTTATTCTAGAATTCACTCATTCACTTGATGACTGACAGATACCTTCTGAGCTCAAGTCCTGCCTATGTTTATAAGTCATCTATGGGACCTTGAGAAAAATCCCTGGCCCTCTCTAGTCCTCTGCCTAGAGACTAGCCATATGGACCAGATCTCCGAGGTTTTTCCGTCTCTAAAATAATTCATATAACAATCTAAATTTAACAAATAGTTTTTTTTTTTTTTTTT
>VBSM01000483.1:10478045-10552827 GCA_008086735.1 Cheirogaleus medius
CCTGATACCAAAACCAGGAAAGGATGCAACAAAAAAAAGAAAGCTACAGAACAAATAGTTTTTGATATCCTACAATCCTGTTGTACAACCCTGGCAAGTTACTTTATCCTGTGTGCCTTAGCTTTTGTCTCTGAAAGTAGAGGTTACAGGACTAGTACTATCTGTTTCATGGTTAGTAATAGCAGTAACAAAGATAGCCACCCTTTATTGAGCTCTTGGCATTTTGCTAGGTATTTTTATACATGCCTGCTTCTCCAAATAGGGTACATGTTTCTCCAAAGCCAGTGAATATCCAGAGAAACATGTTGCTTCTTGCTGGAGAATAAATTTTCCTTCATGGTTTGTGGGAAACACCCCAGAATTGTTTAGTAAAGACAGGAACAGCTATGTATAGAGTAGAATGCAGAATCCACTTGAAGTGTTAAGCTTACACTCAAAGAAATTTGGGGCTTTTTAGAGTGGGCTTCAGCTTCAATCTCAAATTCCCCTAGGGTGCTGTTCTTTTTTCTTGGCCATTAGGGAAACTGGTGGAAAAGTTTGCAAAACAGGTGCTTTTCCCTGTTCCATGTTTGACTCACATGAGAAAAGCAGCATTATAATTTATAATTTTGAAAATAGTTCTCATTTCCATGAGTGACAGGTGTTAGCTTTCTGATTGTTAAGCATATACTTCCTTTTCATTCATGCATTTGACAAATAATAATGGAGTGCTTACTCTGTGCCCATAGCCATTCTAAGTGCGGAGGACATAGTAGCAAACAAAGCAAAGTCCTCCCTCTCCTGGAGCCTCTATTCTAATAAACAGTGCTGTTTGAGGGGAGACCTGAGGAAGTAAGAGAATCAGCCATGTGGCTGTTTTGTGGGGAAATAGGATTTCAGGCAAAGGAAGAGCAATTGCAAAGGCCCTTAGGTAGGAGCTCACTCTCCTAGCAAGGGCGAGTGGCAGGAGAGGAAGTCACAGGGTCTTGAGGTTAAGGTAAGGGTTTTCGGTTTTATTCTGAGAAATATGGGAAACCACTGTGGAGGCATTGGGGATGGGAGTAATGGAATTTGACATAAGATTTTTGAGAGCTTACTCAGGCTGCTGGTTGAGAATAGTGAGACAAGAATGCAAAGTCGGGAGAGCAGTTGGAAGGCTATTCCATACATAGTCCAGGTGAGAGATGGCAGCACTGGCTACTAGGTGATAGTGGTAGAAATGGTGCACAGTGGCAAGATTTGGGACTTACACTGAAGGTAGAACCAACAGAATCCATGAATGAATTGGCTATGGAGTGAGAGAGAAAGAGAAGAGTCAAGCATGGCCACATGGTTTGGGGTCTAAGCAGATGGAAGGGTGGAGGAGATGCCATTCATGCTGAGATGGGCAGCTTGATGGAGGAGCTTGGGCAGTTAGTTCCTCAGCCACGGAAGATCTGGCTAAGTGCCTTATATAAGAATATTGAAACTGGCTTAGATATTGTTTGGAACTTGCTTTGCAGATAAGGAGTGATGTGTTCATTTTCTTTACCTTCGTTTAAATACTAATTTGAAAATGTTGCCATGTGCAAAATGTTCGTGTTAACCCAGGAGGGCCCCCTGCTCCCTCAGTTTGGGGACTGTCCTCCTCTCCAGAACTCCTCTCATCTCCCCAAGCCCTCACAGCACCTTTCCCCCACCTGGACTGCTGACAGGATCCGGGTGTCTTCTCCTCCCTGGTAGTTTTAAATAACTAGCAGATCTTAAATTTTCTTCCTGGCCACACTGACAGCCGTTGGGTGCCCAGGGTATCAACGTTTCGAGAACTGTAATCTCTGAGTCTTTGTGGCGTGGAGCCGATTGCTGGCCGTGCATTTGCCTCAGAATGTGGACTTGGGGCCCTGAGGACCCCAGAGGTCTCTGGGTTTCAGGCAGACCTGGTGTGGGGGATGTGCTAAGGCTTTCAGGCTACAAAGGGCCGATTTAAAACTTGGCAAGTGAAACCGGCCTCAATGCGGATGTGTTTTATGCTTAACATCATAAAATTGGTTCAGAACAGCCTGATATGCGGCAGAAGCAGCCTTTATTAAACATTATAGAGGTCATTGCTTTTGTCTTCCTGATACCTCTTCCCTCTCCTTTCTTCTGTGACCCACATTGAGCCAATGGGAGAACCCGCCCTCTGGCTTTAGGGATAGGTCCAGGGAGGGGAACACGACCTCCAACGGCCCAATCAGAGGCGGAAAGACCTTCCGCTAGTGGGAAGTCATAAAGAGTGAAAACCCAGAACCGGCTGCAGCCAGGTTTTCAGTCTCCTGGGAAAAGTGGCCTGAGAGGAAGACTAGAGGCGAATGAGAGAGAGCCCTCGTGGTGCTTTCGACATCCTATCTGATGCCGGCTCCATTGTGCCCCTCTTATTGTTTGGTACAGGAACTGAGAAAATTCCCTCACCGCTTCATGCAGTCCTGCTGGTTTTCTGTCATTTACAACCACAGGAGTCCAAATACCCCTACTATGAGCAGGGCATCGAGCAGGAACACAAAAATGACTCACTCGTATCCCTGCCTCGAGGTATTTATAATCTAATAATTTGATTTCAAAACTAGTGAGTATGGTAAAATAATTGGTAAAATTTACCTTTAACAAATCAATAGATGGTGTGTTTTGAATATGTGAAGAATTAAGAATGTAAACATTTTTTACATTGGGTTAATTTATCCAACATATATCACCTGAATCGTGGCTTTCCCCATTAAAGGGCTATTTCCTTTTTGATAGTTTGCAGAGGAGCAAGGCTGCTTGTAAATGAATTTACATCTTACATTAAAATCTTCTCCATCCTGGAAGAAAAACTACCTGCACCGTTGGAGTCAATCATTCCCTCTTTTTTGCTCACACAACCCTTACTCTGTTTCTGTGTGTTGGTACCAGTCATTGTGCTTTGAATACCTGTGCAGCCCTCACTCCCCTGTTGATTATAAACTTTTGGACCAGAGACTGTTGGGTGTCTGAGGCTCCCTGTTATAGAGAACAGTTCCCTGAACATAGTAAGTGATCAGTAAATGTTTGTTGAATTAAGTCAATTATTAGAGTTGGTTTTGCTAACAACTTTTGCAGACAGCCTACAAACGACTTTTATATAAAATTGCATGTAAAAGTTGGATGTACGATTTGCGGTAGGTCTTACAGGTATAACTGATAATACTGATGGAGATGTGTGGCTTTAAAAAGCATAGATATTTAGCTGTAGATATACATTAGGTGGACAGGGAAAACTTAGAAGAATTTCAGATGAAAATACACCAGAAAATTAGTTGGTAGGTACCAGGTGAACACATTTATGGTCACAAGGAGAGGGTGTTAGAGACATTGACTGTCAGAGAGTTAACCATGCGTGAACCCTAAGAATTTGAGCCCTGTTCTCTTTAAAACCTGCTGGCTAGATTCATGTGGACTGACAGGTGGGAAAAGTTTGTGGGTAGATTTAGAAATGGGACTTTTAGGCTTCCTTCCCCACTTGCTGCAATCTCAGCCAGAAAGCATGAAAATTAATAGGTGTCTCTTTCTCATGTTTTTTTTTTTCTTTTTCCACTCTCAATATTTCTGAATGAAGATGTTCTGAGTTGTGTATTGGTCCAATTAAATGCATCTGATTAAAAATTTCAAACTATAAAAGAAGTGAGTTGAAAAGACATTCTCTTCTGAGAATGCAATGAGAGTTATGGATATCGAGTTACCCAGTTGCTGGTTGAGAACTGAATTATAAATAAATGTGTTAGGTAGTGGAATTTTGTTTTGTTTTCCCCAAAGGAGAAATATTCGCCACATGGAAACAAAATTTATTCAGCATATTTTCATTCTGTAATTGCACCATTGCTATTCTTAATTCTTTGAGTTTCTGATTTAAAGGGAAAACACACAGACTGTTGTGTAAAATTGACAAGAATGAGTGTGAACCTGGCAGTCAGAGACAGAGGTTGTTGTAAAATTAGCAGTGGAAATAGCTTCCTTTTATGGAGGTTAAAAATAATGTATTTACAAGGAAGTTATTTACATTGGCCATTTAGAGGCTTCCCCGGGAAGCCTTAGTTAAGAAAGCTGTGAAAGCATTTCCAGGACCCTGACTTATGCTTTGTGAGTCCACACTGGTTGACAGACTGGAAAATGGAGGTGTTTTACTGCCGGGGACTTCTCAAATTGTGTGTGTGAGAGAGAGACAGAGAGAACAGTCAAGGCTTGCATGTCCCAAAGTTTGTGTCCAGCAAATTCATCCTCAATTGCAGGAATGTTTTGTTTTGAGCTTCCCAGTGAGAGAACCTTTTCTCATGATGTAGTGAGAAGGAAATTCCAGGCTGTTTGAAACGTGCTGGGTGCTCTACAGACCCTACAGAAGGAGAGCTCACGTAATTAGATCACTGCAGCCTTCAAGAACACCTCCTTGATGAAACTGAACGTAAAAATAGAGGAGCCCGGCAAGCAAAAAAAAAACACCCATTTTTTAAAAATTATTATGTTTGTGGAAGAAAAATCTTTGCTGTGTTGTAAACTGCAGGCATATTTGTTTGAACCTCATGATTTTTCCCTATCTGCAATTACCTTGTGTTCATTTCTCTGAAAACTTCTCCCACCGTTTATGTGAGCTCCGGTGATGCCAGAACAGTTTCAGATAAGTTTCTCCTCAAGTTTCTGTGCTTGCTCTTTCTAGGCTGTGCATTAAAATTATTTGGTGGTTTATTACTTGAATAACCTCAGGTTCAGTAGCAGCATCTTTGGAAAAGCAATTAGTAAAGTATTATGAATTTAAAAGATATTCTTTATGTTTCCAAGTTTTCTTGCAGTCCGGAGCACATGTATCTCAGTGATTGTGTCTGCAAAGAACGGTGGAATGGATGGTTGAGAAATATCCAGGTATTTTAGGGGATTTAAACAGTTCTGTTTAAGAAATGCTTTGTTTATTCATCTGTTTGTTTGGGGTTTGTGTTTTGGCAAGGTTGAGAAAGTTGCTTTAAATGTAGATGTTAGCTGTTGTATCATTTGAGAATGTTTGGATCTCCTTATCACTGCTTGACAGGATTAGAGCCTGAATTGACAACTTCGTTAGTGTTTGGCACACTTACCTGCTTCAGCTCTTTTGGAGGGAGACTGTTCTTGCTCACTGAAGGTGTGGAGGGGGTTAGGAAATTATGCTTTGCTTTTGGGACTTTGCCAGTAGATGTTAGGCATTTGAATCAATGTTTGACTGACTACAACAAAGAAACAAAGAGGCAGAAAGGGAATGGAGAGATTAGAGTATAGGAATAATGGGTACTCACCTCTTAATGATTTATCTTAAGATAAAGAGTGAATACTGTTCTTATCTAAGAGAATCCCTTGCTGATTTCTGATTCAAGAAGATGGCAGGATGGATGAGGGGGTGGGAGGGCAGCTGCCCAAAGCTCACTAGAAGTTGCTATTTGGAGGGCCTCTGGCAGACTTTGCAGCCGGGCCTTGCAGAAAAGCACTGGGCTGGGTGTTGAAAGATTTGGTTCTTGGTTCTGGCATTAGCACTAGGTGGCTGTGTGTCTTTGATTCAACTGGTAACCTTTAACATATTTATTAGTCTGAGTAAAATAACAAGATTGGACCTGTGGTTGTAACTTTGTGTGGGTCTCAAAACCTAGATTTTATGTACATTGTTGGGTGACCCTTACTGTATTAGTTTGGGACTTATCTTGACTATCTAGAGCTACTCTAATATGACAAACACATAATCTGAAAGCATTTAATTTTGAATTATATATTTTCCTGTTAGTTCATTTAATAACTGTCAATAAAGATCAAAGAAGAGATTCTTTGAGGAGATATTCAAGCAATTCTTACTGTAGTGGCTTTTTAAGTCTTTTACTTACTATTTATAGGATAGTTTCTATGTGGTTTAATCTGAAATCAAGAAAGGTGGTTTGCCAAAGAAACATAAAATTAGCCCTATTGTTGAAACTGATGTTGACTGCTTGGTGTTTGGTAAAAAGCATATCTACGAGAAGCCATTGGGGGAAATGAGGAGTTCAGGGTCACTGCCAAATTCAGGAAAGATGAAAAATGTTGAAATCAAGTGGGAAGAAGGAAATGTGGCAAATCACAAAGAACCAGACTGTGTTTAACGGAAAAAAAATCCAATTTTATCTGCTTTTTTCTGAGCAAATTCCATTTGATATTTTACATTTTCTTGATAACTTAATAAAGAATCTCAGGAAGGAGTTGCAGAATTTTAGCTTAGTGAAAGAGAATTTGTCATTTGTGACATTTCTTCTCTAAATAGCATGGGAAGATCAATGTATTAGCTTGTAGTTCATGCACTACTAGTTCTAGCTATTTCTATTTCAAAAAGAAACAGCATGCTATATGGCAAAACTTGGTACAATGAGGAATTCTGGCTCAATCCCTAAACATTTATCAAACTCTGCTAGGGACCAGGCATTGTGCTAGGCACAATATGGGATACGCAGGTAATAAAACACAGTCCCTCCCCTCCAAAAGCACCATTTTAAATGAGAAACTAATAGTAAACATATAATTTAGAGGGATATAAAATCAATGTAAACAAAACATGAGATGTTGACTTTGCAATCAAAACAGGCACTGAATCTGGCCACTTCTCACCCCTTGCAGTCACCTGTGCTGAGCCACCATCATCCCCCCCTCCTTTCTAGCCTCCTAGCTGGTCTCACTGCACCCACCTTTGTTCCTGTAGTCTGTTTCCCATACAGCAGCCAGGACAATGCTTTGACAACATGTCACATCTTATCACTCCGCTGCCCCAAGTCCTCCAGTGGTTCCCAATTTTGCCAAAAGCAAAAGATCTTTCAGTAGTTCAGTGTCCTACGGCTCTGCATGGCCCCACTCCTGCACACGCACACACTCACTCATGGTATTCTCGGACCTCCTCTCCTGCTCTGACCCTCACTCACTTCACTCCCCCCACACTGTCTTCCATGCTATCCCATGGACATGCCAGGCATGTTCCCCATGGTAGGGGCCCTCACAGTGAATCTCCTTGAGATAGCTGCATGGACGAGTCCTCACTTCTTCCAAGTCTTTGCTCAAATGTTACCACCTCAGTGAAGCTCCTCCCTGACCTCCTATTGAAAATTGCAGCTCACCCCTCACCCATTACCTGCCCCCCCCCCATCTTCCTTGTCCTGCTCTACATGGTTTTCCATAGGACTTATCACCCTCTGGCATACTATATGATTTACTGATTTATTAATTTTGTTTGATATCTGTCTTCCTCCACTGGAATGTCAGCTTCAAGAACGCAGGATCTTAGTTTTGTTCACTGTTGTCCAACTAGAACAATCCAGACAATCTAGAACAATGCCTAGCATGCAGCAGGTACTCCACATATATTTGTTAATGAGTGACTGAATGAATGAGAAGGAGAGATTCATTCTGAGAGTTCTAGGGAGAATTGTAAGGAGGGAACCTTTGAGATGGGTGTTGAAGGATGAAGAGATTTGGGCAGTCAGCTTTTCTGGGGAAAGACACTTCAGATAGAAGGAATATCATGAGCAAAGGTAGAAAAGTGGCAGAGCTCTCGAATGCACCTGGAAAAGCAATGGGCCTGCCTAACTGGTGCTTGGGGCAGCAGTGGGAATGGTAGTGGTAGACTGATGAGTTAATGGAGAGAAAATAACTAAAGGAGACTCAGTGGAGTGAGGGAATGAATTCCTAATCACTGCCTGTGATAAGATGGCAAGCATGTTGGTGATTGGATGTATAACATGACAGATATTGTCACAGTAGGAAATCAGTAATGGGAATGGTAGTTGCTAATGAGATCTGATTTTTATATAGTACTTGACTATTTTCAAAACATGATCACATGCTTATTATGATGTAAGCTTCATAACAACTGGTGAAGTGAGTTAGGCAGATATCATTTATGTCTTTTGATAAGCTTTTTAAAAAATGAATTGCATCTTATATTGGAGGAAGTGAATTCTCAAACCAACTAAGTGACTTGCCTAAAGTCATGAAGTTGGAAAGTAGGGAAGCAGCTTCTCACTGTATGTGTCTCATGGTCAGTATTTTCCCACTATACCAGACTGCTTGTCTAATTCTCACAAAATACTAAATATACCATGCTGGTTTTTCACAAAGGTTCAAGCCTATTTCTGTTTCCCCCTATTCATTGAAAACAGCAGTTTCTTGATCCAATTACTTCTTTACTAGATCCATTTTTCTCTTTCCTTCTTTTCCATTTCAACTTATCTGGAATAATTTTTGGAAAGATTAATATATATAATATGCAGGTATGTTTTTACCTTTGCCTGTTTGGCATTTTTACCTTTTCCAGGCTTCTGCCAAGACTGTCTGCTTCAGCACGCAACACTCTATTAAGGTTGTGGCTGGCTTACATTTGGTTCTTGGGTAGAAGGGAAGAGAAAGCATGTCACACACTCCATTTGAATGTCTTATGACTTACCTATTGCTCACTTTGGGAGTAAACCTGATCTTCTTAATTCCCCCCAGATGTTAGTAGGCAGGAAGAGGCGGAGGGAGAGTTCAGTGAAGGAGAACACTGGTATGGAAACTCTTCAGAGACTCCATCAGAAGCCTCCTATGGAGAAGTCCAGGAGAACTATAAGTTGTCTCTGGAGGACCGGATCCAGGAGCAGTCCACGTCCCCCGACACCTCCTTGGGAAGTGCAACTCCCAGCAGTCACACGTTGGAGCTGGTGGCACTCGACGGTGAGGTGCTACGAGACTCACTGCAGTGTCAAGATCACCTTTCCCCCGGAGTGTCTTCTTTGTGTGAAGATGATCCCCCTGGTTCCAATAAGCCCCTAAGCAGCAACTTGAGGCGGCTCCTGGAGGCTGGTTCCCTCAAACTCGATGCCACAGCCACGGCCAATGGCAGAGTGGAGTCCCCCGTAAATGTTGGCTCGAACCTCTCCTTTTCCCCTCCTTCCCACCATGCCCAACAGCTCAGTGTTCTGGCCAGAAAGTTAGCTGAGAAGCAGGAACAGAATGACCAATACACTCCAAGTAACCGTTTTATATGGAATCAAGGTAAGTGGTTGCCAAACTCAACCACCACCTGCAGCTTGTCTCCGGATTCAGCCATCCTAAAACTGAAAGCTGCAGCCAATGCTGTTTTGCAGGACAAATCTCTCACCAGGACTGAGGAGACCATGCGATTTGAGTCCTTTTCCTCCCCTTTTAGCTCCCAGTCTGCTAGTTCTACCTTGGCAGCTTTGTCCAAGAAAGTCAGTGAGAGAAGTTTGACTCCTGGTCAGGAGCACCCGCCTCCAGCCAGCTCCTTCCTATCCCTGGCTTCTATGACCTCCTCAGCGGCCCTTCTGAAAGAGGTAGCAGCAAGGGCTGCTGGCAGTCTTCTGGCTGAAAAATCATCACTGTTGCCTGAGGACCCTCTACCGCCACCGCCTTCAGAGAAGAAGCCAGAAAAAGTAACTCCACCACCTCCACCACCACCTCCGCCACCTCCACCACCACCACCACAATCCTTGGAATTATTGTTACTTCCAGTTCCTAAGGGAAGAGTTTCTAAACCCTCCAATTCAGGTATGGAATCTTTTCTTTCAATCATCGTGTAAGTCTTTTTGACTATAAACTGTGATGTCTTACTCATTAGTTTTTGCAGTTGGGGTCCCCATCTGATCTGAGGCAGGAGTAAAAAAGCAAGAGCACAACAAAATACTTTAAGTAAGCAGCATAGTAGTCTTTCATGTATGTATTACACAAAGACTTCACAAACAGCTTCATTTTTGAAAGGTAATGAATAATCTTAGAGACATACAGTACTCCCTCCCTTTCATACAAATGATTTTTTTTTTCTTACTAAGTTCAGGCTAGGCCCATACAAGATATATTTAATGGGGAGAGATCAAAGCATCTTTGTCACAGAGTGTATGGCATCGCTGAACATAGAGGGGTAAAAACCCACTGCTTTTGAAATAGTGGACAAGGGAGAGTCTACACTCCCGCTGCCTCCATCACAAATGGACTTTTGTATAATCAGTAACTATTCTGCCCTAATTTATCACCGTATACACTTTTATGTTAGCATTTTTATTACTTTTTTGTGGAATTTAAGCCTTTCTCTTATCCTATTCTTCTATAATTTCTTGTCATATATATAAGAACTCTAAAAAATATTGTGAATCAAACTTAAATCATTTCTGGCAAATGCTTTATTTTATTCAAATCCAATCAGATTCTGAAGGAATGTGCATGTGGAAAATTTGAATCATAAGTTTTTCTAGTGGAGACAGTCTTTCCGATGGAGAAGTCGCTGTTATAGAGAGCCTTGGCATTCATAATTATTCATCTGAGGGAGAAATTTAGTCACTTCAGTTCTCACAATGGAAACATCATTTCTTGTACTGGTTTGCTTTAAAATTGTGCACATGATAAATACATGTTCCCAGGGATGTATGTATGGGGTTTCAGATGTCTCTCAAGGATATCCTGCCAGACTGGAACAGGAAGTAGGCTATGTGTGTCCTCATCAGTATAAACACTGCCATTGTGTGTGTCTAGCTAACTTCGGATTATTTGCAGCAACATTGATTAAGAGGGCTTGGAATGGCAAATAATTGACTGAACTATCACAGCTAACATCAATTTGATGCATTTATGACAAATTTCCATTTAAATTGCTGAGTGAGCTATATGCACTAATTATAATTACTTCAAAACTTGTATAAACAGCAGAATGGAACTAGGAAAATGGATATCTGGGACTTTTGTGATTCTCAGTGATCCAAATCATTCACTCTAGAGTTTCTGAAGTATCAATAAAATCCTGAAATGTTTATCAATTCTGAGTTTCATTTCTCACTTCTTACCTGCCATCTCGTGAAATAAGGAGAGAAATGGCTCAAATTAGGAAAAGAAGAAGAAGAGCCCAGGGAGCTGAGTAGTTTTACAGTGGAATAAATCACTCCTGACTCACAGAAATTTCATTTAGGGGTAGCAGCAGAAAGAGAGGTATAGCTATATGTAAAGTGTCATTTTATAAATATTCTCTATATTTGTTTATTGAATAAATGCATGAGTGGTGTTTACAGCATAAATTCATCTGAACATTAGTTATTTAGAAAGCTTCTACAAAATTAATAGTATATTTTAGTTGACTAAAGACTTGGAAAGAAATGACTGATAAAACCATGTTTCCTGAAGGCCAAACTGTAGCAGCTTTGTCATTTTAAAGTAGTCTTGGGTAAAACTAGCAATAGTTGTGAAATGTCATTTTTTTTCACTCAAACAACTAGATGCATGTAAAGATGAGAAAGAGGTCATGTGCTTCCAGTGAATGGTCGACTTTTTGTTTGTGTTGTTGTAGGAAATGGTGGGGGGGGGGGAAGCAGGAAAGCTCTGTTCCCTTTTTGGTTTAAATGCACTTAATCCTCACCAACATCTCAATGGGCTTCTCAGCAGAATCTCATATGGGAGATCTATAAGAAATCATTTTTTCTTTGCTTTTCACTGAATTTTTTCTCTTGCTGAAACACTTAATATTTTAATCAATCTAATGCCACTGCTGATCTGACAGGAGGTGGAGCTTATGTGGTGATATGAGCAATGGGGAGTGGCTGTAAATACAGATGAAGCTTCACCTGCTTGCCTACCGCTCACCTGCTGTGTGGCCGGTTCCTAACAAGCCACAGACTGGGTTTCGGTGTGGTCCGAGGTCTGGGGGTTGGGGACCACAGCACTGTACTGTTGGTTTCAGGGCAAGCTGGGGGCTGGATTCAGGTGTACCTTGGCTTTACCTAAAAAGCATTATGGGAGTGTGGTGAGAGCCATCACCCACGTTTCTAAACATTCCTCATTATTATTTTTTCCTTTTACCTTAGAAGGAAATGTTAGTTAAACTTAAAATAGGTGGACTGGCTTCTTGAAGCAGGGAAAGAGTTTCTATTGCCTAATGACTTAAATAAACAAATAATAACCAAAAAGAAAAAGCCACAAAAAGAAACTATACACCATTCTGATTTCAAGCAGGGCTTCCATTTTTTAAAAAGCTATTTCTCAAAATGTTGCAAAAAAGGCATATAAAGTTGATTCTAAAGTTACAAAGAGATAATGTTCTAGAAAAGCTGGTCCTGCCTTGAGTAATTTAGACACCAGCATTTCTTTGACCTTCTTTAGGTCAAGGGAAGTCCAAACCATGAAAAAAATTGTCTTTTAGGTCTGGCCTTATTCTTCTTTTCTGAACAGGATTCAGTTGTTGCCAGGTCATGGTGTATTTAATTCCTTAAAGAGTCCACCACTCGATAGCCTTTGCGCCCCGCAAGAGAGACGTGACACTTGAGGAGGAGGTTTCTTTCATGTGACCCCGCGCCCTCAGCACATGCTACACTGCTCTTCTGAAAGGGGACACGATAGAGGGAAGATTATGTCCGTTTGCTATAAAGATAAATGTCACACATTGACTCAATTCTCTTTGAAGCTACTGTTCTGTTGCAGCTAAGAATAAAATAAATGGTTTTTATTTTAAAGACAAAGTTTCCTGTAGAAGGCCAACAAGATTCCCAGGATGCCAGGTTCCTGGTTAAAAGAAATAACAGGGGAGCTTCAGAGAGAGGGTCTTCAAAACATCCTTACTGTGCTGAGTAAAATTTAAATATGCCTAGAAGCAACCTAGTGTCATACAGCTAAGACTATTTCCTGAGCTGATACATAGGGGTTTTCTGGCTGCTGTTTTCTTTCATATTAATATTTATATTATTAAAATTATTGCAAAAGCATAGAAAGTCCAGAGAGGAAGATTACTTCTCCTGATACTCTCATTAGGTCCACAGTTATTATAATAAGCCTTAATCTGAGAATGATTACATACATGAACTTGTTTAGAAAATTCACTTTTTAACCAAGATTCAGAACTATCTGTTGCTGATCTCGATGATATTTTCCCAGTGATTTCAACTTCGTCTGGCTGTAGATATCAGGCTTCTCTCTTAGTTTTATTGAATACTTACTAGTTGAAATAGGCATTGATAATGTCAGGGTCAGTAGTAACAGATAAACCCAGTGATACATAGGTTTTTTTTTGTTGCCCTGAAATAGCATCTGAGAGACATGCCCAAGAAAGTCCGTTAGAAGATGATGAATCCATGTGTGTTGTTAGGAAGGAAGATGGGTTGGTCATCCTCCTACACAGACATGCACCTGTAGGGTTAGTAGATCTAGAGTGCAGACAGTGGTGATGCACAGATTGTGCATACTCAGAGTCACCTGGCATTTTGAACTCCTTCTCTGTGTATGGTAAGGTCTGCATGCAGAAACTACCCACTTGCAAATTACCTTGACTTGCTGCAAATTATCACATAAGATCTAACAAAAGAAAGTTTGATTGCAAAGTCTACAAAACAATTACAATTTGTTTTAAAAATACCTGCTTTGTGTTAAAGCAATTAAGCTACTAAAACCCTCCATGATTTTTTTTTATTTTTTTTTATTTTGGGGGTACAAGTATTGTTGGGAATACATATATTGCCCCTGCCACCCCTCCCCCACCCCGCCGTGCCAGAGCTTCAAGCGTGTCCAACCCTCAGGTGGTGCACACCTTACCCATTATGTCCATATACACCTTTTCCCTCCTCCCTCCTCCCACCAGTCCACCACCTGATAAAAGTTTTTTTTGTTGTTGTTTGTTTGTTTGTTTGGGTTTTTTTTTTGACCTTTTAGTTACATCCTCCATGATTTTTAAAAAATTCTTTTAGCCCAATGAAGTTTTGTTGTTGTTGCTTTGTAAATTTATGTATAGAAAATAGAGTAGAGCACCAAACTGGAAATGAAGAGATTGGCTCTTATCCCAGTCCTGTCACAAAATAGTAGAGGAACTTGCAGCATACTACCTCATCTGTAAACTGAACTGGTTTGGAATTATTTCCAAGATTCCTTCCTGTTTCAAAATTTGTTGCCTTTACTTACTGCTATCTTTGAACAATTTGTCTAATAATTCAAAACAAACCATTTTTTTTCTATTTTTTAATTAAATATGTTGCCTCTTAAAATTCACTGTCAAACCTCCCAGATCGTCTCTGCTTTGGGCAGATCTTGCTCAATGTAAATAGTTCAACATATATCATTGCACTTTATTAATGATGTAGCCACATAGTGTACATTTTTAATATAAACTGCTCCAAGTTCATTTTTGGAAATAGCTGAGGTATAAGTACATGAACATCTATCTGTTTATCCATCCATTCGATTAGGACGTGTATTGGTGCACTATGTGAAAGGCATGCACTCTTGGGCTAATGCTAGTTCCGCTGGAACTTACTGGCAGCCTCCTGCATCTTTTTCTTCCATTTCCAGCCCGTGTTTCACTTTTCTATCCTCTCTTGACTCAGCCCTTTTCACTTCAATATCATTATATTTAATACATACTTTTGGAATCACATGTTGTACCTGGCACTATTTGGGGGCCAGAGACACAAAGGTAAGTACTTCCAGGCACTTTCCCAGCCAATTCCCCCTCCACCCTCTCCTTCTTCCCCCTTCTGTCTTTTCCATATCTCATTTTTCCCTGCGGAGCTGCATTTGGCCATCAGAGTTTTGTCTAGGGTGAGCCAGACGGTACCTGAGCCATGCAAGGAAGGGACTCATACTCCTTTATTTCCTCTTGGCTGCAGTGACAAACTGCCATGTTGGGCCAGGCCTTGAGCTACGTGTTTATTATGTGGTGTCAGTTTTTTAAATTCACATCTGCTCTGATGATGAGTTTTCTGCTTTGGAGGGTGTGAACAGAGTTTGTTTATTGTCACTACTATTAACATTACAACAACTACTATTACCAGTAGCTTCCCTTTACTGTGTAACGGGCATTTTATACACATTGATTACCTCATTTATTCCAATAATATTATTGCCTATAAAGAAAATATGTGTTTTCCAAAGGAGCAAATTAGCAGCTATCCATCCCACTGGGTCTCTTAGCATTTGGTGGCATTTAGTTTTGTTTGCAGTGATATTAACTAGCTAGTGATATATTTGAGGGAATTGTTTATCGGCAGTTGCAAACTAGGTAAAATTATGAACATTTCAATCTCATTGCCTCAAAAATATGTGGTTTATTCTGAGGACGTTGTCATATTTTCTTAGGTTGTAAATTTGAGTGAAATTTACAGCTGTCAGTTCCCTGAAAATAGTTTGGCATATGATATAGAATATATCCTTACTTCCTCCCTTTTCTAAAGTAGTCAGCAACATCACATACACATGGAGGGCATCTTGCTAAAATACAAAATTTCTTTTTGAATAAATAAAAATGCGAATGTTACCAGGGGAGATTACTGGCCAAATATGAAAATTAATCATTGTATTCTGGTTACTTTTATCATTTGGCTTCTGTCTTCTTCCTTTATCACTGTGGTCAGTTAAAAATTTCAAAAGTTACAATAGTGTAGCTATTGGACCACATTTCTTGTAGTTAGTTTCTTTTCATTGTGAGTATTCTAATTTTTCCTACTCAATCCAATCTTGTAATTTATACATGATTTCATGTGTATTTTGGTATTAATTAAAACTAAGAAAGCATAGCTCCAAAATGAAATGGATTTTTATGAAATTCTAATATGCAGGGTTTAATGTAGTGTACTCTATAATACATTTGAAATACAAAAGCAGTGATTAGGGTTGGGGCCGGGAGGTGTCAGAAAGAATAGAAAACACATTGGTCACATTAGGCAAGGCAAGATGCTAGGGGAAACTGGCAATGTTCCTTTTATCAGTGAATGCCTTTTTATTGCCTTCCTGTGGTGTACCATGAAATCTTAGGTCAGTTGAGAACATCTCAGTTTTTCTCTCCTCTTCCAGACAGTTCTGTAAAATTAGGCAGTTTAGGGATTTGATAACGGGACATGCTTACTGAAGCCTGTTTGTGTATATCTTTCTTATTACTTTGATGTTTTACACCCAAAATAGACATCGTTATCATTTTTTCCCCTGTAGCATATAACAATAATTTCACCTGGAGGCATGATTCAGTCGTTTCTCTCAAATCTGTTGTTCAACAGTAGTCTTTGTGATCAAAATATCAGGGTGGAGGGAATGACAAGGAAAATAGAAAATGAGAAGCAAAACTGGGGGTAGAACTACAGATCAGCAGAAGTAATCAACAAAAACTGACAGCAGGAAAGCAATAGAGGGTTAATAAAAAATGCTTGCTTCTAGGTCTCTACCAGGTTTGCTTTTCCTAAAGTAAAAGAAAACCCTCAATCTCCCCTTCATACCCCTCCCCAATCGAAAAAGGAAATACTTATGAAGGAACATATATCAAGTAGAATTTCCAGACTTGAAAGGCATGTTTTTAGTTAGAGGATTCTTTTTCAAGTCTGTTGGTTAAGCTAACCAATATCACTTACACCTGTATTAGTAAAACTGCATTTTTGGAATGCCTTAACTTTATTCTAGAACCCTTCTGGTTCCATCCATTTTATGTGCTGCTTTGCATATAGAGATTCAGTTGACTCAATAAATGAATAATGAAATTATTTTAAAGTATGCACCTGGGAATATTTTCTTTTAAAATTATAAAAGTAACTTGTGTATTTAAAATTGAAATAGTACAGGAGGGTATACAATGAAAATACAAGTTTTCCTCCCTGAATCCTTCCTTTTAATCCACAATCCTTCAATAGTAACTGCTTAGTGATTTCTTGGGTATGCTTCCAGAAAAATTTCATGCAAATAAAAAGATACTTTTTGTTTGTTTCATTTATTCATGCTATTCTTCCCACTCTTTTTTTTCCTCAATTATTTTAAAGCAAATCCCAGACATCATATCCGTTTGCTTGTAAATACTTCCATGTATATATCTCCAACAGATAAAGACTTTAAAAAACTAACCACAATTCCACTATCACATCTAACAGGAACAATAATTGTTACATGATATTATGGAACACCCAGGCTATAATCAGTATTTCCTCAATTATCTCAAAACATGTGTTTTTACAGTTGTTTTGTTTAAACAGAATCCAAATAAGCTTCATACCTTGCATTTGTTTTATATATCTCTTAAGTCTCTTTTTTATCTATAGCTCCTCCCCTTTTAAAAATGCCATTTATGTATTGAAGGAACTGGGTCATTTGTCCTGAGGAATTCCCACATTCTAGATTTGGCTGATTCCATCTCTTTGGTATGTTTAACACTTTTTTTTTTTTATCACCTGTATTACCAATGAAAGGCTAGTTATATAGAAGCTTGATTAAACTTTTCTAAGAATGTTTCATAGATGGCATATCAGAAAGCACACGTTATCTGTCCCATTTTTGGTGATGTTAAGATTAATCAATGGTTTTAGGTGTTGCCAACTTGATCCATCCTTTATAAAGCTCCCTATCAACCTTTTGCCTCATGGTTTTAGCAGCAATTGATTCCTTTTTTTAGAAAAAATAGAATCACACTAGACATATGGTTTTATATCTTGTATTACCCACTAATTCTAATATATTGGACATATTTTCATCTATAGATCTAGCTCATTTTAAAAAATGGCTTCATATATTTTATTTTATGAATGTATGTCGGTTTATTTAGCTGGTATGGAAATATTTAATTCCTCATGATTAAGAAAGGACTAAGTGACGCACTTGTTTCTATTCCCTGTGTCCCTAAATTGCAGAGATTAGTGTGGCACTGAGCAATATAAGTTGGTAGACCAGAAGTTTAGCAATACAATGTCAGAACAGAGACCCTTCCCTTTGGGGATAATGGAGAAGAGAGTGATCTTAGCTTCACTTGGAGGAGGAGGTTGTTGGTTTGTTTAATTTATTGAAAAATTGGAGCATTTGTGGAGCTCTTCCCAAAGTGGGCAGTAAGGCCCAGTCGCCATGCAGAGGAAGGCAGCACATATTGTTAGTGGTTAGCAAAGGGACAGAAATAAGAGGGTAAAAACCCTGACCTTAAGAGTCCTTGATGGCTAAATTGGCAGCAGCATCTGCTCAAGCCACAACTCAACAAGTCAGCAGTAGGGATTTGAAAATTTGCCTCCCTTGGAGTTTAGTTGATGATGTTTATGATAGCTGTTTGGTTTTCAGTATGGGGCAGTGCGTTATTCTCTGTCCCATTTGATTTGTCTTTATTTCTCACCGTTTTCCAAGTGCAGGAATAAAGACATGGACTGAATGGCAGTTTCCATGAGGAAACCAAGCTCCTGGTTTTAGGCTTCTCTGACTGTGTACGGTGCCTTTGGGGCCCCGAGTTAGTGCAGGCCAGGCGAAGCCCCTTTGCAGATGTCCTCCTAAGTGTGGGCTGGCCTTTGGAAGTACAACTTTCACAGGGCTGGATGATCAGATCTTGGAAAATGGATCCCAGATAGAAGTAACTAGATGTATGTAGGTTTCTACCTGAAGAAAAGCGGTCACAAAACTTCCTCATGGACAAAACCTTGGAATTGCCGAGACAAAAACCCAAATCATCTTTAGTGCTTTTTATATAGCAATGCACGTGAATTAGTGCCGGATGCAACGTACCTTTTTGTTTTCCTTAATGTTCCTTTCTTTCTCCTTCTTCCAAGCCTCAGAAGAGGAAAGCGGAAAGCCTTTCCAATGTCCAATATGTGGTTTGGTTATAAAAAGGAAGAGTTACTGGAAGCGGCATATGGTGATTCACACAGGTTTAAAAAGTCATCAGTGTCCGCTCTGCCCATTCCGGTGTGCTCGCAAGGACAATCTCAAATCCCACATGAAGGTAAGCCACCTGCGGGTCGGCCCCACGGAGGGGCGGGCACAGCCGGGGCGCCTGCGCAGTGCGGGGCGCGAGCCTTCTCGGCCTCGCGAGAGCGCCCCTGGCGGAGCATGCGCACAGCCGCGCTCACGGTTGCTGGTTAGAGCTCCCCGCGGAAGATGGACGCGGGAAAAGGTATTTCTTTGAAGGTATTAATATCCACTTTTCCACCAAGAACTTAAAGGTAGAGAGAATCTCCTCTATCCAAACAATATATGTAGTGGAGAGCTGGCCTTTCCTATAGGGGAGCAACAGCGTGACCCGACCTGTGTAGGGACGCATTTCAGGGAGTGGGGGCCCTTGGAGGCAGGGTCGGGGAAGAGCGAGAAGCGGGGAAAGCCAAGTCCAGGGAGAACTGCTGGACTGAGCAAAAAAGAGCGGTCTCTGAAACCTGCTCCCCTTCCTGGAGAGACTGTCCTCAGCTGTTGTTGCTTAACTCTCCAGCTTGCAAACCCAGAGGAACACACCTAGAGACACTGTAGAGGACAGGTGTGAGGTTGTTGAAAGGCACCTGGGCTTTAACTCAGCCCCATGGGAGGCTTGGGGACCATGTCCGACAAGACTGAGAGGAGTCCTGAGGCTAGCAATGTTTGAGCTATCACAGTTTCTAGTATTACATTTACCAGATATCCAAGGACATCATTTTCAATGTACTATTAAAAACAATTGGGGAGCTTGAGCCTATAATAAGCATGTGAAGAATTGACTGGAATCTATTATGTGTCACTCTTATGTGAGATGGGGGGGGACATATGTGGAAATATTTTTAGTAGTCCCTGTTAATACTAAGAATTTTGTCTCAAATTCAAGGAGGAAACTCATGAGAAGAGCATGTGCCTTTGAATTTGATAGACCTGAATCTAAATCTTATACAATTTATTAGCTAAGTGTCCTTGAGCAAGTTAACCTTTAGATGCTCATTTTCTTATCTGTTAAATGGGAATAATACTCTTTGTCTGGAAAAGTTGTCATTAGTATTTAAGGAGATAATGTTAGCAAAATGTCTGACACAGAAATGTTCAATGGGTGTTAGTTAATTTTTTTTTTTTTTTTTTTTTTTTTTTTTTTTTTTTTTTTTTTTTTTTTTTTTTTTTTTTTTAGAGATGGGGTCTCGCTCTTGGTCAGGCTGGTTTCGAACTCCTGACCTTGAGCTATCCACCCGCCTCGGCCTCCCAGAGTGCTAGGATTACAGGCGTGAGCCACCGCGCCCGGCCTAGTTAATTTTAATAACTATCATTAGACATCTTAATAACAATCATATCTTCACTGATACTTTCAGTATGGTTTGGCTCTTGACATTGTTTATACAGTGTTTACTGTATAATATACTGTTACATTGTTTATATAGTGTCTACTTTCCTGCCATAAGAAGTATAATGTATGTACATAATTAAGATATTTACTTATTTGGAAATCTTGTAGTGTAATCCTTCTGAATAGATCAGTAATCACTGTTCAGAATTGTAGCTTTAAAAAGTGTGAGCAGACAGAACCTCTACTGACTTTAGGAAATAGCTTAGAAGATTAAAAAATTTAAATCCATGATGTAATTTGTTTTCTATCATTTGCCTTTGTCTCCTGGGAGTAGTATACCCTTCATCTTCAGAATCTGTTTAACCAGGAGTTCTGGTTGATTGAATTTTACTCAGTCCACTTAGTTTTTACTTTAACCTTCCTCCTCTACCTCCTCTTCCCAAAGTAGAAACTCATATTTTAGATCTGCAAAGTTGAATTTCATTAGCAGGATAAGACTTCAAAAGAGATGCCTTTAAAATGAAAATTTGTTTTAGTTACCATGCCCTAAGCTGTGTTTAGAAATCAGGTCTGGCAAATTTAAAGCTTCAGTGAGCAGAAAACTTGCATCTAGCCTGACACCTTGTAAGCTTGGTTTCAGCTCAGGGTCACTTAAAACAACCTATTTATAAACTCATGGAAAAAAAGCTGGGTTTTCAATAGCGAGAACTACTGACCCTGAAACTACAGGGAGATGAGTTGGGTGCCTTGATGATACAGACGGTCGGCCATGGCAGTGTCACAGATGAGAGCGGCAAGGGCTTTGCGGGTCGTGGGGTCCTAGAATGCTTTCAGAACAAATCAATAACCAGTACGATAAAGCAGTTGTGTGAAATTACTACTTTATTCAAACTCATGGTGTCCTAACCTGTTGAGCTACGACTCGAGCTTTTGATAAGGGAAGTGTGAGAAGAGCTCATGCAAGTTTAATTTTATCAAATGGTGTACTCTTTCTCTTTCCTGCTCTCCACCTCACTTATCAGCCTTTCTTTTTTTTAATCAAAGAATTCATGATTTTATTTTGATGAGGCATACTTTAATTTTGTGAAATTTTGCAAATATAATCTACATGGAAATATAATGGCTGTGGTCTTAAGCATAGATAGCCTCTACTACACTTACCAAAGACTACAGATATAGATAGATTTTCTAAAACAAATTCTGTCTGAGAAGTGGGGGCAATATAGCCAGAGATTAAGATCTCAAACTGTGTGGTTAGAAAAACCTTAGTTAGAATCTCAGTTCC
This sequence comes from Cheirogaleus medius, assembly GCA_008086735.1. Taxonomy (NCBI): domain Eukaryota; kingdom Metazoa; phylum Chordata; class Mammalia; order Primates; family Cheirogaleidae; genus Cheirogaleus; species Cheirogaleus medius. The sequence goes on from VBSM01000483.1 coordinate 10,499,285, forward strand.
ACAGCTTAGGAGCTGTGAGACTGTGGAAGAATCATTTAACCTCTCCAAACCTTGGTCCACTAATAGAGATAATAATCATACAGTCTCTCTCATGGAATTGTTATAAGAGTTAAATGAGATAATGCACATAAAGCACTTAATATAGTGCCCAGCATGGAGAAACATCACCAATAAATGTAGCTCATATAGTAATGATGATCCAAAATCCATTTGAATATATTTTAATGTTTATGTTTAGAAACAATCAATGAAATGGTATGAGAAATTACTCTAAAATTAATTTTATTACTTTCGTTGTTTTGTGACATATCTTTAGTGCTGAGAACTTAGAAAAACTGATAAATAAAAAGACAGTAATATTGGCCCTTAATCCTCTCGTCACCCAGAAATAACCATTATTATTCTATACTCTATATTGATTATATAGATTTTCTAAAGAAAAACGAGATTCTATTTTATTTGTTCAGCAAATACAGTACTTACTATGTTCCTATTATGTCCTAGACACTGTACATTTTTTTAGCCTGCCTTTCCTCCATAATATATTGTGCAAATGTTTTTATGACCAGCCGCCGAAGGAGCTTGTAAATGCCTCCAGCTTCCTCCAGGGTTATCTCAGATTTCCATTAAGTCTTTTACAACTTTCCTGGATGAGTGAGCATACAGGAATTAAATGTGAAATTCATAAGCTGAAATTGAACAGAAAAGGTGAGGAGGACTGCTAAAATTAAGAACATTGGTGAAGTAATGATAAGAAACTGTACAAGAGTCAGGTCGCTGAGTTCTAGGGTACTTAGGTCTCCCATTTAAGGAGCTGTGACGACTCCTCAAAGCCCTCACCTGCCTGGCACGTTCCCCTAAGGGGGATGAAGTAGATGTTGTGCAAAGTTCCTCTAAGCTTTGAAATACCAAAACCCAATCATTGGCCTGCTACCAGGAGATGGCCCTAATGATGTAACAGTGCCTGATATGGGTTGTTGGTATGAAATGACAAGAGGGTAATGAGTTTCTAAACATGGCCTGGAGAGAATGACATACTTTAGACAAGTATTTTTTCACATTAGCAGACTAAGAGGGTCTTTAAAGCAAATGTTAAACTAAAGAGAATAAAATTTATAACAGAAAAGTGCTCTAATGTTAGGAGAGAAGGGGAGAAAGTACAGCCGGGGGATAGAGCTAATACTTTTCTCAAAGGCCAAATGTGACATATAGTCCCTTCGGGAAGGTGTAGCTCAAATAAAATAAGTGCAGAAGTCAACACAACACCCGCTGTTTTTCCTTTAAACTTGCACTAATTTTTCCATAACTAAAATATGACAAGGCCAGGATCAGGTGGAAAAGAAGCCACATAAAATATTAATACTTGCAAACACAGACTCTTTGTAATCCAGGGTTCCCTTTCGATTTTAGAACTTGGACTCTTGATCCACCCTTTTCCTTCTTCCAGAAACTGTTTCCTGGGCTTGTGTTCTTGGATTAGCAGCTCCTCTCCTCTCCTGGCCCAGTAGATGTAAGGATACTTCTGAAATGGAATCTGCCCCACTGCACTGCTCTCAGGGACAACAGATGCTTTCTGCCTTGTGACCATTAACACCTGGTTCTGGGGCATGCTTTTGGCAGCACCTGTTGGGGTCCCATGGGGCTGTGACCTGAGGTTCCCAAGGTGCCTGCTTCTACATGACTCTTCTCAATTCTGTGAGAGAGCAAAGGAAATGATCAGCTCCAAAAGAAATCCCTTTGTTGTGAAAGAACAGAAAGGGTGATGTTATGATTAACAACCAGCAATTATCTGTGTGTTTCCCCACCCCCAGGCCTCTGCCCCAGCAGAGGGAAAGCTTTTTCATGAGCAGCACTTTGCTGCAACTGAATTTAAGTTTGCATGGTTATTTCTGTTGAGAAACTCATGCTTTGGGGGACCCAGAATCTCTTCTGTTGTTTTTTTCAGAAAGCCACAGTGGGGTGCTGTAGCGACAGGATCTCACCATTAACTTTTAATTTCTTTGCTTTTGTTGGTCACTTAACATTATTTAAAAGTATGTTTTGGCTGGTGAATAATGCTTTTGGATTGCATTCAGAATGCATAAACAGTTGTTGTAAAACTTGCTCTCTTGGAAGGGAAACCTACACAGAGGGGCCAGGTGGCGCAGTGGATTAATGAGTAAGCCTTTAACCTCTGTGAGACCTGGGTTCGAGTCCTGCTTAGGTCACCCCTGAAAGATGAGGTGTCAGTTTTGTTTTGCTTTTGAATTCCAATCTTGTTTGTCCAGAATCCCACAACTCCCCAAATCATTTGGCCTGTGTCTATACAATTGGCAATTCCTACTCAAGGGAGGGCCAGTCCTGAAATAGCAGGGTGTAGCAGGTCAGCACTGAAGTACATTGGCAGAGATGAATGGAGAAGTTACGAGCTTATGAACACCTGCCAGCTCAGAGCCTCACTTGGGCCAATGCAATGATTTCCTCGCTTTTTCAAGCACTAAATTTGGTAGTGACAGGAAGAAGTTCCTCAAGATTTTTACAGGTATCGGGTGCATGCAAGACTGGAACTGGATTTAAAAGTCTGCATTCTTTCATTGCAGACATCAGGATCCAGAGCATGATTTTATAGTCATGTTTGAAAAAATTGGCTTCCTCTTGCTCAGAATACTTGGTGAGGGTCAGACCTTGGCTTTTTTCCTGCTTTGCTTTCTTTGTATGTAATTTTGCTCAAGTCATTTATTCTGGGGTCTCAATTTCCCTGTCTGTGAAACGGGAATACCCTGGAGACATTATTTTCTACATTCTTAATTACCTAAGAGGAGCATTTTGAAAATTGAAATTATGTTTTCAAAACACAACTAATTCTCTGGGTGACAATAATTGGGTACATACAAAGTATCATTATTATGAGAGGAATTAACTTGACAGAGGAATTAACTCTTTTGACCCCCCAACTAGTAATTATGTAAGTTCAGATTGTGCTAAGTTTATAATTTTTCTCTGAAGACATCAACCAAGATTGGATGACTAGAATATTAGGAAGATTCTAGCCAAAACAGCATCCGTTGGCAGACAGCATCCTCAGTTGTGAGCATAGCCCTAATAATGGGCTCTTAACCTATGTGGACCCACTTTATGTTTAGGGATTGGCCTCGTTACCTGGAGCACAGGAATGAAATACTCCTCGGTACAAAGGCCAGCCCTCGTTGTGCGGGGAGGAAACAATTTTGATGCGTAGTTTGGATGTACAGCAAAGCGTTGTCCATATACTCGTGGTGGATTCCTCATTCTTCTTGCTTCCCCATCAGGTTCATCAGCACCAGGACCGGGGAGAGACCTTTCAGTGCCAGCTGTGCCCTTTCACTTCCTCGCGCCACTTCAGCCTGAAGCTCCACATGCGTTGCCATCAGCACTTCCTGAGGACAGAAGCCAAGGTGAAGGAGGAGATCCCAGACCCAGATGTCAAGGGATCTCCCCACCTCAGTGACAGTGCCTGCCTGGGGCAGCAAAGGGAAGGAGGAGGGACAGAGCTAGTGGGGACCATGATGACGTCTAACACTCCAGAGAGGACTAGCCAGGGAGGGGCTGGCATCTCGCCTTTGCTGGTGAAGGAGGAACCCAAGGAAGATAACGGCCTGCCCACCTCCTTTACCTTGAATGCTGCCGACAGGCCCGCCAACCACACAAAGCTGAAAGACCCCTCCGAGTATGTGGCCAACAGTGCGTCAGCATTGTTCAGCCAGGACATCTCTGTTAAGATGGCGTCTGATTTTCTCATGAAGCTGTCAGGTACATGAATAGGGTTGTTTTCTCCCTCTCTCTCTGTCTCTCTCTCTTTCTCTACTAGTATTCTCATCTGTAAAATAAGCTGGTAGGACTAGATGATTTCAAGGTCCCTTTAAACTTGAATAGTCTACACTTTCATAAATTTTCTCCTTGACTTTTGTGTGTATGTGCGCGCATGCACGCGCAGTCCTTTAGAAGTAGGAATTGCTTTGGCTTGGATCTTGGATCAATAGGGATTGTTGATTTCCTTCCATTTTTCCCTTTTATGGGTTCTTGTTGGGGGGTGGGGAAGGACACTTGGTGAGCCAGGTTTGTGTCATTTGCTTTGTGTGGCCTTGGCCCTATGTAATGTGTCTCCTCTGCATTGAATTCTTTAAAGTACTTGTATGGGATACCTCATTTCACATTCAGTTTCTTTACTATCTGAATTAGAAAGATTTTTAAAGGACATGCATACAGTGAGTACTATTAGGAATGATAGACTTTTGAATTTTGAGCAAATGATAATTGATCTTTATTTTTTTTTTTCAGTTTCTTTTTTTTGTGGGAAGTTTTTTATTGTGGTAAAATATGCCTAACATAAAATTTACCATTTTAACCATTTTGAGGTGTAAAGTTCAGTGGCATTAGGGACATTCAAGTTGTTGTGCAACCATCACTACCATCCATCTCCAGAACTTTTACATCTTCCCAAACTGAGACTCTGTACCCATTAAACAGCAACTCCCTACGCCCCTCTCCCCTCCAGCTCCTGTCTCTGTGACTTTGGCTACTCTAGGTACCTCATGTAAAGTAGAACCTAAAAAAGATTTTTTTAAACATCTTTTCCAACTGTACTACTGGCTGCCCTTTGAAAAGAAGACAGTATAAATTATAAAAATCTGATAAAAATGTATTCTTATCAATTGACATTACTTTCCATTACCATCAAATTATACATGATGTTTCTTTTTGTTTTTGTCATTTTTTTTACCGTCTTTGAGATTGTGATGTTGAACAGGAGTGTAAAGATGTTATGGAGCACTGTTTTTCCTGACTCTTTTGGAATGATAAGACGTGGGATTGTGCTGCTACTCATTACGTTTTTAAAAGCATGATTTAAAATTTTAAAGGAGATGTAGAGGGTGCGAAAAGGTCGGTTTAGAATTGGTTCTGTCTTTCAGTGAAGATGGCAGTCCCCAGGATGATTTCCAAATGCCATTTCAGCTCTTTGGAGATTGACAATACCCTTTTAAATGGAGAATAATTGGTCACCGCCTTCCTTTAAATGGACTGTGAGTTGCATTTCACTAAATGTCATTGCCAGGTGAATTAGAGGTTCAGCTTCCCTCTGAAGTCCCTTTGCTCTGTGACACTTCAGTCGGGTCTTTAGGAATGTCCCCCATGTCTTTGCCCCTCAGGTGTGGGAGACACTAGTTAGAAGAAATGAGGAAAGATAGGGAATGGAAAATGAGATGTCTCAGAAATGAGCTGAGGAGTAGCTGAAAAGAGAGCAAGGAATGTTACAGTGAAGCACACTGACCTGCAGTGGGAATGAGGAAGTCCTATGTTGGAAATGGCCAAGTCACAGGAATTAAAATGCATCTGACAGCAGCATTGAAGAATAGTGCATTCTCTACTCCTTTACCTGCCAGCTTCCCCCCTTCCCCACCTTCTCTCTCTTCCATCCCAATCTAGGGGAAAATGTGATTTTTTAGACGTTTTGAGTTTTATATTTAAGAATTTTTGAAAATGTAGGGAAAAATGTAGGGAAAAATGTAGGGAAAAATGCATGTTTTCAGTTTTTCTTTTGTTGCCCCAATCCTTAGGATTTCACATCCAGAGGAACTTCGGTTTTTCCTTGGTGGTCTCTCCTGCCAATATGATAGCAAAAGGGGCTGCTTTTCTGGGCTCTTACAGTGCAATCCCAAGGGAAGGAATGCAAATGCAAACTTCACTTAGCATAGCTTAGAAAAGGGAACATTGCCTGACTTAACAGACTAGGACAAACTAAGTGAGGGTGAATAACTCTTATTAAGGTGTTACTCCCTTTACCCCAGGGCTCCAGGGAGGAAGGTGAGTTGGGAGGAGGGAAGGTTTGGTTTTTAGATAAAACACTGGTGTATGATACAGTACATCTGCTGGGCTCAGCTCTCAGTGCCCACATCAGGCTGTAATTAGCTCCAGACCCAATCTTAGGGAGCATAAGAGAAGGCCTCAGCTGCTTAGAGCCAGCATTGCAAACAGCAGAGACATGAGGAGAGAAGCCAGTTAGTAGGTTAGGGTGAAGAACTGTGCACCAAAACCTTATACTGTGACCTGTTTTTTCAGTTAGCTGTTGATAGGAGGTTGTTTATGGTTTGGCAGTCAGAATATTTACTGACTGATCAATTGGCATAAGAAAACAGATAACAAATGCACACTATTTATGCAAAAGGCCCATGCAGCTATTTTATGGTGGCTTACTGGAGGTCCTGAAACCTGACTTGTATGCACTGTTACCTAGCAACCTGTTATAAAGTCACCAGGGAGTGAGATGCATCAGTAATTTTTTTGTGTGTGTGCATATTTGGATGTAAATGTAAACTTGGTGACTGTGGCAATGCAGCCCAGGAGAGGGGAAGATACGTTAAAAGGAAAGGAATACATTTTCTGGAGGGATTTTTTTTCTTTTTTTTTTAATTCTACTAACTCTCTGTTTGGTCCAGCCGTGCAATTGATAGCAGCTCTCACTATGGTGCTCTACCTGGCTGTGTCTGTGGATATGATTCAGGGACAAAAAGGCCAAATCCCAGGGAGCTGTGCCTGAGTTTCTGGCTTTTCCCATCATCAAATGTAGTGCAGTAGTGGTTAGCCTCGGGACTTGTCCCTTGGCATCATAACGGCACCATTGTTCTTGCACTGGATTTTTTCACTGGGTTCTATCCGTGCACCTGCTGGTACTGTAGGGTGCAGCTGTTTGTGGGCACCGAGTCTGTGAGTCTTTGTGCCAGCCAGATCACTGTCTGCAAAACTGGAGCACAGTGACAAATTCAAGCGTGGAGACACCTACTTGTTTCCAAAAGAGAGAGAGAAAACACTTGATGCTTTCTTGCCTGGTTATTAAGGGGAGTCTTTCTTGCTCCTTGGACTAAAACTAAGCATAAAGATGACTGAATGGAACCCAGTGGGATTAAAAGTCACTGGGTAGAATGCTGTTTTAAATTGACTTTCCATCCTCCTCCCACCCCCATCCATTTGGAGGTTTCTTAGTGTGCATGATTGTGAAATAAAATGCCTTCTCCAAACCATTAACTATTCTTCTTACTGAGCCCACACTTAACATTCCTTGGTCCTTCAAGATTAACGTTGCTCCCTAGTACTGAGGCTTCCTGGGCTCAGCATTGTTGTTGATTTAGGGAGGAATATGGGCATCCTCTGCTGCTGGCTGTCTGGGCCGATGGAAAAAAGAATTTTGTAGATTTTTCTTGCCCAGGGTTTCGACCTATGAGGCAGGCCTTAGAGGGCTACAGCCCTACATTTTTGCATAGATCCTCTGGCTTCTAGAAGCCAGAAGACATAGCAGATCATTGCATGTCCGGGCAAGTGAACTAGCAGTCATGTGACTGGGGGTGTTCAGGGGAGAGGCACCCACCCGGCGGTGGAAAGCTGCAATTCCTCCTGATTCTGTCTGTACCTTGTTGCCCATAGCCAGGAGCAGTTCTTAACCTCAGCTGCATATTAGATTTACCTGGGGAGCTTTTGAAAAAACGCCAGGGCCCTGGAATGATGATTTAAGTGGTCTGGGATAGGCCCTAGACATTGATATTTTCTTTAAAATGCTCAAATGATTCTAATGTGTAGCAGGACTGAGGATCCCTGATGTAGAATATAAACTTGGTACATGGAACAGTTTTTTTCAGCACAGCAATGATTTTCTTCAGTACAATTCTCTTCCTTTGCTTTCCATCCCAGACCATGAAAAGGGACATGGTGGTGGGAGATGGCTTTCACCATAGGTCAAAATTGACATGAAGGAGAGGCCTGGGGTGAGTTATGTTCATGGAGCCCTGTGTTTTTCCTTGTGGGACCTCGTGACAGGAGAATTTCTCCAGTTAGTCTCAAGGCTCAATCCAGAGCATCAGGGAGCTGTCAGTGTCATCATTAGAAGGTTGATTAAAAGTAGTCTGCAACAGCCTTACATCATTTCTTTTTCTGAAAACTACACTTTTCAAGATATAAAATTTAATTCTAACTCTCCAAATTATAACCAAGCAGTTGACAGAAACTTGGCACCTCACATGTTGGCTGGGAATATCTTTTTGTCCCTGGTTTTCCAAAATAAAAGATATGTCATTTCAACTATTTTTAATTTGGAAACCAGCAAAAATTTGTGTGCTGTCTCCCACATTATATTAATTTCATAAAATTGAGACCAAAATAATTTTAACTAGGAGAGATGGACTTTTTAAAGCAGCAACTTACTTTTAGTCTCACAGAGAAAAAGTTTGTGAACAAATGGATACAAGCTAAATGATTTCTGACTTATCAGTAATTCAGCCATAGAATAGCAAAGGTTTTCACGTATAAATGAAAGGTGTTGGTTAACTTATTTGTGTCTCATCTTGTAGTGTTCCATAGGCCTTTCTTCTGCAACTTCCATCTATTTCTCACAATTTTATGCATCTGTAATTACAATGCAGTTTATGTATAAGTGGCAGCTTTCTATCTTGTTTTTCCTTTGTGCTGCTGGAGAAGGAGGGGTGGGAGATGGTCCATTGAACCAAGTTGTCCTCATTGCCTGGTGACTCTGATTCGCTTTCTGTAAAACATCTTAACAAATGAGCCTTCTTCCAAGTAAATGCCATCCTTGTGTCACTCACACCCCAAGACTGCAGTTCCAGCAGCAAGGGGGCTCTTCTACTCCCCATGCCTGAGTGTACCATCCCCAATTGGTTTATTTTTGACAGCTCCCTTTGCATCTTCGGTTTGGTCCTTCTTTTTAACCCTGCCTTGCTTTTCTCATGATGGACACTCACTGATCATGTGACTAAAATTCCTTATGTGAGCAGCTGCATTTAGGGGCTTTAAACATGCAGGCAGCCTGAATGCCCTTTTGAAATCCTGGACTTTATTGAGCTTGGTGATTCATACGAGAGGGAGAATGTGACTCTGCTGATTTTCAATGACTTGCTATTCCATGAGACAAGGACCAATCTGAGTCACAGAAGGGGGCAGGTACAATTATAAGTGAGACCTGGATTACTTAGACACACAGGTGTTGAAACTTGCATGGATGGAGACCTTATGCTATTTACTCATTGCTTGTTATTTTTACTTTATATAGTGTTTACTCTGTGCCATTTCACTCTTTTGAACCTCATAACAACCCCAGAGGTAGGTAGTATTAATATTCCCATTTTACAGATGAGGAAACTGAGAAACAGAGAGGTTAAAAGTCTAGCCCAGGTTAGTAAGTGGCAGAACTGGGGTTCTAATCAAGGCAGTATGGTTCCAGCATTCCCTTCCCGAGGCTGTCTGTACCCCAAATTACTGAGTAAAGAAGAAGCATGAACTTGGCTCTGTTCTCTGCCTTTCTTATTTGTTGTGAAATTAGCCAGAATCTCCGGCATGGGAGCCACTCTCTGAATGTTGCATGTCAGACATCTTTAGAAGTTGTATTAATACTTTTAAGCTTCTCAGGAATTATTTAGTACAAGTAGAGTAGTAACAATAAGACCAACTTACATTTCTGTAGAGCTTTACATTGTGTAGTGTATTTCAAAATATGTTATAACGAACATGTAGATAAGGAAACCAGGACTCAGGGAAAATAACTATAAAAAGGTCATGTCTAGAATCCAGATTTTTCTTTCTTTACTGGGCTGGATACAGTGTACCTAGTTCTAGAATTGCCATCAGAATAATTTTTTATCATGATAGACCCTTGGGAAAATTTATCAAAGCCTATCGTTTCCATAAAATTAAAGCTAGGCTATTTTCTTCTTTCTCGCAGAAGTCCACTTTCTTCTTTTTACTACTGTTGCTATTATTGTTACTACTTCTACGATTACTATAAGAGCTATAATTAATCAAATGTGCTTACAGTGAGTAAGGCACTGTGCCAACCACTTCATGTGATTTCTCATTTAAGCCTCACCACAACCCTGTAGGGTCAATAATATTAAACCTATTTTATAGATGAGGAAGCTGAGACTTAAAGGTTTCAGCTATGAGAAACAGAGCAAAGATTCAGCTCTGCTTAACTGCACAGGGTTGGCTCATGACCACTTAATTAGCTATTACCTAATTTTTTTTCTCAGTTGAACAAACTGTCTTTTGACCTCCGTCTGCTTCACTGTTTATTTTCCTTGGCTTCAAATCATGGCATCATTTCTAACGCATGCACTTTCAGTCTCTAATCTGGTTAAAATTTTTTGTGTCTTCAAAATGTGTCTACAGTCCATCCCTTCACATGCAGCCTCACACCTAAACAGCTTTCCCCTCTAGCTGTCTCCCTTGTGCCTTTCCCACCCCAGGCCACCCTGACCCCCAAGTCCCCAGCATTTCTGATGGACTCTTCTTCCAGTACGTCTTATATCAGGTTATGCCCCTGCCTAGCTGGCTACTTTCTACTGAGTAACCCATCTCCCTACTCCTCCCAAGAAAACTGTTCATAGTCTTCACCAGCTCAGGGACATATTCTTCTCATTCCTGTTTTTCTGCCTTCACTCATGCTGTTCCAGGGGTCTGGTAGTTTGAAGCAGGGAGCTCCATATGTATCTTCTGCCTCCTGGTAGGTCACATTGCAAAGAGTGGGCCTTCAGGGGGGAATCACTGTGGCCATTTCATAGTCTACCGCAGCCCAGGGTTCTTCAGACCCTCTGTGTAATAATCCACAATGACCAAAATCATTTACATACTGGTCTGTAAACATATTAATGTTACAAACCGATCTATCAGCATATTAATTTAAAATGACAAATGTAATAGTCGAGAGGAGATGTCATTTGGGGAAGGTGGTCACCAACTTCCCTGAAAAGCCTTGGAAATACATTATCCAATCTTTAGATTTTGTTTCTTGTAGTCTCCGTGCAAATCACTTCATTGCTGTTCATACATTTCATTTTTTGGATGTATTAATAGTACAAATTTAAAATAGAGCTTTCGCTTCACATTTACTCAAGGCTTGATCGGTTTTCCAGGACTTGTCCTTCCTGCTTTTGACAAGGCAGATATCCTGTCTGTTAAGTGGATTACTGCAGATGGCTACTTTTGCTCATTATGTGTTGGTTTTACTAGTTTAGTTCATGGAGAAAAACCTTATTTATTTATTTTAAAGTTCCTGAGGCACCACTGACTGAGGTTACCCCTTTGGTACTGTCTATAATGGTGGCTGTCATAGGGGACCTTTGCAGTTTGGGTTTGGGTACATAGATCCTGAAGTGTGGCCAAGGACTAGCTCAGGTGGGGATTAATGAGAAATATGAAATGGTTAAAATTTCACGAACCACTAATACTAAAACGATTTAAGGCAAATTAAAGAGCAAGATTTGAGAATATTTAGTAAGTTTTAAACATTCCATTTGAATATAATAAGCTTAACGTTTAACAGTAATACTCAACTGTTATTTATTATTATTTAATTAAATCTTGGCTTTTCTTATGACTTTAGAAGGCAATTTATTTTTTTCACCCAAAGCACCTCAAATTGTTGAAAAATTGTTGAAAAATTTTCCTTACCAAAGGAACTGGATAGATATAATAGCACTGGCTTATAGTCTGGAAAGATAGGCTCTGCTAGTTCTATCATTAACAAGCTGTGTGGTTTTAAAAAGGTTGTATCATTCTCTGAGCCTGTGTTTTCTTATTGTAAAATCAGGGAGTGGAAAACAGTAGTGATTTTCATTTTGTTTTGAGTCCATTTTTTCAAATAAAATCTGAAGTGTAGACTCGATATATAAAACACATATAAGATGTATTTTTTAATATAACTTTATTTTTAAGTTTACATTTGTTATATTTATGTATTTATTTTAAAAGCCAAGCAATTAGAATAAAAGTTGCTATTTAACAAGCACAAAGTGTATGATACTCTAGTGCTATAAAGGGTTACAGTCTTCATAGCAATGCTATCATCTAGTATATTTCTAAATTTATTTTGCTGATTGCAGTTTGAAAAAATACAAATACTGTTTCACACAGCGAAGTTGTAGCAAATGGGAACAGATTTTTAACAACTCATTTTGTAGTCTCTGGATCCCTTCAATTAAAGAAGAGTATACTAATACAAGTTTTCACTTCAAAGTTGACAACATTTAGCAACTGCCCTCATTCTTTATAAAAAAATGACAGATGAGAAGTATTCAAAACTCACAATATGCACAAAAGCCATCTGTAATTCCATATTAACTACTTGGCTATTATGTAATTAACTGTTATTTGGGAAATATATTTAATCTCTCTAGGTCTCAGATTCCTCATCTGCAAAATGGGGATAATATCAGTACTACCTCAAAGAGTGGTTGTGAGGATCAGATAAATTAATCCAGGTAAATACTTAGTGTATTTCCTGGCCCATGTTATGTGTTTAATAAATGACAGATTCAGATATATCTATATATCTATGTCTGTCTGTCTGCCTGTCTGGTAGCTACAGTCAGAAGCTGCACCAAAGCAAATACATTTGGACCTGCCCTGTCATTTAATTTAAGGGAAGAGTACCCAAGGGACAGTTGACAATATCTGGAGAAATTTTTTGTTTTCACAACTGGGAGATGCTACTGGCATCTAGTGGATACCAGTCGGGGATGCTGCTAAACATCCTACAGTGTGCCAGACAGCTTCCCCACACCTACAGGTCCTCCCAGCAAATTATCCAGTCCAGAATGTCAGTGGTGCTGAGGTTGAAAAACACTGACAGACCCTAGCAGTACTATAATTGTACAGTTTTACATGGACACGTACACAGGCCTGAATTTTTTGAAAGATTGGTACAAAGCCAACCACTTCCTTATTAATGATATTTTAGTAGAACTCTGGCACTCCTATGATAGCAGGAAAAAACTGCATTACAAGGGCTACTCGAAACTGAAGTAACTTAACACAGATTAACACATTAGTGTTCTCTAATGTGTTGACATTTTATATATAATCTAAAATTACTAAAAATAATTTTAAAAACTTAAATTTGAACAAAAATTTATTGGAACCCCAGAATCATATCCAAGGGTTCCTTGTAACACTGTTTGAAAAATCATTAATTTGAACCTCTTTCAGGTTCAAGAGTCTTTGGCTCTGGTTTAGGGTGAAGTTGTAAATAAAATTCTCAATGGCCTTGCTTTTTTGTGGAGCAGTTCAGCATTTACAAAATTGCCATACTCTAAACTGAAAGAGACCTCTGTCTTATTAATCTCAAGGAAAGGTGTCATTTTCCTTCACCAGAGGGAACCAACAGGGCAGAACAGAAGCATTCACGTTGCAGTCTGTTCCTTCTCTTTCATCCTCTTAGTCAAATCTTCACCACATTCCTTCCTGCTTACCTTCCCATCAGATGACACCCACCCTTCTTTTTCTCATTAACAATGCTTAGTTCACTTCACTTCACTTATATTCCAAAGCCCATAGTCCAACTGGTTAGATTAGTGTCCTTCTTAAAGGCACCTGGGTGACTTGGAGAGAAAGGAAAGGGCTTGGAAGCTCTGAAGCCAAGTGTCTCCGTGTATTAGCTCTGTGATTTGGGGGTGTCAGATTGTTATACTCTTGGGACCTTAGTTTCCTCACCTGTAAAGTGAAGATAGTAATAACACCTATCTCCTGTGGTTGTTGGAAGGCTCAATCCCTGTGTAATTATTTAAATGCTAGTTGTATACATCGTGAAAACAAATAATCATCTTTAAGGAAATTATATAGAATTTTTCTGGTGGGGTAGGGGGCTTAGATGACACTTTGCTGTAAAGAGGGGGTTTACTTTTACAACTCATTAATGTGTGCCTATTAGAATAGGAAAATTGGAATCATTTTACCCCAGCGGCTTTCCGATTCCTTTCCTGCATTCACCTTTATCTTGAATCGTTTATAAATCATAAAAAAAAAAGCTCATTTGTTTCCTTTAAATGGCAGTACGACTCCATCAAGTATGTGAACTGAGAGATATACATAATTTATAATCAGAGTGGCTTGTGTCCTAAAATGTTTGGAACAAACAGAGAAAGAAGGGGCCCCTTGATTAGTGGGGCTTCCTCACTGCATTGAAAGTGGAGTAACTGGAAGCTTTAAGACACATAAACAGAAGTCAAGACAGGTGCTGTGAAAGTCCTTTGCAAGTTGAGTTCCATATGTGCACAATTCTTTTTGTGTTAGTAGTAAGAATGAAGTAAAGAAAGACTGTGTAGTGTTAAGAAGTCATAAATTGTTGCTTTTCTCTTAGCAATTTCCCAAAAGAAAAAGAAATCTTTAATTCCACTTTTCTCTGCACATGTGGGTTTTTTTTTAAAGTGGGATAATTAAAAAGATGGTAATTATTCAGTCATATTAAGTTTAAAATATAGGCTTTATGTACTGTTCTTAATGTAAATATTTTTGATAATTGAAAAACAGGTTAGGCTTCATATTTCTATTTTTACATCTTCTATTCAGACCCAAATATTTTGGAAATTAAACCTTGGGCAAATAAGTGTTTTCCACATGTTTTTCTGATATGTCATTAGCTATATTTCCATTTCCCCAGCACATTACAGTTTTATGCCATTCTTGATATTGTCAGAATGAAAACCAGGTATGTAGTGCCTTGCAAATTTATAATCCAGAAATGTACAGCTTGCCTATTGCTAAGTGTCTTATTAAAGTTCTGTTAAAATTAGGTTGTGCTGACAATGCTAAATGTCTTTTTTTCTTAAGTCTCATGGAGCATATATTCTGATTAATGCTTCTAGAAGCCACTTAGATGTTCAGAGAGCATCTGCTTGTCTTCCTAAAAGTTGGAATTTGCTTCTAGGGCCTCAGTAGTTTCTTATCTCTTTTCTAGCCTCATCTTAGAATTTTCAAATATTTTTAAATAAAATATACAACACTGAAGCATTTTTAAAATACATAACCATTCACTTTAATTATTCCTTCCCAAAGAATCAAAGTCACAGACTTAATAAACACACACTATTTAATTACTCTATTGTGACAAACTAGGATGCTCTTGGAGAAGGATTTTACAAAGGTTTCTGGAAGGGAGAGAGCAAGTTTATGAAAGTGACAAACCCACAGGAAGTGGCTGAGAGGTGCAAAGGGGAGAAGTGTGCTAAATAAACAAAAGTCCTCTTAGGAGCAACCTTTCTCATAGAGGTCAGAAATACTTACTTAAGGATTACTCTCCAGCCTGTCATTGTTCCCTTTTTGGTTCATATTCCTGTGGCATTATCCCCAAAGGGCTAGATTTTAAGCACTTTCCTTGAGATTTTTCTGGGCTCCTCCTTTAGTAGCACACGAATCCAAGTGATTATTTAGACATTTCAGTAAACACTGTGGTCTAGGTAGCAAAGCTTTTATCTCAAAGGTCTTATCCCCAATCTAGTGATTAGATCACTTTTGGTGGGATATTTTGGAGTTCTTAGTTTTTGTCAACCACAGGTAATATTGGAACACCATCAAATGTTACTGATTTTGAGCCAACATATTTTATTCATGCAACAAATGTATATTGAGCACCTACTATGTGCCAGGTACTGTTCTAGCCACTTGAGATACATCAGCATTAAAACAGATCATTGCCTTCATGAAGCCTTCCTTTAAGTTGAGGGAACAGACTGTAAATGGTTAACATAATAAATAAAAAATTTATATGATATGTGATTAATCTTATAGGGCTGCCATAACAAAATACCACAGACTGGGTGGCCAAACAGAGATTTTATTTCCCATAGTTCTGGAGACTGGAAGCCCAAGATCAAGGTGTTAGCAGGTTTGGTTTCTCATGAAGCCTCTGTTCTTGGCTTACAGGTGGCCTCCTTCTCACTGTGTCCGCACATGGCCTTTCCTCTCTGCACATGCACCTCTGGTGTGTGTGTGTGTGTGTGTGTGTGTGTGTGTGTGTGTGTGTCTGTCTGTCTGTCTCTCTTTCTCTCTCTCTTATTCTTCTCGTTCTTCAGTGTAACCAGTCACATTGGCTTAGGGCTCCACCCTTTTGATCTTATTTAACTTTAATTATCCCCTTAAAGAGCCTAACTCAAAATATATTTACATTGGCAAGTTAGGGCTTCAACATATGAACAGTTCAGTCGATACCAGTATGTTATTAGGTGATAAGTATTTTGGGGGGAAAAACAGAGAATTACAACAGGGTAAGAGAGATAGGGAGTACTGTAGGGGTAGGGGTTGCAACCTGAACAGGACGGTATTTGAGCAAAGATTTGAAGGTCAAGTTACATTCAAGTTTTGTGATAACACAGGGCCAGAAGTGGAGGAGTGGTGTGTAGGCAGGTAAGGGACACACAGGTGGCAGCTCATGGACCTGAGTTCTGGTCCCAGCTCTGCATCTTTCAGGTACTGAAACTTCCACATGTTACTTTAGCCCTCTGGGGTCCAGTTTCCCAATATACTTGTCTGTGTGAACGTGTGATTCCAGAATGTACATTCTTAGAAGGGCATGAGGTGGCAGAAAGGACTTTGTGCTTCTGTATTGGCTTGGAGTAGGTAGTGGGTGAGGGGTGATAGGTATTTGCTTTGGGAATTTATTTTCATCTTTTTGTTTGCTAAGACAGAATGGGTTTAAGGCTCATTCAAGTAAGTGTTTCTAAAAATTCCTCTTACTCAAAGACAGACATACCCAATATAACCAACCTACAGTTCTTCCTACATGGACCTTTAAAGGGGAGCGAGATGCCTGTGAAAGTGAAAAGTGGTGGAAGAGGGTGCTTGTCTCTACTTTCTTGGTCTTTTCAGGGTAGTGTGTAGCCCAGTGGGGAAGGCTTGATACAGTGTAGGTAGCCGAGCCACAGAATCCATCCCATAGTAGGCCAGTTCGTTCTACCCTGACCACACACTTCACACCAACCAACCATGCTAAAAATGGAAAAGGGACAGTAGTGGAAAAACTGGTGAATCTGAATAAAATCTAGAGTTTAGCTCATGGTAATGTGAATTTCTTAATTCTGACAAATGAACCATGATTATGTAAGATGTTAACATTAGGGAATACTGGGTGAAGGATATATGGGAACTCTTTGAACCATCTTTGCAGCTTCTCTGTTAATCTAAAATTATTCTAAAATAAAAAGTTTTCTTGAGGAAAAATCAGCCCCTTTTGAACTCAGAGATGACTTGGGCTACAGACAAGGATTTATTCACTGTGACCAGAAGAACAATGCCAAGTACATGCCCCACTGTTTATGGGTCAGTAACGGCGGCTTATAATAAGGCAAATGTGGTGTATCTCTAGTCTGTGCTTTTCTCTTTGCACATTCTCCATCCTCATCTTACCACCGCACCCCAGGTTTTTGCTTTGGGTATTGCCTGTGACTCATGTTTTTATTCAATATTTTATGGCAGAATAATTGCCTGAATGCATTATTCTATAATAGGATTAAGTAGGGAGAGTGCTAGTAAGTCAGGGAGGCACTGGCATACGCAGGAAAGAAGACATTTAGGGAAACCAAAGAGAAAATGCTCAGACATTTTGTAGAGGCAACACTGCTTAAAATATTATAGTTTCCAAAGATTCAGAAGCCCACATTCTTCGGAGTCCTAGGCTTGTGGAGTATATAGTATTTTTGTGCCCAGGGCCCAGCCTATTTTGGTCAGGTTGTGGTCCCTCTGGCTGTTAGCACAATGTGATTGTGCATTCCCTACTTCATTAAGTATGGGGCAGCTAAAAGGGGGAGTGGCCTTTTATGTATATATAATCCCTTTTTTTCTTTTGACAGCTGCAAATCAGAAGGAGCCCATGAATCTTAATTTTAAAGTGAAAGAGGAGCCTAAGGAAGAGGAAGCCCTAAGCACCACTTTGCCCCGGTCCAGCTATGTGTTCAGCCCGGAATCTGAAGTGTCAGCCCCAAGCGTCTCTGAGGACACACTTAAGTCCCAGGAAGGGAAGGGGAATGTGCTAAGGCGGGATATGTCAGTCAAAGCAGCGTCTGAACTTCTCATGAAACTCTCAGGTACTTGATTTATTCTAAAATATTCACATTCTGATCATTTCACTTGCATGCCAACTGGACTGCTTCCTGCATGGGTTATAATTAACCTAATGGCAGCAATATCACATTATTGCACTGAATTCAAGGAATGATCAGATTACTTGGCTTAAATTCCTGTGTTGTGTATGTGAGTTTGCTTGTGCATATTAGCTGTGTACCTATCTTATTAAATACAACCTTTTCCTGAAAATTTCTGCAAATTTTTGGAAACCACTGCTGCTTTCTAAGATGATGTAGGGCAGGCCGTAATTTTAAATGGGTTGTAATAACATTCAGAGCTCTTCAGCTAGTTGATCAAAATATCTATTTTTTCCCAATAGAGGACCTTGCAGTTTGTGTGTATTGATGCTATAGTCTTTAAGGACCATTACAATTTTTTTTTAACTTCTTAAGCAGTTGTGATGGCACTTGAAGTAATTACCAATAGACTAGCAACAAGAGATTTTATAGATAGAGAATTTTATAATGTAGTATTGTAATAATTAATCTGTTCTAAGAATGAATGAATACTTCTTTTTTTAATTTTTGATCAACATTTTTTACTGTCCTCCCTCCACCCCTTGAATAATTCTTTACTAGTTTCAAAATGTAATCCCAGCCTATTAAATGTAGGAAAAATGGCTAAAATTTAAAATTCATGTATTTTGGATTTTTCCCCACCCTGTCTCCTATCTGTCCCATCCCTTCCACAACAGGTGAAAATATATGTCTTTCAAAGGTATGACTTTCAGAACATGGAAAGAAAAGTTATATCAATAATAATACTTGTCAAGTCATACCCCATCCTTAGTTCACTGCCTCTTAAGGGTAATTTTTAGAAACTATATTTAAAATGCTAATATGAATCAAAAGCTGTTTTTAGTTTGGAACTTGCTGTGCTTGGAGGATGAAAGCAAGAAATGCATTAGAGAGACTCCTCTGCGATCTGTAATTTCATCAGCAATTCTGACTGTGTTTCTGGTTGACTAGTAGGTTGGAAAGTAAGAAATTAATAGTGATTTACTTAGAGTCATTATATCAGAACAGTTGAAATTCCTGTATTTGCCAGTTGGTGGGGTTAAGAATTCTTTTCTTTGATGTTAATTCACAGCATACTGGAACTTCAGGGGAACATGATTTGTTATAGATAAAGCATAATGCAATCTTTACACTCTTATTGTAACCCCATTTCCTAAACTTTGCAGTGATGGTGCAACTCCTATACAGATGGGAGGTTTAGTAAGAGATTGCTGAAAGCTGAAAATTTTTAAAAAGAATGTTCAAGTCAATACATTTTTGTATATTTGAACCCTCCCTCTTGTGTGAAAAGATCTCAGTGACAGAATAATTCATCTTTTGTTTTTCTAATCAATTCAAAGAGATCACACAGCTCTGATTCTTCCTCCATGGAATATGCTTTTATGTTCCAGTGACTTGAATTCTCATCTGATAGTGACCCCTCTCCCCCTCCTGATGGTCAGATCCTAGTGTGTAATATTTCTAGTTTAGAGTTTGCTGGGCAGCCAGTATTGTGAGCACAGGAGACTGGAGTGGTACTGAAAAAGAATGTGCAAAAATAAGATTTCAGGAGAGATGTTCTTTAAAGAAGATATTTTACTTTAATTCTTTGGATGACTCCATTTGAGACACTGAAGTATGAAATCATTTCCTAGATAATAATGAGATCGCTCAAATAGAATAAGACTATGCAGCAATAAACATTTAATGATATTATGTGGACAGCAATGGCCCTTCTTAATGTGTATGTTGACTTTTATTGAAGACATAAGCTGGTGGGGTTCAACAATAGTTGAATAGATGATGTGGTCATATTTCCAGAGGGAATCTACCCTTGTTTTGTGATATGGAAACAACAACTTTTTGAAGACTGACAACTACTCTTTTGCCCAGAAAAAATTTCCCAGTGTTTAGTGTGTGAGAGACTTAGGTCAAAGAAATACGCATCACAGTCCCAACCCTTAGATGCTATAGTCTAGTCAGAAGTAATCCAGGACAATGGAATCTGTTTAAGTGATTTGCTCTTAGAATTTAGTACTGCTACAGTCTAACAGCTGTGGTAAGGTAAATTGAGAGGAAGTTTCTAAGTTAGTCCTAAGAGTAGGCATGTAACTTAAAAACAAATGTCTTTTCATTCCTAAGCCACAAGGTAAAGAAGACTCAGCCTTTATTAGGTTTTAAGTGGATATTAGAGTTTCTAATCACTGATAGGTCAGTGCTCTTGCAATAAAGATGTTAGGACAAAACTTCATGTGCTATCTTTCCTCAAGTTGTAATTTTAACAATTTCAGTGCTCATGCCTTGAAAGACATCCAAGTAAAGGACTTAGTGCCTTCAGACTCCCTTTTCCATGATCATTTCTGTCCCTCTATAAACAAGAGTCGTAACTCATTTCCCAAAGCTTCCATGTACCAAGTCAGGGCTGCTGCATATTCACCTCGGCTGATACCCCTAAAGCCTTGTTGTGGACTTTCTTGTGACCAGGAGTCCCTATTGCTTCCTGCCTACTGATTTTCGTTTATAGTCTTCCGTCATGCTGGAGAAAAGCCTTTTGGTCAGGAAGAGTTGGGTGGAGATGAGTTATGAAAGTATATGCATGGGGCATACTTTTCCTTATTTCAGTTTTGACCCAAGGAACCGCTAAGCTGTGGAATAAAAGGTGTTTTCTTCTCTGTTACTTATTTCTTTGAGATTAGAAGCTGTGACCTATCTCTTTAGTCTTTTCATTGAAATAATAAGAGGAAACTAGTCAACAATTTTGGCTGCTTCATTTCCAATTTTAAATTAATTCATGTTAACTCCTTAAGGGGGGATGCCTGGCACATGGCCTAGCCAAATATCATGTGAAACTTTTCTATGTGGAGAAACCTCTGTAGGTATATTGTTTTCCAAATTGACATTTATGTTTTATGGAAAAAAACACAGATGAGTTAGGGACTAGACTAAATTTTTCATTTAACTGTGTGTTTGGGAAAATCTCAGTTTTCTTCGTTCCCGTGGTTCAAGTTCTATTTCCAGTTGTTAATTGGGAAGTTGAGTACTTGACAGCTGGGCCAAATAAATTGATTGCCATAAAGAAAGCAACCCACTCTGAGGAAACCACTGGAAGTCTGCGACTACCTGTTGTTATGTGATACAAGGCAGCCAAAATAATCAGACTTTTCTGCTAAGCATATGGTTGCCAAAGATAATTCCCAGAAGTCTTCATCTAAGGAGGCCAAAATCTCATAGTTCAGTGCAGAGGATATATAACATTAGAGAGGGTAAGACATTCAAGGTACCTTTAAACTCTGGCACATAATGCCAAAAGTGACACAGAATTTTATCTGCTTTGTCTCTTGTGCTTTGAGAGAAGCAGCTAGACGGGAAGAGATAAAGAAAGATGTGCCCTCTTCTTTCTTTGGAGAGTCACATGTTTACATGGGAATGCATATATAAAATGTGCCATGTACAGTTGGGCAAACCCAGACGTAGCAAATAAGAATGCCACTTAAAAATATGAATTCCAAAAAAAGCATGTAGCTGGAAAGCTGGAGTTATTCAGAAGCATTAATGAAAAATTAAACATTTAAATTTCTCTAACATGGTAAATAAAACTTTGTATTAGATATTAATTTAGTTTATTTAATTAAGTTTATTGGTTTTTTTAAATTTTTGTGTTCACCCAATGGATTTGTATTTATTTCTGGTTTATATTCATTTATTCCTGCCTAGTCCTGGAGAGGCATATAAATTATAATTGCCTCTTGTATAGGAATCCAAGCAGGCCCTAGATCTGAAGTACATACTGATGTGGCGTTCAGGGTATCACCTAAATAAGATAGAACTTCAGCTATGAGATACTTAGAAGCAAGAAAGCTTGGGTGGAATGATGTTTTAAGGTGAGTTTAATCTCTGAGGTGAACTCAAGTGGAAAGGAAAGGGACCCATTGATTTTATTCACAGTTTTAAGCAGGCGTCCTCAAACTACGGCCCGTGGGCCACATGCGGCCCGCCAAGGACATTTATCTGGCCTGCCAGGTGTTTTTGCCGCCACTGCCTGTCCTGCTTAGCAGCCGACTCATCCCGGGCCCACAGTGCACACTCTCCAACAGTCTGAGGGACAGTGAACTGGCCCCCTGTTTAAAAAGTTTGAGGACCCCTGGTTAAGGCAGTCCCCTTTGGTTATATATAACAGAAACTCTTTTCAGGTAGTTTAGACAAGATAGGAGAATTTAATATTAATAGAAGATGTGGGTTTGGGATTGGTTTATGGATCCCAAAGGGAGGGAGGTGAGGCCTCAGTCACCTATGGAAGCCAGAGGCTGGAGGATCATATGGAACCCAGGAAATATTCGCCCCCAGCCCTATTTCTCTCTGGGTGGACAAATAGATTTTTTTCTGTTACCCAGTCCATGTGGTAGAAAATGGGAATTGCCAGCAGCTTCTAGGTTTATGTCTTGCTCAAAAGAGCAGCCAAACAGAAATGTCTTAATCCTTATTCCAAATTCCAGCTGAATACCGCGGCTCCTATTTGGACCCAACAGTAAACATTTCCCCTAAGTCTGGGGTAAGGGCATGTTGGGCAGACATGCTGGGCAGACATGACTGCTGTCGTGTAGCTGTGTGAGATTGCTGGGAGGGAGAAGAATCTCCAGAGGTGAACCCTGGGTGAGGTGTAAAACAGGAAGATAGGAACAATATGTATGAACCACGAAAGGTCCAGGAACAGACTATGTTAATTGCTGTTATTTCAACACTGAATGGAAATGTGTTTTGGCTTTTGGGTGCAGTTTACCTTTCCTTCCAGGGAGGACTTTGCCTAGCCAGCCCCAGCTCTTTAAGTCGCTAGGTCAGTGCTTCACAAAGTACCATCCTTGGACCAGCAGGATCATCCTGGGATGATAGGATAGGGAAGTGTTAGGAATGATGCAAATTCTTGAGCCCTACCCTGGGACCTAGTTGAAACTCTGGGGGTGGGTCCAGTTATCTGTGTTTTTATAATCCTTCCAGTGATTCTGACAGCTAAGGTTTGAAAAGCACTGTGCCGAGGAAATGGTTAATTGGAAAAATAAGTTTCGTCCATCTGAAAAGAATTCTTTAAGGTGAAGCTGACAGAGAACAAAGCTCTATTAAATGTACATTTTACTTTTTAAAAAGAACCATCTCTTTTCAGTGAAGATTCTTTTTAATTTATTATGAAATAATGGTATCTGGGAACCTTTTTTTAGAAGGGCACATGTACCTAATAAATCAAGATAGTCTTGGCTGTGAGCCTCAGATAATACTACTTTTTTCAGTGTTCTTTGCTGTTAAATTTCATGATTATTTCTGGGCAATGTTGGCATTCTTTTAGGAGAAGAACCTTTCTGTGCCTCCCTTCAACATAATCTAAGACTTTGCTGGAGACTCTGCTAAAGAATTTCTTGAGATAAATTAGAGATTTTAGCAAAATAATTTCTCAGGGCAAAAATTATTCACTGTTCTATTTGGTATTTCTCCTTTGGAAAATTACAGTCTAGCAAACTTTATAAGCAGTGTGACTTCGATAATTAGAAGGATGAAAAATAGGTGTTTTAGTTTTATACTAGTGTCATCTCACCTTGCCTCCTTCAGACATACAAGTTATTGAATTAAGTGGTGGAGAAGATGTGAGGCTAAGTTGTACCTGGTTTTACCTGGTTCCTTGTGATTCTACTTACTTACATAAGGCTGAAAGCAGAGCTCATTCCTAAAGTGAACATGCAGATATATTAGCTGTGTAAACAAAAAAAAAAAAAGAAAGCTAATAAAGCATATAAAGCTATGTAAGAAACCTCAAGAGTAATTTAGAAATATCTGTAGAAAATTATTTATTTTATTAACATCTGTTAACATTGTCAAGTACATGGTACTTAAGAATTTGACAGCATAAAATGACAAAATGGCATAGTCTGATCAGTCTAAAATTGAAAAATACTTTTTTCATTTCAACTTTTTTTTTGAGTACTTGGAGAAATTTATTGAATCCTGTATTCTGCTTTTCTAAGAATCTATATATTTTAGATTGTTATGCTTTAGAGGGGACTTCTAGACTGACTTTTTAAATGCACCATCCCATTTTTAAAAATGTCTTTATTGAAATATAATTCACATATCATAAAATCTGCCCATTTAAAGTGTACGATGCAATGATTTTTAGTGTATTCGCAGAGTTGTGCCACCATTACTAAATCTAATTCCAGAACATTTTTATTGTCCCAAAAAGAAACCTCTTACACGTTGGCAGTCCACTCTATCCCCACCAACACCACCCCAAACCAAGGCAACCACTAATCTGTCTGTTTCAATAGGTTTGCCTATTCTAGACATTTCCTATGAATAAAATAATATAATACGTGGTCTTTTGTGTCTAGCTTTTCTCACTTAGGGTAATGTTTCCAAGGTCATCTGTGTTGTAACCTATATCAGTACTTTATTCCTTTTATGGCTGAATGATATTCCATTGTATGGGTATACCACATTTTCTTTATTCATTCATCTATTGATGAGGACATTTGAATTGTGTCTCAACTTTTGCTACTGTGAAGATTCATTCACGTAGAAGTTTTTGTGTGGACTTAGGTTTTTACTTCTCTTGGGTATATATGTAGGAATGGAATTGCTGGGTCAAATAGTAACTATGTTTAACATTTTGAGGAACTGCCAGCCAGTTTTCCAAAGTAGCTGCACTATTTTACATCTGTATCAGCAATGGATGAGGGTTTCAATTTCTCTACAACCATGCCAAAACTTGTTTTTTTTTTCCTGTCTTTTTTTTATTATAACCATCATAATGGTGTAAACTAGTATTTCATTGTGGTTTTGATTTGGATTTCCCTGGTGACTAATGATGTTCAGCATATTTTCATGCACTTGGTGGCCATTTGTATATCTTCTTTGGAGAATTGTCTATTCAAGTTCTTTTCCTACTTTTTAAATTGGGTTGTCTTTTTATTCTTAAGTTGTAAACTTCCTTATATATTCTGGACATATGTCCCTTCCCAGATATATAATTTGCATATATTTTCTCTTGCTGGTTGTCTTTCACTTTCTTAATGGTATTATTTGCAACACAAAAGTTTTCAATTTTGATGTGGTCCAATTTTTCTCTTTTGTTGCTTGTAAGCACTATCACATTTTCCATAATTCCAAAAACTAAATAAAAATGCAGACTTGTTTAATGTTAAAAGGAAAGCCTGAATTCACTTATATTAGCAGAGTACTATTTAATTTTCAGAGATATAAAGCCTGTAAAACCTAATTTAATTGAATAATACCTCCCTATTGGAGGTATTATTCCCTAGTGGAGTTGACCCCTCTGATTTCTATATTTGCTGTAGCATTCTGTGCTTTAGCTAATGGCAAAGAATATTCACATATGACAACATTTTACATGACTTATAATGAATGTGACCAGCAATGGGCTTGCAAATAATGACTAGATCACTTTCCTCATTGCCATATGTATCATGAGCAACTGTCTTTATATATGTATAAAACCCATGACTGGGGGTAAGTTAAATCTAAATAAGGAATTAGACTTTTTTTAGCACTTGAAAACTCAGTGAGAATTGGAGCTATTTGGAGCACCAGAACTATTTCTTATACAAACAAGGAGTAGATCATTTTAGTAAGGTAAAAATTCGACATGTTTCTATCCCCAGAGATGTCTTCTCTTGAAGGTCTAGATTTTGTGAAGCTTAGAGGCTATATAGTGGTATTGTTAACCTGACCATATAAGCAGGACAGAGTCAGAAGTAACTGTATGCAGCTGTGGACAGCTGTTCTTTCCCAGCTGCAAAGAGAACTTGCTTTTAACAATCTCTCTCATTGTAACTTTGTTATACTCACACTTTGGCCAGTAAGCACCATTCTTTTTATTTTGTAATTCTAATTCTTGAGCTCATACTCCTAAATGGTTGTTGCTGAGCCCCTCCATCCTCATCCCTACCCCCAGGTGGGGGGCTTTTCCAGCGCACACCCCCAGGGCCAGCACTTCTGCACGTCTTTTCCTCTTTTAGGCCTTACCCCTCTGGCTCCCTTTTTGCTTCCCTAACCCTGCTTCCCCATCTCCCACACTAAGGTCTGGGATTTAAAAAACCCAACTCAAAAGGGCTCTTGTTGTGTTATCATCTCCCTGTTGCATAGCTGCATCTGTTAATATAACCATGAAAATTTGTATTGGCTTGTGTTCCCAGAAACCAGGCAAGAACTCTGAAAGGAATTTCGTGTGCTCCACCTTCATTATAGATTCCTTTTTGGCTGGGGCTGCTTCAGGACTGGGGCAGGGAGGAGTTTGGATGCAGCAGGGATGAGGGTAGGGCTGCAGGGCAGGGGACATGGGGTATGGGTGTGGCAGAGGGGTTCCAGACCTTTTATAATACTGAGCAAACGAATTCAGAGAGATGCCTAGAAAGAGTATGTGCAGATTGGGATAGTATGCCCGCCTCTTTTATTCCTGTGTTGCTTTCTGTTTCTGGTATAAATGACTGCACATGTTATCTTACCTACAACCCAGACTGCCCCACAAACAGGCCATTAGTAAATACTACTGGATGACAACTCTAAGAAGAAGCTTTATTTTCCGTGGGATCCAATTGCAGTTTGGTTGCAAATATTTGGGTAACCAGTCAAGCAATCTGTTCAATTTTTCACTCAGAGGACAAATTTCCCTGCCAGGTAGAAGCTATGTACCTTACAATGTTCTAGTACTTTACAGTTCCTTCCCCTCTGGCCTTTTTGGCTATATGTCACCACAGTTACAGTCTTGTGAGGGAGAGCATGACCGTTACTTTCCTCAACAAGGCAATCTAAAACATTCTCATTCCACAGTGGTTTTTCTTCTCGTCACCATATTAACCTTTCACCTTTAGCTTATTCATGTCAAAGAAAGGGAATATTAGCATGTATAATTAAACCCCATGGATACTGTGCCCATCTGGGTAACATTCTGGTCTGATAGACCTGCCTCTGGAGAAGGGAATTCCCATTGCTTAACACCTTTTGTACCACATAGAAATCTCTAAGACATATGCCAGGGACCACACGTTTTTGGGCAAACTGCACGTTATTTAAATTATCATAACTACAGTGAAAAATGAGAAAACTCGTGAGTGGTCCTTAAGGTGTTAAGTAGCCTGTCCACTGCCAAGTGGCTGAGTCACCCAGTGGGCAGGAGCTGTTCTGGGTGGCAGTGCAGGGGCCACTTGGCGTGTCTGAGCGCTGGAAGATGTGCATAGTCTGAGGGCGATGGGGCCCATTTCCATCGGGCAGGGGAGTGTCCATATTAGCCCAAGACAGGAAAACTTTCACAAGGAGAATTATCTCTTATGGCTTTTATTATTCATATAAAAAAAGAAATGATTTAAAAGTGGTGTTTTCTATCAAAGTGTGAGGACCCATGGTATTCTTTCTGAAGGGATCTTTGTCTTCCCTCCTAATAATTTTTCTATTTACTCCATGTATTTTTCCCATTTTAAACCATCCTGAGTTTGCACTGTGAGTTGATTTACTTCCTTTTTTCTAGATACAGGATAGCAGCTGGATTCCAGCGCATTTCCTGGTGTCCTGTGGCTTGCCATATGCTTGTACCGCTTATCTCCACAGCTGGAGAAATGAGGGGAGGTGATAGAATAGATGCATGACCTATCACATTTTATCTTAGGTACAAAATCAGGTGGTGAGGGTCACTGTTTCAAGAATAAATTACAAACTTGTTTCCTTACTTCCTACTATTACCATCCTTATCCCCATAAACCCACCCTTGCCCTAAACATAAACACACACTTCCCCTATTTTCGCTACCAGAAATTCTTCCTGCTGTTTTAGGGTAGAGGGCATTCGTGGGGCAGCCTTACAGAGGCTTCCTATGGTCCACATACATGCTGCCAAAGGCACGATGATAGCCTGTTGAGTCAACAGGGAGAGAGGCCCTCAGCAAAGCCAAAGGATTAATGAGGGTGAGAGGTGAAATTGCACTGATTTCTGGGACTAATTTTGAGAACTAGATCTCCTCCCTTACTCTGCATTCAGATGTTGATAAGAACCTTCACTTGGACTTCAGCCATGCTTATTTAGCCAACATATTGGTTAAATACGTAGGTAATACTTATTTTAACACATTTTTTTTTTAATTTGAAGAGCTCTAGAGAATAAAGAAAGAAAACTGGGGGCTAGGAAGATAATTTGATCAGGACAAATCCTTTCAATCATATGTGCCTACCCCACTACATTTTGTACCCTGTTTATCTCAGCCTCATACTATTTAAAATATTTTCTCCTAAAACATTGTTCATATTAAAAAGCTCTTCCTGCCCGACTCTCAGCTCTTCCAGAGACACCCAGGGCTAACGTGTCAATCCTGTGTGTAACAGCCAGAATTACTGGGGCCTAGCTCTCCAGTTTGAGAGTTACCTCTCCCCCCACCCCCAACCCCACCACCTCTAGCTGACTGTTCCTTATTCTTCAGCACCTGCACTAGGGTGGACACAGGAACCAGAGAGAGGAAAGGAAATTAAAGTGAGTTGCTTACACCACTTGTAAGTAGCTTTGATTTAAAAAACATTTGGAAAAGAAGGTTGAAACACAGACAAAATACATTATGAGAATATCCATGCACTTGGTGTCTCTAAGAACTGTGGGGAATTGAGAGCCCAGAGGGAACATCATCCACCAACAGGAGGTCCCACCCGTAGCCTGAGGACTCCCACAGGCGAGGGACTAGAGAGAGCGCCCCATCAAAAGGAAGGATTTCTTGAGCCCAGGAGTTTGAAGTTGCTGTGAGCTAGGCTGACGCCACGGCACTCTAGCCCGGGCAACAGAGTGAGACCCTGTCTCAAAAAAAAAAAAAAAAAGTAAGGACTTATTATTATAGGCTATTAGGGCTTTCATTTTTGGTAAATATATGTAAACATTTCCTAGGGTTTAAATGAACCCTATATGTTAGTCTTCCTTTACTTGTCCTGTGGTTCCATCTCTTCTTATGGGTCTCCTCTTTTTTTTGTTTTTTAATTAATTCATTCATTCAACAAATGTTTATTCAACTTTTGCTATTTTCCAAGCCCTCTTTTGGGCAGTAAGGATACAAAGGTGAATAACACACTGCCTTCACGTGCATGGAGCCCACATTTTCTTTCCAACCCATCTGTTGCAACCCGTCTCACTCTTGCTATTACATGGCTTCTGGTCTGGGTTGTGTGATGCCCTGCTCTCTGCACTGTTCTCCCCAGCCCTTCCCTGCCTGCTGGAAACATTGGCCAGTGGGAGTGAAGTAGGCAGGGCTTCTCAGCAGAGGTGGCCTTGTGACATGATTCATTATTATTTATACTAGCAATATCAATTAGCATATACTAGTATATATTAGTATTATATACTAGTATATATTAGTAATATTTAGTACAACCTAAGAAAAGCATTTTAAACTTGTCTGCATTTACTAAAGCCTTTTGACTATCTGGAAGTGGGAAATATTTGAAAGTTTGGCAACACTCTTAAAATAAAACTTCATTTGCGCCTTCCTGTCTTTGACATTAAGGAATACCTCTGTCCTTCTCCCAACTCTTTGTGCATAAAGCAATGGGTGTCAAGCAATGTCCAGCCCATCACTTGACAGAGATGGCCCTTGCCTTTTGGTAATTTTTTATGGCAGCGGGAGTTCTATGGAATCTTTCAGGAATTCTGCTTAAAACCTATGCACATATACACCCCAGCATTCTGCTTCATGGAAGGATATATAAGGGCCTATTAATCACAACAGATAAGAATGGACAGGGCTTAGATTTATGAAATGGCAAAGGATAATAATGTTAAATAGCTTTAAGGTTAGATCAGATACTTTAATGACCCTTTTCCTTTTTCCTCTTTTTTTTCTTTTGCCTTTTTAATATGATACAAGAAAAGTATATTCTGGACATTAGATGAAAAATAGGTTAATTTTTTAAAAATGAGATCATTTGGAATGTTACCAAATGGCATATGTACAGTTTAAATACACCTCTTTAGCTAATTTCTAGTGATGAAATCATTAAATGAAAAGAAAACAAGATGATTGGGAGAGGTTTTTTTTTTTTCCTTTTATTTCATCATATAATGGGGGTACAAATATTGTTAGGGTTACATACATTGCCCCAACCACCCCTCCCCCACCACATGCCAGAGCTTCAAGTGAGTCCAATCCCCAGGTGGCACGCACAGCTCACATTATGTAACTCTACACTTCCTCCCCCCTCCTGCCTGCCCTCCATCCGACTAAAGATTTTTTTTTTTTTTTTACATTTTGGATACATTGTATTACTTTGCCTCTCCCTAAGAAGGGTTAGATGTATGCCCTTCCCCTGGATAATGCTCGCCACATCCCTAAAACTATGGTGCTCAAATGGCGGTAGTGTTCACCAGGGTTTTGTTGGGGGGGCAAGACCCACATCATAGGGAGAGGTTTTACACTGAACACTGGGATACTCGGTTCAACAGATAAAGATTGAGCCACACACATCATCTGCTTGGTTGGCAAAGCTCATCTCCCAGAGCCCCCACTGACTGAAAGGTTTTAATTTTGACTTTGATTTGGACAAAAGTGACATCAAACACAGAATTTGTATGTTTGATAGACATGTTCTGATTTTTGGTCACCAGAATCAAATGGAACACTTACACTACAGCTGTGGGCCCAGTTCTGTGGCCAATCTGAAAACATTTGCAAATACCCGATTAAGTTAACTCAGGCCAGGACCTATTGCATTAATTACTGGGATAGGGGACACAAGACTAATTTAAATTCTATGTAAGAATAAAGGAACAAGTGCTTTGACTTGGCGTATGTTTCATGTACTCCTGAAAAAGGAGTTCCAGGTCTTACTAACGCTTTATTACCTTTAAAGTTTGAGGTTAGCTTTTTTAGGGCATATTTGTTCTTTGCAAATTCAGAATGATTAGTAAAATAGAATACCTCGTGCTCTTTGTAGTGTATTTTTTAAAACTGGACTCTAAGTTGATTCCATGCTT
Organism: Cheirogaleus medius; assembly: GCA_008086735.1. Taxonomy (NCBI): domain Eukaryota; kingdom Metazoa; phylum Chordata; class Mammalia; order Primates; family Cheirogaleidae; genus Cheirogaleus; species Cheirogaleus medius. The sequence continues at coordinate 10,530,190 of VBSM01000483.1, forward strand.
CTCTAAGTTGGACTCTAAAACTGGACTCTAAGTTGATTCCATGCTGATTCCATGATTCTCTGTCTACTTAGTTGTGAATTCTAATGTGCATAGCTAATTCTTCAGACATTTGTTTATTTTCCTTCCTAAGTTGCCAGGTAGTATATTGATATAGAGGGAAAAACACTAGGTAATTTATGAGTTTGATGATCAAATTGAGGAAATCAATTCTGATAAAATACCTTTGAAATTGTTTTAGGAATTAAAAAGTGTGTGTGTGTGTGTGTGTGAGAGAGAGAGAGAGAAGGAAAAGGTGAACAAAAAACCCCTAGTTCTATCTTTTTAAATACAGTTCTCCTAATGTTTAGGTTACTGTAAAGATTAGTGTCACCACCCAGAAAAAAGTATTTAATTCAGTTGATAGATTAATTAATTAATAATTTAATTTGACCCCAATCTTTGATCATCTTCATCATAGACATTGGCTTGGTCTCATGGTTTGCTGGGTTACTCCTGTACTGTTCTGGGTGAAATGTGTGGGAAGTGTACATTGTGTGTGTGTGTGTGTGTATACTGCAGGCCATAGTATGACTTTTCTGTTGGAAACTACCATTCTTGAAGATTCTTGTATATTGAAGAGTACTAGAGAAAATCTGCCCCACCACTCTTTTCTTTTATGGAGAGAGTTTCCTCTCTTTTTTTCCCCAGGAACAGATGACCACTATGTTCCAAAAAAGTAAGCATCTGAGCAGAGGTTGTATTGCCTCCCTGTGGGGTGTGGTAGCACCCTGTTGGGGTTTGTTTCTCAGAGCAGGAACACGGAGCTTTTCCCCACTGAGGACCACTGTACTCTGGCCATTGTGGAAATGAACCAAGGGCCACACCATAGAGAAAAATGAAATTTAGTATATAACTTCCCATGGAGAAGAAGCATGTAAGCCAAAAGGGAGAATAACATTCAGTGTCTAAGTGTCAGGTTCTTAATTCTGATAACAGTGATGGAGATATAATTATCTCCATTTCGCTGGGTGTCTAGCTCCAGTTACAGGGTAAAGGAATGGCTACGGGGCCCAAGGCTGCTTCACTCCCACATTGCTTGTCTCTAAGAAGGAAAAGCGAGGTGCATAGTATCAGACTTCCCTGGAATAACATCCATTTCTGCTCCCATCCTTGGCCTCTGCTCTAGTAGGTCTGGGGCTTAATCATTCTCTGTGTGACCAAGAAAACTTAACCCTTCATTCCATTTTGTTTTTCAAAGAGCCGACGGAAAAGGCAGTTCTCCTCTCTAAGTTGCCAGCAGGTGCCAAGCCTTGAGATAGGGATGCTACTACGAAACCTCATTTCTGGTTCCTTGTTGTTTGTTTCTCTTCATTGGTCCTTTTGGCCTGCATTTTTGTTCGTGAAGTAGTAAGTGATAATCAAACCCAACATCTCTGGAATATCTTGTGGATCTTATCTATCCTCCCAGCCTCTGTTTTAGTTCAGGCTCTCATCTCTTGCTTGCATTATTACAGGTAAACTCCTAACAACTGCCCCATTTCCATTTCCTCTCATCCTTTCCAAGTGCCACTGCCACATTGGCCTTCTGAAATGCAGTTTGATCATGCTGCTCCCCTGCGCATACCCCAGTGGCTGGCCCCTCACTGACTCCACATTTGGTACAGGCTTCCAAGCCCAGCACCTGAGATTCCATACTCTGCCCCTGCCTACCTCTCTAGTTTTATTTCTCTGGAATATAACTCGACACTCTTTGTTTAACAGTGTTAAATGGAAGATTTTATTTCAGCACCAAAGTTACAGCATGAAGAAGTTTTTAAAAATCTGAACTCTTGGCATTGAGACAGAAAGTAGAATAGGGTAGAAAGTAGAAAGCCTGGGCTGGGGAGGGGGAGTAAGGAGTTATTGTTCACTGGGCATGGAGTTTCCATCTGGGAAGATGACAGAGTTCTGGAGATGGATGGTGGTGATGGTTGTACAAGAGTGGACTGTACTTAATGCCATTGAACTGTACACTTAGTAACGGTTAAAATGGTAGATTTAATGTTATGTATATTTTACCACAATAAAAAACAAAACTCTTGGACTTCTCAACGACGTTGAGAGTATAAAAGTAAAAGGTTATTAAAGATGGGGGCAAAAGGGGATTTTGAAGATTTCTTCAGAGAGAACTGTGCTGTGATTCCCCTGTGACAGGGTAGAGGGAATGGGTAAGGGGTGCCGGCCTCTCACCTAAGGTTAGAGCGCACTGTCTGGGAAGTTTGTGTTTTCCTCAGTTGGGGAGCACAGTGGACTGGTGTCTGACGTCTGCCTGGGAAATCTAGAGGGGAGAAATGGGCTGGCGAGCTGCTTTGGTGGCTGAGTGAAGGAGAATTGCCATGGTATTGCGTTCTGCCTGAACTTGGCCTCTATATCAAATAAAGAGGTGCTGTTTCCTGTGGCCCAGACATAGACCAAATTCCCACAGGAGGGCTGGCGTGGGTTTTGTCTTAAATGGTGTCTGGTGGGGCTGCCTAGAGAATGATGGTACCTCAACACAAAGGAAGTTGGAAGCCGACAGGTGGATTCCTGTGAGCAGTGGAGGAGATAAACGATCCCAGGCAAGAGGAAGTTCACCCAGGTAAAGGGAACTCCAGCAGAGAGATAGATCACCTCAAAGTTAAAGGTCTCTGAAGACCAACCCTGTGGGCAAATACCATGAGAGAAACCTCTGCTGGCCTAAGGAGCATCAAACCACTTTACAACAGGACAGTGAGTGAAGACCTCAATCTGAAAGGGCAGCAAGTGGGCGGGAGAGAAGGCAGCAAGAAAGGGAGAAGGAGCTGACACACCCCTTTCCCACCCTACTCCCCTGGGTCTGGCAGCCTAAAGACTCTTCCAGGAGGGGAAAGGGCAGAACTGTGCAGTAACACCTGAGCTTAGGCATTCTGGTTTCTGAATCGAGACTGTTTTGGTAATTAAGGCTTTGTATTTTCTAAGAATTACCAGGTTATGGGCCTGCCTCAGTTTTTACCCAGGAACAGGGGAAGAACCCTTCCTCCTGGACAGGTTTAAATAGACAATAAAAGACAAAAATAAGAGTTGCTTTTGTTATCCTGTGAGTCCTGCTTATTCAAGGTACCAATTCTGCCTCTCAGTATTGGCCCTCCAGCCAAACCAGACAACATGATATTCCCTGAACACCCCAGGCAGAACACAGTTCCACCTTTGTGCCTTGGTTCATGGTCAACCTTGACTTTTCTTCCCACACTGTATTTTAGTTTTGCTTCTTGTATTAGAAGGATGTTTATACTTGTCTCATCATTTGTTTAGATTTAAACTGCTTGAAGGCAAAAACTGTGTCTTATTTATCTTTGTAGTTTGAATATCATCTCTCATAGTACTTAGTACATAGTAGACATTAAACAAATACTGTGGAATGACCAAATGACTGACAAATGAAGTAGAGCACATTTTGATAGCTAACATGTAGTGCATATTAATATATGAAGGTTAAAAAAACAGTATTACCACTTTCTTACTGCTCTTCCCTTCTTTTGCCAGGCAGAGTTTGAGCAGGGCTTATCCCCTTCACAAACCACCCTTCCAGTGCTGCTAGGAATACACAGCATTTTTAAATACTTCCAAAGATGAAATATCATTCCACACCTCTCTGTCCCAAACTGGACTTTGTCATCTTTTTATAGGTATATATAATTGTTTATCACTTTGGGGCAACTTAGGTAAATGCCAGAATATCCATATTTATCATAGAAAATTTATAAAATACAAATCAGCATTGCCATAGACAGTCACTCACAACCTCTTCCCCCAAGCATAACCTGCTGTTAATACTCTGTCCCTCATCTTTTTCCATATGCCAGTTTCTTTCTTGGAATAGCAGTATAGGCCACTTGGGATAAAATGAGTATTTATTAAAGGATTCTAAAAGAGATTTTTAAAATAGATTCTAAAAGGATTCATGTTGTATGTATAGGGGGTGGGATGAGTGAAACCCTGGAGGTATAGACATGTCCCTGGATAATGGGAGTGAAGGCTAAAAGTGAGTAGAAATGATTAATTCAACCATTGTTATGTTAGAATGCCCCAGGCAAAAAGAGGAGAGCTGGCCTGGGGACCCAGTGGAGTAGTAGCAGAAACCTGTGTTCCCAGATTATCCCAACTCCTGATTCCCAGGCCATCCTGTCCAGGCACCTGGCTAAGGTGGTGATTAAAACCAAGATGAGCCTAGGCTAGAACATGAGAGAAGCTTTTTCTTTCTTCTTTGCCTTGGGCGCTGATGAAGCTTTTTTTGGTGCAAAAACTAGGGTGTGGCAAAAACTTTAGACCGGTGGTTTTCAACCAGGGTGATTGGATGACCCCAAAGCAAATTTGGCAATGTACAGAGTCATGCTTGGTTGTTAAAACTAGAGGATGGAGCTGGGTGCCATGGCACACACCTTCCAGCTGCTCGGGAGGCTGAGGCAGGGGGATTGATTGAGCCCGCAGAGACTGTAGTATGCTCTGATTGTACCTGTGAATAGCCACTCCACTCCAGCCTGGGCAACATAGCAAAGCCCCATCTCTAGAAAAGCAAGCAAACAAACAAAAAACCCCTAGAGGACAGCGCTGCTGGTATCTTGTGGGTAGAGACAAGGGACGTTGCTAGTACAACACCGTCCCCCACAACAAAGATTATCTGGTCCCAATTATCAGTAGTGCCAAGGTTGAGAAATCTTGCTTTTAAAAAAAGCCAAGAAAACACTTGGCAATAATGCTATTGCACGGAAGAGAAAGCACTAAGAATACTTATTATATTATGTCTCACTTGTCCATTGAGATGTCAGTTTGAAAACTCTTCTCTGTGAGTCTGGCACCTATCAGATAGAGTCAGAATGCTGAAGGTTTTTGTCAGTGTTTTGTGCATTTTTGAAAGGTCAAGAGTTGTCATAAGAAAGAACAGAAAGCACTTCAGTAAATCATACTTGAAATGATCCCAAGTAGCTTTTAAAAACTAATTTCATTAAATTTAGTGCTACAAATAGCTGGGTGGCTCTTAATCCATGGTCAGAGCTGGGGAAATGGCTAGGGCAGGGGGTGGGGGGTATAGATAAATAACGAAGCTTCTTTCTAGCTTTGCTCTTTATATTGTTGAGTGTATTGTTTTGTTTTTTAACTAAATGAATCCTTTTGTATTTGTGCTTGTATTCCTTTGTGTTTGTTCTCAGGCCTTGGAATTGCTTAGCAGTGCAAGGTTCAGAGGTATCATTTTATGTACCTGTGACATTGACCCCACTGTTTATTTTCCAGATATTAAATGCTTTGGGGGAGCATGAAAAAGGAAGCATGTGTTGTGACTGCCCATGTGGGTGGGTGATCTGGGTGGACGTCAGGATGGCTGTAAGGTCACCAAGATCCCTATGGGAAGGGGGAGATGAGTGCTCAAGAAAAAGTCACATGGACTGGAAGCAAAGGCAAAGAAACTAAGCATGCACCTTGGACAGCTTTCTATTCTTCTTTTCTTTCTCCCTCCCTTCCTTCCTTCCTCTCTCTGTCTGTCCCTCCCTTCCTCCCTTCCTCCCTCCCTTTCTTCCTTCCGTCCTTCCTTCCATCCATCCATCCATCCATCAATGAATTTGATTTCTATGAACTACTTCACAGACATGCAGAGAAAAAACAGCTTGGCAGGAATAGAGAAAGTGGGGAGGAATCTAAATTAAATGTCACAGTTGCCTGCAGTTTAGTTTCTGACAAAAAACAAGCAGTTCTCCCTGAGAAGCATGTGTCCTATGTCAGGAAGAAAAAAGAACAATTAGCACTCTTCTTACATGAGACCTTCTTGATAGCACCATGTTAATTTTAATCATTTAATTTAAAATGCTCTCCTATTTTTTTTTTAACTGCTGGTCGAGAAACTATATGTATATTTGACTTTCACTCATGTCATACTTTTCAAAGAAAGCATGGTTTCTCTGACCTCCCAGCTTACAGCAATGAGGTTTTCCCCTTCACATCTCCTGGCTGTCCCACAGATCAGCACCTTCTTTATACTGTTTCTTACTGTTTTATCTATCTATCTATCTAACTATTTACGTTATTAAGTATAAAATGTCTGATTTCTTTAAGTACTAAGTTTGACGCTTGATATCTCTGACATTTCACTTTGACACTTCTTATTTTATTTTTATTGTGAAGGTACATCCTCAGTCTTTCAAATGCATGCTTTGGCCTGTGATTATCTTTCAGATTTTTTTTTTTAAAGCAGTTTTTGTGAAACCATGGATAAGTCAAAAATTCATGTTGTTTTTGAATATGAGTTCTGTTGTGGAACCAGTGTAGTGCGGATAGCTTGAAATATCAACGAAGTGTTTGAGAAGGATATGGCTAATGAACACACAGTACGTTGATGTTTGAGTAGTTCTGTTCTGGTGATTTTAGTCTTGAAAATGAGCCACGTGGTCAACCTGAGACCAAGGTAGATAGCAGTGAACTGAGAGCTGTAGTGGAAGTGAATCCATCTCAACCTACATGTGAATTAGCAGCAAGGTTTGAGGTTACTATTCCAACAATATTGGACCATTTGAAACAAATGGGCAAGGTAAAGAAGCTGGATACATGGGTTCTGCATGAATTAAACAAGTGTCAGAAGAGAAATCATCTCGAAGCTAGCCTTTCTTTGCTGTCATGACATAAAGGTGGGCCATTTCTACACCATATTGTTACGTGTGATGAAAAATGGATTCTTTAGGACTATGGCAAGTGTTTGGCACAATGGCTGGATAAAAATGAAGTGTTAAAACACAGTCCCAAAGTGAATATTCTTCCAAAAAAGCTAATGGTGTCTGGTGGTCCAATGCTGGTATTATCCAGTACAGCTTCATGAAACCCTGCCAGAAGATTACAGTGGATGTCTACTGCAACCAGTTGGACAAAATGATGAGGATGCTTGTGATTAATCAACTGATATTGGTCAATAGAGACAGGATAATCCTCTTGGAAGTCAACACTCTACCACGTCGCACAAACACCGCTGCTCAAACTACAGAAGCTGGACCTGAAAACTCTGTTATCCACTGTATTCACCAGACCTTGCACCGACTACCACTTCTTCTAGGCTTTGGATCGCTTTTTGCAAGTAGAAATATTCAGTTATTAACAAGTTGTGGAAAACACCTTTCGTGATTTCATCGCCACTCACTCTTTGCTGCTGACATGAACAAGCTACCATTAAGATGGCAAAACTGTGTCGATAGCTTAGGTGCATACTTTGAGCTTAGGTGCATACTTTGATTAATTTTACTGCTTCTTGTTTGAGATATAAACTACACTTCTGATTTGAAATCGGACTTTCGTATTTAATGACCTAATCTCTTGGTCTCCTACATCTATAATAAAGTACCATAAACTTGGTAACTTAAAACAATAGAAATTAATTCTCCCATAGTTCTGGGGGCCAGAAGTCTGAAATCTCTGCAGAGGCTCTAGGGAAAAAAATTCTTCCTTACCTCTTTCAGCTTCCGGTGGCTCCCAGCACTCCTTGGTTTATGGCTGGATCACTCTGGTCTCTGTCTTTGTCTTCTCATGGCCTTTTCCACGGTTTCTAGGTCTTATCCTCTTCTGTCTCTTATTAGGACACTTATCATTGGATAATTGAGAATGATTTAATCTGGAGATCATTAACTTCTCACATCTGTGAAGACCTTTTTCCAAATAAGGTCACATTCACAGGTTCCTAGGGTTAGAACATAACAGTATCTTTGGGGGCCCACCATTTGACCCACTACTCTATCTGCCATCTATCCAACTATCTTATCAAAATCCTCTTTGTTTTTTGTTTTCCAGGGTGCTGAATAATAAACAGTAGTTGATAATACATGTTTATTCATTTGAAAGTGGGCCTTATTTTAAAGTGACCCAAATTAATGGCTGGGCTAATCATCCCATCTTGTCTCACCTTGTTTCAAAGATGTTCCATCATTAGCTCTGAGCAACACATAGATATAGACATAGATAAATATAGACATTCCAGCCTTGCAAAGCAAATATATGTTTCAGTTTAAAGACCAAACATCTAGTAGCCATACCAAAAGGACGAACAGTCAGTAAATTGTATCATTATTATAACCTGTAAGATTGCTGTTTTTCTAGGTGTTAATCCTTGGGCTGCAATTAACTTCCTAGGTGGTCTTGAGGATTACTGGCTTCCAACAAGGTGTAAATGTCTCAGTTGAATTGACCCTATTTACTCTCTATTAATTTAGGTGCCCTAGAAGAGAAGGAAAAAATTGATCAGAGCTATAAAAATGGAGAAAATTATAATATTAATATGCTTTGCTCTTATTTGATTTATTGAAGAGTAAGTTATAAAACAAGGGCAGACATTTACCATATTATCTGTTAGTTCTGGAAGCAGCATGGTAGAAAGGAGCCCATGGAGATGGTCAGGAGACCTGAGCTCTGGATCTGGAGGCTGAGGCCTGGCTCTCCTGCCATCTGTGTGACCTTGAACAAGTCACTTAATTTCTCTGGGCTGAAAAAAGGAAATTTCCTACCTTTTCAGGAAATCAGATGGGATGAGCCAGTAGTTTTCACACTTTGTTCCATTGTGCTGTGCCTGCCCTCTTGTTTTCCCTGACATAATCCTCATGTTTTTTTCTGATTAGAAACTGAGTTTGGTTCAGAATTAAGAAACGATGGTGTTTTTGTTTTTCTTCGTTCACCTGCTTGCAGCGGAAAGCCACAAGGAAACACAGATGGTGAAGATTAAAGAGGAACCCATGGAGGTTGACATCCAGGACTCCCATGTCTCAATATCACCCAGCCGGAATGTTGGTTATAGCACTTTAATCGGGCGAGAGAAAACCGAACCCTTACAGAAAATGCCAGAGGGCAGAGTCCCCCCAGAGAGAAGCCTCTTCAGTCAGGATATCTCTGTGAAGATGGCTTCCGAGCTCCTCTTTCAACTGTCAGGTACGTTTATGTGCAAAAAAATGTCAATAATTGGAAATCGTTGGAAGGAAAGCCCTTCTAACAGTTAAAAAAGCAAAAACAAACAAAAAAAAAACCAACCTGAATTATAGTATTTTTTTAGACAGAAATCAATTTTGTTGCTTTAAAGTATATACTGCCAAACTAACAGTTAATAAAGTGTTGCCAAGTAGGATTCCTGCCAAACTTTCTGTAATAAATAGTTAAGAAACATTTGAAACTAGAATTCTATTCAGTTCTCTGCAAATGATTCCTGTTGACTGGGCTAAACACCTCACCTCTAATTTTGCTTAAGCAAAAAATTGATCTGATTAACAGTTTTTTTAGCATGCAAAAGATAAACTTCAGTTTACTCCAGCAGTGACTGAATTACCACGAATTCCAAATTAGTGTGGCCTGAATTAATGACTGTTTTTGTCTCTTGCCAAAACAAAAGCAAAACAAAGGAAAAGCAAAAGATGAAAATATGAAGTCTGTTTCTAGCTATAGCCTTAGGTAGAGCTGTTTCTGTAAACCCACTTTTTGTACTTCAAATACTTGGAATTCAAAAGTGCTGTAATTACCAGCTCAGTGAAGTGTCTTGATAAAATAGGTGAAGTGCCCAGTACATAGGTTGTTCCTTTTGTTAGCATTTTTGAGCCACATTCCATTTGTCCCCAACAAATTCAATATGCTATTATTTTTTGGACATGATTGAGATTGGTAATGTAGACACATAAAAGATTTAGGTTTCAATAGAAATACATACTTATACCTTGTCCAAAGTCAAGCATTGGTGTACATATAGAACTTTGTGTATCAATGTTTGTTATTAATGTTTGATAAACTCTGTTTTGTTATGGATAACAAATTCAAAACACCTATTAAATTTCTCATTATGTGTAAGTGTTCACTTGTTTTCTCTCTTAAGAAAAATACAAGGAAAGGGAAAAGAAACTAAAATCCGTGTGCCACCACAATAGTTCACCTTCTTATTGGCCTGGTGACACAGCTCCTAGCTGTATAATTATCAAATGGTGCTGAAGATGGTTACCTCCAGGTCCTCAAACAGGGACTATATTCATGCATATCCCTGCAGTAGTGGAAATCATTAATTCAGTAAATTAATAGGGCACATAGATTTTTGCAAGCTGCAAAACACATGAGATACATTTTTTAGAGGCTGAAGTATATCTAAAAACAACAAAGCTTTAATAATGATTGAGGAGTTAAAATTTGCAAAAGTGAGACCTGCGTGGTTCTTTTCAGAAAGTTTCTGCCTCTCACCGTACACTATCATGATCTCTATCAGCTAAAGACTTTGTGTCTGAGTTCTCACCCTGGCACTGTCATTGCCTGGGTGACCTCAGACAAGTCATTTAGCCCCGATTTCCTGTTCTCTAAAAGAATACTGGCTGTGAATCCAAATTCACCCACATTGTCATTGTTGAGTGGACAGAAAGGAATTGTCCATGCAAACATGCATCCAGTGGCTTCTGACTAGTATTAGAAAGTATGGGACAGATGTTATAAATCTTTGTTTAATTTTTTTCAAAAATCCACAAGATTAGGGGTTTTTACTTGCCCTGCTATTGAAATCTGAAACCCTTACAGAGTTGGCCAGGTTTTTTCTAGCTACTTAAAAGAAGCCATTGAGAGCTGTGACCATCAGGATAGGGTCTTCACATTTGAACTGGATTGGGAAGGCCAGAGTTCAACTTTTGTGCTCTTGAAAGCTAATTAAATAATTTCTGACAGCTGGTAGATACAGACCTCAAGCCACAGTAAGAGAGGGTCTGCCTCTTCTTGTCTAGTGATATTTTTTGTCCCTTGTGACATTTATCAGAATAAGCACTCAATGACTACAGCACCAAGAGGTCTTAGGCTGTTTTTATATCCTATCTCACACAGGGGCCTAACAATACAGAATCTTAAAGGTTGTCATCAAAGTCAGAGGCAGAACAGTTGGAACAACTGCAGTTTTCATGCTGAATCAGAGGAAAGCAGAAATTTTCAGCTGAGGGAAGATACAGTATAAAATAACTGTTTCTGTGCATGTGTGTATAGGTGTGTGTAAACACATACTTACTAAGGCCTGATTAATACCAGACAACATGCTTGAAATGTGTTATCAAGTGTTTCCCTTTGATTGGTTTTTAATAAAATATTTTTATGGCAATTATCTTTTCCAGTAAGACAGGGAGGATTTGGATGTTTAAAAAAGAAACCAAAAAAAAAAACCAACAAAAGAAAAAAAGAAATGTTGAGAGTGTTTCTACTTAAGACTAAAAGATGAAAGTTAAGTGAGAACTGCCTGAGAGGTATATGTTTTATTCTTTCTCCTAACAGAAAAAGTGAGCAAAGAGCACAATCACACAAAAGAAAACACCATCCGGACAACCACCAGGTAAGTCACTTTGTGCATTAGGGGAGGGAGTCCCCTCAGAATAACCCTATGTGGGCCATCAGGCCCGTATGGCATGTTGAACATTGTTCCCAAACCACTTTCTCCCACTGGTAAAGGAGTCACGCCCTTTACCAACATTTTCAACCAGAACTTCTCAGTTGGTAGAAATCAAGGACAAAGAGGAAGACCACTAATATTTATTAGACATCTAATAGGAGTCATGTCTTGGGGAACTTGCCATATATTATTGTTTTTTATTCCCGACAATAATTTTGTGAAATAGATGTTGTTATTATCATCTTTGCAGAAGTTTCTTGACCTGAGAGCTTAAATGGGTGGCATGGCTGTGAGTGGGGCCTGGGTCTGCATCTCACAAAAGCCTCACCCTGTCTTATTGTAACTGTGCTCCTAACTGGCTCTGCAGCTGTGGACTGATGATTTGTCTTTAAGGATATCCAGACTTTTTTTGCCATACAGCACTGCTTGGAGGGCAAAAATTTTTTAAGCTGAAGAAAGACAGTGCTTTTTTAAAATTGCAAGAATATTGATATCATTCACAACTATGGGCAAGGAAGTTTTCTACTGGCCAAAGGCAGTTTGAGGAGGTCAGTCAGTGTGGGCTGCCCATCAGTCTGCCATTGTGGAAAGGCGGGGTAGCCAGTGTCGCTATTCTTATTGAGCCTCAACAGCTCCTGAAACCTGAAATGTTGTAGGCAAGAGGTAACAAGTGAAAACCGCACCACTGCAGAAAAGGAGCTCAGGGAACATGCGATCTCCACATTTGAAGAACCATCCTGCACTCCCAAACCTCCCTTCAGTTTCTGAGTTAGCCCAAGATATGAGCTTTATAGGATGAACAAGAGGAAAATGAGTTTATAGGATGAACGACTAGGAACAGGGAGACTAGACATGAGCTACCTAGTCTTTAAGTCAAGAACTTTGCTTTCCTGAGCAAACAGAGGTAGATTCTTCCTGATGAGAGTAGTTGATGGGTTTTCTGTTTCAAATTCTTGTAACAAAAGATAAATGATGTTTTTCTTTTTGATGTGATATAAATTGACCTCAGAGCATCATCAGGCAGGTGGACAGTACTCATTTGAACTTTAATCTGAGATTTTTTTATTCCATTAATTTGAAATTAGGGAAATCAAATATCAAACAGTAATTAAAACAGAACCAGCTTGGCTCACACTGGGTTTATGTAATATTAGAGAAAGGAACTTCCTAATAGAACAGAAGAGTGGAATGTATTAGCCTTATCTCGTATATAAGTACACAGATGGAAAGCGAGACTTGTGAAGATGGAGTGTGGATTGCTTGTATTGGGAAATGGGTCTGGGGGGATGGAAAGGCTGTTTCGTGTATTAAGTTGGATGCCTAAATCAGAGATGTGAGCTACTATAGACTCCAGCCTACCTCCTCGTACATCCAGTCTTAAAGGCTATTTAGTGTATCTGCTTGTGTCCATGAGTCAAAACACTGATGAAGTTGGCCAGATTGGTAGACATTTGAAGACAGCAGACTAAAAATAACAAATGTTAATTTTAGTTTGCTTCAGTTGGGTTCTTGAAGTGTCATAGGTCAGGTCCCCTAGAGATGGGGATTCCTGTGGAAGTGCTTTATTGAGGGATGCTCTCAGAGGACCCTGCAGGGAGGTGATGGGAGCAGGATAGGGAAAGAGACGGAGAAGGAGCTGAGCAAAGATGTGGATTTAGCTGGTTTCTAACTTAAGCTCCATCCCCCAGGAAGATTCACTTGGTTCATATCACCCCCTGCAGGGGATGTGTAACTTCCCAGGTAAGTGGAGCTTCAATGGAGAGGGCAATTCTCACTCACAGTTGGCAGCCAACACTCATGGCAACTCCAGGGTGGGTGCACTAGTGCTGTACTGAGGATCTGCGTAGGACCCCAACAGCATGTTCTGTGGAGGTTTCTGCCGGCTCTTTAAGATTACATGATAGTATTTATACAGCATAAAGATATGCTGCAAAACCATGTTATTTTATGCTTTTCAGGTGTTTGAGGAGGAGGTTTGAACTGGCCCCAAACAACTGAAATGTGCCTCAAGCCTAAATTGCCTTGGCTGGAGCTGAAACATGATTATAGGATAGAAGAGAAATTTTTTTAACCCTTTTGGTAAAAACGAAGCAATCTTTAAATTCTCCTCTTCCTGGGAGATCATGAGTGAGAGGAAATCCAAATCAGATCTTTTGCCCAAAGCAAAGGAAGAGGTGCTTCCTGTGAGCCCCCAGCATGATAGAGTATTAAGAAATCAGTTTTAAAGAATTCTTGGCTTATAGTTCTATAAAATCTTCGGTGTGTTTTTATTTTCCTTTTGAGTAGGCAACTTACTCAATTAGCCTATCCACAAATAGATCTCTTTTTTACCTCTTACCTCATACTTCAGATGGAATAGACTCAAGTTGCTTTATGCCAAGAAATCATCTTTAACCTGAGCTAACTGATATCAGGGACAGAAAAAAAATGCCAATTCTCCCTCTCTTCTTTTCTGATTCCTATTTTAGAAGGAACTCTTGCATGTACAAGATCAGTGTATAAATTATGTCATAAGGTGTGATTTATGATACATTTCAAAAAGATGTATGTAAAGCCTCCAGATTTCCGTATCTTTGGATTTTTAAGTATTTAATGGAGTGTTTGTTTAGTAATCATATTTCCTATGTTTGATTTCCTAGAAGAAGCTGACTAATCAGAAGGATAGCTTATATAATTGGAATCAAGTTCAGAATTTTCTGTGTTTTGAGCGTTGCTAGGTACACTTAAGATAGTTTAGTTGTGAAGGGCATCTGTAGGATGCAGGCCTCAGCACTGAGATCAAGTCTTTCCCTGCCTTTCTCATGGCAATGAATGCCTAAGCCCTCCACAAATTGCTGCCGTTAGTGTCTGGGTATCCGAAGGCGTAGTGGGGGAAGCACAGGGACCTATACTGAAGAAAGGAGCTGATTGGCTCCCTGTCCTTTATAAACCCACAGCTTTCCCCGCAGCTGTTTATCCCTGTTGATCTTGACACTCGTTGCAACCGCAAGAACTAAGGAAAAGTGTAGCAACCCAGCAACCCAAGATGAAACACTCTGTAGCTTGGCATTCCAATGTGTGCTTACCAGTGAGACATGGGAGTGCTGATTTCCATGCCCAGACACCAAGAGAACATGATGCCCGTGGATGGGTACAGTTAACTCTCCATCCCATAAGGGCTGATGGCTGCACCTCCCTCTTCATTGATTCCTTCCTCCTTATGTCTATCCATTGTCAACTCTGCTCTTTGCTTTTACCTGTGTTATAAGATGGGCAGATATGGAGAGAAAAAATGATGTGAGACAGCATTCCTTGTTAGCAGTTTTTTCAAAGAGGTTTAGGTGAAGCTAAAGGTTGAAACTAATAACTACCAAGTTTCTGGGCCATTGGTTTCTACCTCATTTAAAGAAAGAAACTCTTATAATGGAAAATTTTTAACATACAGAAGTAGAGAGCATGTACCTATCACCAAGTTTAAAATGACCAATTCATGACCTATAATGTTTTATCTATCCCCCTCCCCCATTTCCCTTTCCCCCTGGATTATTTTGAAGCAAATCCCAGATGTCATTTTAAGAACTGGTTTGAGAATGCCTTTCTTTTCATCCTAAGAACTTAGACTCAGCTGCTTAAATTAGGATCATCTTCCCAAAAGTAAAGGAAAAAAACAATCCACCAAAGCATACCATGTAGCCAGGCAGAAAAATCAATCTACTTAGCAGCTGAAATGATTGAACTATGTGGTCCTGCTCACCAATGCCTTGACCTTGTCCCTCCGCCCTTGTTTGTGCCCTCGTAGGGGCATTTCCTTTGAATCAGTCTTTTAGTTGGAACTTTACTGTAAATGCTAAAACAGCAGTCCTTTTGGCTGTTTAACCTTAGAGTCTAGAAAATTCAATCCAAGTGTGGTTGTGGGTCTCCTTTGAGATAGTGTGTGGACTCAGTGTTCTTAATGCTATTCTATCTGACAAATGAGATGAGGAGAGAGTCCCAGCCAGACCCATGAGAACAGAAGGACCAAACATTTATGAGACTAATAAAATCCTAATTTTTCTATTTCCTTTCCCAGCACAAGCCTAGGTTCTGCAGGGAGCAGATAATCAGCTATTATGATCATTTGGTAGATGAAAATACATGAGGCATGATGATATAACCAGATCTCAAAGTTTAATGGAATAAAAAGAAGATCTACATCTTTTGACATGGACCATCACCCAGCCAGATGCTGGATAAGATCGAAATAGGAAAATGGAACCCTAGAGTAAGAATCAGATAGCTCCTGGCAGGTGAATTGGACATGCTCAGTGTTGTGTAACACCATGAACTTCAAACAATGGCTGCCAAGAACCCTCTCTTGGTTATTTGTTCTCTCTTTTCCCCATTAATAATTCAGTGTCCATAGGGATATAAGATTGCAGGCCTATAAGAAAAACTTCTCACACCTGGCTTGCTTTATTCCAAAAGCAAGGAAGTGTTTGCCTGAATTGTTCTTTTCTCCATTACTAAACAAAAGCAGAAGTGAGAAAATCAGAGAAAGATAGACTCATATCATACTGTGCAGACCAACATTTAATTTGCTCAATTTTCAGAATTTGAAATGCGGGCTATTTTTCTATGATTTAGATAATGGCAGATAGTGTTTACTAAAAGACATATTCACTTGGAATTGTCCAATGTAGAATTTTCCTGTGTGATGGTTTGGATATGTGTCCTTAAATATTTATGATTCAGTAATAGAAATTGCTCAAATTTGTAAAAGCATGATGTGCTGCCTCAATTCATGCAATTTTCCCTTTTCATTTCTTTGGAAGGCATAAGAGAATAATGCTCTATTACCTTAAAAAGTAAAAGATTACTGTTAAAGAACACTAAATTAGACAGAAGCAATTAAGAAACAGGAAACAAAGCAAATGAAATTGGTGATTTTTGAGTAGCTCTTCATATATTCTCTTTACCCTTTATATTTGGTGACTTTAAAATGAAATGCACTGAGAATTTGATTTCTAAAGAATGGAAATTGCTACTAATTTCATGGAGTCCCTTCAGTTAGGTCATTCAGTTCTTTTTGGGTGAAGTCAAGGCTGTTTGGGGGCCACATGGTGCCGTTATAAATTTTTAAAAGATGCCCTTCCCCAATATGCTGCCATCTACTGGAATACTGTCACAATAAATGTTTAAGTCTTTCATGTTCACGCCCATTTAGATGTGGCTTTTGTGCAGCGCACAGCCTGCACCACTCTCTGTAACTGCCCTCACACAATGTTGACTTGAGAATCTTTTCATTGGAAATATATTCTTTTCAACTTCTCTTTGAGTTTTATTTTTTGAAGAAATTAAAACTCATCCTTGAAAACTATATTACTTTTATACATATTTCATATATACACAATAATCTGAAACTACTTTGTGTATTGTTACCATTTGCCATTTGGTTTTTTTCCCTTCTCATTTCACCATTCTTTTCTCAGTACTTTTATCTTTTATACTCCATTGTCCTATAGGTATTACCTGCTGCCTTTTTTTCTCCCATTTGTGACATCTATACTGAATTGTTATGTTGAAACAATATGCTTCCAGATTGTCTAGGGTTGTGTTACTCTTTAGAGGCAAGTTTAAGTCTCCTTTTCAGGATCTGAAGAGGGCTGTGCCTTTCTCTTCATTTTTCATGGATATTCCCATCTTTATTTCTGTTGGCTTGCAATAGTATTCTGTCTTGTTTGTATAACTTACAATAGCCAGGTATGAAGTGTAAATTAGTTAAGTCCCTGTTAACAAGCATCTACCACCTATGTTCTCCTCTAGCTACCTTTGACAGGTTATGCAGAGGTGATATAATATAACCAAAAGGTATATGTGGCTTAGGTATTGGCTTAAGTCCTATTCTTCATATCTGGGATTTTCTCTCAAGAGTGTCTTCATGGTTGTTATTAGAAATATATCAAATATTCAAGAACTGGCCTCTGTTTAGGGGCAAAGCAGCCCTCTTGCATGATGTGCCAAGCCAGGGAACTATCCGTATTTCACTAGCATTATCTACCCCTTCCTCATGTCAGAGAGTCTTACATCACTGCTGAGAAGACTGAGTTCATCTGCGCTAAGTTCACCTCAGCAGAAAGCTCATTGTCCTTTTTTATATATAAAATCAGATTCCTGCGGGAGATCCAGGTCCCTCCACAAGCTGACATTTTGAGTATCCGGGCATGCAGTGTTCACTTCCTTGGTCTGCGCTGGGCTCTGGCTCTCCTGGTCTGGCCTCTCCACTGCAGCGGCCCTCGACAAGGCCTGGCATTGTGCTCCTTGTCCTGAGAAGTTTCCTGGCTCCACAGTGGTTGAATGCTAGAGCCACAGCAACAGAAGCTTGTTCCTTGAAAACCCAGTGTTAGGTTGTAAGTATTGGCCTGCCTTTAAGACAGCCTCAAATAGGAGGCATTTATACTTTTCAGAGAAGAAAATATAAAACATTACCAATATATATTTTCCTAAGATGCTGTATTTTTCTTCTCGATATTTTTACAGCCTCTTCCTTCCATAGCTTTTGGACTTCTGAAACAGAAGCGTATCGATATACTGAGGCTTATAATTTAGATACAGTTGTTTCTGTCTGTGTCTTTTACAGCTGTGCCTCACAGCTTACTCTTGAGAAGACTAAGAGTTTTTTCAAAAGTGTAAAGGATCCTAAACAGTAAACCTTAATAGTTTTTTTTAAGTTTTGAAAGTAACTTATTTCTAGAGAATATAGGAGCATAAAAAGAAGAAAAAAAATCACTTTTAATCCTACCACCTAGAAAGAGCCTCTGCTAAGTCAGTGTTGTATATCCTAGCTGATTTTTTTTCTATTTATATCTGTATACTTTCTCATAAAAATGGATCCTACTATGTATATAGTTTTATAATTTCTTTTCACCTAGAAATATATTAAGAACATCTTTCCACATCAGTAATCATAACCCAATTATTATTTTAATGTTTGCATAGTATTCAGTATTTATATGTGTCATAATTTATTTAATCAGTCCCCTGTAATTGGATACCAAAAGTCCCCCCCCAAAATTATTGATAATTATAAGCACTTTTAGGATAAAATGACTCAAAACAGCATTCACATTTTTTAGGCTTTTACTGTGAATTGTCACATTGACTTCCAAAAAAGTTGAATCTACAATTCTACTAGGAGCTCATGAGAGAGACAAAGAAAGAGAGACAGAGACAGAATATTTCAAAGGCCTGACCAACTTTGTGCTTTATCATTAAAAAAAAAATTTTTTTTACCAACTAGGGAGTTAAAAATCATATCTATAGTTAAAACTTTTTCACTTATTGATTCCTAGTGATGCTAAGCATTTTGTTCATGGGAAGGTGTTTGTATTTGTTCTTTCCTGCATTTTCTTTTACAGTCATTTATTGTGTTTGGTGGTTTGTCTGGGTTGGATATTTTTGTTCGATTGTTGCTCTTGGTCTTTTATTATTATAAAAACTGTCAAACCAAAGTAGAGAGAATAAAATAATAAATCACTATATCCTTATCCCCAGATTAAACAAGTATCAACATTTCGCCACACTTGCTTGCTTCTCCAATCCTTTTTCTCCCCTATAGTTTAAATCATATCCCAGATACCATATATTCACTCCCAGATTCTTTGGTATATGTCTCTAAAAATAAGGATATTTTTAACAATACCATTTCGTATCTTGTAAAGTTGACAATACCTTTAGTTTTTATTTGATGGGCACCAGCCGAGTGAACAGCCATGTGAATGGAATAGAAAAAGAGGAAACACATCTTAGCTTCCTTGTCACCTCCAAAAACTAAAGAAGAAAATCTGATGCCTGTTTGGGTAGTAGAATGATGAAATGACCTTGGTTCCCCTCTGCCTACAAGCCCCATTTAGAAACCCACTGAATCGGCAACACCAGCCTTAATTTTGAGATAAATGTCCCAGCAGAAGCTTGCCAATGTATAGAGATTAATTCAAGTTTTATTCACTATAGTCCCTTTTTCTCTGAAAATGTGTGAACCCAACATGATCGATGACTGGGTTTCCAGGCCTAGCCCGCTTGGGTCATAGGAGGTCTCTGTTGTGTCCTTTCTAAGTTTTAACAAGGAATTTTCTGTTTCAGACGATCAGGGCAGAGACTTACAGTCATTTTAATCTTGAGCTCTCTTTTCCTCCCCCACATCCCCTGATCTGCCGCCCAGGGTTCTATTTATTACAATAAATAAATAAGTAAATAAAATCATTCAGGAACAGGGATCCTATTGAAAAGAGAAGGACAGTGTTCATGAGTACTATTAAAACTGTGTTTTCTTTCATTTTAGATTACCTTTTTAATTGACTATAAGAATGTTAGTAAGAAAACTGAACTGATTTTTATACTAACATATTAATAACTGGGCACATTTGAGAAGCAGCAGCTATACAGTCTCTCCTCCAAACAAAATTGAGGGCCCACGCTGGAAGTTAGGAAGACCACACATGGTCCCAGGTCACAGAGAATGATTGCTATCCCAGAACAAAATGCCATATCAGGGTTTTCTTTAGTTCACATGATATTACTACACCTGTATTAAATTTTGGCACTTCATTTTTTAAAGTGTTCAAAATTCTTTTACAAAAATATGTAGAACTAAGTATTTAATATATTCCAAATATAATCACTTACAAATATGTTATAAAACATGTATATTTTAAAAATATTAAACATCTATTACTCTATTATAAATATTTAGCAACTAAGTCAAGGAAAGTAATATTTGAGAAAAACAAAATAAGCACTGCCTAAAAATGAAGAAATTGTATTAATCATAAAAATTAAGTTGAAATTGAAACGTTTTTTAAAAATGGAATAGCCAAAAATAAAATGTGACAAAATGCTTTTGTTTTTGAGCTGTGAGCATATTTTCATGAAGTCTATTCCAACTTCTCAAAGTTTCTTCTGACCTGAAAGTACTTGAGGAAATAAATGTTGAGAAGGTAGTTATGACAAATCCAAATATTTCCCTTACTCCTTATCTTCAAATAATACCATCTTTCTTATTTGATATGTTTGAGAAACTTTAAAAAAAAAAACTTTTTTTTTCTTTGGCAAGGACTATAATCTGTTATTGTTAGCAAGCCAGTTTTTGTTCAAAGAAAACATTTCCGGTCTGTTCTCATTTCCTTTAATTTCATTATATAGACATGGAGATTCCATACAGAAGTTACCTATTTCTATTTTGATTCTGTCACATGCATAGTCCACATATTCAGAAAGTCTTTGAACTAAAGTAAGAGTTATTCTTGGAATAACTGTGGTCTTTCACGCCTGTCTCTTCTTGTGGCTTTTGGAGGCATGGAAGATTGTTTTCTCAACTCCTGCTTCCTGTTCACTTCAAAATGTTAATGCCATGTGTAACTCCTGGAGTGTGTCTCAAGGGCTAAGTGGTGCAGAGGTCAGAGTTTTTAAAATACCAATTCAGTGGTTTTAGACAAATATATGGTATTTTAAGTTCTTAAAAAATAACGTGATATATCAATACTGAAAACCAGTATTGCAGTGACTGCGTAACTGGTGCTGAGCAGAGAGGAGGGAGGCCCTGTTAACAGGAAGGATAGAAAGCCATCTGGGGAGGTGGCCCAGGGGCCAAGGTCTGCTTGGAGAGGTAGGGGCCACAGAGAGGACACATTCACTCCCAAAGAACTTTCCACTCCAGACTGAGGCTTCCAGCTCTCCTTTGGCCATACATAGCTTCTCAGACCTGTCTAAGTCAGACCTATCTAAGTCTTAAAATTTCCTTACAGTAAAACAAAAGAAAATAAAAATCTAAATTATTTTGGACATGCCTTATCTAGCTTTTGGAAAAAATGTGGAAGCCTTGTTAGATTGCTTGACACATAGCTAAATAAACAATCAAGTACTTTTACTTGAAAATACATCTTTTTAAAAATTATTCACTAAAGAAATTTGTGCAGATAGAATATCACTTCAGGATGATTTGCCAGAAATACTTACATTTAATAGAATTTCATTCCACCCTCATCTACCTCTATGTCCTTATGAGTTCTGTGTTAAAAACTCATTATAGAGCAAAGTCTTTTCCTTCTTTGTTTAATCTTTTTCTTTTCTGTTTGCCATTCCCAAGTTTCGTCTTGGAAGTTATGATTGTCTTATAGAAGGAAAAAAAATTATTTCTTTGTTGCTCCCTTAAAACTATTGTGTCATTACTAAACAAAGGTATTTTCTTAACTTTCTCTTACATCCCATATCCACCTTCTTTTCCTTTTTGTTTTTGTTTTTTTGTTGCTGTCAAAATGAGAATTCCCGTAGCACTTTGGTTTTGATGGTGGCACACAGGGAGGGATGGTTTTTAAGTAGATGGCCTTCTGTTGTGCATGAAGCAGAGCTCCCTGTTGGCCCTCAGATGTTAAAGGTGGAAATATTTGTGCCACAATCGGCACTTAGCAAAATGTATCACTATTTAGAGCCATAATCTTTTATGGACTGTTTTATTATTTATTGTAAATCTTTTCTTTTTGCAGCCCTGGCTGTTGACCTCATAGCCCATGCCGTCTAAGGCCCAGAATTGTCCAGTCACAGTGACAGCACTGCCCCTTCATATCTTAGCCTGTAGATTTTCTACAGGAGAAAAATAAAAATACACTTTCAACATCCATTTCACTTTTTTCCAGAAGAGAAACTCAAATAGATAAAAGTTTTATAAGATTGTCTTTTCTAAGTAACAAAACCCATAAAAAGCAATGGAGAACTTGGACCATTTGAAGTACATATCATCAGCTTCCAAATGCGGCTGCTGAATATTTATTGAACATTTATATGAATTAGCCAAGTCTTTCAGGTAGCCTGTGTTTGTCCAGGGCCAAAGAGAATATCTTGAAGTAATAGTAGATGGTAATTTTGTTGAGAAAATAAATGATGATTCCCTCCTCATTAGTTGTTAGTTTCAACCTCCTCCTCTATCAATTTTTTACCAAAAACAACCAGAAATAAATCTTTTCTTTTTTTGTTTTTTTGTTTGTTTGTTTGTTTTATTTCAGGGTATTATGAGGGTACAAACATTTTGGTTATATTTTACGACTTTGCCTCTCCCTAGCGAGGGTTAGAGGCGTGCCCTTCCCCTCTACAATGCTCACCGTGTCCTTTAGTTGTGAGTTTACCCCCCTCAACCCCCTAATCCCTGGAGAATATTACTACCATGTGAGCCCCATAGTGTTAATCAGTTGGTACCAATTTGATGGCGAGTACAAGTGGATCCTATTCTTCCGATCTTGTGTTAC
>VBSM01000483.1:10552927-10576887 GCA_008086735.1 Cheirogaleus medius
AGAGTGTTCCTGTCTCTCCACATCCTCGTCAGCATTTGTTGTTTTGGGATTTTTGATAGGGTCCAATCTCACTGGGGTTAGGTGATGTCTCTTTGCAGTTTTGATTTGCATTTCGCTAATGATTAGAAATGTTGGGCATTTTTTTATATATTTGCTGGCCATTATTCTGTCTTCTTTTGAAAAGTTTCTGTTCATTTCCATTGCCCATTTATCGATGTAAATCTTTTCTTTTTTAATAATTTTGCCTTTTCCAATTTTTTTGGCTCACTTTCTGATGGAGGGGCTTTTTCATAATAAAATGATTAAAATTTAGGCAACTGGAGAGTCAGAAACAAGAGCCCATATGGCTCACAAACTGTCTTTTTTTCTGGAATAATTGGTAACCAACTTAAGTTACCTGTTGAAGGTGGATACATTTGTACCCTCCTTCAGAGTACATTGTAAAGTCTGATTTATTTCATGGATTGTTTTCCTCCCTGGGAAGATGTGTCAGGTACCTCCTGGAACTTCCCTCTGCACCACCCACTCCCATCAGTGACAGTCCCTGAGCAGCATGAACAAGGTTCCATTCTCACTACCACTTGCCAAGGTGCCTTGCCCACCGCAGAGCCAGGTGTCAGCTTGGAATGGATAGGACACTGCATTCTACAGTCACTGCGAGGCCAGGGAGGGGAAAAGGGCTTGTGGAATACTATCTTAATGTTCCAAAAATGACCTTGCTCAGCTCGAAGTTAAAAGTGTAGCATCCTCTGTCCTTTAGAACATGGGCAGAGAGTTCAGGATGACCCCTGTCATTGGAGAGCTAATCCTGTCAAGCAAGCACAGGCTCTGTAGGAAATGCTCCAAGCTTAGTTTTCCTTCCTTCCTGAAACATGATGCTAATCTGAGCAGCAGAAAGATTAATATACAGATGTGTATGTGGCCATAGTGTCACCATGAGCTTCATATGTCTGCTGAAAGAGTTATTCTTACTTCTAATGAAGTAATGACTTGGCTACCCTTCATTCTTCATTTAGGCTCAATAATGGAGACGAGCTTGCCCTCCAAAGCTGTGGGTACAGGCAATGGAGAATGTTTAGAATTGTAAATTGACTGAACCCAGGGGTAGCAGAAGTTTTAGCGAATTGGGTGTTTCTTAACTTCTAGAGAGAAGTAAAGACTAAAATCGTTTTCACTTGCTCTGTTTCTCCATTGAAAAATTTTTTCCTCAGCTACCTAGGATCCTTCATAGTGAAAGGCTGCTCCCCACCCACCCCCTCCCCTTCACCGCCCCTTCTGCTGTCTCTTCCTTTTGCTCTATCTGTTCCAGGATTTGTGGGTCTCTGTTCTCCATGAATTCAGTAGGTGTTAAGAGACCACATGAAAGGCAGTGTAGCTGAACAGGTAAGACCACAGACAGTGAAGCCAGCCTACCTAGATTCAAATCCTGGCTGAGCTCATGGGCACAGGCAATAATTACTTAACTTCTCTGTATCTAAGTCTCTTCATCTGTAAAATAGGAATAACACAATAATCCTCCCTTATCCACAGGTGATATGTTCCAGGATGCTCCCGAAAACATGACTAGTCCCAAACCTTATGTATACTGTTTTTTCCTATGCATATATACCTGGTAAAGTTTAATTTATAAATTAAGCACAGTAAGGAATTAACAACAATAACTAATAATAAAATAGAACAATTATAACATACTATAAGTTATATGAATGTGGTCTTTCTCTCAAAATACTGTGTTACACTCTATTGGGTAACTGAAACTGTGGAAAGCAAAGCTACAGACAAGGGGGGACTACTGTAATAATGGTAGCTACCCCCAGAAGGTTCTTGTGAGGACTGAGTGAAGTTAATACCCACAGAGCACTTTAAAACAGTGCCATATACTTAATGTTACTTGCTATTTTTTATTAGCATGTACTGTGTACTAAGAACTTTATCATGAAATATCTCATTTTAACCCTTACAGCACCCCCTATAAAGGTGGTGTTTTTAAATCTCTTTTCTAATGATGAAACTGAAGTTTAAAGAGGTTATTGAGTTGACAAAGGTCACTTAACTGTTAAGTGGCCAGTATGGAATTCAGACTGGGATCCTTCTGATCACAAACTCTGCTAAGCCATCGTGCTCCCCACATCCTGGTGTGAATGGATTCAAATGCAGAGCAGTGTGGCTGTGTGCTTGGCCTGAGACTGGTGCTCTGTTAACCTGCTAACCTTCTCTTTATAGATAAGACGTCACACCAGGCTTGAAGCCACTTTGACTTCTGAAAGTTTCTCCATTGATTCTTCGCCCCCATAAAAACATTGCCAGGCCTTCTGTGCATTTGTTACATTCAGTATGACTCCCTTCTAGTTCTCTACTCTCTCAAAAGAAATCTTTCCTTTTCTATGCAGGGTAAAGCTGGCACCAGGGTAGAAAATTGTTTGCATTGGTATTTCCCTCAGTGGTTGTCTCTCTTTCACTTCAGTTTTCTTCTGAGCAGCTCAGGGATAATAGGGCCCCACTCCTGACATCAGTGAGACTCTGCCCTGTTGAAGAGAGCCTGGGAACACACAGGGCCAGCCCATTACCACTACTTAGCAAAACCCGGGAGGCCATTTCCAGCTTACAGCAAAGCAGCCTCTGCCTGCTTCACCTAGAAACCTAGGTGAAGACTGTTTTGAAATGGTCTTTACTTGCCCCCTCTTTTATAAACTCTTCTTCAATCTGCATGTGTCATTGCTGGCTTGCAGCATTGGCCACCATGTCCCACATGGGCTGCTGCTCTGCTGAGTGCCTCGTCTTCTGCAAGCCCCCCAGGCCTTGCTGTCCACTACAGCCAGACTGAGCTTCCTGAAGCTCCATTCTGTTACCCCCTTACCTAAGACACTGCAGTGCTTCTACTATTGTTGGGACAAAGCCATGATCCCTGCCCCCTAGAGTCCAGCCTCATCTCCCTCCATAATGGGCCTTCTTCCAGCGCTGCAGTCTGGTTGTGCTCTCTTGTTGTCCTAGGTCTATGTTTCCCAGCTCCTTGGAGCCTGATACTCCTCTTCTCCATTCAGCTCAGTGGTGACTTCTGCAGGAAAGCTTTTCCTGGGTTCCCTGGCCAAGCCATGCCCCATGGTAACACTGCATGCCTCTCCTCCACGATCCTTAGCCACCCTCTTACCATAGCCAGTGTTGCTGATTGTTATGTTCTCAGTGCCTGGCATGGCATGGGCACTCACTAGTTACTGTAAAAGTGAGGGCATGAAGGCAGTACACATGTTTCTCTATGGCAGTGATATTTCTAGACACCCTTTAGGGGACCCTCTTGGGATTCTTATACTGTCCCCAAAGGTAGGTCTCTGCATTTCAGTCCAAACATGTCCATGAGCTCCCCTGAACGCTCAGATTTCAAGGTAATTTCTATAGCCAGAATCACGATTACACGAAGGCCTATTGGCTGACTTTTACCCTGTGCCCACAAGCCTTCTACCTATGGTGTTTCCCACGTGAACTGTCCACTCAGGCATGAGGATGTCACTGTTGCCGTGTGTAAAATCTTCAGAGCTAATGATGTGGGAATCAAGAAGTCTTACACCCTGGCTTCACCAGCAACCCTCCAGTGCCTCTACCTCCTTCAAAGATCTTTGATCCTTAACAGTTTTCTTTATGAAAGGGTTGAAAATTAGCCTAATTCTCCACCCCACACTCCTGCAGCTAACTCTTCAAAATCAAAGTGGCCTTTTCTTTATTCATTCTGTAAAGGCTTTTGTACAAAGGAAACTCTATACTTTTTGCTAACTTGTGTGGAAAAGTTGATTAACTTATGCTTCCTTTTGGGCTAAACAGAGATACAGATTTTAAAAAATAGCTCATATTTATTGATAACTTACTGTTTGCCAGGCACTATGCAAAGCACATTCTAGCAACTCTCTTATTTAATCCTCACAGCTCCTCTGTGAGGTGTGGACATTGTTATCATGTCATTTTATAGACAACAAATGAGGCTTGTAAAAGTTAAATAATAATGTGCAACATCACACAGCTGTTAGTGGTGGAGCTGCTTACTCTGGAGTGTGTACACTTGCCACCTTGCTGCACTGTCTTATCCTTTAAAGAGTTTCTGTCACTTGCAGGTTAGGAGATGTCTAGTATAATGACAGTGTATCTGCCCCTTCCCTTCTCTCCACTTCTCATCTCCTACTAGCCTAAAGCCAGTTCATTTTTTAAACCTGTTAAATTTCTTGTCTTTAAGATCTAAATAAAAACCATGCCATACAAATTTACATTAAATGTATTATAGCTTAACAGTCATGTAAAACTATATATATATATATATATATATATACACACACATACATATATATATATTTGTTGTTGTTTTTGCTTTGTTTTAAGTGACAGAGTCTCACCGTGTCAGCCAGGCTGGAGTGTAGTGGTGCAATTATAGCTCACAGCACCCTCAAACTCATGGGCTCAAGCAATCCTCACACCTCAGCCTTCCAAGTAACTGGGACTACAGGCTCATGCCACCACACCCAGTTAATTTAAAAAAAAAAAAAAATTGCATGTGTTTGTAGAAACAGGGTCTCGCTATATTGCCCAAGCTGGTCTTGAAATCCTGATCTCAGGTGATCCTCCTGCCTTGGCCTCCTGAAGTGCTGGAATTACAGGGGTGAGCCAACGCGCCTGACCTAAAAGTATACATGGACCCGGATGTGGGGACTCACGCCTGTAGTCCCAGCTACTTGGGAGGCTGAGACAGGAGGATGGCTTAAGGCTAGGAGTTGGAGGCTACAGTGAGCTATGATGGGGCCACTGCACTCCAATCTGAGTGACAGAGGGAGACCCTATGTCTAATATATATATAAGGTTATATATGGAATCCTGTCTCTAATATATATCTCTTCCATTTTCATCTTATATTCCCTTTTAATATTTAATAATAATAACCATAGCCTTGTGTTGTGGGAGTCCTAGGCTGTGTGCCCTCAGATCTGCTGTTTCCCCTGATGTGCTGTTTTGCTGGGGGGAAGGTGGGGCGGGAGAGTGATCCCTCCAGGCTGTGTTTCCCCGCTTTCTGGGAAGGCTCAGCCAATCAGAGGCCCCAGTGGGAGGTGGGGCAGGGCCTATGGAAGAGCTGGGGTATTTCCCCACTCTCTCCTGTCTCCACCACAGCTGCATCTCTAAGGCTCTAGCTCCCACCAGGTGGCCGTAGACGCTGGACACCATTTGCCTCCCCCTTCTGTCCCTCCAAGCCCCAGGGTGGTGGTGGCCTCCTGCTCTTCCTGTCTCTGAGCTGTGTTACTGCCCTATGGACTTTCCACCACTTGAGTACCCAGTACCTGCGGGTGCATTTTCTCAGTTGTAAATAAACAGAGCTTTCTATTGTCTAGGTTGGACTCTGTTGCTTATACTCCAGGATTCTCACATGTGATCACAATATTTATTTGCAGTTTATTTTAGAGGCACGGAAGACGGACCCTGTGACAGGGTTAGAATCCTCTAATTAAAAGCATCCAAACCTCTGTGTTCACTGTGGCAGTAGTGTAAGGGGAAGCCCTGGCAGAATGTCTGGTTGCCCTGGTTCCGGTTCTAGCTGGGTCACTAGAGCAGCTCAGGGTCACTCAAATCAGGGCTTCCCTTTCATGTTAAATAAAGGTGCTCCCTGGGCCCCCTTCTGGTAGCCCCAGTTTCTGGCTTTAACTCTTTCAGAAGCAACAGAATTCCAGGTTGCAATTTCAGCTTCTGTGGGGACCAGTGAGATGTTTCCTTCAGTGTAATAGCCCCTGGCTCCAGCTGTCGGACCTTCTGGTGTGTGCTGTTGGTTCCTGAGGGGTCAGGTGACGAATATGGGTGAGCCAGGGCAATTCCATCTCCACCTGGGAAAATCCACAGACAGTCCCTTTCTGATTCTCACCCAGGCAGCTGGTCTTCATTTGATCACAGCACACTCACAGAAAGTACAGAGCAAGAGTAAAACTTACTGCTCAGCTGCCCTCTTATGAGTTTAACAGTGTTTCAAAGATGATGTTTTATATATTCACCCCAAATATAAAACCAATAGGCAGAATGTACAGATGGCACTTGTCTGATGTAATGTCTTTTCTCTTTCTCCATTTTAAACATAATCTTCTTATATTCTCTAAACACCATTTAAAACAACAACTTATCCAGTATTGCATATGTATGTATTTGGGGCCAGATGCTCTGGGTGTCTTAAATAACTTCAATTTACTAAACCTCACTCCTCCTCCCCCACCCCAGCCCTTTCTTTTCAGAAGACACATTTAGACAATCACCATTCACCTCTAATTCAAAAGATCTGCTTCCCAGTGAATCTGTGCTTCATGGAAGAATATCTGCTCCAGGTATGGAAACATTATTGACTTTGCTTTTCCTATTAGTTGCTCAAGAATTACTTTTCTGAAGTGTGTGAATTTTCAGATTCTTTCAGCTTCTGTGTTGTAGTTATTCATATAATGTTAGGTTTTAGAAGAGGGAGAAACAGCCACAAAAGTGTATTAAAATAAAATGTAGGCAGTAATGTCCCTCTTCATTTTTGCTTTAAGAGCTTATTCTTTACCTGCTAATATTTTGTCTGTATCGTGAATTTCTTTTTCTTTAAAATATCCAAGTATGACCTAAAAATAATTTGTTTTACACATTGTCAACATTTCAGGCCAGCAGCCGGGAATATCAGGGAAGGCAGGTCATGACCCTAGTGGGGTATGGGCTGCCACAAAGACAACTTTGGTTTCCATGGAAGCAACACAGCTCATTAAGAAAAATCTTGTTACCCCGGTTCTATCTCTCTTCTTAGCCATAGTATCTACATATGCCATCTAATGCTCCTTTTTGCCATCTCAGCCATTGGTACATCATTTCTTAACCATTCTTCCTTTTTCATTTCTCCTTTCCATAGTAAAAGGAAGGATGTGCTTGCTGTCCCCTTATCAACAGCATGGCCATCCCTCAGGGCTCATGTGTGTGTTCTCAGTGTTATTATGAAATAAGAACATTTGAGAACCACTGCACTGTAGTCCATACTGCCTACCCACGCCCCACACTACTCCCTCTCCAGTCCAGCAGCTGGGAACTTCCTGCCAGTTGTTACCTTCGTTCCCAGCTGTTGACAGAATCTCAGAAGCACTCGGTGGCCTCCAGCCACTTCCATTTGTCCAAGAGAGCAGAGTGAGAGACCGAGCCCATGTGTGTGCCAGAGGGGCTCACAGCAGGGTTGTTAGGCCCACATCTGCTTCAAGAATAAAGACCAAGTGTCCTCCACTCATCCAAGGAGCCCTGTTTCACAGGGTACTGGAGATCTTATTAATTTGCAATACAGAAAGAATCAAGTAACATCTGAAATATTGGCTCAGGGTGTCACAGGTCATTGGAAGTGATTTGTGACAAACAGTGGGGGAAAGCAACTCTTTGTTGTTCTTTACTCTTATGATGGCTGATCTGTCTCTTCTCTTCTCATCTTCACACATGCAGCCAGAGTCCAGATACCTGCACACTTTTAAGCTTTGCAGGCAGGGCTTTTCTATTCAACCACTAGAAATAACATGCGTACACAAAAACATGTTACATAATAGCTGGTTCTAGAGATAAAAGGAAATTCTGCTTAGTTTAGGTCTTCATACTCAAAACGGGCTCTTGGAACTACTGTTTACTTCCCACAGTGTCATTTTGAATAGCCATCTTCCTGGTCCCTAAATTATTGCCCTGCTGTTAAGTTGATGGATTGTGACTTTCTAATGTCAAAATAACTGCCTACGAATTGCATGTCAGAGTGCTGTGACCCATACGGCCAGCATCCCATGATGTATATACAAACCCTGCATTGCTGGCTTAATGTTTGGCTTGGCCGTATTTAAAAAGGGTTTATTGCTCAAGTTAAAACTCGACCTGAAAGAGTGATTTCAGTATATGTTTAACTGTATGTGGAGGGGGGTGGGTGTGATTTGTTTGATAGACTTACGTTACACATTAGATAAACTCATACTTAGAAAGCTTAACTCTTATTTTGAGGAGAAGGTAAACATAACTGGGATTTTTAAAATGTAAATCCACTCTGCTGAAGGATAATCAATCTACTGTATTTCAACAAAAGCTTTCTTTAGGCAGAGAAAGGCAAAATGACTATATTTACATTTTTCTAAAATAAACAGCTAAAAAGAGACTTTTAATTTTTAATAAGCAAGGTGAAAATGCTTTGGGAATAGAATTAATATTAGAAAAAATCAAAATGATAGGAACAACCTTGTGATCATGACGTTCTAATAATGTGAAGGTAGTTTTGTAAGGAAAGCCTCAATAATTTGGACTAATTGTGGAGAAGACCAATCTGAATTAACCAAAGTTAGCAGTGTGGAGACTTTTAAAGAAAGTTTATTTCTTTCAAGTCTGGACAGTGACAAATGGCCATTTTATACCTACTACAGGTCTTTAATCCCTTAATCACAATTCTGAAATTCAAAAAACCCTACCTATCAAAATTTGTTTTATAAACCATTTTGTGGCAAAACCTAATGGGAGGCTGTTTTTAGCCTTTATGTGTTACAAGGGTGAGATTCATACATCTTGTTGTAGAAAAATATCAATGTGTGCTTAATTATGAAGTGTTGTTCCAGGTCCACTGGGATGTTACATAAAATATGTTATGTATACCTATTATCATCCTGAAATCAGAAAAAAAGTATGAATCCCAAAATACATCTAGCCCCAAGAGTTTCAGATAGATACCATGGACCCGCATTTATTTTAGTACTCTGCTAAATGCAGTGCTGGGGGCAAGGAAATTGAAGCTGCAGTTGAGGGTATTAAAGTTCTGGGGCATAAGAGTCGTGGATTGTTATAGAAAATTTTGGAAGATGACTTGGGTAGTAGATTGCTGAACCCCATTGGAGAGGATGGGGTGGGGATCGGGGATGGAGGGGAGGAGGTGGTGCAAGGGATGGGAGCCCAGTGGCCTCTAGTTCCAGGTTAGCATTGTTAATGACGACCTGGGTTAGAGAACAAAGGAGGAGGGCAGTGGGAGAAGCAGGCAAAGGGTGAATTGACTGGTTGGGAGACTGGTTAGCTTTGTTCTAAGCAGGTTGAATTAGGGAATAATGGTGGCTGTGCAGAAATGGGGAAGCCAGGATGGAGATGGCTGGCTTAGTGACTAGGTAGACAACAATTTGTTCTTAGTATGTAAATGAAAGCCTCAGAATCCTTAGAAATCTTCTCTTAGGTAGTTTAAAATGTTACCATTAAAATATTGTTTCTACTCTTTATTTACTTGGCAAATCTCTTCTTTCCATAGATAATGCAAAAGATAAATGCCAGCCCAGAGAATTATCTCAGATTCCCAATTAGTAGAGACCATAATTAGTGAAATTTAATGTGCCTAGTTCCAGTCTAGAAAATCTCTTGCAAATACTGAAAACACAATGCATTATTTCAACAATCTGTATTGTATTGCTATATACTTATATACCTCCTATCAGTGGGTTGAAACTCTCTTCCAAATGCCTTCAAAGTAAGACCACAGGGCAGGGGAGGTGCTAGATGCAAGTATCATTTAAGGCATAGCAGGTGCTGGGCCAGGGGTATCCATGGTAGAGTTAGTGTTTAGTGATTGTCCTGTGGGAGAATGAAGCCAGCAGTGAGGGGGATAGCAGAGTAGGGAGAGGTTGGTCCAACTGTGGACTGTGCAAAGATCAAGAATAGCACAGTTAACTAGACATTTGCCTTCAGCAGATGGTATCTGAAACTCACAGCTGCCACCCTCCCAGAGAAACAGAATAAACACAGAGCTTCACGGTGTCCTGGCCTTGGTTGTTGCCAGTATTTCTAGATTGACTGTCCTGAGAACCAAAGAATGCTCAGGAGCCAAGACCTAACATTTTCACTTGCTGTGAATGCCTTAGAGGTAACATCAGGAATCCTTAATAAAATGATGAGTTAAAAACTGCTGTCACTTTGTGGTAGAGGGATGTGGGGACAAAATATCCTTAAAGCCATAAATAGATTACTGAGCACACCCTGGGTGGTGGTGGTGCTGGTGATGATTTTACAAAAGAAATGAGAGCTTTTCCTATTATGGGGGAGATAGAAATTACAGACCATGTATAATTTAATGTACTTTGTATAATTTATAGTTGTCTCACTTTGTACAAGATTAGCATTGAAAGTAGAAAGATTCTGAGTTCAGATGTTTTTCAGGAGACTCAGGCAATTCTGTATTAAGAGTAGACCCATTACCAATGTACCTGCAGCTGTTTATGTTTTCCCGTCATCTTTCTCTAAGCAAAGGCTATTAAGAGAAGAATTTATATCTCAGTACTGCTTTTAAACAATGTGGAGCCTCAATTCTGTGTTATTATGATTTTGAAGTCACAGTATGTTTGCTCTGTTTTAAGCCAAAAAAACAAAAACACAACCAGAGCGAGTGTGAAGGAAAATGTGGGTCTCCATGGAATTCTTTCATAGTGTTTGGAGTCACCAATGCTTCTGTTTGTTATTTCAGATGGAGCCTGGAGTTAAACACATCAGCAATTATATTCATAAATCCCTACTCTCATTATTTTCTAGCTTGCCTTAAAAAAACTCTTTTTGTTGTTGTTTTTAACATACAAGTAAGAAAAGAACAACATCAGCACCCCTCACAAAAACAAGATTCTTTTGGTAGGCAGGGGGAAATTTTAGTCCTTTTAGGAGTTGGTATACCAATCAGAATTTGATGTTAAATCAGAAAGCTGGTTTGGAATTGTCTGCCTTGTTCCCAGGCCTATTCTGGGTCCATTTTCTTCTCTCTGCTCTGCCTATCAATCTAATATACTATGTCATATACTTTTTTGAAATCTAAATAAATGAAGCCTTGCATTAGAGTGCCACCTGCAACTAACTCTTAGCCTGACATGCTCCTAATATGAATGACCTCTTTAAGACAGTGGCTTAAAAGATATGTCTTAATGTGTGCATGTCACCTTCCTTTGTGTTAAGACTTCCCAACTCATATGGCGGGGGAGGGAGAGAGAAAGAGAAAGAGGAGCTGCTCTGGATTACAACAAAGTGTTTCCCTCAAAGTGTTTCCTTAAACACAGCAGATTCTTTTTTAAATTCAGACTAAGTCATAGATAAACAGTACATTGGGTGTTGGTGTGTATCGTTTTGTAACTTAAGCTCCTTTTTAATGAAACAAATTCATTTTGTACAGAGAAGGAAGGTAGCACTTATCAAGGGTCTCCTAAATTGTCAGGCACAGGACATATGCCAGCTTGTTTTTAATTCTGAAAACAACTCACTGGGACATAGGAATTATCTACAATTTACAAATGACTAAATATAGGTTCAGGGAGATTTAATAATTTGTTCAAAGTTACAGATTTGTCAGTGGTAGCACAAGAATTCAAACCCAGATCTGCACAGTATATTTTCTGTCTTTCTGCCCTGTCATGCTGCCTACTAAGTCAGATGATGTGTCACCAGACAGTGAACAAAAGGAGCCCATCTCCCTGGTGTTTGCCCACACGTATCCCTAGCAGTTGGCATTTCAAATATTACCAAGGGGCTGCCTTCTTTTAGTTAGGAATAAAAAAGTCCCTTAAGTAAGATACTTCAAAGAATTTAT
The DNA here is from genome assembly GCA_008086735.1 of Cheirogaleus medius. Taxonomy (NCBI): domain Eukaryota; kingdom Metazoa; phylum Chordata; class Mammalia; order Primates; family Cheirogaleidae; genus Cheirogaleus; species Cheirogaleus medius. Next base: position 10,564,512 of record VBSM01000483.1, read on the forward strand.
AAATATTTACTGTTTATTAATATAATTCTAATTTTATACTCTTCTATCTCTGTCTTTTCTCTCTTCCTTTCATGCTTTGGTATCTGGTAATATCATAGCCACAGGAATGTTTCTTTTAGTTAGGACTTCAGTAGTTTTTAATGGATTGTCTGCCCCATAGAAATAGTTTTATGAAGCTGTGTTAAAACTGTTCGGTTAAATAAAACATGTAATGCTGAATTAAGTGGTAATCTGGTCAGGAGTACAGAAGAAAAAGTTCTAAACTGGGATTCAGGAGAACTTGGCTTTAGTCCTAGCCCAGTTTCCTGTGGAAAGAGATTAGCAGGTCTTCGGGTTCCTTTCATGTTCCCTCTATTTCAAAAATTCTGCGTCTGTAATGGCACTGTAACCTTAGCCCAGGTTCCTTTCTTTTCTTCTTAGGGCTCAAACTATATATTGATACAGGGGAAAAATCAAAGTCTAGTCTAGGGGCTTCACCCCTAAAATTCTGCCACCCCCACTGAGAGTTGGAGAAGTGCCAAGTCACCATAAGTAGTTCTTGAAATACACACTATTGGGGCGTGATAGTGACTGGGAGGGGTGTGAGAAGGGCGTCTAAAAAGCTGGGGTGTTCTTGTTTCTTTATCTGACTGCTGATTACATTCATAGGTAACTTTGTGGAAATTCATTGAGCTTTGTACCTGTGACAGTATTTCTGCATTTGTCAAGGCTAATTGGCTTATTTACAAATAGGTAGGTCTAGTTACCAAGTGGGCACCTTCAGGACATCAATAGGAATGCACATTCACTTCAGACTCTGACAGGGAGGATGATGACAATAGTCTTTCAATTACGCAACTTTTAGTTTGCAGGACCGTTTCTATTTGTTATACTAACTGGTTGCCCTAAACTAATGACCTGTAGGTTGATGTATCTTCTTTCTGTTGTATTTCAATTCTGAAAACTATTTCACACTGCTTGTAGCATTTCTTTGATGTACTTCAAGTAGATAAACTGTAGTCTGTGCAGCTGTTTACTAGAGGGAGAAAGTTTCATAGTTATGGATTTTCCTGATCTAGATAATGTTACCTGAGACTGAAAATTGTGTGCTCACATCTGTCCCCCACCAGTCTAGTTTGATTTTAGAGCATAGGTTTATTCCAAAGGGGAGCTGTTAACTCCATTAAAAACTACTTAGAGATAGGTCTTTCATTAGGCACTGTCAGCTTTATGTCCAAATTTGTCCTTCTCAAAAATGTAACTAATTAAATTGTTGATCTTTGCAGACCAACAATTGTGGGTTCACACATTAGAGTACAGGCACACTTTTTTCAGGATGGTAACTTTTCCAAAAAGATTTATATCCAGTTTAGATGCCCCACTGAAGATATCTATAGAAAGCCACAAAGAGAAAGAAACAAAAACAAAAGTGATTTTTTTGGCCAAGCCCTTTAATCTCTGCCGATATGGCACATGGATTGAGTCACTTGGTATCAAAGATAATTATCAACACTTTCATGTTTGTACTTGATGGGAAATAGTAACATCCAAAAGCCATTTTAAAAACCCAGTTCAAGGACTTTGTTTCTCAGGCCCAGGTTACTCCCTAGGGCTGTGGCCACTTTGGCCTTGGCCTGGTGTCTACCTCTGAGCAGAGCAAACTTATATGTGCTCCCATAAAATATCCAAACACCCTTTATTAGGCCTCAGCAGCATCTGTGGTTGCATTTTTACTTTTGCAAAGGCTATTCAGATGCCTTGAGAATGAATAGTGCTATAAAAGGCCAAATTCTTGAGTATAGGTAATGGATGATGGAGAGCATTTGTTTGAAAATTGCAATGTAGTGACCCTGGCTTCAGTTTGGGGCTGGCTAATTCAATCTACAAGGACTTTGCTATATATACAATATGTTCTTCCATTCCTTTGCTATCAAAAATACATATTCTCATTTCATGCAATTTCTTCTTTGTGTTTATTTCCTTTTCAGGGCAGCCACTGCCCTCCGGTAACCAGGGTAGAAAAAAAAGAAAAGTCATTCTACTTGCAAGCTAGACCATCTATTTTCATTCAGACAAATCCATTCTGTATTCCCATACATAGGCCAAATGAGAGTGCCTCTCTGTGGTAAGAAAGACACCCCCACATCACACCATAGCTTTCTTTTGATGTAGTTATTAGAATGACAAGAGCTTCATTTTTTTTCCCACTGTTTTTCTTCATTCATTATGTCTCCATTAGCAAGATACTTAGCTTTTCTGTTCTCAATTTATCATTCAGAAACGAAAGATGTTAACTAGAAGTACAAAAGTATGGTCAGTCTTTGCATTTGCTTAATATTAGGTTCACCACACCATCTCTAGGTGTTCCATTGAGACATCCCAATTAGAGGCCCCTGGAACTCTTTAAATTCAAAAGGATCCCAAACTGAACATATCTTTTCCCCTGCCTCCCACCTTCCTTATACCTCCCCTCCAAAAAACTAATCAATCAATTAATTAAAACCCTCTTTGCCTGTTTTTTCTATCTTAGTAGATAACATCATCATCATCACCCACCATGGCACAAACCATTAAGTCTGGACACTTAATGGTTAAGTTTGGGTTTTCCCAGAAGCAGATTCTGAAACAAAGATTTGAGTGTAGTTAGTGGGGGGGGGGGGTTGTTGTTGTTTTTTAGGAAGTGAGGCCAGGAAACAGTGGTAGGAGGATGAGGAAGTGAGCCAGGCAGGCAACACCTGTAAAGTGTACATTATCAAACAGGTTACCAGCGTGGGCAACTGGGGATTCATTTCCCCAGGGAACTCTGGGAAGCACTGCAGGACACATTCTTCAGAGTTTCCCACCTGAGTGGGTGAGACAGCTGGGATATTTATGTAGTCAGTCATTGGTTAAAGCTGCTCCCAGGAGAGGTAATTCCTTCACACTGGTTCTACCCCACAGGTGGGCCGCCACGTAGGCTTCACTGGCCAGAGAAAGCCCTTGGGAAATACATGCAGGTGCTGGCAGTGAGAGTCAGGCACTGTAGTAAAGATAAAGTGATACAGGTTGAGTATCCCTTATCTGAAATGTTTCGGACCAGAAGTGTTTCAGATATGGGATTTTTTTTGGATTTCAGAATATTTGTATTATACCTATTGGTTGAGCATCCCAAATCCGAGAATCTGAAATCTGAAATGCTCCAATGAGCATTTCCTTTGAGCATTGTGTAGGTGCTCAAAAAGTTTTAGATTTTGGAACATTTCAGATTTTGGATTTTGGGGTTTGGGATGCTCATCCTGTAATTGGGGAGGGATCTGGAGAACAACACTGTCTGCTACACCATCTTTCATTACTACCTCTTCTTCACCCTTCACTTCTGTCTTGCTGCCATGTCCTTCTGCATTGATCTTTACTCCTAGATCTCTTCTAATTATATTTTTTCTTTCAATTCCAACTGCCAATAACATTATTCAAATCTTTATTACTAGTTCTCTGGATTATAACACTGGCTCTGGCTGGTGTCCCTGTCTCCAGTGTCACCTCCTCCAATCCCTTCTCTCCATCCTGCAGTCAGACTGATCTTTCTAGAAGGCAGATCTCATCATGTCACTGCTGGCCCTAGTGGCTTCCCATTGCCCTTAGGATAAAATCTAAACTTTAACTGATACACATGCACTCATAAGACTTTGATTATAATACAGATCTGTCTTTTACCACAGTTAAAATAGATCCATTTGCAAATATAAGATATACAGTAAAGCCCTTTATAAATACAGTTGGTCTCTCTATCTAATGTGGGTGCTCACACCATAGTAGTCCCCCTTATCCTTGGAGGATATGTTGCAAGACCCCCAGTGGATGCCTGAAACCACAGATAGTACTGAACTCTATAAATAGTATGTTTTTCCTATACATATGTACATATGATAAAGTTTATTTTATAAATTAGGCATAATAAGAGATTAACAACAGTAACTTACAATGAAATAGAACAATTATAATAATATCCTGTAATAAAAGTTATGAGAATGTGGTCTTTCTCAAAATTTCTTATTGTATTATACTTAGTCTTATTCTTGTGATGACATGAAATGATATGATGCCCACTTAATGAGATGAAAGTGGGTGAATGATGTAGGCATTGTGATGTGCGTTAGGGTACTGTTGACCTTCTGATGATAGGTTAGGTCAGGAGAAGGATCATCTGCTTTGGGTGATCCTGGATCATCAAGCCGTGATGATGTTGATGGCTGGACATGCTGGACAAAGGGAGGATTCAAATCCCTGGCGGGAAAGAGTGGAACAGTGCGAGATTTCATCACACTACAGAGACTGACTACTCATAATCATAGACTTATGAGTAGTTTATTTCTGGAATTTTCCATTTAATATTTTCGGACCTTGGAAAGTGAAACCTCAGATGGGAGACTATATACAATGAAGTAATTCTCCTTTTAGGATAAATTTGTTTACCTCCATAGGAGAAAGATTGCAGGGCTTTTGTGTTCCTCTTTTTCACCTTAGATGTAGAACTAACTGCCAACCACCAGAGAAGTTCTAGGGCATTTCTAGGGGCAGAGAGTGGGAGATGGAGGTATGAGAAGACTCTAGATGGTTTGATGTGAAAGTCCAGGACTTAAATTAATGTGAAAACCCAAAACTGATTATCACATATAATAATTCGTTTCTCGGTCATAAAATTACGTATGTCATTAGTCTTACATTAAAATGCTTGGAATTATTTCAAGTAGAATTTTTTCCCATCTCTGAGCTAAACAGAGGTTTTAAAGAAACCTTTTATCAAGTGATCTTCTTTAATGTAAATTATTTTATTGAAGGACAGTTTTATATTTTGATCCAAATGAGGCAAAAGTTCACAAAGGAGTCTTTCATAAATACTTAAGGGAAACTGAGATACATTTGAATTCATGCCTGAATCTTTATGGAATTTGGGCAGTCATAAAATGGAAATATCTTTTTTCTTTTAAATTATTAAAAAATTGTACATAGCTTTTCCCTCTTGCTGGGAAACATCCCACAAATCTTCTGACACTTTCCCAATTGTTTCTTACACATGAAGAGAGAAATCGTTTTCTACAACTAACAGACTGCGTACCTCTCTGGTCTTAGACCTTTCTCCTCAGCTCTATAAGAAACAAGTAACTCCCTACTGCAGATGGAGATCACCACATGTACACAGCCATTTCTGCCCTTAGCCATCTACACTCTCAAATGCTTTTGCTTTCTGTCTCATCCCATTCTTTTCTTTCACTTTTTCTACTGTGAGCCATGGTATGGTTTACATAAGGCAAGACTTACATTAAATGCTCTGTTAAAAAAAAAATGAGAAATGAGTTCTCTCAGTTGCAGAGAAATACATTATTTTGTGAACTTGGATGCTGCTGTCTCATTCTAGGAATTTAACCTACAAATGGATTTGAGCAAGTAACTCTAAGGTATATGGACAAAAATGCACTTTGCCCCATGAAGACCTGAAAACAAACTAAATGCCCATAGGGAGGAAACTGGTGAAATAAACCATGGAATATTCAATGGAAAACTCCACAGCCATTAAAAAAGAGTAAAGGAGATCTGTAGGAATTTATTTGAAAAGATGCCAAAGACATATTGTTAGATTAAAAAAAGGAAAAACTGGCTGCAGAAAACAAGTGTGTCATGATCTTACTTATGTTTTTTAAAAAGGCAGTACATTTTATGTGTATATGGCATATTGTGTATGCATAGATAATTTCTGAACAGATAACTATGAACAGTGGTTACTACTGACTAGTGGAAAGGACAGGGTTTGGAAGAAAAGGACAGGAAGTGAGACATGTTCTTTTATTTTTCAGTTTATATCTTTTATTCTATTTTGTCTCATTAATTTGCATTACTTTTATAATTTTTAAGAATTAGGCCTGGCGTGGTGGCTCACGCCTGTAATCCTAGCACTCTGGGAGGCCGAGGCGGGCGGATCGCTTAAGGTCAGGAGTTCGAAACCAGCCTGATCAAGACCCTGTCTCTACTAAAAATAGAAAGAAATTAATCGACCAACTAAAAATATATACAGAAAAAATTAGCAGGGCATGGTGGCGCATGCCTGTAGTCCCAGCTACTCGGGAGGCTGAGGCAGGAGGATCGCTTGAGCCCAGGAGATTGAGGTTGCTGTGAGCTAGGCTGACGCCACTGCACTCACTCTAGCCTGGGGCAACAAAGTGAGACTCTGTCTCAAAAAAAAAAAAAAAGAATTAAAAAAGGTAATGTGGGAGACTTAAGTGTTCAGATCACTTTTTTTTTTGAGAATTAGCATTTACACATATGATTTGGAGCCTTAGTGAAAAATATCTAGATTAAGTAAACTATGAAAAATACAGATAAAGCAACAATTCTTAGCCATCTTCCTTAAGTGAGGTCCCCCAACTAGAAGCCACAGTTAAATGAGTTTTTCATACAGTTCATGAGAATATAAAGCAGTTTACAAATCCATATGAATTGATATGATACCATGATTTGCAAAAATGTGTGCATAAAGGAAAAAAGATCAAAAAGAATAAATGTAGAAAGTTAGCTCTACCTAAGTTTAGTTGGGATTTTAAGTGATTTTTACTTATATTTTATGAGTTTCCATTTTTATAATTATTTTTTATAATCAGAGCATATCAATACGTTCTTTTTATTTTGAACAAAGGAGAAACTATCTTGTATAGTCTAGTACTGAGTGCTTGACACCAGATTTTTTGGAAGTTTTGTGAAGGTATGCTTGGAGATTTGCATAAGATCAACTTTGGCAGTTAAATATGACTCCATAAGAATAGTAGACCTAAAAGCAACAAAAGCGAATGGAGATATTTTCAGCTGGAAGGGCTGAAAATGTTGGGAAAAAACTAACTTCAGACTAAGGAATACTGTTTTAATGTCCTGTGTTTATTGGCACCTAATGCCTTCATGATTTCCCCATCGTCTGTTATATGCACCCTAAGTTACCTTTTTCCCACTGGGGCTTTCCAGTCAAAATGACTCATCCAGCTTCAGAATCTAGTTTCCCGCCATAAGTATCCAGGAATGAGTCACTCAGATCAGTTGCTTCTTTTTTAACTTCAATGGAATTAGGCTCAGGGACATTCAGTTGAAAGATTCATGAATTGGTGTGTTGGGGGGGTGGTCCTGGGAAAGGGGCTGAGGAGGTTATCAGGGAAATCAGCTGTATTATAGGAATTGGAAAGAGGCCAGGAAACAGGATAATTAGGGAGTGGGATAACCCAGAGGTAGAATGATTGACAAAAAAGATTAGATCCAAACCCCGGCTGTTGGTCTTTTCTAGAGTATGGAGGCAGGAATTAATTGGTTATGTGGACTTTAGGTAATCATTTTGTGGCAAGATGACTTAAAAGGCGAGGTGACTCATCCCAATTATTTTTTTGCTCACTAATTTTGTATGTCCTGTATAGACATTTGCCCAAAGAAAAGCAGGGGAAAAGTTTACTTAGAAAAGAGAAAAATGTGTACTCTCGCAAATGCTTTTAACATGTAGGCATGGTTTCGGTATGTGAAAGTTATTTTTGACACTATTTTTGGTCAAATTGTTTTTCATTTTTATGAAAAATGTTAATTTTTAAAACACTCTGGTCTATCTCCCAACTGTTACTTTTATCACTCGAAAATGTGGTATTTTAAAAATATCATCACTGGTGTCATACTAAGACTTGCCTTGGATTACATGCCTTTCATAGTAATTAATGGTTTTTTGAAAAAAGGCATTGGGACATGAAAAAGAAAAATGAAAGTTCACCAAAATGTTCATAGCAGTTGTCTTTGGGTGGTGATAGGAACTCTGGTTGAGAGTTTTACTTTGATTTTTTTCCACTTCTCTATATTCTTCTAGTTTTCTATAATGAAAATGAAACATTTTTATAAAAAGAAAAATTAAATTTATTAGAGGGAGTAATATGTTAAGGAACAAAGATAACATCCATAATACTTTGAGTTATAGGCCATAAGCTTAATAATTATTGTGGTCACACAGAGATCTTTGTCAGAGGCTCCTAAACATCTTGTATAACAAATAACAAGCACATTTTAGCAGAAACTTTAAGGTTACACATCCTGTAAGTTTATTAACAAAGAGCTGTGAAATCCTCATATGAAATACAACTATGACCACCTCATTTAAATACATATTTCAATTTGGAGACTTAACTAAGCTTACTCAAGGAATCATTGAAGTTTGAGGATGGATACTTATTTTTAACCTTCCAAAAGAGATTAATGAGTTTAATTTATCTTAGGGCACCAGCTGTTATAAAAGAACTGCACACCATTTTCTCTGACTTGGTTGTCGAAAATAAAGTATTCAGTGGAACAAGCCATTGTACTGTTGCATTGTACCATTGGTCTCACAAGTATCACTGACTTAGATATAATTAATAAAAAATATTAGCTGCTGGTGGAGGGTATTTTCAGTAGTTATATCAAGAAGTATAACGAGCATTCAGATTTCTGTTTTGTCTGTTTAATTTCCTCGTCAAAGAGGTCAGTTAGAAAAAAACAATCTTGGTGGCTCCAGAGAGGTTCGTTGACTTTCCCCTTAGATCACTTTCATTCTTCTCCATCATTGTTAGAGAATACTGGAATGTTATGAAATGAAGACTAAATATAAAAGAATCTGAGTAGCATTAAATATTTGATGAGCAGTGTGAGAAGGTTGTGGGGTATGTGTACCACTAGGGTGAAAAGACAGTTCATTCATTCATTTAACACATACATACTGGGCAGCTTTTATATGCCAGGGATGCATTTTGTAGATGTTTTCTCATAAGTACTCATTTAAATAGTTATTTTTAACTGATTAAGAAGAAAAATTAAAGGAGATAAATATTGGGCAACACACTATAATTAACTGATTATTAAAGGGATATGCGCAGATTCCATCCACTATAAAAATACTACTTAGCAAATTAACTTTCTTTGCTTTCTTTGGTCCTGAGGAACAGCAGTGGGCAAAACAAAGTCCTTATCCTCATGAGGTGTACACCTTAGAGGGGGAGGCCAGCAATAAAGAAATATTTTTATATATAGATTATCATCGTGGAAAAAATAATAAGGAAAAGGGGGATTTGGAAAGGGGCCATCTAGGTAGGGTGGTCAGGGAAAGACTCCCCAAGAAGGTACAATTCAAGCAGCTGGCTGTACACACCTGTACACATGTGGGAGCAGTCCTGTTGTGATGTGTGCAGGACAGTGTTCAGGCAAAGGGAGCAGTAACTACACCGTCTTGAGGTTGGGGTGGGGGGAGCTTGGTTGAGTAAGTGACAGCAGGAATGGAGGGGAGGATAGAGGGAGGAAGGGAGGCAGCTTCTAGGGCCTCCTAGGGAATTTTTATTGCAAGTATGCCAGGAACCATTGGAATGTTTTGAGCAGAAAAGTGACATGATCTCACTTCCATTTTAAAAAGTTAATCTGACTCTTTCTTGTTTAATCTTTAAAGTTCAAATAAAGTCCCCTGAAAGCTTAATGGGAACGGAGAGGCCCTGCATAGAGATAAGAGAGGCAAAGTTAATTTGCTAAGTAGTATTTTTATAGTGGACGGAATCTGTGCATATCCCTTTAATAATCAGTTAATTATTGATGGTGTGTTGCCCAATATTTATCTCATTTAATTTTTCTTCTTACTCAGTCAAAAATAACTATTTAAATGAGTACTTATGAGAAAACATCTACAAAACACAATCTAATAACAAAAAGGTTCAGAACGTTCTAGAACTTGAAATCAGAATTTAAAAAACAAACAAGTAGCTGGGTGCGGTGGCTCACGCCTGTAATCCTAGCTCTCTGGGAGGCCGAGGCAGGTGGATCGCTCAAGGTCAGGAGTTCGAAACCAGCCTGAGCAAGAGCAAGACCCCGTCTCTACTAAAAATAGAAAGAAATCAATTGGCCAACTAAAAATATATAGAGAAAAAAAATTAGCCGGGCATGGTGGCGCATGCCTGTAGTCCCAGCTACTCGGGAGGCTGAGGCAGGAGGATCGTCTGAGCCCAAGAGTTTGAGGTTGCTGTGAGCTAGGCTGACGCCATGGCACTCTATCAGGGGCAACAGAGTGAGAGACTGTCTCAAAAAAAAAAAAAAAAAAAAATACACGAAAAAACAAACAAGTCCCATTATTTGGAATTTCTTCTAGAAAAGAGAATTTACCTTCATCAGAAAAGTAAATTTAACTTCACACAAGAATTGCTCCAGCATTATTTATAAAAGAGCTATGTTAGGGAACTATGAATTTGCCAATAAAACTGCAAATTACTCTAACAGATGCTTACAAAACGTGCCGAGAGGCTATTGTATGTTTGTATTTTGCCAGTACTGCCATTGAAGAAGTGATTTACAATCCTAAAACCATTAATGATGGCATTTTCTAAGCGTTATACCAAATTGTATTGTGTAAGACAATAACATCCATTATTTACAACAGAATTCTTAAATATGTGTTATATACGCATAATACAATCGAAAGAGCTCATATTTGCTAGTACATAATATGTATCTTTTAAAGTGAGGGATTTTATTTTGCCCCATTCAGAGAAATAGTACTTAATAAGGAATTTCTTTGCCTTTTATATTTAGAAACACTGCTAAATACTAAACCATCAAAAAACCTAGTTATTAAGATGACCAGAGCCACTGAAGGGCTCAGGTGCAATATGACTTTTCTGCTAAATACAGCACCTCCCACCTACCTTCAGTAATATTCAGATGTCAAAAATCACTTTTAAAAAATATTTTATTTAGTATCTATCCATAATATCTGAGAAAGCAGATTCTCCATAGACTTTCACAACTTGCATTATATAAATCCATTGTTCAGCTAAATGTTTGTTTTAAATGTTTTTAGCCTCCAGAATAGAGTAATTGATTATCTAGTCTAGACCTGTTCCTGTACCATTCTTCATGCTGAGATAGGGAGTGAGAATACGTTTCAGTGATAAAATAGGCAGTCCACTTCTTGCTGGCAGGTTGTGAGGTAGACTGCTTAATGCTGAGCCAGAGAGTGAGTCTGAATTACAGTTTCCTCTGGGATGATGCACGTTTCAAAATTCACTGGGGTGAGGGGTAGAGGGTGGAGTGAGGAGAAACCTTTACAAGTGATTCAATTACATCCATTTTCCCTACTATGCATGTGTGTATTCATTTCCTTTGAGCACATGAGAGCAAACTGGTCAAAATTTCTAAACGGACTTTGCCATTTTAAGTAGAAGTTTCCACTGAAGAGACTTTTTAGAGTTTAAAAAAAGAAAATTCTTGGTTGACTGAAATGAACAGATTGTTATCCAGCAATGGTGGCCCCTCTTCTGGGTTGCACAAGCATATACTAGAACAAGTTATAACAAAAAAGAAATGAAATGAAGGAAAACTGCATCCATTTTGAGACGTGCTTTTTTCTTCTTCTTTTTTTTTTAGTCTGTATAAATAACCCAACCAGGAGGATCCTGTGTGCTTTAGCACATTGTGAATACATTTAAGTCATTTTCGTTTGATTGGGGAACTGGGATAAACTTGCAGTTAGACCTTTGGGAAATCATTATTGGCTCAAGCTAAATGATATTGCTGTCTCTATTAAGTTATTAGTCTTTATTAGAGTCTTAGGAAGTCATATATACTGATTTATAAGGAATCCTTTGATCAGTTGGAAAAACTCCTCTCTGCTTAGAATGAAGGCAGAGAGAAGATGCCTCCCTGGTCAGATTGTGTGGTTGGCGTTCTCAAGATGATGATATTAGCTTTGTGCCTCTCAGACTATATCCATGACACTTTTTAAATCCTTTTGCAAACAGCTGGATTCTAACATGACTGCCTTTATTTGTGCAATTGAAGAACTAGGAGTGATTCTGATACACTGTTTGCTAGCAAAGAAGTTATTTTCTTACCCTCTTGATGGTGGTAACCAGCTTGAAGTCTTTTTTTTTCTTTAAAATTGCTGAGTTTCATGGGATTAAAGAGATTTCTAAAAGAAGGAATTTTAAATCTGCACTAGAAAAAGGATATTTATCTTTGTTTTGGTTTGGTTTTAATAGACTTAGACTCTTAAGATAGTTTGTCATAACAAAGTAGGTGGAATGATGTGCTGAAATGGTGGCTTTCAAACTTTTTTGACAAAAACCCAGAGTAAATTTTACCTGTAGTTTGTGTATAGGCATAGGTGTGTGTTAAATGATGATGCAAAATGTATACAGATAGGTTGATTGGTAAGTAGATGGGTGATGATGATAGGAAGGAAGGAAGGTACATGTAACTGAAACAATCCACACATGTACCATGTCTAACATTTTCTAATCTATGCTATTTTATTTCACCCTTTTTATTTTTTATTTTTTTGTATTATTATTTTTTATTTCAGCATATTATGGGGGTACAAATATTATGGTTATGT
>VBSM01000483.1:10576987-10593046 GCA_008086735.1 Cheirogaleus medius
TTTTCTCCATTCTGTGGGTTGTCTGTTTGCTCTCTTGACAGTTTCTTTGGCTGTATTTTACCCTTTTTAAAAAGTGCTGACTGAGATCCACTAAATTTATTTCATGATCTGCCAGTGGGTCATGAACATGGAAGCCTGGAAGTCCCCACCTTTGAGTTTCTTTCAGGTAAACCTGAGAATTACCTCATGCACCCCAACTACCATGTTTGTGCCAGATGGTTTAGTTTTGACTGAACAGGTTGGTTTGTGCCAAACACCTTGTGGATCCAAACTCCTGTCTTTATTGAGATGGTTGGGTTATTCCTGAACCGGACCTTGGAGGCTGTGCCCGACCATACTGAAAACAAACAAAGCAAAAGGAACCCAAACCCTTTCCCGGTGAAGTCTGATACTGTTTTGCTTTGTATCGTACTGGAAAGAGAAAGTAATGGTGTTTTACATTTGAGTGAATCTCATTGAAGAGCAATGTCTCTGAATTGCTTTTCAAAATCTTAAAGTACTGACAAAGTGAACTTAATGGGAGGAAGAAGGTAGAAGAAATTTTTTTTTAAATTCTGCATTTAGCCATTTAATTGAACTCTTAGAGTCCTTAGTATCTGAAATGTTTTTGGTTATGCACCTTCTTGGATATAGGTGACTATGACAATGCCCCGCCTTTGTTTTTATTCAGCATATTAGGTGAGGGACAAATGACCCCCTCTCTCAGTACGTTGCCTTTGGTTTCCATTTTTAAATATGATCTCTTCCAATGAATAGCAGATCCCTCTCCTGCCCCCACCATGAGCAGTAGAATGCTCAGGTTGAAACAATGGAGTTTTTGGTTGCTGGAAATGATGGGTGGCAGCAATCAACCAGGCTTTTAAAAGCATATGTTCTGAAAGGGAAAAGGAGATATGTCTTGAATTCCACCCACTCCAGAAATCAGCAAAGAGAAAATTCTCTCAAAACATAATGTAATTTCTATCCCACCCTTGGGGCATTACTTCTGCTTTGTTGATGAAAATGAACATCAAATTGATTGGCCTCCCACGCCCTGACAATCATTAATTATGCCAAAGGTGCTGGGGCTGAGTGCAGTGATTTGAAAGAGATGCAAGTTGACAGCTTTTTCCTCACTCTGGAGTCCCATCTTGGGACAGGTGACGGGCCTGATGGATCTTTTTACAGTACACTCCTTCCCCACTCTTTCTAATGGGAAAGAAACTGTGAAGATACTATTTGCTTTGAATCAGCTGATCCAGTGGAACATGGAAAGGTTTCCATTCATCACAGCAGATCCAGTGCTAAGTCTTATAGGGGTATCAAGGTAGAAGAACTTGATGGTAGAGCTAAAAAAGTTTACATATTTGACAATATCTGCAAATGTCTCTCACTTATTATACATATATAATACCAAATGTCTGCAAATACACTGCTAGCAACATATAAATGCTAAAGGAACTGGAAGTTTTTAATAAGGCAGTGATCTTGATTCTGAAAGGGTCAAATTCTCTACTACCATTAGAATTTCTATAAAAGAATTCTATTCATACAGAGTGGATTTTTTTTTCTATTTCACATAGGCAATTATTTCCATCTTAACCTTGGATAAAGGAAGTTGGACTAATAGTTAACTGTGCTTGGAATTATGCCTATGACTTTTTTACTACCTTGTGAATTTTCTTATTGAAAGCTCAGTGAACTTCTTAATTTAAAAAATAAGAATCAGCTCATGCTCCTTGCCCCTGGTAATCACCAGGGCACCACTGTCATCGAAAGTACATTAAGGACCTACCTGTCTGTGTCCCCACTAGAATTTAAATTTAGAATTTAAGCAGAGTCACAGTCTCTGCTTTCTCAAAATCTGCAACCTAGAATACATTGTATGTATGTTTCTCAACTAGGAGTGGTTTTGTCCCCTGCAGGGGACATTTGGCAGTGTCTCACGATATTTTTAATTGCCTTAACTGGGGGTAGGTGCTACTGGCATCTTATAGGTAGAAGCTGAGGGTGCTATTAAACAACCTACAATGTACAGAACAGGCCCCACAACAAAGAATTATCTGGTTAGTAGTGCTGAGGTTGAGAAACCCTGTGTTAAGTGTTGGTAGATGTGTACATAAGGGCATATTGAAAACTTAGACTCAGTGACCAGATCTCTAAATTACATGATACTGCTTCAGCTGGGTATAAACATGTATTTCTAGAAGCTTTTCAAATTTCCAACCTATGGTTTGGTTACTTAATATAAGCTCTATTAATACTGGTACTTATTTTATAAAAAACAACTAGGCAATTTTGATACTACTTCAGTGTAACAGCGGCCTAAAAATTAAGTATCAAACATGACAGAATCTCTGGAAACTGAAAATATGCATTAGAGAGCAGGGGTCCTAATCCCTATAAACTGAGCATACTTAAAATGATAAAATAAAATTATTATACAAATAACTTATGGTAAAGAGTCTATGGCTGTAAAAATAACAATGTTTAAATAAAGTAGAAGCTTATTTCTCTCTTATGCAGCAGCCAGAGTATAAGCAGCCCAGGCTGATGTGGCAGCTCCAGGCACTGAGGTTCCTTCTGTCTTGTTGTTCTGCCATCCTTGGCACACAGCCTCTATTTCATGGTCTAATATGGCTGCTCCTGCTCCCACCATCACATCCACATCCTGAACAAGAGGAAGATAAGAAGAAAGCCTTTTAAGGGCATGACCTAGAGGTTGTACACATTGCTTCTGATCATCTTGTTGTCTAGAACTTGGTCACATGGCCAAACCTAGTTGTTAGGGAGACAGTGTTGAGCAACCATGTGCCCAGCTAAAACTCAGGGGTTCCTTTATTGAAGGAAGGAGAAAAGCATGGCTGTTGAAGGTCAGCGAGCAGTCTCTGCCTCAGATATCTGGTTTTAGGTTAATTCAAGATTAGGAACCCAAAGACTGGTTAATAATTCCAAATGACCTTTGATTGAGATAGAGATCACAGACTGTGACAGTGTCTACAGTGGCCTGTTATTTCACTCTGATATGTTAATCTTGAACAGTTAGCCCTCTGTGCCTGAACTTCCTCATTTTCAGATTGCTAATGATAATAGTACCTAATTAATAAGGTGGTGATGAAGATTAATGACATAATATATGTGAAACACTCAGAATAGTCCCTAACACATAGTGAGCACCCATAAGAGCTATAAATATTGTTGCAGGTGATTTCTGCACCTGACTAGCTGATTTGTTATCAGCTGATTTAAGCCTTAATTTATTAAGCACATAAATGTCTGTTAATCTCATTTGTTTTTATTTTATTTTTTTTTCATTTGGTTTTTAAATCTCAGTAAATATTTTTCACTTTGATCTAATGATGTGTGGTAGCCACCAATACCCTCAACTCCAATAAAGTATCAAAATGGGAGACTTGATGTGAAAATGAAGATAATACTAAATTGGAATTGATGTGGGCTTGAGCCAACTCATGAACCAGTGGATTTCCAGCCTCTTACATCATACCCACATCTGTGAACACGCTAGAAAGAAATTTAGTGTAGACAACTAAGGCTCCAGCTGCTTTGTCAACATCAGATAACATCATTTTGCATTTTTCTATTTCTCAACAAATGTCAGAGATTTCTGGTTTGATCCCACAAAGGTCATTAAATTAGTGATAATTCTTTGGTTACCCCTCAGTGATGGCATTTAAAAACTCATCGTGGAAAAATCGCAACTCAGAAGGTCTACAAATGGCAGTACCTGTGTTACCTTTTACACTGTTTCAGATTTCAACATCATGTAGTAGATCTCCTTTCCTAAAATTCTGCCTCATCAGCTCTAATGAGCAACATGACTAAAAAATGAGGTTAGAACATCTTTAAAGCTGCAAACATACATACACACGTGTGTAGAGAAAATCCTGTGTTGATGGCAGGAGAGTTTGTTCCCTAATTCCCACATATTCATTGTTAGGTCATTTTATACTTTTTACTAGTGTAAGTTTTGAAAGCAGGTCAGTATCTTACCTGCATTTAAAGTGATAGAAATGTAAATCTTGTATATTGCTTGAAAGGAGCAGATTGTATGTTCTATAGGTTATAACCTACTATCATGTGACCAGGAAGACACTGGGGACAGCCACACTCCTGGACACAAAACCTTTGTCTTGATTTTCTTCTCAAAAAGTTTCTGAGTCCTTTTGGTCCTCACAACATAAAATTTAGTAGGATGATTCTATATCCATTTAATCTTAAATTCAGTAAGGGAGAATGATAATGACTCATTATACAATTCATATTATTTTTATCAACAGAAAATGATAAAACAATTCTATACAATCATATGGGAATGAACATGATTTGGACTGACTTGGGTCAAAATATTTACTGGGCTAGCTAAAATTGTAAGCACTCAGAGGGAGTGTGGGTTTAACAACAATACAATGAGAATTTCCAGAATTAATCATTTCCATTTATACCACAGAAGCTTTGGTCTTTTAAAACTCAACAGATTACAGTATAATACCTAAAAATTATTCAAGGACTTGAAGAAACAAGCCTTAGAGTGTTAGTTCCTCCAAACAGAAAAAGAAGGATTCCACTCTTATACTTGTTCTCTATAAAACAAAAGAATGCAGGAATAGGCATAGAAGGAGCGGATGAGAGTAAAGACGTGTAGCCATAACACTGGTGAGCAGGTTCCAGAGAAAAGAGGAAGGTAATATTTGTGGTAGAGGGTATGAATAATATCTAGAAGTTCAAAGACTACAAATCTCTGTGGCATGACTCATGTGTGTGACCAGGTGAGCAGTTGTAACATGATAGGGAGATAATCCTCTGGCTATTATGATATGAGAGCAAGGGAGGGAGTGTCTGTAAAGGTCAATGTGAAGCTTTCTAAAATAACTTCACCTAAAGGCAGATCTTACTTACCTTCAAGTGCAAGATCTGTACTTACCTTGCTTTATAGTCTCTTTTATCCAACTCAGAGGAACTCAGGTTCTGATTTGAGCCTGATGTGATTTGTTTGTGGGAAACTCTTGAAGACCTCTAATTTTTGTTTTGGAATATTACATTTTACTAGAACTCCATTGATTAATAATTATTGCAAATGTAGTCCCAGAATTGTATCCCTAAGAAATCAAAATTCTTTGTAAAACATAACACCCTGCCTCGGACTTGGCACAACCCTAGGGAGGATAGCCCCAGTATGTGCATCTCTCCTCAGTGTATGTGGTTCAGTTTAGTAGCTATGAAATGGAGATAGTACCTACCACATTAGGTTGTTAGGAGGAGCAAATGATAATAATTTATGTCAGGTACTTAACAAAGTGCCAGGCACATCATTAGTTCTCAGTAAATTTTATTGCTATTGTCACCATATTTCCTGCATAGGTGTTAAGAGGGTAAGTAGAGAGGGATGACACCAAATTTTCAAAGTTGGTTAGAAATTCTATTTGCAAGTGACCAGATAAGGCCTCCCTCCCACTCTTCCCCAATCCCCACCAGCTCACTATTCCTTGCTCCTCACGGTTGCCCTCCCCCATGTCACCAGTTTCACCTGCATCCTTCCCAGAGACATTATATGCACAAACAAGTGAAAACCTATCTGCTTATATTGATATTTATTTTAGGAACATTTATTCTTAAGCAGCTCTCCACTTGAAAGAGTAAAGAACCTCCTTTCAAGCTGATAATTGAAGTAGGGAAATGAAGTGCCAGCTACTTCCTTCCACAGTTCCAAATGGCAAGGGTTTTTTTACCCTGTGGAATGAAATGGTTACATTTTTCCTGATTTAACAGAATATAAAGGACATTAGCATCCTTTCAATGGGATAGACACTGAAGCCTAAAGGAGTGTTCTAGAGTCAAGTTGGAGCTTATCACTGCATTAGATAGGCCATCTTACCTCACCACACCCTTTAACTATGTGGGTGCCCAGAATCAACAACCAATTTTCTTTTATATATTTTTATATGATTCATTAGCTTACTGGCTCCACATTAAATTTGAAGGGAATTAGAAACCTTAGTTGAGGAGCCACTGATAAGATACCCTACTTTGGCTGAGCAGATACAGCAAAAAATTTCTGAAAAGTTACAACTGCTTCCATTTCCCTGCTTTTCAGCTCTACCCCCCACACACATGAATCTAATCTAGGGATTTAGCAGGTCCACATTCTGTCATTTAAGGCAAAATGGGTCAAAAGAGACTACTTATCATTATTATCATTATCATGTTGCCTAAGGATGTAGTGATATTTTCATAGGTAGATGCAGCGAGAGAAGCAGGAGCCCCAGCTAGTATCCCCAAGTAGCTGATCGTGATTCCTGGGCTGTTAGCAGGCACACCTGGCTCACAGACCTAATCTAAGTATCATAGTTTGCCATTTGGGTCAAATCTTCACTTTGGAAGAGGAAATAAATGTGCCAGTCCATTTGAAAGCCCTGTCTTTGGAAACTAACTTTTTAACCATTGGTTACATGGTTACTTGCAAGACAGCATTTGAGATCTGTTGTTATTCAGTGTTCTCTTCTGCTGTGGATGTTACTGGTTCCCTTAACAGTTGATATAGCTCCATGAATTCAGTCTTGACAGGTAAAAAGCTTTTCCATCGGCCTTTATAGGTGTTGGGTATGTATGTGCTTTTTAGGTGAGAAATGTAAGTATCTCTAGGAGTTTTGTCTGACGTTATATCTGAAAGATTAGAATGTGGACCACATTTTCAGCTCAGAAAACAGCTTTAGGACCTTGAGGCAAATTAATACACTGAAAAACCAGCCATACACTGTTGAAATTAGAACATGGCAGCATTCCAACTCGAGAAGAAGCATTTGTGAGTTCCCATATTAATATTAAATGAAAAAATCTTTGTTCATGCAACATTAAGGTTACAAATGTTCACATGCCAAAATTGGGAAATAGCAGAAAATAAGATTCTCATGGTGACATCTGTTCTCCACTGTAGTACATGTTCCATAATACAGTGTATGGTTTGAAGACTGATTAGTTATGCAAAGCCTTTAGTATGTAGTATGATTAAGAACCTGAACCCCAGCTTGTGGGAAGACAGGGGAATATGGTGAAGAGGGAGCCCAGCTAAGACTGATTCACTCCCAGTCTGGATTTCATTGTATGATCATAGGCAAGCAATTAGCTTACCTACACCTCAAGTTCTCTATGTAAATAGAGATATTTACATTTCTCACTTAAAAAGCACATACATACCCAGTACCTGTAAAGGCCGATGAAAAAGCTTTTTACCTGTCCAGACCCAATTCATGGAGCTGTATCAACTGTTAAGGAAACCAGTAACATCCACAGCAGAAGAGAACACTGAATAACAACAAATCTCAAATTCTGACTCGCAAGTAAACTAGAAGCAATAATATGCCTTTTTTCTAGTTCTCCCTAATTCACAGAAGGTGAGGAAAAGATTCCGCTGAAGTGAAGTCTCTAAAGAATGTTGAGCCTTCACCATTGAAGTTAGAGGTAGTGACTTTCTATTATGGGATGGGAAAGAGTGCAACAGGGACAGGCTAGGACTTCTCAGCCTCGTCTGCTTGGAAGTTATTTACATTCATTTACATATATCATGGGTCAGTGTGTGTTTTCTCTCATTTGCCTATAAATAGTGAAATTTTGATCAAATCAATAAATATTGTCAATTATATTTAAGATCTATGTAAAGAAAAAGGAATAGGAAAAGATGTTTTCAAAGATGATCAAGTCAGAATGCATGAGAAAAATAAACACACACAACTTATAGTAATACAGGGCACATGACTAGAATATGTTGCATTTCCACTCAGGAGTAAGGTAGTCCTGCCATATTTCCAAATTTATTATTTGATCTTTAGTTTGATTTGTAACTAAAATATTGCATTGGTATTTTTTTATTTAATTTATTTGATCTCCTTTTCAATTTGAAAATTGAAATGGAAGGAAGACGTATTTTTAAAAATACATATTTCTCTTCCTTTTGTTCATCTGCTTTGGAGTTGTATCATTGAGTATTATCTGTTACTTAAAAATATCCCTAGGCTGCTAGGTATTTACATTTCTGGTTTGTGAGCCAAAAATCCATTTCTTACTCTTTCCCAATCCTGAAATGGTTAAATAAAAGTGGCTTAGATTTTTATTTATTTATATTGATAATACCAATGCCTTAATTTTTATATGCAAGTTCAGTTCTTCAGACTCTTTTTCAATAGGGGTATGCCTTTGAAGTAGGATTAAATTTATATCAAACTTTCCAACTCTAATTCCATTCCATTCTTCATCAGGGACATTTATGTTCAAGGCAGCTGATGAGGTTGTATTTTGATCTTAGGCTATGAAATGCAGTATTAAAAGCATTATATTGGCCTCCTTGGCATCAGATCCAAAACGAGGTCACCAGTTTATAAAAATCTTGAGGCCAGCAGCTATCAGCCTTTTTCTACTTTGACACAGAGATTAAAGGTTCTTTCCAAAGAGGGTGACTTGCCCCATGGACACATCTAGAGATGTGTGCAGTATAAGGGAAGCTGGTAGAGTACATACTCTTCCTAGCTGGGAATACTGGGTTCAAATCCTGGCTCTACCTCTTACGAGCTTCGTAAGAACAGGCTAACTCCTTAACCATGCTGAGCTTTGATTTTTTCTCATCTATAAAATGAGGATAATGATGAAACTAACCTTAATCTGTTGTTATGAGAATTAAATGAAATTATATAAGACCTTTAGCCTTAGCACAGTACCCAGAACAAAATAAGTGCTAAATAAATCTTTAGCTATTCATATGTATAATTCCTCATTCAACTATATTTAAATCTATAGTTTTCTCCCCTGTTAAAGAAAGTATATGGCTATTTGTATTATTGAGAATAATATTATAGAAATGACCTATTTTATTTGTTAAAAAATGAAATATTTGCCAACTGTGTTACTTATTATGATCGGTAACAAATTACCAATACTATAAATCATTATGACATATTTTATAGGAAAATACTAATAATCCCATCCTTCCTTTCCTGGCTAACAAAGTGTTATAATCTAAATGTTTATGTCCCCCCCAAAATTCATGCATTGAAATCCTCACCCACAAGATGTTGGGGCCTTTGGGAGATGATTAGGTCATAGAGATGGAACTCTCATGAATGGGATTAATGCCCTTATAAAAGAGGCCCAAGAGAGACCCCTCACCTCTTCCACCATGTGAGGTTAGAGTGAGAAGATGGCTGTCTATGAAGAAGAAGCCCTCATTCTGCTGTTGCCTCTGTTTTTTATAAGCTACCCATACTGTGGTATTTTGTTATAGCAGACTGAATGGACTAAGACACAAGATATTTCCCAATCCTATGCCTGTGATTCCCCCTAGGAGAAGTAATTAAATAAATCAACAAATAGACATCTCCACCATATAAAAACAGATAACTCTGCTTAATCAAATAGATAGGATTTCTGGATCAAGGAGAAAAATATTTGTGATCAGTGTTGCCTTAAAATGTTAAATCTGTCATCAACTGACATAAATTTTATAATGTGCTAAGACCCAAGGTCAGGAAAAAGGCAGAATAGAATAGTTATATTTTCTATTAATACAGAATTCAATAGGTTAGGAACAGAGAAAGAAGACTGAAAATTTGAAACTGGCTGTAGTCATACAAGAATATTGCAGTGTCTGGGAACTGATAAGGGCTTTAAGGAAATTTAGAAATCTTTAAAGGAATGGTTGATATGATCAAGCCTTGTCCATAAGAAAAGAAGACTAGAATAATTGAGAATACCCATGGATTCCAATCTTAGTGAAGAGAACTGCAGAGTCCCTAGGGGTTTACTTTTATAATATTTGGAAATGACCTTGACTTGAATTTTAAAAAGAAACATATTCAATATTTTTAAAATACTCTACACGTGTGGTGCATAGCACATCACATAAGTTCAGGAATAAATGAACATTAAAATTTTAGTATTTTAGAAGGTGTTTTAGAAACTCTGAATTTTCAAATTTTAGAGTATTTTAGAAAGGTTAAATTTTTTAGTGATGATGGTCTGCTCTTTTTGTTATTTTCTCATTTATTCAATAAACATATATTGAGCACCTAGTTCAACAATAAGAAGAGGAAAGAGGGAATTCTTCTATTTGCCAAACAATGATAATGTTTTCCTTCAAGATGTTCTCATATGTGCCCATACTTTGTATTAAATCATGGAAGAAAACTGTTGGATTTAAAGATTTGCTATCACCTTATACAGTCTTAAGGTAGACCTGCACCTCAATGCCTATTACTTTTCTGCACTGGGAAAAGTTGAAAGAATAGTCATTATAAGGTCTTATTCTGGGGCATGTAAAAGCTGACCCAAAATAAGATGTAAAAACCTAGGAATAGGCCATAGAGGAGGAGTTGGACACCAGAAATGAGGCAAAGACGCCATGTTCTACCATTTTCTTTCCAAGTAGGTTCTAGGGGATGCATTTGGGTTGCCCTAATAAAACTCTCTTTAAATGTATGTAGTCATAGATGTTCTTCTTTATGGTTGGTAAATTTATAGTGGAACAAATCAAGATTGTAACAGAAGATTTGTCTCTGGTGAAATTAAAACCATCAGACTTTCCTCTTTGATCTTGTAGTATAATGAAATAAATGGTTAAAAGTATGGTCTTTGGAGTCAGACAGACTTGGGTTTGGGATAAGCTGTCATTTACCAGCTTGGTGACCTCAACCACCCTAATCCTGATGCTCTATTTTTTTAAATTCTAAAATGGGAGTGCTAATAGTTCTAACACATAGTGCTGTTATAAGGTTAAATATATGTGTGAAATGCACAGTATAGTGGCTAATGCAATGGTAAATCCTCCATAAAGGTAAGCTATTGTTTTAATTATGCAATTTTCTCCTTAATATACTTTTAACAAACTCTGATATTGTTTTGCATAATGGAGATAAACTGCCAAAATAGGGAGAAACTAGTTATATGGTTTAAGTCTTTATCTGTTGGAATTATGTTCAAGTTAACCACAAAGACCTAACCAATTGTGGATCTTTTTTTCTCACTTAATATGGAATTCACAAATAAGAAATATAAGACTGATACAACTGTTTGAGGAAGACATCAAGTACCCACCTAATTTTTTGCTCTGCAACCCATATCGGTGGTTTTCATCTTCATTGTTGAAAGAGGGCTGTTCTGCCTCCAGATATCCAAGGAGGAAGAGACCAGGGTGAAGAGCCTTTTTACTAGACTGTCTTTTTGGGGGAACAGAGGGCTGTCAGAGAATCCCTCTGTAGGAACTTCTATGTATATTTCATTGTCCAGAGCTGTGTTTCATGGCCAGCCCACATACCTTCCTTCCCAGCTTCCAGACCTATTACATTGCCATCCTAAAAAAAAAAAAAAATTAGAAATTGTAGTTCTGTTGGATATTGAATAAGTAATCATCAGTATCTGCCACAAAGCCAAAAAATAAAAAATAAAAAAAAAACACTCCCAGTCCTGATGATTTTTCTAAAAAGAAAGAGATTTTTAAACATTCTCAACATTGAGACTTGCTGAGGGTATTTGTTAAAACTTCAAATTCTACTGTCATCATTAAGAAGAGAGTTGGTCACTGGTCTATGTTACTGGCAAGATAATAGCCACATACTTTAGATGTGATTCCTGACAGTCAGTATTGTCAGTTTGCTTCCATGTTGCAATATAAAATTAGGTTGCCATTTAATACAACAGTCATGATCTTGGAGATGTGACTGTCTCATTTATTCAATAAGCTTTTATTGAGGATCCCACTGATCTTGGGAATAGAAGTAAAAGAAAAATGTAGAAACAACATACAAATTTTCATACATGGATTCTTTTTATCGTTATATAGAGGTGACAGATATCAGTTGGCTTGTATTCTGGCAGTGATTCTTTACATTTGCATGCTTAGAGAAGGTCCCCATTGTGCACAGGTTCTATGTGATCACCCTCACCAGAATTAGGGGTACCTGGTCCTAGCCATTTTCTATTACCAAAGGAATCAGGTCCCGTTTTCTACTGTTGATCTAAAATGACCTGTGTAAAGAACCAGATGTAGAAAACATTTATGGTTCTTTAGCAGCTTAACAGATTACAAGTCAGTCAGTAAGTATTATTTAGGCTAACTGTTGCCCAGCACTAAGCAAAAAAATGTCACCCAGCTTTCCTGGGATGTTCCTTCAGAAGCAGCTATACTAAGAACCAATTCCACAAACCCTTGTTCGTGGCAGACTTTGGGATGGATTTCATATGGCTTGGAGGAGCTTGAATGAGACCATAGGTCTGCCTCTGTTCTCCCTGGTTCACTAGCCAGGTTACCTGCGGTAATTATTTAAATTTTCTTGGCCTCAGTTTCCTTATGTGTAAGAAGGAAACATTGAACAAGACATTCCTCCTTGAACTAAGGTTTGGGGCAGCATGGAGACTTACTGTGGAAACTGTTACTGAATCCTGTGCAAGTTGTGGGGTGCCATGGGGTGCTGTGTGGTGGGAGAAGTCCTGGAATTTAATGCTTCATTTCTGAACTCCTAAAAATAAAGGAGTTGGATCTGAAAACACCCGAGTCCTCTACTTAATCTGATGTTCTGTCAAGCAGAGCTGACAGAGCTCCTTCCAAATTCTACCAGATGAGTTTAAGTAATGAAAATTTTTGGAGAAAAGTTTGATGGGTTTCATCTTCCTAGGACCTGTGCATGCGCCTTCCAAAAGTAGTAATGCAAAACTACATTAAGTTTTTTAAGCATTAAAGTTTGAAATGAGCCCAAAGAAGACCACGGCTGTGAACTCTTTTATGCTTAGGAATCTCCACCAGTGTTTCTAATTGGGTACAGATTGACAAAAATTGTTTATAAATTCTATCTTAGCAGTTCATTGAGTTGACATATTGACTGGCAGAAAGTCCCATACTTTGGGAAGGTCTTTGTAATGGTCCTTAAAGGGAAAATTGGTTACACAAAGACCTGCAGAGAAGAGGTCATAGGGAACCTAATGGGTCTGTTAGGACCTGCCATGAGCAATACCTCTGGCATCTTATGCAGTGTCAGTAGTGATAAATGAAAGGGTAGGACAAGTCACCAGTGCCAGCCATCTGATGCATGGCCACTTTTCTAATACAGCCCCAATGCTGCAAGGTAGATCCTCTAAGCTGAAAATCCTGAAAGGGTGGATGTTGGCAAGTTACCCTAAATTGAGATGACCATGAAAAAATTAAAAGGTGATATAGAAGAGCTGCAGGCACTAGAACAAAGACATTAACCCCCAAAGAGTTATAAACCACAGCTAACTCTTAATTTCACAAGCAGCCCTCAGACGGTGGTAGCTTGTTTTAGGCAGAAGTCATGTAGAGCCCATGAAACCAAAGGATAGAGCCAATAGAGTAGGGTCTAACCAGACAATTACATGTCCTGCCTGGAAAATGACTGGAGAGATTTTAATCTATCCAGGAGTACAGAGGATTTCAGAATTTCAGTTTGAGTTATGGCTCAAAACTTTCCAGCCTTGATGATGAAAGGAAGAAATGATCAAAAATACCATATGCCTCGATGGAAAACCCAAGTGGCCCAGGGCCTCTTCTTCAGTGGCCAGCCAGCCGATATGGATTTAGTTGATGTGGACAGTTATTTATGCGTTGAGGTCATGTTTTGGCCAGTCTTTTGCTTACAACTTTAACCAAATAAAGCCTTCTGTCTTAGCATTTCTCTTGCCAAAGTCAAGTGGAGAGATGGTTCTTTGAGAGGTTTATTTTGTTGGGTAATATGGAGATCTCACATGGTAAAATGCACCAACAAAGCCAAGTGATATACCAGATATAGGGCTAAATTGGTGTTAAAATTGAAAGGAAACAAACTAAAGTCCTTTCCTTTGTCCCCCTTGTTTGCTGAGTTTTTGTATTTTGAGAGTTTGTTCTTTTGTTTGTTTTTGTTTACTTGTTATTTCTTTATTTTATAAAAAATGTTCCCTAAATGGCAGTGAAAGGCTCAAGGGAATTTTCTTAAGTAATAAAAGCTTACCCTCAGAGGGGTAAGCTTTTAGGACTTTACCATTTGATATTCCTCTTGTTCCTTCTTTATTCTGATTTTCGACACATTACAGTTTCTAGCTTCTCTGTGCCTGGAAATATTCTAGGCTGACACTTTCCTAGTGTCTGTGAATTGTTGCTAAATTTGCACATGTCCACTTGTAACCAAGAGTATTAAACTCAGAGCCAAAGAACAGAAGTAGAAAAATCCCCTCTTTGTTTATTGTAGACTTTTGCCTTGATTTCAAATGACTTGGAGGAGATTGAATGAGATCGCAGGTCTGTCTCTGTTCTGCCAGAGACTCTAGCCAGGTTACCTGGGGTAATTACTTAAGTTCTCTTAGCCTCAGTGTCCTCATATATAAGAAAAGAACATTGAACAAGATGATCATTAAGGCTCCTCCTTGAACTAAGGGTTGGGGCAGGATGGAGGCTTAGTTACTGGGGAAACTAGTACTCAGTCCTGTGCAAGTTGTAGGATACCCTGGGGTGGGAGAGGTCCTGGAATTTAATGCTTTGATTTTGAACTCCTGAAAATGAAGGAGTTGGATCTGAAGATACCTGAGTTCTCTACTTGATCTGATGCTCTGTCAAGCAGAGTTTGATAAAGCTCCCTCCCAAATTCTACCAGATGGGTTTAATTAATGAAAATTTTTAGAGAAAAATTTGATGTGTTTCATCTTCCCAGGACCTGTGCATGAAATGAGACATGTCCCCTTAGATCAGTAGGTCATAGGAAGCATAGTTTGTCATACTGTATCTTGGCCAATTAGGCCTCAACATTATGAATGAGGAGCCTCAGTTCACCATTAACAGGAAGAACTGAGAGCCGCCTTTTGGAACTGCTAAGATGGGATCATTCTCTATACAATGTGTTCGTGTTTTCCCAGCTATACTTTAAGGACAAAAGTGCTTAATTCTATTTGCCTATTTGCTTTATTTGAAACAAAAAGCTATTTAAGGAAGAGAAAAAACCCAAATCACATTCAAGGCAAAGGCCACAGGTGGATAAGTAGAGAGATAAACGTTTGATCACATAATATGGAATAGCAAGGAATTTATGGATGCAATTTATGAATATCCCAGAGTATAAGAGCATGAAAAGAAATGTTTTCTAAGAATCAAAATCCTATGAGACTGTATAAAAAAAGAGGTGGTCATTAGACAAGTATCTCTAAAAGAAATGAAGAGAAACTTAAATACACATTCACAGCTACTAAAAACAATGAAACAAATACTAAAGGATATGGAAATACAAATGAAGAAAAGCAAAAATTTTAAAATAACGTATACTCCAAGCTATTTTGTGACTTTGGAACTGATTTAAAAGCAGTAACTGATATGTGCATTTTCTGTTGTATATGTTATGCATCATAAAAAAAGTTTTAAAAGGCAAATGTCTTAATCTAAAAGAAGCTTTTAAGGGTTTTTTGTTGTGTTTTGTTTCCCCCCTTCCCAAGAAGAGGAAGAATTAAGATGGAAATGTGTTCAGCTGGCTGAAAAATGATGAATGTAGAGAGTTTTTTACAGGATGCTAGAGTTTGGGAATAAAGCCTAGAACCTAACATCCAAAGTCCTAAGACCAAGAGTAACCATGGGAGGGGGTTTCTGTTAAGAATGTTGTAAGTAATAGAAAACCCAACTAACAGTGGCTGAAACAAACGGGACTTATTTTCCTCACAAAATAACAAGTCCAGAGGTGGGTGGTTGCTGGCATTCATTCAGATCTGAGAAATGCCATTGAGGACCTATACTTTTCCCACCTTTCCCTTCCTCCATTCTTGGCAGTTGGCTTTCATCCTCATGCCTTATATTCTCAAAGTGGCTACCAGAAGCCCAGGCATTTCCTCTGTACTCAGTCCAGAAAAAGAAAGAAGAGAGCTAACACTAGGC
The DNA here is from genome assembly GCA_008086735.1 of Cheirogaleus medius. Taxonomy (NCBI): domain Eukaryota; kingdom Metazoa; phylum Chordata; class Mammalia; order Primates; family Cheirogaleidae; genus Cheirogaleus; species Cheirogaleus medius. The sequence continues at coordinate 10,592,868 of VBSM01000483.1, forward strand.
ATACCTTTCCTTTTATCAGGAAAGCAAAAGCCTTCTCACTGGCCAGAACTTTAGCATGTGGCCACCCCAGCTGCCTCTGTAGAAGGCAGGGAGAAGGAAAGTTGACAATGACTATCATGTTAACCGATACTGTGTTTCCCCAAAAATAAGACCTACCCATAAAATAAGCCCTAGCAGGA
>VBSM01000483.1:10593146-10640303 GCA_008086735.1 Cheirogaleus medius
AGGAAAAATAAATATAAGACCCTGTCTTATTTTCAGGGAAACACGGTATATAGTTTCTGCCAGAGAGTTTGTCTTAAACAGAATCATCTTGTGGCTTGATGCTATTGGAAAGAAGTAAGAATATAGAACCCTAAGAGGCATGGCTCAGGGCTGCAAACATATCCACTAATAGAAGCATGAAAGCAGTTATTTGGTTGACTTAAACCACCTATTGAAAAGACATCTGCCTTTTCATTATGAATTGGCCATAGACCTTAATTAATGCTAATAAATTCTCAGTCTTTTTCGCTATAAAATAAGAGTAATGTTTATACCCTACCTCACTTGAATCCTTTCATTCAGCCATTCATTTATTCAACAGATATATACTAAGCACTTCTTATGTATCAGTCATTGGGCTAATGCTGAGGATACACAAATAAATAATGCAGAACCCCAGCAACTCATGTTCTAATAGGGAAGGGAGGCCAGGGGATGTATTGAGTGTTAGACTATGCAGGGTGCTTTATATACAAGAGATAGATATATAATATAGAAGATACGTAAACGAGTGATATAATAGATAAAGTAGTACAGCAGAAGTATTTGTAAAAGTGCTTTGGGACAGAGAAGGGGAAATGACTAATTCTACTTTGGGAAATGGGGAAGGCTTCACCCAGGAGATGAAATCTGAGACAGGGCTGGAAAATGAGTAGGAGTTTGGTGTACAAAAGAGGTGGTGGTGGGGAGTAGCTTTTGGTGGAGGTTGATTCAAGAGCATTGACACATTAAAAGGGAATAGTTTGTTTCTGAAAGGTTGAGCAGTCCACTCTGCAGAGCATTTGGGTGGGGGGAAGTGGCCAGAGCCAGGCTGTAAAGGACCTCAGAATCCATGGGAAGGAGTTTGGCCTTGGGGAGCCGTTGGAATACAGGATGAGACATAATCAGATTTGTGCCTCAGAAAGAACATTCTGGGAACCCATGAGGTGAGGAGAGGCTGTTGGAAGGCAGATAAGCTGTTTTGGAGGCTTTTGCAACAATCTTGGTGAGAGATGATGACTCAATTAAGGCAGTGGAGTCCAGAAAGCTCTTTGAGCTAAGATGAACAACTTCTGGTGACTGGTTGGATGTGCTAAAGATAAGACAGGGGGAGGAGTCAAAAAAGATTGTGAGGTTTCTCACGTGGCACTTGGGTGGCATCGTTAACAGGAAATGCAGGAGAACGTGGCATCTGTTGAGCTCCATTTCAGCTTTATCTCAGCTCCATGCAAAGAGGAGCAGGCCTTACGCTTCAGTACTTGTGTTGCCGAAGTAATATCCCTCTTCCCAGTGCCCTGCCCCGCCTCACCCAGCTGTGATTCAAGGTCATGTTCTGGGATTAGGCTCAGAATGGCCTGTGGTTGCCTTGTTCCTACGTGTGAAGTGAAGATGGATTGCTGTGGGAATGCAGACATCGAGTGGAGAGAGGAGCCATCCTGGACAAGGCCTGGGGTCCAGGCGCAGGGGTGGGGCTGACCAGGAATGGGTGCCCCCGTAAGAACTCCACCTGCCTCTCCGCAGCTGCAGGTGTTCTTTCTGCTTAGCTGCAGCAGTCTTAGTAGTTTTCATCACATTCTAAAACCAGCAGAGGGAATTGGACAGTCTATGATACTTAAGCTTCTTGAGTACATGACTAATACTTGAAAAAATTGTTAAGAGACTTCTTTCTTTTTAATTACATCTACTTGTTTGGTATGTGCCCCAATTAATTCATTCTTGTAGTGAATCTATTAGAAGACCCTGTACTCTCTTGACCTCTCCTTATAATTATTACTGTCATCCTCCTTTGAAGCACTATTTTGATTACACACTGTAAAGGAGCCACTAAAATACCCTCTCATTTCAGCATGACTGAAATGCCCACTGCTTGGACTCAAGGACGGTCCTCTAAGAGTGGTTCTTGTTCTCAGTTCAGTTGGTCTGTCGCTCCCTTTTCACCTTCCCTTCCCCCACAACTCCACCCTTTCCCCCTTAGAGATTTTTAGTCACACATTCCTATTTTAATAAGACTAGCTCTTCCCCCTGAGGTCCCAAGAGCTGTGTTTTAACAAACACAGATAAATCAATATATGTGCTTTATCAGTGTTGGGCTTGTTGGCAGGTGCGTCATAGCAAACATGATTGCAGTTTCACCATCATTCCACCTCCCCCCCACCTCCCGCTTTGCAAACACACTATGGTTTGTTTGTTTGTTTCTTCTTTCCTTAGGTGACTCTCTGGCAAGGCTTCATTCAAATGAAAATTGATCCAGTTGACTCATCCAAATACAGGTGGAAACCTGTGTTTGGAAAGTAGTTTTAACCAAATTGAGGGAAATAAAGTTCTTTCTTCTGATGTTGTCTCTGACCAGTGTTCTGAGCATTTTCATCTACCTGGATCTTAAGTTCTTTCCACCATTTAATTATCACCACATGGTATCCGGTTCTATAATATAGAACTGTGCTTTAAGAAGATTCACAATAATTGACTGAGGCAAAGGACAAGATATTAACTCAGTATATCATTTGTCTTGTCCTTCAGAGAAAGGCCGAAAGGCTTATTAGTGGCCTATTCAAGTGTCCTTTTGGAAGTGTCCCCTTTCCTCTTTTTGGTGCTCTCTGTCACCTGTCTCATTACATTACTATAGAAGGAATGTGTGTATAATCCATTACAGTTCAGTGAGAAGAAATATGGATAAGAAAATTAAAGGTAATCCTATAGATAATAAGAAAATAAACACATTTTAAGATGACAAGGGAATGTATTAACATCTGCTTATTCCATTCATGGATGTGAATTATGTGCAGATAACTTGTGGTACTCAACTATTTTCCCAAATATGATGAGACTTTGGGGATATTCTAGTTGTTCATTCTTGCATTGAGGAGTTTTATGTGGAGCAGTGTGCAGTTAGCATCACTGAGTCTGCTTAATATAAGTTCCTCATTAAGCATTTTTCACAACCTGGAACATAGAGCAAAACTTTTCTTCATATTAATAAATAACAGTGAAAATGTATTTCCTTTCAAGGGATTGAACTGTTTATTTTCACATCAGAATCTGAGATTTACAATTCTTTATTTACTGTCTTGTGGCAAGAGTGTACATTTCTAAAAATTTTTACATGCAATTTAGCCATTCACTCATCAAACGAGTACTTACCTGCTGTGTACTGAGCACAGTGCTATCAATCTGCTGGAGGGTTAGATTGGCTGGTCTTTAGTGAGGAAAGAGAGAAACACTGGAGACTTGGCTGGAATTGGAATCTACTTGCCACTGCAGCTTTCAAGAGTGTCTTAGAGACAGGAAGTGAGCATGAAGACCACTTACGGGGGCTTATTTGCATTTACCAGCCACACTCTTCAGAGGGAAGTCTCTGCTGAAATCCTGAATGTCGACTAAAATGAAATGTGTTCATTTTGCCTTGTTTCTTCCTCATGATGCTTTGTTCTTTTGGCCCAGAAACAGAAAAGATAGTACTAGAGGCAGGAAACGGATTGCCCTCCTGGAAATTCAATGACCAGCTTTTTCCTTGTGATGTGTGCGGGAAAGTGTTTGGCCGACAGCAGACATTGTCTCGACATCTCTCACTGCACACAGGTGAGTCAGGGCTTCAGCTGGAAGCCCTACACACTCCATCACCATCTTCCCTCTTATCAGGAAGCTGAGTTTCTGTAAAAGGAGTATTACAAGAATGATAGAAACATGTTTATTCTAACCTTTTCAAGCCATTTTACTGGGCATATTTAAAGAAGACCCTGGAAAAGTTTTTTTATTTATATTGAAAGGGCTCATTGAGTTCCAGGAGGACAGATGAGAAAAGATACACATTTAGGCATATTTAGGTAAAATTCTTGAACTTTATAAAGAGAATTTATTGGTCTCATCTTAAGGATGCAGGGGATGGGGACTTACCCCATCTTTTTGGCTTATCTTATTATTGCACGTGGGAGCAGTGGGGAAAAGAGCACCTTGGTGGAAAAAGTTCATGGAGAAATATGGTTGGTTCTGATGGTTGGGAAAGGGAAGGCAACCAAGTCAACAAAGCATAAAGGAGGAATAAATAGTAACTTAATCAGTATAGCAAAAATCAGTGAAGACAAAAAGATATAAGGTGAAATCAATAGTAAAAATAAAACAAGATGGAAATAATAAAAATCAAGCATTTCAATTTTAACATTGAAAGTCAAGCTTTTAAAAAAATCCAGTTATATCTTATTTATAGGAAACACAAAAACAAAATGAAAAGTTCAAAATAAAGGTTTTGTACATTACACAAAATAAAAAAGAAAGCAAGAGCAGGAGTATTAATATGACAGAATTAATTTTGTCCTTTTTTCCTCTTTATATTTTAATATTTTTAATCTTAAATTCCACTAAAGACAAAATTTAGTTATATACTTAGTCACAAAGAAAAGTGGAGGTTTTATAAGGCCACATTCTCTGAGCATTCTTAAATGAAATTTAAAACAACCAAGGATCAATAAAATGTCCTACCTAATTGGATCAAAGAAAAGGGAAGAAAATCAAAATTCAAATAACAGATATCTAGAAGGAATGAAAAAAAGAACACTTCATACCTAAACTTGGCACAAATGGCTACAGCACTAGTCAGAGGAAATTTATAGACTTAAATGTTTTAATTAGAAGACAAGAAAGACAAAAATAAAGGAACTGAGCACTCATCTTAAGGAATTAGCAAAAGAACAACAAAATCTAGGAAGAAGACGGCCATAAAATAGATAAATCCCTTTAAGCCTGATAAAGGAAAGAGAAGCAAAAATACTCAAAATAAGAGAAATGAAAAAAAAGCCTAATCATCAATGTAGATGATATTAAAGAATTGTTAGAGAAAAAGGACATCTCTACGTCAAAAAAAAGAGCTAAAAACTTAGATGACATAGATAATTTAAACATAATTACCAAAACTGATCCAAGGAGGAGGGAAATTTGAATAAATCAGTTACCAAAGGGAAATTTGGAAAGATGAAGGAGATATTATTAATAAAGACATCAGGTCCAGAAATTTTCCCATGTGAGTTATTTCTAACCTTTGAAAAGAGGAAATTCCAATGTTATTAAACCTTCCCAAGTGATAGAAAAAGATAAAGAGCTCCGTAGTTAAAGCAGAGCTTTAATAGCAAAACTTAACAACCTCACTTATTAATACAAATGCTTACATTGTGAAGAAAGGGCTCTATTTTATCTGCACTGTGGGGCTCCCCAGCCACCCAGCCCTGCTGATCTGCCAGCCCTTCAGCTGTCAGGGACCACTATGATAAGGATGCCTGACATTTTGTAGACAAAAACTTTTCCATGTTCTTCTCTGTGAAGTAAATGGCAGGTATTTTCTTTAAGCCAGGCCCAGTAATACCAAGTAAGCATTAAGGATAGAAAAATGAAGTTGTTTTTCCCTTCTTTATTACCTTTATCTTTACAGTGAAAGCAAAGCCTGCTCCTTTTACTTTAATTTGCTTGATTAATCAAATGAATTCCGAATGCTACTCTGGAAACAATCCTGAAACATTCGTCAGTTTTATGAGAGGGTTTCCATTAGGAAATTAATTGAAATTTTTTATTTTATTTATATAAAATGAAATTGCCAATTAAGTTATTTCACACGGCATTTTTTTTCCTTTTAATTTCATTAGTATTTTTATTTCTTGGCTGACCCAGGCCTGGAGCTTAGGGAAAATGATGGGGCATCTCTCACACTGCAGTCCTACGAGGGCTGCGCTGCATTGCCCTGGCCGTGCACAGCACTCCCCCACAAACACACAGGGGTGCGTGTGCGCGCGCACACACACACACACTCACACCATATTCTTTTGGCCCCTGTGGGACTCACCTTATCAGGAACGGGGACTTTGTGTGTCCAGGAAAAAGCAGATTGTCTAGCTGCTCTGAGACTTTATTTTATATTTAGAAGTATTAATACAAGAGTGACCTGCTGGGTAAAGACTTTTAGATACTTACAATTTCCAGGCATTACCTCTGCCCCCATTTGGAATGGTACTTGAACCATTTAACTCTGATACCTTTAACTGATCTCTTGCAAGGTGTTGGGATTTCATTTTTTGAGAGCCATTTGGGTTTTTTTTTCCTGTTTCTTCTCTCCCAGAGGAAAGAAAATACAAATGCCACTTGTGCCCCTATGCTGCTAAGTGCCGTGCAAACCTGAACCAGCACTTGACCGTCCATTCCGTGAAGCTGGTGAGTACAGACACCGAGGACATTGTCAGCGCCGTCACCTCAGAAGGCAGTGATGGGAAGAAGCACCCTTATTATTACAGGTGAGTTGTGGAAAGTGCTACTCTGGGCATCTTAGACTCCTGGCTTCAACACCCTCTGCCTGTCTGCTAGGAGAATACGTCATGAGGCCCCTTTTTTTCTCAATCATAGCTGACCGTCATTTTAATATTTTCTTTGCTTAGATTGAACCCTGCAGTTGCACAGACTCCTCTCTTGGCTTGGGTGGCGCTGGTAGAATTAATTGAAAGAGAAATGGTCTTGGAGGTGGCTCTCTTGGGGGGAGCTCCAGAGAATGACAAGTCTCTGGGAATGATTAGCTTTTAGGTCTCTGCAGCTGAGAAGCTCCCACCTGTGAAACTATGTGCTTTGCTGCTTCCTAAGAATTGTAGGAGGAAAAAATGAGGAAAAATAAATCTGAGAACCCTGAGGAAACAGCCCAGAAAAAGCATTACATATTTTCCCTTGGTCATGTTGCCCTTTAGTACCTACATTTTATGTTTTCCTTTCGTATTCAGCTATGAATCAGTATCGGTTTGGTCACCATAAAATCCCAAGTTTCAGGCTCTCTACCAGATTTTGCCCTAGAGATATGCCACACAGATTGGCAGAAACTTGCTTTTGCACAAAATGTCTCCTTGGATGGGCGACCTCTATTAAAAGTTGTCCCAGATAGGGCTGCCTCTTGCTCGGAGTGCCATATGACAACATTAATGTGTTTTCATTACTACAAAGGAGGGTTTCCAGAGCCAGAGAGAAGCTTATGTGGTATCAGGTGCTCTCCGGGCTTATCAGTGGACCAGCACCACTAAATATCTTGGCAATATTGCCCCATATCTCTTTGCCCAAAGGAATCAGTTAGGTGATATGTAGCATCTGGAATCTGTAGTTTTAATTAACTTTATGATTGTTTAGCATCATTATAGCATGTATGTGATTGTTACATTATGCTGGCCCTTAATCTCTTTGGCACAGTGATCACTTCAGAGGCATCCCAGAAAGCAGAAGAATTGTCTAGTGCAAAACCTTTTGGTGTAGAGGAAATGTGTGTAAAATTCCAGTTTTCTTGAATATGCCACATATAAATGGGTAGCCTAGATTTAGAAACATGTATCACTCTTCTCTCTCCCCCTCTCTAATTTCATCCTTTCATATAGTTGTCACGTGTGTGGGTTTGAGACCGAGCTCAATGTCCAGTTTGTCAGCCACATGTCACTCCACGTGGACAAGGAACAGTGGATGTTTTCCATCTGCTGTACTGCCTGCGACTTCGTCACCATGGAAGAAGCGGAGATAAAGACTCACATTGGCACCAAGCACACAGGTGACCATTTCTGTCGGTCCTTCTCACCCTCCTCTTCCATCCCCTGCACCACAGAGTGCCTGCCACCTGGCAGAAGCATCCTCGCCACCATGAGACATTGACATGTCCTTCCATGGAAAGAAGGACTTTCCCAGGAAAGAACCACATTTCCCTGTAATCATAATACTGTTGCCTGGCACAGCCTGTGCCTCACTGCTCTGAATGACTTACAAGTTCAAGTGCAGTGAGAAGTGCTGAGCTCTTTGCTCGTTCCTCATCCTGGGTCCTCTTCCTCATTGCCATACCTAATAGCCATTAAGCTCTTACAATGCCCCAGGCTCGTGCCTGTGCACACTGGATCTCATTTAGGCCTCATGGCAACCCTGCGAGGTGAATACTATTGTTGTCACACTATACAGTAGAGGTAGAGAAACTGAGACTTAACAGAGGTGGGGTATTCCATCCAAGGTGAGCCACTGAGATGTGACTGCTGAAACTCAGCCCAGAATAGGTTTCATTCCAGAGCTTGCTGTCTGCATCGTTGCTGTTCTGACAGCCTTGAGAAACACTTGGCAGTCCTTTGAACCTTTCTGTTTTACTATGTCAGGTCACAGTGTCCCTACCTCTGCAGGCTCTGTTCCTCTCCCATGAACCCGCAGCCCTGATGTTCTCCATATCGACGCATGGCATGCGTGTTCAGGAGCAAAGAAAACCAGAACCTCCTGAAACAAACCGATCACTTCTAGGACGTGGCCAAGACTTCACCAGTGCTCACCTTTTATTTAAGCTTCTTGCCATTCTGGTTAGCTTTTTCCATTTATTGATATTAACATTTTGACTTCACCATGCAATTATACTCTCAAAAGTGATGGTTATAAATGACATGAGCATGGAGTCATTAAGTGAGAGTGAGGAGCACTCCCCCTGCATTTGCAGTGCTTACAAATTAAGAGCTGATGTTGCTGACTGCCAGCCTCGAGTGTTGGGTCAGCCTCGCACATCATCGGCCCTTGAAGTATTCAGGAAGGGGAATTTCCCTGACAGTTGTGCTGACGATGTGCACGGCAGAGAAGGATCTCTCTGTACTTCTCTGGCCGCTTTGGCTCAGTGGTGCCAACAGCAATAAAAGCTTGTTTTTGTCAGTAAATTGAGCAGCCATGACTTGGAGGTCTGCAGAGAGCCGTTATGCTGACTGAGAAGGTGCCATTTTTACAGTCAGTTGTCTGACTGTAACCACATTAGCCTGTGGGCAGCAGGTGAGCTGGGAAACCCACATTGAAGACAAATTAAATTCGGCATTTCTGGAGTGGCTAATGGAGGAAAAGGCCAGCATGTCTTCCATTTCCACTGGCTTTTCAGATATTCTTTTTTTCTCTTTTCTGTTAAACCCTTGTTCTTCTAACGCTCTTCACTCCAAAGTGTGCCTAAACCCATCTGAAAACCTTCCTACTTCCCACCCACTCTCTAATCCCATTCTACCATAAGGACACTATAGAAACCATAATGGCTGGGAAGAGGCTGAATTTATCATCATTTCATTATCATCAATGCAAACTTCACATTTACAGCTAACCAGTGCAAACATACTCACTTCTAATTGCCACAGTGAATATAGCAAAGATCTTGTTTCCTCTGCAGTGACAGCACTCCTTATCTAGCTGGGAATATTCTCCTTTGGTAGTACAGAGAGCCAAGACTGAAATGTATTAGTTTCTTCTTTAATTAAGTAGAAACCTTTAATGCTGCCACTATTAGAGTAAGGTTAAACCCTATTTTATAAGCCAGGACCCTGCAGATTTTTTTAAGAGACCAGACAGTAAATACTTTAGGTTTCCAGGAAATATAATTCCTGTCACTGCTACTCAACTCTGCCATTGTAACTTGAAAGTAGTCATAGATTATATGCAAATAAATGGGTGTGTCCATGTTGCAATAAAACTTTATTTACAAAAATAGGAGGCTAGTTTGGGCCCAAGGGCTATAGCTTGCTGACTTCTGTTATAAGTTAATGATCTCACAGGGAGCGTTTTCTATGTTTAGTACTGTTTTGAGCTATTTGAATTTGACCCAGAATATATCAATCTAAATCTATAAATGAATAAGCTGTATTGTTGCACAGTTACCATATAAAGCATATGTATATATAAAGCATATGATATATATGTATGCCATGTAACATATATAGCAATATATATTCCTAAGAATAGGGAGCTTGTCTAAGTCACTGCTTTATCCCCACTCCCCAGTGTAAGTGGGGAGTAAATGTTCATTTAGTAAGTGAATACATATGTATACAAGTTCATCTGCATGTATCTGTGCATGCTAAATAAGAAAATTGCTCAGACATGGCCCTTGCTTGAACTTTAGAGTTCTGCTGTCTTATTTCTATAATCTGTGTGGAAGAAGTTACTTGATATGGGGGAAGTACACATTGAATTCTAGATCCCATGAAACATAAATAGCATTGTGAATCTAGGAATTCATATAACTTCTCTGGGCATCCATCCATTCCCTGAATTTTTATTAACAGATTCTCAGGAATATGCCCTACAGGCCTATGATTCTCTAATTCTATGAGACTTGCTCTTTAATTTGATTTACCTGTCTTAGGAAAAGGCACCTATGGTTTCAGGACCCTAGGAAATCTGCAGGGCTGTCTTGTTAATAATACTTAAGTGAAGTTGTGATCTACAGGATGAGCTTTAATCAACAGCACACATTTACTTAGTCTCCTATGGAACCCATGCTTCCTCACACTTCCTTATGGGTTACTGTTACCTAAAGCACACTTGTGAAGGGAATGCTGAGGGGGAAGAACTGTCATCTGTTGAGATGTTTCTGCATAGTGACCTCTTCTCACCCCCTTCTCCCACTTCCTGGCTGCTTATCCCTGCAGGGGGGAAAATAGCCCCTCTGGTGCTTGTGACCTCTTCAGTGCAAATTTTGCTGCAATTTTTAAATGTTGCGCTAAGTCGCATTGAGGAATCTGAATACCTATTTGAAAAATAAAACCATCAATACCTCACCTCACACTGATACCAAAATAAGTTCCAAATGACTTACAGAATCCCTGTTAACAAATCAGCCCTAGAAAAGCTTGAAGAAAATAGAACAGAATATTCATCAGACTTACAGAGTGAGGATTTGTAAAAGCTTAAGTGATAAAAGAAATCACAAACAAAAAGAAATAAGAGATTTGACACATAAAAATTTCTTCCGTTTGCAAAGGAACAAAAAGAAAAGGAAAACCAAAATCACAGTCTGCAAAATGTGTTTATAAAAATGACAGAAAGTTAATATATTTACTATATAGAATATTTATATAAACAGGTAGGTAAAACTTTAGGCATGTAGTCGAAGCATTGGCAAAGGACAAAAGGACATGAACAGTCAATTTACAAAGAAATAAAAACCAACCACTTAACATAAGGAAAAACATACAACCTCACTAGTAGTCAAATTAAAACTCAACAGTAGCTTCTATTTCACCTGCTAAGTCTGGAGAACATTCTCTAGTCTGGAGAACATCCACTGTCACCAGGATGCTGCTGCTCTCATGTTGCTGTTGCCCTGCAAAGTGGTAAAACTCTTTGGAAACTAATTAAGCTATGTATACCAAGAGACTTAAAAATGTAATGTCTTATGGCCCAGTAATCCCATCTCTGGGAATTTATTCATGAGAAAATATTCAAATTGTGCAATAATTATTTTAACTTAAAATTTAATTTTATGGAAATAGGTAGAATAGGATAAGTCCACTCTATGGATATAATATTATCATTTATAACTATTAATTCATAAATATTTTCATGAATTTTTTGAGAGACAACTATGTGCCAGGTATCTAAAATAGCATGGGAAAGTACAATATGTTAATTATTGTTATTATTATGTTTTATAAGCATTATATGTTTTATAATAGAGTAATAATAATATATTCTATAATGCTTACCGTGAGCCAGACATTCTTCTTAGTGCTTCACATAAAAACTCCCATTGAATTCTCACAACCACCATATGAGGCAAGTGCTGGTATTAGCCCCATTTTATAGATAAGATAATTAAGGCACAAAGTTAAGTACCTTGTCCAAGGTCATACAGCTACTGAGTAGTACAGGTGGGATTCAGACTCAGGTATTCTGGATCTGAAGGCCTTATTCTTAACCACTGTGCCTTTAAGGCCAACAATTTAAAAATAGAGATGCTTACATCTTTAAGAATGAAAAGAACACCAAAATGTAATGGTTTTTGTATTGAGGAGTCAAGATGATTGGTAAATTTTTTTGGTCTCGATTTCTCAATTTACATTTTTTTAAATTATGAAATATTTAGAAGTTTTTTTTGTTAAATTTCTCTTCAGCTGGTTGTCCTAATGTGTGAGGTTGTGTACATCACCTTGGATCTCAGTTAGCCTTGGGTGTAGTTGGCAAAGGCCCCCTGGCTCACTCTCTACAGACAAGGCAGAAGAAGATGAGGACAGAAAGTCGGGGAGGCTGCTTGGATTAGGATTCCACACTGAGCAAGCTGGGCTATGTCCCCCTGCTGCATCTCAGAGTGCCTGACACAGCACCTTGTATCTTTATAAATGTATTAATTTAGGTAGCTCTGCCTAGTGCCTTAAGCCTAAGGGTACTTGAATCTCTTTTTAAAGATGATAATTCAAATTAATGCATTTTGATTATAAAAATGAATTTAAAATAATCACTTGCAACACACCAGTCTTAGAAGATGGATTTACAGTGTCAGGGATTCAAGGCCCCCACTGGAAATGTTCTGTTTGTCTACAAAATGTGACTAAGCTGGTTAAACATGTAGATAAGGTGCTGGCAATAATGACACCAGTTTCCACATAACTTCCTTTTACCAAGGGAAGACTGCATTCTAAAGGCATATCCCATCCCTGCTCATGGTCAGTGTCTGAGGTCACATACAGTCTGCCCACGAACCCAGTTCAGTTGTGATAGGAATAAGATTTTTAAAATTCTGAACTGAAGTAAAAATTGTCTGCCCTGGACCCTGAGTGCAGTTCTGACAGGAACAAGATTTGAAAACATTGAAAGTGGGTAAATATTTCTTCCTTTCTCTTTTAAAAAAAATTTTTTTTAATTGGGTAAGTAATATATGTTCACTCTAGAAAATTTTGAAAACAGAATAAAAGTAAACAAACATGATACTGATAATTTTGAGCTGTAGATGTAACCCACCATTACAGTTCTGTTTACTTCTAGACTTTTTATGCCTGTGGGTGATTTATTTTTTAATCTCCTAATAAAGGAAGTTAGGTCGTAGAATTTATAATCACTAGATTGCTTTATTGACTGATTTGAAGGGAACTGAAAAACAGTCTCCCTGTATTTTCTACTCTAACCTAAAACTATGGAGTCACATTGAATCTGTAAGTCATCATAACAATCCCAGGTCTCCTGAACTAGGAACAAAGTATGGCTGTCCACTTATTTGGAATTTATAATGTATATCTTTAATTTATCATAGTATAACTTCAAGTGATTATACCATTTCATATGTGGCATAAGAACCTCACAATCCTATACTTACCTTTCTCCCTGCCCAGCCTTTATGCTATTCTTGTCATATATTTACTTATGTATGTGTTATAAACCCTAAAATACTTTTGTTTAAACAAAGTTACTTTAATCTCTTAAAGATATTTCTATAATAAGAAAGCAAATCACAAATTTACCCATGTGCTGATCATTTCCAGTGCTCTTCATTCTTTTGTGTGGATCCATTTTGACATTTGGTGTCATTTTTCTTCTGCCTGAAGGATTTCTTTGAACATTTCTTGTAATGCAGGTCTGCCAGTGATGAATTCTTTCATCTTTTTGAATGTGAGTGCTTTCTTTTTTCTTTTCTTGTCTTTTTTCTTTCTTTCTTTTTCTTTTTTCTTTTTTTGACTTTGTTTTTGAAATATATTTCACTGGGTATAAAATCTCAGGCTGACAGTTTTTCATTCAGTACTTTAAAGATATTTCTTCACTGTCTTCTCACTTGCATAGTTTCCAGTGAGAAATCTGCTGTCTCCCTCTGCACATAATGTATCTTTTTTCTTCTGGCTACTTTTAGAATTTTTTCTTTATCACTGGTTTTGAGCAATTTGATGACATTCCTTGGTAAAGGTTTCTTCATGTTTTTTATGCTTGGGGTTCATTGAGCTTCGTGGATGTATGGCTTTATGATTTTCCTCAAATTTGGAAAATTTTTTGCCATTTTAAACATTTTTGTCTGCTTTTCCCACCCATCAAGGATTCCAGTTAAACTTGTATTAAGCTGCCTGAAGGCATTCCACAGTTCACTGATGCTCTTTCCATGTGGGGGATTCTTTTTTCTGTTTCATTTCAGATAATCTCTCTAGCTATTATCATCAGGTTTACTAATCACTCTGCTGGTAATACATCAGTGTATTTTTCCATTTCGGACACAATGATAGTTTTTACCTGTAGAAATTTGATTTGGATGATTTTTATATCTCCCGTATCTCCACTTTGAACATATGGAAAATGTTGTAGTAACTGTTTTAATGTCCTTGTCTACAAATTCTAACAACTGGGTCAGTTCTGGGTCCCTTTTGATTGATTATTCTCCCCATTTTGAATTGTTTTGTATTCCTTTGCACATCTGATAATCTTTGTTTGGATGCCAGACTTTTGTGATTTCAACATGTTGGGTGCTCAATATTTTATATTCCTATAAAATTCCTGACCATTGTTCTAGGATGCAGCTAATTACTTGGAAACCTTGATCCTTTGGTGTCTTTTATGATTCTGTGAGGCAGATCTAGATAACTAGGGAATGATTCATCTAGGGTTTACCCACTACTAAGAGACTTTCCTCAGTTTTCTACCTCTGCATATCTCTGGAGTTCTTTCTCTGTGCTGCTCTCTCCTCTCTGGTACTCTGTCCTGCACAGTCTGGTCAGACCCTCAGCTCTGTCTCCTACACATGAAGAATCCAGAAATCCATCAGACTCCACTTGGTTCCTCCTCCCTGCACTGTGGCCTGGAAGGTCTCTCAGGGCAGGAAGCTGATCAATCAAAGGGCTCATCTCTTTTGTTTCCTGTCTCTCAGGAACCACTCTTCATTGCCTAATGTCCAATGTTGTGAAAACTGTTGATATGTTTTGGAAGGAGGTAGATGCCCTAGGACTGGGGATCCCAGTATGTGTGTTGGGGAGCTGCAGACATAACCTGTGCTCCCAGAATAGTGATGCCTTCCTGAAACCCAACTCCCCACCCTCAATACCTACTCGAAGAGTTTTCATCTCCTAAGTAACAGGCCTGGGTTATATTTTTATTTTTCAGGGGAAGACAGGAAGACCCCCAGCGAATCAAATAGCCCCTCTTCATCCTCCCTCTCAGCTCTAAGTGATTCAGCCAACAGCAAAGACGATTCAGACAGCTCCCAGAAAAACAAGGGTGGGAACAACCTGCTGGTCATCTCTGTCGTGCCTGGGAGCCAGCCCTCACTGAACAGTGAGGAGAAGCCAGAGAAAGGTAAGGAGGAGGTGGGTGTGGCCTGCTCATCCCTCCCCACTCCAGGATGACCCATTCTTGAGAATAAGCCCTGGTGAGGAGCCATGTCTGAAAACAGATACTAGGCCCAGGATACAGTATAATATGCATCACCTAAAATTTGCATTTCCTTTTGGCTTGATTTGCATCTAAATATGGGGTAGAATGATGGGGAGATTGACTTTGACTGGAAAGCTATATGTTTAGCTCCTTTTAGCTCAGAGCTGCAGGAACAGTGCCTGGAAACGTAGAGCTGTCAGGTGGTGCAGGGGGTAGGAGGAAGAAGGCCTCAGCTCCACTCCTGCCCTCCTCTGCCCCACTGCCCCATGCGCCTCTACACCCAGCTTCGGTCCTTGCAGGGTTCGAATGCATTTTTTGCAACTTTGTCTGCAAGACGAAGAACATGTTTGAGCGCCATCTGCAGATACACCTCATCACCCGGATGTTTGAGTGTGACGTGTGCCACAAGTTCATGAAGACCCCTGAACAGCTGCTGGAGCATAAGAAATGCCACACTGTCCCCACCGGTGGGCTCAAGTAAGGAAAGCAAGTACAGAACCTTTTACTGCGTTGTTATTAAACATCCTTTCCCCTTCCCTACCTAGCCCCTCCCCTGAAGGTTTTGGGGGTCAGTGGAGAGGGAGAGGGAGTTTGGTGTGAGGGGAGTCAGTCAGGAACCTCTGCTGCCTTTAGCTGGGTTGACTTAGACCTGTCCCCCGAGGGGATCAACAATGTCAACAGGAGAGTCCATTGCACAAATACCTTGGGATTCAGGGCAAGGAAGAAGACATGCTGCGTCACCCAGCATGGAGGACAGACTCATCCCACACTGCTTGAGTTTTGTTCAGACCTGATTTCAATGGACTCGGGGGCTAGTGTCCCCAAGTGTAGATAATTTCGCTGTCACTGCAGTTCACCATCTCTGTTTTTTAGATGGCTTGCTGTATACCTTTTAAGTAAACATTATAACCACCCACTCTCAAAAATTAGACAGTTTGAACAGGCAGGAAGCAACATTTTCATGCAAAGATCATGTGCTGCATGTCTTCCTGCAAACATGCTGATGCCTTCCTCCAGAGATCTGGACAACGAGCATCACCATTAACCAGTATCGCAAGATGCCCTCTGGTTGCAAGTGAGACTGTTCAATTATTACCAAACATACAGTGTGCTTGGCTTGATTATAGGCGCCAAAGGGCACACAAGAATAAAACACCGTTTCTACCTCAGGAAATTTATGTCCTAGCACTACCAGAATTTAATTTGCCCAGTGATTCTGAAATCAGAGGCCCTGTTCACAAGGCACTTACGGTCTAGTAAAGAGAAAGAAGCACATGTGGTAAGGCATAGAAAGAGACACAATTTTCAAGGCATAATTATTCATTTTTAGCTTAAATGATCATGTAGTTAAAAGAATAAAAAATTACATTTTACTTAATGCAGAGGGGAAAGAATTTTTGTTTTAAAACATTTTCATTGTTGAAACTGACAACCTGCCAGAGAGGTGGCATGACTCCCCTGAATGGGTGAGGAAGGGAGAGACCAAGAAGGACCCTGGGCATCGGGTGTTGGGGGCAATGCAGTGTTGGCCCCCCTGGGCTCTGCCTGGTCAGGGAGACCCTCCTTAAAAACCTTCCCCAGGAGAAGAGTCAGGGAACAGTATCTACTGCTGAATTCCATTTTGTTTCACTCCTAGGGGGTGCTTAGGTGGGAGGGGGAGGAGGTCTTTAAAGGGATTGGGGAGGGGATGATTATAATTCAAGAAAACCAGTAGATGGGAAGTGCCTAGGAAGAGCTTATTTGGGGATTTGATTTGGTTTGTTCCCACTGTCCCTTTATAAATATTTGTGTGCTCTTATTTTAAAAAGAAAAAAAGAACCATGTTTTTCTGTGGTTGGACCAGTGCTCATTGCCCTTCCCAGTAGCCCAGTCACACCCATTAAGGCTGCAGCCCTGCCAGTTGTGGCTTTGCCAGTTCGCCTTTCCTCAAGGACCTAAGAAGTCCCGAGCCTCTGAACCCACTGGGGAGAATGCACAGTGAACCCTGATGCTTGTGCTGGTACAGACACTTCCTGTGCGGTGCTAACCGTCCCCTGTGTAATAGTTTATGTTCTAGGATGACCAAGTAGAAGAATACTTTGAAAAAATTGATAATGCCTTCTGGCTATACAGTGAGTCTTTGTTTTGTTTTGTTTTGTTTCCTTTGCCATATCAGAGAATTAATTTGCCTGAGAGAGTGTCTTTAAGATAAATAACGGGAGCACGGAAAACCCTTAGCACTTTGCCTGAGCAGCGAAAGAAAGATTGAGCTGTGGGTCACAGAAATGTCCTTAAAATGAAACAGACTGCCAATGTCTAAATTGCTTTTCTGTGATGGAACTGCTTGTACTCTATATCCTGTTCATAATGCAGATCAAATAAGATTATACTATTATTTTTCTTTTGCCGTAGCTCAGGACAGTGGTGAGTTTCAGACTCCTCTAGGTAAGGCCCAGCTTGGCGTAGGGGTTGTGTGTGCACCTGACCTGGGAATGGGCTTTATATTTCTCTCGTGTGCACTCTTCTGTGAGCTGAGGTTCAAGGGCTAACGGCGAGCTTGGCGCTGAGGAGGCAGTGCACGGTGCACTTGGTTGTATTGGGCTCTGCTGAACACCTCTCCAAACCCTCTGAGGACAATCCACTCCTGGTCCCTGCCCTGCAGGAGCCAAGCAAGAGTTGAGGCAGCCACTTTTGCATTTGCATTCTTTTTGGAAAGAGAGCAAACACGCTACAGTTATCATATAAGCCACCAACTCAAGCCTGGCAGCTTCTAAAAGAGAAGCTCAGCAGATTTTGTTAACACACCCTCGCCACTCCTTGTGGCCCCTCTGGACAGCCAGGAGGGCTGGTGGTAGCATAGCCCTCACTGTAAAGGATGGAGAAACCAAGCCACAGGGAGCCCAGGCTCTATCCTAGGGTATCCAGCTACAGCCTGATAAGGTGATGGAGCTGGGGCTAACATCTGCCTTTCCAGAATCTACCTAAATTTTTTGTAGAGACCACTCCAGTAATGAATCAGCATGTCCTGAGTGCTTACCATATGCTGAGTACTCTACCAAGCACTGTAGAGAATGCAGAAGAAATGTAAAATATGGTCCTGCCCTCTGAGAATTCATGATCCAGATGGATTATTATTATTTCCATGGCATAATAATGTATTAACAATGTCTTCAAGCTCCAGATAGCAGTCGTCTCCCTTCCTCCTCATCCCTCATTAGCAGATGGGCTGATGGGTGGGCTTCCTTCTTTTCCCGTGCCCCTGCCGTAGCCCTCACCTTCCTTTCCTGACAAAGAGCCAGTGCTTTAGGAGATACGTTTCATAAGTACATAGATGTGTGTACACACACACTCACACACATACAGAGAGACACACACACAGGCCTTCTCATCTTAACAACCCTTTAATAAGCACGATTCTGACCCCTGTGACTTTCTGTTTGCTGGAGGTAGCGCTCCCCTTATAAGCTGTTCTTTAAAACCTCTTAGCCTTTCTGCGTGTGCTTGGTGTGGTGCATGAAAAGTCGATTCTTTGTGTTGCTCCCATCTAGAGGGGAGGTCAGGAGGTTTAGACCTCCATGCTGTCTGGTGGGGAGCGGGGAGGGCTCAAGGGGCCGGGTGGGGGCTGGAGGGGAGCACCAGTTATTTATTCCTCACACTTTCTTGCTCCCCTTCATGAGGGCTGGCACTGCCCGTTCCAGCCAGGAGATCCTGCATAGGGTGAGCGGCGCTCGCCAGAGCTGCTCGTCAGTGGGGACTGCTCTATCAGCAGCAGAAGCCAAGGAGGGCCATCCCATCCCTGAGAGGCAGCCGGGCTGGGCTGGGCTGGGCAGGCCAGGCCTCAGATGCCGGGGGTGGTGTGAGGGAAGACCGGGTAGGAGGGGAGAAGCGTGGCTGCCGCCGAACCCTTCTGGCTGAACCTCCCTTGCGTTGCTTCCCCCGGCAGGTGCCCATTCTGCATTTATTCCACCAACCGCCCCGCTGCCATGGAGTGCCACCTCAAGACCCACTACAAGATGGAGTACAAGTGCCGGATCTGCCAGACGGTGAAGGCCAACCAGCTGGAGCTGGAGACGCACACCCGGGAGCACCGCCTGGGCAACCACTACAAGTGCGACCAGTGCGGCTACCTGTCTAAGACCGCCAACAAGCTCATCGAGCACGTGCGCGTCCACACCGGGGAGCGGCCCTTCCACTGTGATCAGTGCAGCTACAGCTGCAAGCGCAAGGACAATCTCAACCTGCACAAGAAGCTGAAGCACGCCCCACGCCAGACCTTCAGCTGCGAAGAGTGCCTGTTCAAGACCACACACCCTTTCGTCTTCAGCCGCCACATCAAGAAGCACCAGAGCGGGGACTGCCCCGAGGAGGACAAGAAGGGCTCGTGTCCAGCCCCCAAGGAACCAGCCGGCCCTGGGGCCCCACTCCTGGTCGTCGGGAGCTCCCGGAATCTCTTGTCTCCCCTGTCGGTCATGTCCGCCTCCCAGGCTCTGCAGACCGTGGCCTTGTCAGCCGCCCATGGCAGCGGCTCCGAGCCCAACCTGGCACTCAAGGCTTTGGCCTTCAACGGCTCCCCTTTGCGCTTTGTCAAGTACAGGAACTCGGATTTTGCCCATCTCATTCCCTTGACAATGTTATACCCCAAGAACCACTTGGATCTCACATTCCACCCTCCCCGACCTCAGACTGCGCCCCCCAGTATCCCCTCGCCGAAACACTCCTTCCTCGCCTATCTCGGACTAAGAGAGAGAGCAGAGACTGTCTGAGGGCAGCCATGTTCTGTACCAAAAACAAAGAGACAAAGACAAAAATATCCTACAAAACTTAAACACAACCCCAGCAGGTGTATTTTGCTGCAAAACCTACAGACCCCCATGGGTCTGAACCACGTGTACTGTATATCTTTAGTAAGGAATAGAGAATTGGCTCTGTGTGTATACCTATTGCATTGACCTGAAAGCTGCTTTATCCAGTCTTCAGAGAGGTGACCTACTGCATACTTCTACCTTCAGAGGCATGCCCCCCAGCCACCCACTCCTACTCTCAGCCCTTCTCCGTACTTTTCTCTGAAAGGAATTTTGTCTTGTTAAACCCTAAAGAGAGTGTCCTTAATAGCAATCAGCACTTGTAAGCTTATTTACTGGTGCATTTGGTTTTCTGTTGGGTGAATGGGGTGTGTGGGCGTTTGTGGATCTGAAAGAGAAACCCGTGTGTCGTGTGCCATGACATTTCTATTGCACCTTCTTTGTACTGGGTTCTTTAACAGCGATGAACATTCTTTTCCCTCCTGGGTTGTTTATCTTCTGCAGTCTCTCCCTGACTGAGCTCCTTCATCACCTTTCCCTCTCTATTTTACAGCTACAGAGTGGTAGGGCTTGGTGCTTAGTTGATGAAGGAATGGTAGATTTCTACAGTGCTGCTGGAGGTTTCCGACAGAGTGCTAGAGACCTTTGCACTCAGATCTTCTCTCGTTTTGAAGATGCAAGGAATCGAGTGACTGATCTGGAAGAAATATCTCGCAGCACTGCAGCTAACATCACAAAACTTAAGTGTGTTTTGTGCGTGTGCCCACACATAGACAATGTGTATGGCACACACACAGTGCATCATTTTTTTAAGGGCAGATTATATATATATATATATATGATGTATTAATTCAATGGTTACCATTTGTTTGCAGGAAAAAAAATTGTATGAGTGAAAATTTTATGGTTGATAAATCCAGCCAAGGAGATTAAAAGGGGTTCAGATAAATTCTGGGTATAAATGCTCAGACTAAAAAAAAAAAGAAACGGCAGTTTTGCACAGTGCTATGGTCTTGCACTAGTTTTTGTTTCTCATCTGAAAAAAAAAGTAAAATAAAAGGAAGAAAATGTACCTTTTTTATGGAATGAGTAGACTGTATGTTTGAAAATTTAGCCACATCCTCTTTGACATATAATGACACAACAAAAAGGTGCTGTTTAGTCCTATGGTTCAGTTTATGCCCCTGAGAAGTTTCCACTGTGTTTGCAGATCCTCTGGCTATAGCGATATCCTCCATGTTATTAGTAATTCTGTATTCCATTTTGTTAACGCCTGGTAGATGTAACCTGCTAGGAGGCTAACTTTATACTTATTTAAAGCTCTTATTTTGTGGTCATTAAAATGGCAATTTATGTGCAGCACTTTATTACAGCAGGAAGCAGGTGTGGATTCGTTGCATAGCCCTTTGCTAATCTTAAAAAGTCATGAGTGATTGAAAAAGAAAAAAGGAAAAAAATCTTTGGCTGAATATGTTCATTGCTTGTATTTTTAAGACAACAGAATTTCCAGTATGAAACAGGCTGAAAGAGCAGGAAGGAATGTGCTTTGTATAATAATGGGAAGTTTGGAATATAAAAGTTTATATATTATTTATCTATTGAAGAATTGGTGTACAAGAGGAACACTTTCTTATTGTGTTGCTGTTTTCCATCATGTGTTATCCTAGAGTTGGGATTTTTTTTTTTTTATCTGTTTCACCAGGGGAAAATAAAACCATCCCTAATTTTCTTCCTCTAGTCAGTTTGCTTCAGTGAAAGGCCCCTGGATATTAATACAATTCTACAGGAAGCCAGAAGACCGTACTGTCTTTCTACACCACAGTCCCTCCTCCCCTCCTTTCCCGCCCTTCTCCCCCCAGACCAAGCAGGGGTGCTCCACTTCCCTTCCCAGTCATCCAGCCATGGATGGGGAGCCTGCTCAGTGCCCTGGCAAACCTGTTTACACTAAGGAGATGTCCACGGGGGCAGGGAGGCTGAACTGGCCAGGGCAGGAAGCTCCCACACCCTCCGTCATCCTCCAGCAGAGAGACCTTTGCTCTTGGCTGGGTTTGAAGCATTGTTCAACCTCACCATGGCAATGTCTCAGTAAAAGACACTATATAGACAGTTATGGGCAATACACTCCAAGAATACTGGGCTTATGGGTTGGGGTTTTTTTGAAAGTCATGTCTTTTTCCCCATATAATGGAGAATGTGCCATTTGGCCAATAATATGTTTTCAAAATTACAAGTTCAGTGATGACATGAAAGATGGCCATGGTGATCCCACAAAGGCTGGTAGAAAAAGGTGAATCACACTTAAGCACCAGCAGGTTAAAAACCTGAAAGGGTGGCCCTGACGATGAGGACTGTAGCTTTCACAGCATGCCACTTGTGCAATAAGGGGGTCCTAGAGTTGAGACTTTGAAGAGCGAGAGGGGTGAAGGAAGGAGACGTTTACTGCTCAAATGCCATGCATTTCACTGCTTGCCACTGAACTTGTATTTGAATGACTTAGTAATGCTTAATATAATTGGGCAACTTTTTTAGCACTTTGGAAAGAGTCATCAATCTTTCTGGTAAATTATAAAAGTTTTCTGAGTGAGAAAGGTGTGTTTGGAGTTTGTTTGACTTTTTATATTATTATTGTTATTAATAAAGAAAAAATCTACAGCATTTTTCAGACTCCACCTGGATAATACATACCCTTGAATTTGGTTTGCAGTTTGATACTCAGGGAAGGATGTATTCCATAGATATCCTTTCCGTGTAAAACACTAACATCTTTGAGAAATTCATCCACCAACTAACTTCAATTCTGTTGTCACTATGCATTCTTCAATGAAAGCTAGCTTATTTTTCCATATAGTGATGCAGTTAGGGTTCTCAGCACTTTCTTTCTTCTATCCTTTTTTTAACTCCTCATATTATGTTCATTCGGATGATCATACTGTCAAGGTTTGTGTACATTACTGAAAATTTGTATTGTATAAAGCTTTTTGCATTACAAGGCTGTACAGGGTCATTTTGACAGTAACTGGTATATTCCTTTGCATCTTATGTTGCATTGCCAATTTCTAGTGTATCCAGTTTGAAAGTATAATATACTCTAATTAAAAAAAAAAAAAGGTTGGCTATACTCTTGTTTCTTTTTCTTTCTTGGTTGCCATCCTTGACTACCTGTTAGTCTCAGGGTTTTGTCTGTCTTGCTTTGTTCTGTTTTTTCACTTTTCAGTGTATTTTAATCAGATTATGGAAATGTCCATTCTTATAACTGTCACAAAATACAAGTTTTGAACAGCCATGGTTACAATGCAAACTGTTATTATTGTTTAAGTCATTCATGGCCATTAAGGCTCAGAGCATATCCGTCATTCAGGACAGTGGCAGGCTGGCTCCTTCCTGAAATTATTTAGTGACATTTAAAAGTGTTCACCAGCCATACCCTATCCTGCTAAACATCATTTTATTGGCCCCATAGCCAAAGTGGAGGGAGTGAGAGGAACAGATGAATAATTCCATTTATCATAAAGAAGTCGGGCAACTATGAGGTTTTAATTAGGGGAAAAATTGTATGTTTTGCAAACTAATAATTTATCCAAATGGAAGTACTAATATTTCACCATTCAAGGGAAGATACCAGAGAAAGAAACTAAGACTAGAAAAAAAAAAAAGAGAGAGATGAAAAAGCACACTGATAAGTTAAGACAATTTTTTTAATCCCTTTTAAAATTTTAGCTATTTGAGACCTTCCCATAAATCTGTGATGGTTGATAAAAATATATAAAGTGGAAGAAGAGAATGTTTTGCCTGGTTTGTAATTTGCATGCTTATAAATATTATGTCTTATGCTTATTTCAGGAAATTGTGAACCACGTTGACATTTAAAAAGATCAATTTTATTTTTTAAAAAATGAGATCATGTAGAAGCCACTTTGAAAATGACCAATCACTAATCAGACACTATTTATTTTCTCCTTCATTCTTTCATCCACTAGCTATTTTTTAGATGATTGAATCAAGTTCTTTATTTGATTCAGATACCTAACATTTTGTTTTGGCATGGCTGGTATTTATTGAAAATACTAAAATAACCCAG
This sequence comes from Cheirogaleus medius, assembly GCA_008086735.1. Classification (NCBI taxonomy): domain Eukaryota; kingdom Metazoa; phylum Chordata; class Mammalia; order Primates; family Cheirogaleidae; genus Cheirogaleus; species Cheirogaleus medius. Next base: position 10,617,144 of record VBSM01000483.1, read on the forward strand.
ACTTCTTTGATTTTTGCTAGCACTACAAGATGGAGTGGCTTCTCATTTTGTATACACATTTTTTTTTTCTTAAACTCCACAACTATCTCACATTTTCTCTGTGGTTGATAATAGCCAGCAATATAAAGAAAATAATCATGAGTTTGGTAATCATTTCCCCTGAAATGAGCTTCCCATGACTTTGAGAAATTCTGTGGGAACAGAACCATCATGACGGAACAGACCATATCCTCTCCCACCTCAGCTTATTTAGAAAACACTGCATGTGGACCTGGGCATCTCCAAGCCAGTCATGTGGCCGTTGTGTGAATTTGAATCCAAGATCATAGACATTTCTCCTACTATCATGCTACATAAAAACATTTTAAGCTAAGACTCAAGGCCATGTTTCCTATGATTAAAGACACTACTGATTGATCATTTGATGGTCACCAACAAACTGTGCTTGACCATTTAACAGAGCCACGGTGCTGGTCACAGGGGAACAAGGCAAAATATCAAGACTTGCTGAGCACATGTGTCTCCTCCCCACAGTCAGAAGCATCACATTAGAACTCTTGCCTGCCAAAGGTCATGCAGGGCTTGTGAACAATTTGAAGTGGAAGACACAACTCATTAGCTGCCTGAGTGCTTCCACCCCATGGGGAAGAAGGAAGGACAGCAGAGGGGAGCTCAGTGCATGCAAGAGGGTGGGGAGGGAAGGAAGGGGATAGTTGCTAAGTGATTTCATCTGAGCTTCCAGAAGACAGAGAATGCAGAACTGAACTCCTTCCCAGCAGCACTTTATAACCTATGAGCAAAATCACAAGGTAAAAAGGTACCCTTAGAGGTTCAGGATAGTGAAGATACTCCAGCCAACATTCTTTCTTACATCACTCCCTCAGAAGAGAGGCATCCCGCACAAAATGGGGCTTATTTTGTGAAAAACTACAATTTACTAACCAGGAAATGCCCATAAACAGGCGGGGGGAGTGCAGTATGTCACTCCTGGGGATGAAAAGACCCCATTTCCCCTGTCCAAGGTCTGAATGGTCTTGGGTATTAATCAAGATCCCTTCTTCATGAGGTAGTAGAGCTCCATATCTTTTTCTTTGTAATTGGATCTGTAAAACAGAAAAATACAAGTCCTGCTCACGGTAGGAGCTGTAAAAGGGAAAAGGAAAACTATTCATTCAATCCCCTTGAAATTTCTTTTTGGCACAGTTAAGTATTAGTTTATTAGTTCTTGGTTTTCAGTAGAATTATGAACTTGGAACAGAGAAGCTATCTTAATTCACACTCCAAAATCAATTTCCCCTAGACCAGTCCCTACAGGTGGTTTTCTACCATGTTTAGTGAGAAAATCTGGATCACATATGTAATGTTTTTCAACCACGAGGGACATTACCATGGAGTCTGAGACTGCCGGAGTCTGAGACTGCCTGAGTTTGCAGCATGGCTCAGACACAAACCAGGGTTGTGATTATGACATACCATTAAGGATCTTACAAAAAGAGAGGCTGAACTAAACGATCTCTAAGACCCATTCCCACCCTAACAGACAACATATAATAATCTGTGATTCTACTTCTCTTTTCTAAACAACAAAAAGCCTTCTGAAGAAGAAGTGATTGCAAGGTAGTTACAGCAAAAATGGCACCTCAACATTTTCAAGCCACAGCGGGCTCAGTAGAGGGGAAAAAAAATGACTAAAAATATTCTTCTGCTCACTTCAGAGTTTGGGAGGTCTAGAGTTTTTCTGTCCTGATTAAAGCTAAATCACCATGGTTGGATTGCCCGTAGTCAGCTTGAAGGTGGCTTAAACGTATTTTACCACACTGTGGATACTGAGTCTGGTTACATGAATTAGGGGTGAGCCAGGTGGAATGGAGAGACTGTCCTGCCCACTGTCACCTCTCAAGCCCGCCTCCGACTGCTTCCAGCCTGCTCGGGTGACTAGGCAGTTGCGACCACTGAGCTTTCAGATGTGCTCTGTAGTAGAGTCAATGGTTTCTTTTAACAGATACAATGAAAGACATTTTAGTTTTAGCATAACGGAAGAATGTACTAAAGACTGAGGTGGCAAAGAGGCCCTGGGCAGGCAGACAGCGGGAGCTACTGGGTGAAGCCCAGGTGAGGTGCTGGGGATCGCACCTGACCACGGCTGGCTGCCACAGCGAATGCTGGGTGAGAAGGTGAGTGTGTGAGGTGGGAAGCGACCGGGTCTGGTGAAATGATCCTAAATGGTGTGAATGTTGCCGTCACTTTAGCCTCTGGACCAATGTTGGCTACAGCTGAAGCTCTTCCCTCCACCCCTCTCCCGAGGACTGATGGCACGAATGGAAGAGCGGGCACTTGAGCAGGTAAAGGCCCTCTCGCCTATGGGGCAGGGTCTCTTAGCGTCCTCCGAGAGCCTCCTTGGCCGGGAAAGTCACGTGAGAGCCGGAAGTGGGCGAGGGGCGGAGCCACCACCCAGGCCTCTGGGGCCAGCCTGAGCCCCCGCAAAAGGCACCCTGGTGGCCCTCAGGCCCCACCCAACTCACCATGAACGGGGGTCCAACAAAGGGGTGGGGGCCATGCTCCAGCTAGGAATGAAAAGGTTAAATTTGTCTGGCATTTTCTCTGTGCATATAGCTCCCTCAGGACCCTGGAGCTGGACAGGCAGTCAGTGCCCTCATGGAAAACAGCTAATTGAAAATTAAAATAGCCCAGATATGGGTTTTCTCTTTTTTTCTATCTCTAACACTCAACTAGCCGTCCTTTCACCAATGGAAGATTGGAATAAACACGGACTGATGGACGGGTGCATAGATACATAGAATGTGTATATAAAGAATGCATAGAGTGCATACATAATAAAGACAGAAACATAATAAATATGTCTGTGTGTGAACATCCAGAAGGAAGGTCACCAATTTTCCTATTCTGGGATTCATATCAAAAGACAATATTTTTCATTTTTCCTTTGTACTGCAGAAAATAAAAACAGGTTGATGAAAGAGTCTAACATATGAAAAGAATAATTAGGGGTCAAACAAATCTCATTAATCAGAATATCCCCTTGCCCATCTTTTCTACAATTAAATAAATGGCCAGAGCAGCAGGTCACCACCATCCTATCAGTCAAGGTCCCATCTCTTTATGGCATCAGACAATAGATGTAGCAGCAGCAATAGCTAAATAAGCAGGATTCTTAGTTACACAAAGAGGCCATGTATCTCTTTAAATGGGCAGAATAATAATTTCCTCCTGAAGGACATTACAATTTGGCTTGTCTGCCTGTGGATAAGAAGCTAAATATGTGCATGCATGATTTTGTGCCACAGTATGCTGTGTTTAAATATGACCCCCTCACATGACTGATAATCCATTGCCTCCCTCATTATTCTCTATCCCTGTTCTTCACAACCCAAAGTTTCCATTCAAGTTGAACATATCCTAAAGCAAGTCCAAGCCTACCCTACCAACCTCTTCTCTCCCCTAGACTCCCCTTCCACTCTAACCATGATCAATGTCTCCCTCTCTTTTTCATTTATTATTTAATGTGCAACAAATACGTGGAAAGTCATGTGCTAGCAGCTGATAAAGAATGGAGATAATTAAGATACATTTCCTAGCTTTAAGGAGTTCACCAACCAATAGAAGAAATGCATGTCTGAGCAAATATATTATCTATCATAGTAGGACACATACACATAAATTGCTGTGGAAATATTGAATAAAGAGCTACAGATTCTAACAGGAGTGGGAGGAGGCTTTACGGAGGACGTAGCATGCAAATTGCAATCTAAAGAATGAGTGGGATTTTCGTAGACAGAAAAAGTGGGGAGGGCATTCCAGATTGAGAGAACAGCTTGAGCAAAGGCAAGAAGGTGAGAAATTGCTTGGTGGATTCTGTTGTGCTAGAAGATTACAATAAAACCAAACAAAGCCAGCTTGTGCAGGGCTTCCAGTTCCTGTCAGAGAGACTGAACGCCTAAACTATGCTGTAGTTAGTAAGAGCTAACAAAAAATTTTGAGGAGAATGGCATGATTGGACCTGTGTTTTAGGAAGATAATTCTAGCAGCATTAAGAAAGTGCTATGGTTTTTTATGCATCCCCCAAAGTTTGTGTGTCGGAAACTTGATCTCTAATGCAACAGTGTTGAGAGGTAGGACCTCCAAGAGGTGATTAGACCATGAGGGCTCTGCCCTCAGAATGGATTAATACTTCTATCACAGGAGTGGGTTCGTTATCATGGGAGTGGGCTCCATATAAAAGGATGAGTTCAGCCCTCTTCCCCATTTCTCTATCTCACATGCTCTCTTGCCCTTCCACCTTCTGCCACAGGATGATGCAGCAAGGCGGCCCTCACAAGATGTTGGCCCCTTGATCTTGGACTTCCCAGCCTCCAGAGCCATGGAGATTCATTATAAATAACCCAGTCTCGGGTGTTCTGTTATAGCAGCACAAAATGAACTAAGAAAAAAAAGAAAGACTCAAAAGGCAAAAAAGGCAGAGAGATGAGGTGTGTTCAAAATGCCCTAAACTGAACTCACCATCTTCTCCCAAATACCTGCCCCGTACCATGTATTTCTTAGCTCCCATAAAGGAACATCTATCCTCCAAGCTACCAAGCTGCAAAACTCGGGCTCAGCTTTGTCTCCTTCTATCTCTCCCTTTTTCCTCCTCCTTTTCTTTGGGTAGTTAGTGCATCACAGAGCTCTGCTTATTTTATCTGTCAAATGTTTTGTGACTCTATCCTGTCTTTTCCATTCTTAACATCCTGGTGCAGGTTCTTAGCATGCTCACCAGGTGTATCATAATTTCCTCCCAGAATAGGATACACTTGTGTAGAAAAGATTGTGAAAATGTATTCCAGAGCTCAGAAGAAAGTTCATGGTCAGACTTATAGACACAAAGGTGATATGTGCAGACAACAGAGAGGGTGATAATGCCATGGAAGCAATAGCAACACAACAACAACAACAAAGGCACCAAAGACAGAACCTTGGGAGATTCCAGCTTTAAAGGAGCTTTAATGGAGGAGGCAGAGGCAACACAGCATGATGAGAAAAAACAATCAGAGAAGTCATAGACAACTATGACATTGTTAGGGAATCCAAGGATAGAGAGACTTTTATATGAAGTTGTCCAGAAGCATGAATAGGGTAACGCTGAATCTCATAGCCTTTATCAATTTGATGGTCCTTGGTGATCTCTAAGGTTGCAGTCTCAATGATAGGTTGGGAGTGGAAACTAGATTCCAAGAGGTTAAAGAATGAGTCAGTGGTGAGAAGCTGACAACAAGGAGAAAGGTCTACCCTTGTATTATGTTTTGTAGTGAATGAAATAAAGTCATGCATACCTAGCTCTTGCCAAAAGATGCCAAATCTTCCCTTCTCTATCAGGAAATCTAACCTTTTCCTATTCCTTACTTCACATTCTGTTGAAGAAGAGAAAACTGCTGGCATTATAATTGCCAGCCACACTCCAAACCAATTTTCCATATATTTTTGGTATAAACTCATCCTTTGAAGTGCAGGCTGTTTGTCTTCATACCGTCTGCCATTACCATCTGCCAGGACCCAGTTTCTGTTAGCCAAAGACATCTGCAGGAAACAGGGACCGCATGTGTTACCAAAAGTTTGGCACTTGTCCCTAAGGCCAAATCAGAAGAATACAGACAAGTGGTTTGAGGAAAAGGAAAGAGAAGTTTATTAATTTGCCGGCAAATGAGGAGAATGGTAGGCTCTCATCTTAAAGTGCCACCATCCTATTTATAAGCAGAAATATAGAGCTTTTAAAGAGAGTTTTCAGCTTTGGGATATTGCTGTTTAACTATAGCATCTCTGATGAAGATAATCTCATGACTTCTGCCCAGACAATTCCGTTGAACCATCTCCTGTGGTACAAAGAACAAAGGATGCTGCCCTGCCCCTCTGATCACTGGCCTTGGGCAGGAATGCAGGCATTAATTTCCAAAAAGAGCTAGGGGGGGAGGTTAAAGAGAAAACTTGTAACACATTTTGCCATTTTTCAGACCCTTATTTCCATTACATATTCTCCACTGTCAGTTCTACCCTTCCATATCTATGGGCGGAGGGGTGATGTAGTCATGGAGCTACTTCCTGCTGAATTGGGGTGATGTTTTAGATGGATGGTTTGTACTTATTTAGGCCATTGCAAAGCTTTGGCAGATTTACCAAAAATAAAAAATAAAATAATGCAACAGATTACCAGGTGAAAAAGAGCATAAGCAACAGCTACAACTGTGAGGATTGACAAGGCAAAATGGAGGATACCTGATAAGAGAGGTTTTACCCTGCTTGGTATCTAAGACACCGATAGGACTGTGGGTCCTTACTGTTGCCTCATACATAATGTCTGATATAGGGCTGGGCAAGAAAGAAACATGGACCTCTGAGTACAGAGCTATTAGTTGCACCCTATAGGTGATCCAAGAGACCGGCTTCTGCAAATTCAAAGTGGAGGAAGGTAAATTATATACAGGAATATGACAAACCCAGCAGTGACAAAGATGAGCAAAAGAGGAAATCCTCACTGAGGAGTTGTCTCTCCATCCTATAGAGAGAACAAATAACCAAAGAAAGAATAGCAAAAAGAATATCACCATTTTCATTTTCCCTTCTTAAACTGATACTTTAGACTGCCCAAAGACTGGCCCATCCACTGGAGGCTTGGGTCCTCTTCCTCCGTGGGACACTTCTGTACTTTGGTATGATGGACCCAAGGTTTTACTCCTGACAATTTCAACAAGGTGTGAGGTGTTAAAGGCACTTCACAGGGTCCCTTCCACTTCTCTGCCAGTGGTTGTTCAGGTCTTTGTTCTTTCCAGGCTTTAAGCAACACCCGGTCTCCCAGTTTAAAGGGGTGGGGGGTGTCTCCAACTGGGGCAAAGGCCTGAAAGAAGTAAACTCATGCATAATGGTTAGCACCTAACCCACTCATTTGACATATTGCTCTACTCTGGTTTTTTTACTCATGGTTGTATTACCATACTTACCCCAGGGGGCCAGAAGGCTCTCTCACAAACTATTTCACAGGAGCTTAACTTAAGCCTGCTTCTAAGCCCTTATCTGGAGGAGGGCAAGTGGCAACACCCTATCCCACTGTAGATGGGTTTCCTGCAATTTCCGTTCTAGATGTAGGGCTTTGCTTACTTACTGAGTAACCGCTGATATAGAGTCCATTATCACTCTGTATGAAGGAAGGGAGCCCATACCTTGGAATGAGTTCCTTCAGAATGATCTGGAAACTTCAGAGGCTCTATCCACTTGGGCAGGATAAGCCTCTACCCAGCCTGAAAAGGTATCTACTAATACAAGTTTAGGTATCTGAGTGAACTCAATTTGCCAATCATCAAAAGGTTGCATCCCCACATGTTGGGTTACCTGTACAGCAGGTTACTTTTCTATCTTTGGATTGTTTTGAGCACATAAATAGTTTGTTGCAAATGGGATACTCTTAAATGAGGTCCCACCAAATCCATTAAGGCATCACACCCAAAATATGTGCATTCATGTAGCTGCCTCATAAGAGGCTGAACCAAGGCAGGAGAATGAGTCCACAAGAATTCTGCCTCCACTAACTGTGCCATCCCAAATTTCAGAGCCCCAGTCTTTAGCTTTAAAGGGGGTTTGTATTGATCTAATCTAGCCAGGGTATCAAGGCCCCAAGGAACAGATCTCCTTCAGCAGCCTTCTTAGCAGCTCTGCCAGTGGCCTGATCTCTTTTTGCAACATAAAGTGTCTCCCCTTTTTCTTGACCAGGATAGTTCATGATGGCCACCCACTTGGGCTCAGCCATGGCCCATATCAGTGCCATTATTTCAGTGGCATAATTAATATCCTTATTTCTTGCTGTCGGGAGCCCCCTTTCCTTCCAAATGGCACCACGAGCATACACAATCATAAAAGCATATTTAGAGTCCATATAAATGTTTATGTTTTTTCCCTTTGGATAACTGAAGAGCTCTGGGTAAAGCAATCAGCTCAGCTTTCTGGGCTGAAGCCCCAGGCGAGAGTGCCATTGTTTCCAGTACCCGTCATTCCCTGACCACCCCATATCCAGCCCTTCATTGTCCATTGTCCATAAAACTGCTCCCAGTGAAAAGATGCCAATCTGGCTCTGGCACAGGCTGACTTGACAGGCCCATCCTGCTAGAACAGACAGCCTCAAGAACCTCAAAACAGTCAAGCTACAAAGGCTCATATTCTTCAGCTGGTAACAGGGTGGCAGAATTGACAGTAGACACAATCTTTAACAACAAATCACAAGTAGCTGCTATTGGCTGGAGGCAAGGAGGCCATCATCTCACGATATTGTCCATGCTCTCACAATATTGTCCAGTGGCTTTGACAAGTATGCCACTGGCCGTGGGATGTCTCCCAACATCTGTACTAAGACTCCAAAGTTCATTCCTTGTTTATCATGAACATATAATTTAAATTCTTTCTGTGAGTCAGACAACCCCAAAGCAAGGGCAGTCACAAGGCTCTCCTTTAGTTTTTCAAAGGCATTTTGACAGTCTGTGGTACAGATCAGGGGCTCCACATCTGTGCCTTTTAGGGCCTCATACAAGAGCTTTGCTATTAGTCCAAAGTTTGGGATCCAAATGCGACAGAACCCTGCCATTCCTAGGAACCACAGAGTTGCCTTTTATTTTAGGGCACCTTACGATTCAAGATGACTTGTTTTCCAGTCTAACATTAGGCTATGGGTTCCCTTGCTAATTTGGAATCCCAAATAAGTAACCTGCTATTTGCAGATCTGTGCCTTTTTGGGTGATACTTTATAGCCACACAAAGCCAGATGATTTAGCACAGCCACTATATTTGTGAGACAATGATCATAATCTGGGCTGGCTATAAGTAAATCATCTACATATTGTAACGGAATCCCTTAAACCAATTGCAGTTTCCACAAGTCTCTTGCCAAGCTCTCACTAAACAGGGCAGGAGAGTTTTTAAACCCCTGTGGCAACACAGTCCAGTGGTGCTGTGAGATCATCCTAGTCTCAGGACCCTGCCATTCAAATGAGACTGAGTACCATTCATAGTCACTTGTACAATATCATTAACAGCATGTAGATCCCGCACGAATCTACACTTATTGGTATGAGGGATTTAAATTCTTTCTGCACATCCCAGGGTCCTGTTGGCTTGTATGGTCTTACTCACTTTTCAGTAGACCTCAGGAGGAATAGAACTTGCTTCTTCTTGCAAATGCTGCAGTTGGAGTTGACAATGTGCAAGTCCGCTGAGGCCCAAACTTCAAAAAACAAACTGCTCCGTAGTGGCAGCCTCCTGTGTGCTTCACCAGGCCCTGGTATTCGAAGCCAGCAGGAGCTTGGCAGTGCCCTTGGAGGTGAGCTTCTGCCACCTCTGCAACAGCTCCTGGTACTCCAGCTGCTTGCCCAGGTCCACTGAAAATATCAGGGTCACTGGAGTCAATGGTAGAGCAGCACCAGCTCTGGCAGCAGCTCCCCAGGGCCTGCCTCTTTGGCCCATGGTGACAAGTTCCTGAGGCATTGCTGCCCAGGCCCCAGCCCCTGCCTGGCTCATGGAGTGCCATGCATAGCGGGTGCCAAGATTTGGAGTGGGGAGGCCCCACTGCTTCTGCTCACCTGGATTGATGCTAATTGAGTCCCCATTGTCAATCATACCCCAGGCTCCTGTGGAGATATTTGGATTGGAGCTACTAGTGAGGTATGGGGCCCTGGGCCCCCTCCTTCATCCTCTGAGTCCTGGACTCAACAACCATTTGCTTTCCCTGGGTGGGGGCAGGTGTTCTTGTTACCTGGAGCCCTTTGCAATTTTGGACAATGTTTCCTCCCACGTTCTTTCTTTTTACAAAAAGTGCACCACTTGTACTTCTACTTGAGATAACTTTTTTGCCCTTCCTTTCCAAAGGACTCTTAGTTGGTGCAGCTAACAGAACACACATAGGTTTCAGTCTCTGTTCTTCCCTACTGTTATATATAATACTCTAAAGGTGATATCAACAAGCTTTGAGGGATTCATGCCAATTGCCCCTTCCACACATTGTAGCTTCCTCCTTCTATCTGGAGCACTCTGCCCTATAAAAGTCACATTAACCATGTGTGTTTTCAAGGGCCTCAGGATCCACATCTGTATATTTCTGATAAGCCTGAGAGATGCATTCCAAAACTTCAGAAGGATCATCTGCATTAGGATCTCATTTTGTGTAAGTCCAATAATACCCTGCTGGCTGGCCTTGCATTCAAACCCTCTATCTGATATTGCTGTAATGGAAATTGCCCTGCCCCAGCTATGGATGCCCTCTGGCCAAATTGAATTCCCTACTGGGTCTTAGAAGGAGAGACCATTCCCACTCCTGAGTCATAACCTAGTGGTCATGAGACTGAAGAATTGGTCCCAGTCATGCCATCACTCTCAGGGTGCCAAGATGGGGGCAGTGGTGGCAGGTGGTGGCAGCAGCATTTGCCCCATACCCGGTTCCATGTGGGGCTGTTTCCTGGGCTGGCTGTGCACCTCCAGTGAGGGGAAAGCTTCTCCCGTTAGTGCGTTCCATGGCCACTGCATCGGGGGCCCCAGCAGTGCAAGCTCAACTGCGGTCGAGCCCATGGTGCCTTTCCCGACAAGTGAGGAAATGGCAGTGGGGGAGAAGGCTCATGAGATCCAATCTGGTTAATCCCTCCCCAATTTTGTCACACAGCCTTGCAGCCCCTTTATTGTGCAATTGCATGAAAGACTGTACCTATGGGATCTCATCCCATTTACCTCTCCTTTGATAAAATAATTCCAGTTGTAAGATAGTATAATAATTTAAGTTTCCATTGAATGGCCACTTCTCCTCTTACTCCAGTATGTACATTGGATTACAATAACACCTTTCTCTTTTAGACATAGACTTGTAGCTATAAGTTGGCCATTCAGCCAAGATTCTCCCCAAGGGGCTTTCAGATGAAATAGAAACAAAGCCTTACCTGTTGATAAACAACAATGAACACAACATGACAAGTAGACAATATAGGGAATTCCCAATGCAAATCATCTTAATGCCAAGGCCCAGCCAAATGAATGGGAATCAGACAAATGAGAATGAAATTCTCAACCAAGAACCAACATCTCCTAATCCAAAGGAGAATGAATCCCCCTGGTTCCTTAGTTCCACTCAACTGTGACTTCCACCCCCAAAATGGTGCCTCCAAACAAAATGCCCTGCCACAGGGCTGGAAGGTTTGAAAACCTTCCCCAAATGGGTGGAAACAAAGGTCTTAGTTTGCACATCAGAGAACTTATCAAAATGGCCAAAGCATCATGACACTTCCCAAATCCATTTCCTTTTCCCCAACTTAGTTCAGCTTGCAGGGAACTTCGTCTAATTCAGGATGGTGGGGAGACAGGAATTCCCTGAGCTAAACAGGCTCTGGCAGCTGCTGGCACAGCCCCTTGCTCTCTTGCCTGGCAAAGACATTGCTCCTATTGGTGAAGCCCCACAGCTTGACCTGGGGCTGCTCCCCACCTTTTCCAGCCACAGCAGTAGTCGTGGGGTGCCATTCCACCAGGGCGCTGATGGGCCTAACCTGCAACACCAAATTCTGTTACCAAAAGTTTGACACTTGTCCCAAGACCACATCAGAAGAATAAGGACAAGTGGTGGAACAGGAAAGAGAAGTTTATTAATTTGCCAGAAAATGAGGAGGATAGTAGACTCTCATCTTAAAGTACCACTGTCTTATCTATAAGCAGAAATACAGAGCTTTTAAAGAGAGTTTTCAGCTTTGAGCTATTGCTGTGTAACTATAGCATCCCTGGTGAAGACAATCTCGTGACCTCTGCTGGGACAATTCTGCTGAGCCATTTCCTGTGATCAAAAAACAAAGGACACTTCCCTGCTCCTTTAATCACTGGCCTCAGGCAGGAATTCAGGTTTTAATTCCTAAAGATGGGTGGTGGTGGTGAAAGAGACAACTTGTAATACATTTTTCCCTTTTTCAGGCCCTTCTGTTACACACGGATAAAATTTAATAGCACTTTTCCTAAGCACAAGAGTCCAGAGGAGTGCAAAAAAAAGGTCAAAGGGTAGAAGGTCACCCTCCCCATCCCCCTCTGCTGTTGCAAAAAATTATAAAACAAGGATTATGGAAAAATGAAGGCTTAGAAAGTAACATAAGCCTCTAAAAAAACATAATAAATATAGCCAGAGAGTCTAGACCCAGTCACCAAATTCCAGAATATTAGAGCTAGGAGGTAAACGGTGAAGCTTAAAAGAGGTTATTTATGTTGGAGCCCTGGTCACAGGTTACCCTGACAAACTAGCCCTTTCTGATGCACTGCAAACCCGACCTTTGTGGAGAGGAGTGGCTCTCAAGTCCTTCTGGGCTGCACATCCTTACAAAGAGCTGCTGATCAATGATCCTGCCCACGCTTGCTGCCACCTCACCAACCAGAAAAAACAACCCTCCTCCTACAGAATGAGAAGAACGGTACTAGGCTTTATGAGATAGAAATGAAGTAATCTGTTTTTATTAAATATCATGAGAAAATTATTAATTCATGCCAGAGACATAAATATAAACATTATCATATTGAAAGAATTTACTCTGAAGGAGACCATCTGGCAGAGCCTCGCAGACCACACTTTGAGAAGCAGAGCGTATGTGTCACCATGGCGGGTTCTTCCATCAAAGCGGCAAATCCAGAGGAAGTGAAAATCTAAGGGTTTCGAGGGGAGTACTTTGCAGTAATGACATCTGCTAGACACTTGTCACATGTTCTCTAGAGGTGGGCCTGCTTTTACAAATGCTGTTTTATGAAAACCTAAATTTTAAAAACAAGGGGTGGTTATTATTTCAGACTCCTTCTCCTTAAAAATGGATTTTTCCTTGGGCACTGCATTCCAGAAGGGTATTTTCATACAAACATGTAGAGCATGAACTGCTCACCATAAAGGTTGAAGAGAAGACAAAGGGGAATGTGGGAAACCTGATAAGTTAGGAGCCACAATTAATTATAGATTAACCAAAAATGAAAAAAATACAGTATCCTGAAATTATAAAGCAAATGTATGGTTCTTTTTTGGCAAAATGTCATTTTGAAAACCTCACATTGTCACATTTCTTTGCAGAAGGGAAGAGATGTCTATAATTTGTAAAGCATTTCTCTCTCTCTCTCGGGATCGGTGGAGCACTGGTTACATGCAAACTGGAGGAAACCTTACATTCCAGAAAAGAAGAAATGCTGATGGCAACGTGAAGAAACACCCGAAACCCTTGAGGATCCCCGTGAACTGTTATCATCTGGCTGCCCTCCATTGTCAGTGGACTCCTGAACTTCATTTTGTTTGCATCTCCTGCCTTCATTTGCTCAGAGATGCTAGTGCTGGTTAAATATCTGTTCCACATTGAGCATTTCCCAAATCTCCCTCCTGTAGGTCACACAACACCTCCAATGGGTCTAGAGAATTTATAGATATACTCCTCAGGGAAGAATAGAAAGCTTCTGGGGAGGTCAGCAGAACTTGACCTTGACAGCTTTTCAGTACTTCAGAGTTCATTCCCATCTTGGCTCTACCCAAGACCATCAGGCACTCACCCACCCAAGTTTGAGCATTATGTATGGAGTTATCTGAAAGTACCACATTAAACACCAAACTGTATTTTTTTTTAGTTGGCCAATTAATTTCTTTCTATTTATAATAGAGACGGGGTCTCACTCTTGCTCAGGCTGGTCTTGAACTCCTGACCTTGAGCGATCCTCCTGCCTCGGCCTCCCAGAGTACTAGGATTACAGACGTGAGCCACCGCGCCCAGCCAGAACACCAAACTGTATTAATGTGACATACTAAATTCCTACTTACTCAGGCAGAGGCTATGCATGTCTCAAATTCCAGCGAGACTAGCAGGATCTAACAACTAGGAGCTCAGTATTTGTCAGGGGTGTTGGGCTGCAGCGACTCAATCCTTAACAACCATTTAGTCAGGAGAGTGAGTAATTCAGATTATACAGGTGGCATATGTTTACTGTCTCATCACATCAAACACTTCAACGTGGATATTAGACGCAGAAGAATAAGCCCTCGTACAATCCAAATCTCCTGGGAGAATTGGGACCCTCAATGATTACTCCTCTATTCCTTATGCTTTTAAAAGCTTAACTGTCTTTAGCACTTTTTAAAAGGTAATACACATACATGATAAAATAAAAACCAATATAATGATCTTGTCTCAAGAAAAGAGTGAAAAGATGTAACATGATGTTGTTTGCATCTTCTGCCTTCATTTACTCAGAAATGCTGTTATTGTTGATTGAACATCAGTTCATTTTTGAGCTTTTTTCAAATCTTGCCCCCCTGTGTCACACATCAACTCCAATGGGTAGACCTGGAGAATCTATGGAATGAATTCCTTGGCCTGGAGTAGTGAACTTCTAGGGAACTTGGCGGAGTTTCACAAGCCAGATCTTAAGCTAAGAGTTTAACCTGCTATAAGCTTAGTCACTGTGTTGTCTTTTCTGTCCAAATCTATAGCCTCTTCATGACAACTCATCTGGCAACATATTAGATTACCAAATGAGTGAACAAACTATGTGTCTGTGCTTCTTATAAGCTATTATCCATAAAAGAGAATATTTAGGTAGGTAGATGACAGATGAGTAAGATAGAAAGAATAAGAGTTACAGAGAAAAGGCAGGACTTTAGAGTATTGAATTCCATGTCCTCATTATATAAAAGAAGAAGGAACTGTGGCCTGAATAGGTGGGGGAAGGTACAAGGAGAGAGAGGCAAAGAAAGGAAGATATTTGCTTAATTATTGAAAATAACAATAATCGCTTACAGAACTCATATTAACCTAAGGCAGTCTTGTGTGCTTCAGTCTCAACATCAAATCACAGACAAGAGTCCCACAGAAAAAATATAATTATCAGCAATGCAAATCTTAGTTTCCCCACAAAACACCAAAGAGGGGAGCACATTTCAATATACACCCAAAGATCTTAAAAATCTTCTTTAGACATTTTTCTTTCTTAACTAGCATTGAATCTCCCCAAGTCTTACTCTTTTCTCTCCATAACCCCTTAAAATTCCTCCCACCACTCAGTCCACACAGTCCCTTTCCTTTCTTCCTCAGCACTGTAACATGTCAATCAGTTTAATCTTTCTGGTTTCTTCTTCCCCACCCTGTATCTTAGAACTAAACAAAGACCTGAGCCCTCGGATTAAAGGAGCCCATCAGTTCTGAGGAGGATAAACTTTAAAAATAAACTCATACTTAGTGATATCAAAATAAAACTCCAGAACATCATGGTGAAAAAGAATCCTAAAAGGTACAATAGGATACACAGAAATCACTTACAAGGGAGTGAGGTTCAGATCAATAGGTTGATGAGACTACTCATCAACCATAGCAGTTTCAAGAAAATAATGGAACGGTAGCTTAGAAAGGCTCAGGAAAAATAGATTTGAACTTAGAGTTCTATCACAAGCCAAACTAACACTCAGAGAAAGATTGAAATAAATGCTCTGACACACAAACCCTCAGAAAAATTTATTGCCCCCTCTCTGATGGAGAAGGGAGGGAAAACAAAAGAAAACCTACCAAGGATGTACTCCAGCAAGAAGAAAAATGTACATAAAAGGTAATCATGGGATATCAGCAGTAAAGGGGAAGGTATTCATGTTTTATTTTTATAATTAGAAAGTAATCTTGTTTCCAAGGTTTGGGAGAAAAGAAGGTAGGAAACACTTAAAATTTAATTCCTTACCTTTATTTCCATCCCATTTTACCTTTGCATAATATCTCATTACAGTTTACAAAATGCTTGCAGATAAATTGTCAGTAGCCAGAATCACAGGACCTACAAAAGTATTATTTTAAGAGGAAACCATGTTAGGACAAATATGAATTCCAATATAACCTGGAGATGCAATCTCTAAGTCTAATAATATACTTCTTGCCATGGAAACTGGCTGCCTTCTACAACCATCATGATGATGATGTCAGTGGGTCTAAAGAGGATTGATGAACATGACATTTTTTATACTGATTTTTTTTTCTTACTCTGCCCACAAAGTTGGACTAGATTATGGATTGGTAGACAAGGAGATGAGTGGAGGAAGGAACAGTAATATTTCAGACCAGCCGATGCACTCCCTGGTATGTCCCGGCTCTGAAGTTTGTGGACTAGAGGACTCAGGCTGCCAAGGTGTGGCAGAAGGGCCACCGCTCTGCCCAAGAGACCTTCTAATGGCAGATCTTAGGCTCCCCAAAGGCTTCTCTAGAGAGGCCCATTGGTGCCATTGGCTATGTCATAGGCCATGAATTTAGGGTTTAGAATCTCTCACCTGAACTTTCTTACGCCATCCCTGGTATGTGCCAGAAAAAGAGCAGCAGCCAAAAAGCAAGACATTTTCCTGTCTCTAAAAATAAAACACTGGCAACGCTTCAGGCCCCCGTGCCAGGGCCTGGCCCTTCCTGGAATAAACAATAGGTGGCCAAGCTGATCGGAGGCAAATATTGAGTCCTAAAGTTGGCCTAAGAACAGCCTGAAATGCCTAGGTCAGGGCAGGTGCAGCGCTAAAGCCAGGAAGCCAGGCGGGGCCCTCCCTCCTGGGCATCCAGGGCCCAAGTGTGGCTGAGAGGGGAGGGCCTCGGGTCACACCACAGACCTTGACCCAGCTGAGGTCACAGAACCCCCACCAGGTCCTATCTGCGGACCCCTGGGGTGCACAGTGACAGGTCTGAGTGCCTGTGAGATCCTGTCCAGAGAACACTCCCTGGAAAGCAAAGAGTTTCCTAAGCATCCCTCTGATTCTTCACTAGGGCTGTGCTCATCCCTTGTTAAAACCTCTCACACCCAGCCGAGAGCCCTCACCTGCTAGACACAGGCCCAACAAAACCGCCTTCGTATAGGAATGCAGTAATAACAGGCAGCGTTCCCACTCTAATTGCCTCCCAACGCGGCAAATGCTGCTACAGCACATGTTCAAGCTCCCGTGTCTTGTCATTAGGGTTCAAATCTTCCTAGACCATAAGTTTGGCTTTTTGCTGGTTTGGGGACTTAGGAAGGTTAAGAGGGAGTTAGAGGAGGAGAGAGGGCCTAAATATAGCAAATATTTATAGGCATAATCACTCCATAAACATGCTTCAGTGGAACTGTGTGTAGGGTCAACCCAGATGACAGATGTCACTCACCCGAGTGTCACATCATAAATAAAGCTGAACGAGCCCATTCTCCCACAGAACCCAGGTGACGCCTGCTCACACTGTAAATATTTAGGAAGTCATTGTCCTTAAAAAACTTTATTTTTCTAGGTAAGTAGAATTTAACAAAAAAATTAAGCAGGACTTTTCCTGCAAATATGGAATAGTCGCCATAGCTTTTCAATGGGTATTCCATGGAAAGGAAAAGAAAGAAGAAAAGGAAAAACAAGCCCGGGTCCATGAGGCTGCTGCATGGAGCTCTCATTTATGCCAATCAAGGTTCATTCTCATTCAGAAAGTGACAGCTTTCTCTGGAGTGGCAGAAACCAGAAGGATCACTATCAGTCCCTGGCCTGTGTAATGAAGGGAGCACAAGCAGATCCTTGTCACCCAAATTCTGACCCCTCCCACCACCTCTGCTAGGAGAGACATTCTCTTTAGCACTTATCACTCTCTCAGCCTGTCTCTTAGTAACAGAAAAAATGTACACCTCATCCCATTACCGTGCTCATTTGAAAAGAATTTGCAAAATGTGAGGCTATGTGCCTGGGTGTCTCTGTGGGTGTTTATGCGATGAAGTCCACCACTTGTGCCTTAGCTGCTACTCCTGATTGCATTATGAATGGCACTTCAGAATCCCCCCAGCATAACGAGCTTCTCCCTGTACTCAAGTACTACTGCAAACAGCAGACGCCCCTTGGGTGCCCAGGAGACTCCATGGCACTGCTGCAATCTTGCTGCAACCTAGAACTCCCAAGCCATTGTCTCCACTACAGTATGTGCTAATTTTCATGTCTCCTTGTAGCTTCCATGTTATTCATCTCCTAAATGCACCAAAGCCCTCGCCCAAGTCCATCAAGCCTGCTTCTTTCCCAGGGATGGCCTTTTGCCTGGGCTCTCCTTCCTTCCAAACCCCCGGGGTGGCTCCTGCTCCATCAGACTGAACTGGCCCCGATGGGAAAAGTTGATGATCCTTTAGCTCCAGCCTCCAGCAAGTCTTGTTCCACAAAGAACAAGAGTCTCTGCTTTTGTGAAATGAGTCACAGGCTGCCTTGACCGTGCCTATCTGGGGAGGCCAGGGCTGCCATGTATGGTCTGTGCTCTGTGCCACCCACCTCTCCATGTCAGTCCAAGTTCTTTGCCAGGACAGCCTGAGTCATAAAACTCAGCACATTCCTTAGGCGTTGGATAGTCTTTCCTTGTTATTACTTTGCTTTTGTTTTATGCAGCACCTGGTTTCATTTTAAAAACCCAAATAAAAATCACACGGTCAGGGAGGGGGTGGGGAGATAGGCAGAGAAGCAAAGGAAAAGAAAGAAGGGGGGTTAGGGGAAAGAAGAAAGGGCTGGAACTCCCCAAACAGGCAAGACTTAGAACAAAACAGAGCTGGAACTGCAGGTGAAGGGCAGGAGGCATTGAGTACTGGCCACAAATGAGAGTTTGACCAAGTCCTTTTTGCTGTATATGATAAAGCACTTGATGCCAGGTCTCCTCCCCACCCTCCCATCCCCAAATTAGGGCCAGTAACTTAAAGAGTCACTGCTGTACTCACAAGCCATGTGACCTTCCCTATGCCCCTCCACTTTCTGAGTCTCCCCAATAAACTGACAGACATCTTTGATGAATTCTAAGCAACACTCCAGTTATAACACTGTGAGTCTATGAACCTGCCGCTTCCCTTTTTCTTGGGCTAAAAACCCTACCCCATGTGTAAGGGAGTAGCTTTCCACAAGCTAACATTTGTTCTGTGCCTTTGGGGGTTAAGGAATGGGGACAGGCAAGGGGAAGAAATGCTGCTGGTTAAATTGAATTTTTGTGGCCAGGTTATTTTTGTAAAGCTGTTAACATGGCTTTTTAGAATTAAAACGGGATTCTAATAGGCTGCGCCTTGCATACCGTAAAAAACAAACAATGAATGAGTGATAACCATTGCCACGGAGAACCGTATTTTCTCTTGGACAGTTGGAGTAGTAAAGCGTAGTAATTACAGCCTCAGACCGGGATCCTTAGGCACTAGACTCAGAACTTAAACAGAGGCCTTTACCTCCCTCTGCTTGGGATTCTCCGACGCGGCTGGCCAGGGTACGAGTCCTGGCGGCTCCCGAGTGGCCCCGGGGCTGCATTTTCAATGCACGGTTTTGGCGAGCTTAATGGAAACCATACGAAGGGCTGCCGGGAATCAGACCAGATGGCTCCCCGGGAATGTATTTAGCCCAACCTAGGGCTAAAGGACAAAAACAATCACTAGGAGCTTGGGGGCGCGAGGTAAGGGTGGTGGCAGTGCGACTTTCAATTATCTTTTCGATTCAAGAGAAATCCTAAGAGAAAGACGGTCTCGGTAAATGGGGGGGACGCGGGAGCAGGGGGCAGAAGGGCCAGCAGAGCGGGATCAGGGAGGAAGAAGGGGCAGGAGGCGGCTACTTCCCCAAGCCGCACACTGTCTCCGCCGTCCCTCCCCAGACAGCAGCTGCCGGGTCCTTGGCTGCCCGGACGGCGGCGGGCTCCTTCCCGCGCCCCGGGTCACGGCGCAGCCTCGGTCGCTCCCGCTCGCGCCCTCCAGCGAGCTCCGCCGGGCGGGGGCGGACGGTGGGGGCGCTGAGTGGTGACCCACAGCCGGAGGAGGATCGAGGAAGCGGGGGAGGAGGGTCGTAGGCGGGGGTGTGGGAGTGGAGGGAGAGGAGGCGGGCTGTGCAGGGAGGAGGAGGATCTCCGTGCGGGGACATTGGCGCGGGAAGAGGAGGACCGTGTGGGGAGGGGGAGGGGGAGGAGCGGGGACGGGCGGGCCGTGGGCGGGGCCCGGGCGAGGGGCGTGTCCGTGGGCGTGTCCTGGGCGCGCGCAGCCTCCCGAGCGGGCCGGGGCGCGAAAGGCCGCGACTCCCCGCCCCCGGCCGCGGCGCCCGCCGCGCTCAGGTCGCCCCCGCGTGCCCGACGGTGGGAGCCAATTTTCTTCCAGGCGGCGCCTTGCACGGAGGAAAACCTGGCGGTGGAAGGCTCTGGCTCTTCCGGGTGATTGCTCTGAATACCAAAAATCCTTTCTCACGCCCCCGCGCCCTGCCCCGGAGCTCCAGGACACCGAGGGTTGGCGCTTTGACGCCGCAGCCCGCGACGGTCGCGGCCACGACACCGTTTCTTGGTTGTTGCAGAGAAATGTGGCTGCAAGCACTTATGAAAAGCAAAACTAAAACTTAATGATTGTAACAACTTTTGTCCCCCTCCTCCAATTAAAAAGGAAAAAAATGGAGGCATGAAGCGCAGGAAAGTGTCCAAGAAAGCCAACCTGCCGAGGCCCAGATGTCCCCGGGCCCCCTCATACCTCAGACAGTCGTTTTTCTCAAGCAAACTCCGGGCCGCCAGCTTTGTGGCTACGTTTTCCAAGTCAGCTAAAAAAACGATAACGGTCCTCCCCAGCGGTAATCGGAGTATCGATCAGTTTCTGAGTCGTCGGATGAGCCAACCTTGCTTTCAGAATCGCTCTGTCCCCGAAGCTGGAGAAAAATGGCCTGGTTGTCAACACTCGCTCATCCGCAAAGGTCACTTTTCCACAGAATTGGGAATTAAATTGCCTCTTCCAAACCAGACATCATTCATGAGCAGCAGTTGGGATTTGCTCCCGCACTTTCTTCCATCTCTTTTAACCGTCCTATTCAGGAAGGCCAGATCAATACGCAGGAAAGGAAAAAGGGCGAGGAGGACTCTGCAGTCGCTCGGCCCCACTGCTGGGGTGCCCCCTATTCGCTCCCTACCATTCCTTTAGCGCCCACATTCCTGGGTGTAAATTCCCTGCTTTTCAGTTTACACCATCAACTTCTTCAAGATAGGACACGGGAACATAGATATTTAGAGAATGGTTACAGGGGCGCTAGGCACCACGCAGATACTTTTTAAAGTAAAAATATTGTTAAGGACGACTGAATATTTCATTCGATCCCTACTTGTTGCTGATGCAGGAATTTGCACATTTTTACATCTCAGTGCTTGCTCTCCTTGCCCCAAATATATCATCAATTAAAAATAATAAAATTTGCCTTGGCTCAAAAATAAAAAGTCTTGATTTATTTTGTGGTCGGGACTCTAGGTCCAAGGTTTCCCCAAATAAGTGGCCCATATTGTTTGGGGTGTGCGCGTGCGTGTGTGTATACACTTTTAGCCTGTTATTGCATTACACAAACAAGAGCAGGATGTAATGTCACTTGTTTTTGAGAATGGTTGACTTAAAAAGAGGCTACAGTGGGTAGAGAGAAATCCCTTTCAGGGAGGGTTGGGGAAGCACCTTAGAGAGGCAACTGTTCCCGAGAACAGCTGCGGACACTGATTGGCAATGGGATCGCTTGGCACCAGCACAACTCCATGTAGTAACAGGGATTTATTTATTTAACGATAGTTAATGATTCTCCCAAGTAACTCCCAGGAGGCCAACTAGGAGTAAATATACTTTCAGGAAATCAACTACTGTTTCTAGAAGCAGGCAGCAACCCTATAGTGAAGGGAGGTCCCGGGCTGCCCACACAATGTGATTTTCAGAGGACTGTACAGCTTCAGATGCCCCCAAATAACTGCCTCCACTGTCTGCCACAGCACTGCCTTCCCGAGCCTGACATGCTCCCTGGGAAAGTTACCAGGTCCTGAGGCAGAAACGTTGAGAAAAACCTCACCATTTCTTCAGGTCCACCATTAAAATAGACTAGTTGCCTGGGAACCAAGGTGTGCTATCTAACCCTGTCCCATTAGCTAAATTGATCAGATCGCTAGTTGGTGCCCATAGATGAGCATTTTCAAAGTGAAGTATATATATAACTGGTGTTCTTGAGATGATGTTAGGTGGTACCTGAACAACATTTTCTATGTTGTTCTCTAGGTCAGGGTTGGTTTTTTTTCTCCTTCCTAATGCACATAACTAGCATAACAAACTGATGGTATCAGAAATATAATTACTTAGGGTGAATCTGAGTTTTTTTAAGTCAATTTAAAGAGAAATCTTAATAAACAAAAGTAATTGGATAGCAAAAAGTTGTGATTTTTATAATAAATGAAGTCAGAAGGACAGAAACCAGTGTTTTTAGAATCTCTGCCAGAACGCTAAGACAGAAGAATCCCACTTTAACATCCTGTTGAAAGTTACTGGGTTTTGAGAAAGTCTAATCAAGCAAGACAGAATCCTTGGTCTGGAGGGCCACATTAGGGGAAACAGGGACAGTAGACCCTGGGTGGCAGCACAGGCACACGGGGAGGGAGGCCCAGGACACTGGGCACCGAGGGCGTGTCCCTGGCAGACAGGACAATCTGAGAACTTACTGCCTTTTTCCCAAGAGGCAGAATCCAACAACTCACTGATATCACTGATAGAAAGTTGGACAATACAACAGAAATTCCAATCCCTGTAAGCCTCTTTGAGGCTTGTTTCCAAAATGACTGGAGAGATCTTCGGGAGAAACTGTTCTGATGCTTTAAGGGAGACTGCTTATCTTATCAGAATAGCTCTACTTTTCACCTGATTATAAATTAGGGAATACTTTTATACCAACTCGAAACACATACACAGTCCACTATCCCCACTGCCATGCAGAGACACCCTGAAGCCCACCTCCTGGCTTTCCCCCAGGGATCCTCTGGTTGGATGACAAGTAAAAAGATTCTTACTCGCTTTAGGATGTCTTTCCCTAGTAGTCTGTAATTCATCAGGGTCCCAAGTGCTGGCTGTTTAGGTCTCACACCTGTAGTGAAGAGACAGTCAATGTGTAAGTGTTTCCGGCAAACAGGGTCTACCGTAGTGTGAATAAATAAAATATACCGACATTCCAAAATGTTTTTTTAAATCAATTGTTCTAAACCCTCACATACACACCCCCACCTCTGCCACCACCAGGAGTAGCAAATGTCTCTGTTGGATTTCTCCCTCCTGTTATTTCTGCATCCTATCTTCCTTACTGTTAAGAGAGATACAATGACAGGAGTTCGAAACCAGCCTGACCAAGAGCGAGACCCCGTCTCT
>VBSM01000483.1:10640403-10657129 GCA_008086735.1 Cheirogaleus medius
AGCCTCTAAGAAAAAAAAAAAGCCACCGCTGTAGTAACAGACAATAACAGTAAAATGGAAAGACAAAATTGGGGGAAATATTTATGAAATAGGCTAGGCAAAAGAGTACAATCTTAATATGCAAATAGCTTATGCAAATCAGTTAAGTAAAAGCTAAACACCCTAATAGGAAAATGGACAAAGGAAATACACAGTCAATCCTCATTATTCATGGATTCGTATTTGTGAATTCACCTACTTACTAAAACTTATTTGTAGCCCCAAAGGCAATGCTCACAGCACTTACGAGGTCATTTGCAGACATGCACAGACTGGCAAAAGTTTGAGTCACCTGACATGCCCTTTCCCAGTTGAGGTCAAACAAGGGGAACAAGCCCTTCTTGTTTCAGCTCTTGTACTGTAATCAGGTGTCCTTTCTGCAGTCCTTTTTGCTGGTGCCACATTTTCCACATTTTCATGTGTTCTGTTAGTGATTTAGCTGTTTAAAATGCCCCCCAAGCATAGCACTGAAGTGCTGTCTAGGGTTCCTAAGCACCAGAAGGCTCTGATGTGCCTCACAGAGAAAAGATGTGTGTTAATTAACCTCCACTCTGGCATGAGTTATAGGGCTGTTAACCACGAATTCAATGTTCATAAGTTAACAACATATATTAAATAAAATTCCTTTAAACAGAAACATACATAAAAACAAAGTTACATATTGATCTGTTGACAAAAATGTTGTGATTGGAGGCTCCCAGGAACTTAACCTTATATTTCCTCTAGGAGCAATGGTTCAGTATTCCTTAATTCAGTGTTCATGGTGACATTACAAAACGTTAAGTACTGTGACTAACAAGAATCACCTATTATTAATATATAATTCGTGAAAGACTATGAATAACTAATAAATGTAAGAGAAGATGTTCAACCTCACTAATAAAGAAATTAAATGAAAAAAATGAAATATCTTCATCTATCCAATTGGAAAACATTAAGATTATTTTTTAAAGCCAGTGTTAGAGAGAACATAAGAAAACAGTCATGTGCCGCTGGGGCATGAGGCCAATTATTTAGAAGGCCATATGTAAATTAAGCATACCTTCTGACCCAAGAATTCTTATGAGAATGTACCCTGAAGAGGTGATTTTATAATTGCAAAAATGTATATTCAAATTTTATTCATCACAGCATTGTTTATAATAGTTATAAATCTAAAAAACCTAAAGCCTGGGAATATGAGGTGTGTTAAAATTATGAGGAATATTATGTATCCATTAAAGGTGAGGACAAATAATTATGCTTATTAACACTGAAAGATGTCCATGATGATATTGAGTGATAAAAAGCAGATTACAGAGGATAATGTGCAGGACAGAGGACAATTACATGTCCAGTGTGATCTCACCCATATACCACATGTGTATGTGCATGTATCTTTATGTCTACGTAAGTATGGAGAGACATTTGTAAGGATGTTCACGAAAACAGAAATGGTGATTATCCCTAGGAAAGGGGAAGGATTCCAGATGATTTTTAGCTTTGTTTTTATTTCTCTGTATTTTTTGTAAGTTTACAATCAGAGAAAAGCTGTTTTTGTTAACTGTCAGTATATTACATATAATTGCCATGCATGGGAAAGAGGAAAAGCTGGTGACTAAAATAAAAACATAGCATCACCAGTTGTTCACAGTTTGTAACCTTGGCTGTCTTTGTTTCCCCATACCCTAATAGAAAGCTACACGCATAAGCACTCAGAAATAAATGTTTGATGAGTATTATTTTTAAAAAATCCAACCCCTTTTGTTTTGTTTTTAATGAATAATATGCAGTGTGCAATCACTTACGCTCTGTGCAGGGAAATGATCCCTGAGAAATGTTGGACTTACCACTCCATGTTTGACATCAAATGATGTTTTAAAGGGCTTGGTTATATCAGGAAATAGTCCTGCATGCAAATAAAGAGGGAACTTCAGGATTAAACACAGTGTTAGAATAAAATTTCTTACACTCTCAATTAGGCTATTACCAACAAATTGGACACACATTAACATCTGACCAAAAATTACAGCTATATAGGAGGTATAAGTTTTGATGTTCTACAGTGCTGTAGTGTGTCTATAGTTAATAATAATTTATTTTTATTTATTTATTTTTTTTTTTTTTGAGACAGAGTCTCACTCTGTTGTCCGGGCTAGAGTGAGTGCCGTGTCATCGGCCTCGCTCACAGCAACCTCAAACTCCTGGGCTCGAGCAATCCTCCTGCCTCAGCCTCCCGAGTAGCTGGGACTACAGGCATGCGCCACCATGTCCGGCTCATTTTTTCTATATATTTTTAGTTGGCCAATTAATTGCTTTCTATTTATAGTAGAGACGGGGTCTCACTCTTGCTCAGGCTGGTTTCAAACTCCTGACCTTGAGCGATCCGCCCACCTCGGCCTCCCAGAGAGCTAGGATTACAGGCGTGAGCCACCACGCCCGGCAATAATTTATTGCATAGTTTCAAATAGCTAAAAGAGAGCATTTTGAATGTTTCCAACACAAAGAAATCATAAGTGTTTGTGGTGTTGAGGTGATGGATATGCTAATGACCCTGATTTGCTCTTTACACCTTATATATTATACATGTTTTGAAATATCACACTATACCCCAGAAATATGTGCAATTATTATGTGTCAATTAATAATAATATATATTTTTTAAAAAGTAAGCATCAATCAGGTAAGATGAAATTATGACTAAAAGTTAAATTTGTAGTAAATCTTCTGGAGCTTTTGGGAGGGTAAACATTTTGTGTCTGGAACATTCTTCTATGATACACAGATTACGTCTTAGAATCAGAGGACCAAGACTATACTGAAATTCCAAGGCTATAAATTGTTATTAAGGTCTTGAGAAGCTTAGGTATATTTTTGAACAACTTATTGGGGTATAATTTATATACCATAAAATTGACCCACTTTACATATACAGTTCAATGATTTTAAGTAAATTTACCACGTTATGCAACCATCACCACAGTCTGGTTTTAGTGTATTTTCATCCCCACAATACAATCCCTCATTCTCTTTAACAGTTAATCCCTTTTCCTACCAGAAGCACCAGAAAACCACTAATCTCTTTTCTTTCTATATAGATTTGCCCCATACTGGAGCCTTCATATAAATGGACTCATATACTGTGTGATCTTTCATGTCTGGTTTTTAAACTTAATATAATGTTTTTGAAGTTCAAGTACATTGTAGCTGTTTGAGTATTTTGTTCATTTTTTTGCTGAATAGTATTCC
Source organism: Cheirogaleus medius (assembly GCA_008086735.1). NCBI lineage: Eukaryota > Metazoa > Chordata > Mammalia > Primates > Cheirogaleidae > Cheirogaleus > Cheirogaleus medius. Next base: position 10,643,671 of record VBSM01000483.1, read on the forward strand.
ATTGTATGAATATACTAGATTTTGTTATTCATTCACCAGTTGATGGACTTTAGAGTTGTTTCCAATTTTGGCTACTATGGATCATGCTGCATTGAACATTCACGTGCAAGTCTTTGTGTAGACATACATATGTTTTCATTTCTCTCGGGTAAAACTAACATAGATGTGGAATTGCTGGATCCTATGATTAATTTATGTTTAACTTTTAAAGACCACCAAAGTGTTTCCCAGCGTGGTTGTCCTATTTTATGTTTCCATCAGCAATGAATGAAATTTCCAGTTTCTCCACATCATCATTTGTTATTGTCTGTTGTTGTGATTACAGCCATTCTAATGGACATGAAGTGATATCTTATGGTGTTTTAAATTTGCATTTCCCTGGTGACTAAGAATGTTGAGTTCTATGGTGTATTTTTATTAAAAATTAGGGGGAAATGCTGAAAGGGGTTCTTCTTTGATATAATATGATAGATTTTGGTCACTAGGGATGAGTCAAGGGAAAGAAATAGCTTTTGACAAATATTCATTGTTATGCATGCTATTTCATGCTAACAAACTTCTTGTAAACAAGGCATCTTAAGTCAGCGTCAAAAAGCTTAACAATTATTTAACTACATTCAAGAAAAACCCACTTTTTCATAGTTATAATAAAAGCAGATAGATAAGAAGTTTATCCTACACAATTCGGTCTGATTTTTCCATGCTGGGTGAATTCTTAGCCTTTCAAAGCTCTAAAAGACTTCTGTAAATCCCATAGGCCTACCAGAGGATTAATTAGCTTTTTCGTTACCCTTTCTTTCAAGAATTATGCCAGATAATCATTAACTAGTAAATGATATGATTCTATAATAGTCGAGTCTTACAGAAAGTAATTTTGAGGCATTTGATGTGTTACAGAAAAAAAACAACAGACATTAGAATTTGTGCTAAACCATAGCATATTTACACATAGGTATTTACACATTTGTATCCATATTTTAGCCAAACTTTGTCATTTTTCTAACTGAGCTAGGAATGTCTCTTATTTTCTTTAATCTATTTGTGGAGAGAAACACTAGTAAACCCACATATGTTGGAGTATGCTTAGCTAATGATTTTTCTTTGTGAGTTCACGGTTGACAAAATAGAGCCCACAGTGCAACTTGACCTTGGCAATTTCAGCTACCCTTTTAATTAAGGACGTTTAATGTTATCCTAATTTGCTAGCATGTATCCACCTCGCTGCTTCCACTTCCTGGTCCTGTGGTAGAACTGTAACTGAATTGGGGGATTTCTTTGATGAAACTAACTATCTTAGTAACTGCCGACAAATTCTACCTTTAGATTTTAGGTCCTTACATGTTGTGCCAACCTTGATGGAATGTTACAGGTATTTGGTTTTTAAAAGTAAATTATCAAGAAAGCAAGTATAGGCTTGTGAGTGTCAGCTCTTGCAAAATCAGAGAAACTCAAGTTCGGCAGTATTCTAGGTCTTCTATTCTAGTCATTTAGTCCACCTACTGGGTGTGTGTCATAGTACAACTGTCAGCTTTATTTGTGATGCAGTTTTCTTTTAATAGAGTGGGGATAATTCAAATTCCCCACTACGTATCTCTGAGTTTCTTGAAACTTTGAGTTCCTTGAAATGAACTTTCGTAAATAAAAAGAACGTGATGATGGAAGGTGAAGACAAACTGTTCTCCATCTGTTTTGAGTACCATGGTCTTAAATGGTGTGTATACAAAGGAGGAGAATTTAGATTAAATATTAAACCATGGACACGCTGGAGGGATCCAAGATTTATGTGTTGCTGGCTAGTATAGATGTCTTTATGGATACTTTTCTGAAGACAGGGCCGAGAGCTTTCTTCAGACTTTTGAAAGTGCTTCAAAAATATAAGGTATCACTGTCTTAGAGAGAGGTGTGTTAATCATCAGGCTAGATTATAGAATGAATCTCTTTCCTGACAGATTTTTAAGAATAAGTGATTCAATGATCTATATATTAGATAAAAACTATTCTATCAATGTTAAATTTTTTGAGTGTGATAATAGTACTGTGGTTATATAAGAGAACATTCATATTCATAGGAGAAGTATTTAAGGATATACCATTAGGATCTGTTTACTGTACTCTCAATATACCAGCAAAGAAGTCTATACAGGTATCAGTATATAGAGACAAAGCAAAATGTTAATAAATGTGGCAAAATGCTAACAATTGATGAATCTAGGAGACAGTAGGTACATATTGATTGTACTATTCTTTCAACTTTTCTATGGATTAAGAACATTTTTTTAAGTTGTGAATAAAAGAATAAGGCATTCATTTATCTGCCTTAACTTCACAATTATAAGAAAGCAGTACTATTATCATATTTTATAGATGGCCAAAACAAGGCAAAGAAAAATTAGAAAAATCAGTCAGCAGCATCCCAAATTACATGTGAGCTATAAGCAAGGACAGAATTAAAAAGAATGCGTCACCCTTCTCCTATTTTCTCCCCATGTAACTCCAGTCATCTCATAGGCGGACGCACGGTTTGTTCATATAAGCCCACCGAAATCACTGCAGTGCCCACCATCGTGCTATCTTTTAAGTTCACAGGCAAAATCAATTGCAGCCACCTCCTAGTTGATGTTATGCTTGAACAGTAAAGTGCACGCAGAACAGATGGCATCTTGTGACCTTCTTAATAACAGGCTTGGCTGCCAATGTTCCCTTGTGTCCAGTCTCTGCGGGGAATTTGGAAACTGTTGCCTTACACTTGAATATTTTCTGGCAAACACATTTAACCATTTATTAGTCTGTTTCCTAATTTTAAATAGAGCAAAACAAAACAAAACAAAATTCCCGACACCTGGGAGGGACATTGGTATTTCCTGAGTCCGGAGTTGCATCCTGGGATTCTTTGGGGTGTGCTGGCAGGCTTACAGCATAGCTGTCATTTTCAGTGTGGTGAGAACCTCAATTCCAGGCACAGTGCTTATCACTCTACCCCGATTTATTGCTGGCCAGTGGGATCTTTTTTTCCTTTCTGCAGTTTCAAAGAAATATATGCACGTCTCACAGCCGGGCATACAAATTAGCCAGAGAACAAACTAAATGCCTGTATTAGAAGGTCCCTCTGCTGTGAAAGCTCACACCTGGAGTGACTGTGGGAGGCCTGTGGTGAGTGAGGCTTATTCTAAGTCACCTTGTTCCCACTGTTGCACACCCTGGGCAGCAGCGGCTGTCAAGTTCCACAGTGAAATGGGAGAAGGAGAGTGAGGCAGTGCTTAAGGGATGGAGCAGTCTGTCTGTCTGTCCGACCCTCAACTATCCCAAAGGAGCAGCTTTCCTTTGTTGAAGGCAAGTAAAAGTGGCCCTAGGGAAAAGCAATGAAGATGATCATGCCAAAGCCTTTGGAAGCCCTCTTCTCCCCTCAACAGAATGGACCGCTAAGTGCTTGTACCAGGAAGGAAATGGTCAAATTCATCCCTTCCAGGCAACAAGTATGGGGGAGATGGGTGGAGGAAGGAAAGAAAGAACACTCCCAGTGAATAGACGGTGGGAGTAAAAAGTGCAGAACCTCAGGTAGAAATAATTCAATTGACAGATAGAAAATCATGTGGAGTCACACACAGAAAGAGACAGGTAAGCACTAGGCTTCTTTGTAGAGGGTAGGTGGGTGGGTTTCACTCCTAGGTATCCCTGGATAGAGAGGAGGGGAGGTGTCATATTTCCTTGCTTTTACATGTTTTCTGTGTCCTTCCATTGATATCTATGCATCTGATGTAGCTGTTGCTTATTCCAATTTTTTGGAAATTGCTTTCAAAGGGAAAATTTTTCCTGAGGATGTATATATGTCTGTTGAATAGGACACTTTGGCTTTGACTTTGGGTGTGTGCAGTAGTGTGATCTTTATATGATTTCTTCAGCAGTACATAGGGTCAGTGGTATCTGTGCTTTCCTTGGTGGCTTAGGATATGGTTGTTAGTTGAGGTTTGGTAAAGTTTTTCTGGAGATTTGGACAGTCTTCAGGCCCCAGTGGTGGCAGCAGTGGGCTGAGTATGCTTATGTTTAGGCCCCAGAGAACTTACACTGGCACTGGTGTTAGTGGGTCCTAGGTGGCCACTTTTTGGGCCTTCAGGTGGCCTGCATAGAAGCGAGTAGCGGAAACAATGACCTGAATGTGTGGGTGTGTTCTCAGGCCCCTGGTGGTGGCTGGTGTGATGTGGGTGGTGGCAGTGGCAGTGGTAGAACACCCCACTGAGACCCAAATGGTCCCTGTTGGTGTTGCGGGCAGCTGTCATCAGTCTCCAGTCCCACCGCTGCCTGTGTCAGGGCAGCGGGTACTGTCCTGACTGTGCTTAGGGAGAGATTGCTCTTCCCTGTCCCTCCCCATCTGCGTGGCAGCTGCAGCCGCATCACCTCAAAATCAGCCCAAGAGTGGGGTACAGCCCAGCATTAAACCTTCAAAATGGTGCCTGGGGCCTGTCTCCAGAGGGGGTGGGGCCCATTCAGATAAGCGACATGGGTAAGACGCTGTGGGGAATGCAGTCTGCTCACGTCTACAATTATAAGACATCTGGTTTAGGTTAAGTCCTGTCCCAGGTTCTAAGGATACAACGACAAGGAAGAAAGACAAGTTCTTGCCTTTTGAAGCTTATAAGATGAGAAAGAGATAGTAAGCGAGTAAACAAATACCATAATACATACAAAGCAAAATAGATATCAAGATAGAAATTAAGAAGGTGAGAATGTGAAGAACTTACTTTAAACATGGTATTCAGGGAAGGCTTCTCTGAACAGGTGACAGCTTTTGGCTTGTATTGATGATTTGATCCTTGGCTTCATGTTAAAAGGGAGTTAAAAAACTCCCTTCCTTAGGGAGTTCTAGTAAAATTAACACTGATATTACAAAAATTAGACATGGAAATAAAAAAGAAGTGCAAGGAGCAGGTTTAATTTGGGTAAATTCAATCATTCTGCCTTGATTTACTGTCACCTCTAAATGAAGAGAGGAGCCATCAATTATATTGAAATGACCATTTGAGAATTTCTGAAAAAGGTAAATTGATGTCATCATTATGAATATATATACTATGTCATTTCTACCTTTCCTCCTACCAATACTTTGCCATAAAAATTGGAGATGAGATAGGAAAGCAAAGTAACACCTGTTGTAGAGTGGTAAAGTATCACTTTTGCTGCTCATGTGACCACGCTGCAAACACTCACTCCCACCCAACTGCAGCACTGCTCAGCGGCTCTGGCAAGCCACGGTGATTAGTGAGGTTAATCAGAATTCTGAAGGGCACAAATATCAATGTGAATGTAATAAGATTGTACTTTGTGCTGCAGATCAGATGCACTGTCACCTTGACTTACTATGAATGATGTGATCAGCCTGTTTAATTTCCCATACACGAGCTCAGACTTGTCTCCAAGCTATGTAGAGTGTTTCAATTTCATGTTCTTTGCGGCAAAGGGGAGAAAGAAAGTCTTTCCTGATTTTAACACTAGCACAAATGGTCAGCTGTCCTGTCCTCTTGCCTCAGCAAACCTCAGAGGAACACATAAAACCCATCTCAGATGTACTATTCCCAAATAGTCAAATTGTATTAGGAAAGCCAGCAGAACAGTGATTGTCCGAGGCAATCATTAAAAACCTTTATCTCCATTATTTAGGAAAACCCCAAAAGGCTGCAGGATAACTTTTCCCACCATCTACTGTCCCCCTCCAGCAAAACTTTATATACTACAGCAATGGGCAAGCATTACCAGAATATTTTATAAAGTGCTAAAAATCCCAATTTGAGATTACAATCATTGGTCTTATTAAACCTTCAAAGAATCAACCCTGAGAGACTGAAATTATGTCAAAAAAATCTATTGTGTTCCCTTCTCAAAATCAGAGTATGTTCCCTTCCATAGTGTGCAGTTGTTGCCAGGATGTGGCTGCCTAGCCGAGGAATCCATTTCTGAGCCCTCTTGCATTGCATTGGAATGTGAGCATCAGTAGTGCATGTCACTTCCAGGCTGAAGTGCAGAAAGAGCATGTGTGCCTTCCCTACCCTTCACCTCCCACCTGCCAGAGGGAGACAAAGGACTCTAAGGCCCCAGGGGATGGTAGAATCCCAAGAGGAAGGAAGTCTGTGTTCCTAAATCACCATGAAGAAGGTCTACCTGCAGAACAGCCACCTTGGCCCTTGTGTAAAGAAGAAAAAAATCTTTTATTGTGGTAAGCACCTGGAATTTAGGGGTTTATCTATTATAGCAACTAGTGTTAACCTAACTTAACTAAAACAGAGTGGGGGTGGCTATAGATGTAAATAGATTATGAGTTGATATTAAGGTTTATATTAAGGCTGGTGCAAAAGTAATTGCGGTTTTAACATTGTTGAAATTTGTTATTTGATATTGGAATACATTCTTAAATAAATGTGGTTATGTTATACATATATATACATATATATATCATTTTAATGTGCATTTCTCACTTTCTGTTTTTTTGCTAATGACTTATTATTGTCTGTTTATTTTATATTTATTTTATACTATGGAAATCATGTTAGACAAAAAGCAAATTCGAGCGATTTTCTTATTCGAGTTCAAAATGGGTCGTAAAGCAGCAGAGACAACTTGTAACATCAACAACCCATTTGGCCTAGGAAGTGATAACGAACATACAGTGCAGTGGTGGTTCAAGAAGTTTTGCAAAGGAGACGAGAGCCTTGAAGATGAGGAGCACAGTGGCCGGCCACCGGAAGTTGAAAACGACCAATTGAGAGCAATCATCAAAGCTGGTCCTCTTACAACCACACAAGAAGTTGCCAAAGAACTCAACATTGACCATTCTATGGTCGTTTTGCATTTGAAGTAAATTGGAAAGGTGAAAAACTTGATAAGTGGGTGCCTCATGAGCTAACCGAAAATCAAAATAATTGACATTTTGAAGTGTCATCTTTTCTTCTTGTACGCAACAACAGAGAACCATTTCTTGTTTGGATTGTGACGTGCGACGAATAGTGGACTTTATACAACAAGTGCGACAACCAGCTCAGTGGTTGGACGGAGAAGAAGTTCCAAAGCATTTCCCGAGGCCAAACTTCCACCAAAAAAGGTCATAGTCACTGTTTAATGGTTTACTGCCAGTCTGATCCACTACAGCTTCTGAATCCTGGTGAAATCATTACATCTGAGAAGTATGCTCAGCAAATCGATGAGATGCACCGAAACTGCAACACCTGCAGCTGGCATTGGTCAAAAGAAAGGGCCCAATTCTTCTCCAGGACAGCACTCAACTAGATGTCACACAACCAATGCTTCAAAACTTGAACGAATTGGGCTATGAAGTTTTGCCTCATCCGCTTTTTTCACCTGACCTCTCGCCAACTGACTTCTTCAAGTGTCTCTGCAACTTTCTGCAGGGAAAACGCTTCCACAACCAGCAGGATGCAAAAAATGCTTTCCAAGAATTTGTGGAATCCTGAAGCATGGATTTTTATGCTACAGGAATAAACGAATATTTCTTGTTAGCAATAATGTGTTGCTTATAATGGTTCCTATTTTGATTAATAAAGATGTGTTTGAGCCTAGTTATAATGATTTAAATAAAATTCATGGTCAGAGATCGCAATTACCTTTGCACCAACCTAATAGTTTTGGTTTCTATTCTTAGTTCTTTGTTGTACCCTGTAAAGCTCAGATTACATTATCTAGAGTTCCAAGCTGTGGAGGAGACCAGAAGTTTCATTCTGGGACTAATATGAAGGAGAAACTTTTTTTTTTTTTACCTTGGAAGAACTGTCATTTTTAAGAGCTACATATCCAGAGGGGAACATGGTCGTTTTCTTGCCTTTATTAGGCAAATGGAAGCCATATGGGCTATAATCAAGACCCTAAAGGTAGAGGAGAGTGATTTCAGTAAGATGGTGGAATAGGAGTTTTCTACCATCATCTCCCTCTAGAAGTATTGATTTTGACAACCACCCACAGATGACAGTACCTTTGTGGGAGCCCAGGTGTCTAGTAGAGAAGTTCCAGCACACGACTGGAGTAAAAACTCCAAGAATAGGAGCATTGAAAAGGTAAGAAGAACAATTTCTCTTTACCCTTGTCAGCCTTCCCCCAGGGCAGCACAACTCCATGCCAGGAGACATCTCCTGCGCCCATGATGTCTTCCATGGGAAAAAGTGAGAGCACAGCGAGTGAGCAACTGACTCCTCCAGCCATGCTCAACACTGCCCGAGAGGCCCACTTCTTTCTCACCTCACACAGAATATTGAGGTAGTTAGCACAGCTGAGTGGTTGAGGGAGGCTGAGAGCAGGGAAGACAGGCAGGGACTCAAAGCAACCAAGGTTTGGAACTCAACAAAAGGCCATGGATCCTACTTACTGCTTCAGGGACTTCATCAGAATGCTCACCCATATGCTGGTTGGGTTGCTTCACCTGCAGACCCCACCCCAACTGACCCACAGGCACCACCACTGTTCCACGTGCTTCACTATCCCCACCCTGTAGCCGTTCCCCGAGGACAGGGCGTGTGAGCCTCTGCTGGATAGCATGCACAGACAGACAGCCAAACTCCATGGGATTGGAAGAAATTTGAGCATTTCAGGGCACCTCCCCTGGGAACACAAACAGGAGGCTCTCAGCATCTGGCCTGGCTTTGCAGGATTGAGAGAAGGCATACAATCTTAAGAATCCTCTCCAAAGAGGGAGCAAGAAGCATGGAGCAAGTGCATCCATAGAAAAGGTCTGAGAGAGAGCCTCAAAATTCCTCTCTGAGCTGACTGGTGAAGGTTTTCTCTCCTGAGGCCAGTCGGGAGAGACTGGAGGAAATGACTGCATCTTCAAACGTGAAGACAGAAACTCAAGACATAGGGAATATGAAAAATCAAGGAAACATGATACCACCAAAGAAACACCATAATTTTCCAGCAACCAGCACCCCTGCCCCATGGAGATCTATAAATTTCCTGACAACTAATTCAAAATATTTGTGTTAAGGAAGCATAGCAAGCTACAAGAGAACACAGAAAATTCAGTGAAATCAGGAAAACAATACATGAATAAAATGAGAATTTCAACAAAGAGATAGAAATCAAACAACAAACAGAATGGGTAGGTCAGAGGCTACAAAGTAGCAGGTATATAGGGGTGAACAAGTCTAGAGATCTAATATACAACAAGAGGACTGTAGATAATAAAATTGTACTGTATACGGGATTTATGCTAAATAAGTAGATTTTAGCTGCTCTTGCCATAAAAACAAAAAAAAATGGATAACTATGTAAAATGATGGATATGTTAATTTGCTTCATTTAGTAACTTTTTACTATCTATATGTATCCCACAAAATCATGCTGGGTACAGCTATACCTCAGAGATAGTATGGGTTCAGTTCCAGACCACTGTAATAAAGTGAATATCACAATAAAGTAACATGAATTTTTTGTTTCTCATTGCATATAGAAGTTATATTTACACTATACTGTAGTCTATTAAATGTGTGATAGCATTATGCCTAAAAAATGGACATACTTTAATTAAAAATATTTTATTGGAGAAAAACACTAACATCTAAGCCTTCAGCAAGTCATAATCATTTTGCTGGTGGAGGGTCTTGCTCAATGTTGATGGCTGCTGATTGATCAGGACAGTGTGGTTGCTGAAGTTTGGGGTGGCTGTAGAAATTTCTTACAGTAAGACAACAATGAAGTTTGCCACATTGATTGACTCTTCTTTTCACAAAAGATTTCTCTGCAGCACGTGATGCTGTTTGATAGCAATTTATCCACGGTAGAACTTCTTTCAAAACTGGAGTCAGTCCTCTCAAACTCTGCTGCTGCTTTATCAATTCAGTTCATGTAATATTCTAAATCCTTTGTTGTCATTTCAACAATGTTTGAAGAGTCTTCACCAGGAGTAGATTCCATCTCAAGAAACCACTTTTCTTGCTCATCCATAAGAAGCAACTCCTCTGTTCAAGTTTTATCATAAGATTGCAGCCATTCAGTCCCATCTTAAGGCTCCAATTCTAGTTCTCTTCCTATTTCCACCACATTTGCAGACATCCACTGAATTCTTAAGCTCCTCAAAGTCATCTATGAGGATTGGAATCAACATCTTCCAAACTCCTATTAATGTTGATATTTTAACCTTCTCCCATGAATCATGAATGTTTCTAATGGCATCTAGAATGGTGAGTGCATTCCAGAAGGTTTTCAATTAACTTTGCCAAAATCCATCAGAGGAATCACTATCTATGGCAGCTCTAGCCTTATAAAACGTATTTCTTAAGTTATAAGACTTAAAAGTCAAAATTACTACTTGATCCACAGTCTACAGAATGAATATTGTGTTAGCAGGCATGAAAACAACATGAATATCCTTGTACATCTCTATAAGAGCTCATGGGTGCCCAGGTGCATTGTCAATGAGCAGTAATATTTTGAAAGGAATCTTTTTTTCTGAGGAGTAAGTCTCAACAGTAGGCTTAAAATATTCAGTAAACCATGCTGTAAACAGATGTGCTATCATCCAGGCTTTGTTGTTTCATTTATAGAGCATAGGCTGAGTAGATTTAGCCCAATTTTTAAGTGACCTAGGATTTTCAGAATGGAAAATGAGTATTGGGTTCAACTTAAAGTCACCAGCTGCATTAGACCCTAACAAGAGAATAAGCCTGTCCTTTGAAGCTTTGAAGGCAGGTCTTGACTTCTCTCTAGCTATGAAAGTCCTAGATGACATCTTCTTCCAATATCAGGCTGTTTGATCTACATTGAAAATCTGTTTAGGGTAGCCACCTTCATCAATTATCTTAGCTAGATCTTCTGGATAACTTACTGCACCTTCTCCATCAGCACTTGCTGGTTTTGTTTTGTTTTTTTTTGGTTTGTTTGTTTGTTTGTTTGTTTTGGATATGACACCAATAGCAAAGGCAACTAAAATAAAAATAAACAAGTGAGACTATATCAAACTAAAATGTTTCTGTACCAGAAAGGAAATAATCAACAAAATGAAAAGACATCTTACAGAATGGGAGAAAATAATTGCAAGCCATATCTCAGATAAGGGGTTAATATCCAAAACCTAAAAGGCACTCATATAACTCAATAACAAATAAACAACCTGATAAAAAATTGGCAAATTACTTGAATAGACATTTTTCCAAAGAACACAAATAGCCAAAAAGTATATATTGTAAGAATGCGCCCAACATCACTGATCATCAGGGAAATGGGAAATGGAAATCCATACTACAACCAAGTATCACCTCACACCTGTTAGGATAGCTACTATGAAAAAGTCAAATGATAACAAGTGTTGGCAAAGATGTGGTGAAGAGGGAACCCCTGTGCACTGTTGGTGAGGATGTAAATTGGTACAGCAACTATGGAAAACAGTATAGAGGTTTCTCAAAAAATTAAAAATGGAATTACTATATGATCTAGCAATCCCACTGATATATATTCAAAGGAAATAAAATCATTATGTTGAAGAGATAGCTGTACTCTCATGTTCTTGCAGCATTATTCACAATAGTTAAGATGTTGAAACAACCTAAGTATCCACTGATGAATGGATAAAGAACATATGGCATATACATATAATAATATTATTCAGCCTTAAAAAAAAGAAAATCCTGCCATTTGTGACAATGTGAATGAACCTGCAGGACCTTATGCTAAGTGAAATAAAGCCAGGCACAGAAAGACAAATACTGCATGATCTCACTTATATGTCAAATCTTAAAAAGTCAAAGTTATAGAAACAGGAGAATGGTGGTTACCAGGGGCTGTAGGGTGAGGGAAATGGGGAGATGTTGGTCAAAGGGTACACATTTTCAGTCAAAGACGAAGAAGTTCTGGGGACCTAATGTACAGCACGGTGATTACAGTTAATAAAAATATATACTTGAAATTTGCTGAGAGTAAATCTCAAGTGTTCTCACTACACACTTCCCTGCCCCCCACCACACATACACACACACATACATACACACACACAGTAACTACATGAGGCAATTGATATGCTATTAGCTTGATTGTGGTAATCATTTCACAATATATACATATATCCAAACATTATGTTATACATCTTAGAGATATATATATATATATAATTTTTATTTGTCAATCATACCTCAGAAAAAAAAGCTGGGGAGAGAAAGAATCTAAAAGAAACACAGCAACCTGGGCAAAAGGGCTCAGAAAAACTGATCTTGGTGCATTTACCTTTAACAGCTGTAGTCTCCTGGGTAGTGGCCTGGCAGAGTGGCAGATTCCAGACAGACCTGTTCAGCAATGGCATCCTAAGGAAAGCAAGTAGAAAAAACAAATTATAAGTTTATGGATGTATAAATCATACGAAGCCTATGGATTTATAGGGATTTCACTCATTTTTTTCATTTGGCTTTTTACACTTTTGCTTCTCCTCTTCCCTCTTTCCATATTCCCAACCATAACCCCACACTCCCAACCATAACCCCACACTCCCAACCATAACCCCACTCCCAACCATAACCCCACACTCCCAACCATAACCCCACACTCCCAACCATAACCCTATACTCCCAACCATAACCCCATACACCCAACCATAACCCCACACTCCCAACCATAACCCCACTCCCAACCATAACCCCACACTCTCAACCATAACCCCACACTCCCATTAAATCAACCCAAATTGGACTTTCTCATTGCCTTTAGTGATTTGTTTTCTGATTTGTCATAAAAGGGTAAAATTTTCAACTTCTGTGTATGAAAAGCTCAAACATTAAATTTATAAGTATTTCAACAGGATTTATGAGTGTTTCTCTAGGGAGCTGTTTTCAAAATAAGATAAGTGCTATGAATGAAATATGAAAGATTACAGTAATTATGCTTATTTCCAAATAAAACTGAAACTTAATTATCAGTGGAGTAATTTTGGGACTCATAAATGCAATGTCTATCCTTTCAAACACATCTGCATCTCCATTTCCCCGAATCCAGACATAACACCCTTTTTAAGCAAGCAGGAGTTATTTTGTACAGAATGAACAAAGTTGTCAAAATACAACTACAGTACAACAAAACACATGGTGGAAATTGTTTTTTGGCCTCTGATTGAGGGAGGAGGGTCTCCAAACTTCAGGAACCTGTAACTTTGTAAATGAGGTAGGGGTAGAATGAAATTATGTCAGCCTAAAGAGCACTAAAATGCTCCTATATGTGTATTCAGCCCACAAACCAGCACTAATCATCCCTGGGGCTGATTGAGACAGGGGCTGGTGGCTCACCTTGCATTTTCCTTCTTCTAACCTACAACAGCAATTGAATCACCTGAGGGTATTAATTTAAATATGCAGATTTATGAGCTCAACTCCCTGTAATTATTTTTCAGTAGATTGGGACAGATGGTTCTGATGCAGGTAGTCAGTGAATCAGTTTCCTGGCTTTTATGGGAATCACTTCTTTGCTTCTCTATGTTTTTTTTTTTTTT
>VBSM01000483.1:10657229-10726421 GCA_008086735.1 Cheirogaleus medius
CCTCCCAGAGAGCTAGGATTACAGGCGTGAGCCACCGCGCCCGGCCTTGTTTTTGGTTTTTTGGCTATTATGAAAAATGCTGCTATAACATTCATGTCTCTTGGTACACATGTGAAATATATTTCAGTTGGATATATTCTTAGGAGTAAAATTGCTAAGTCTTAGGATATCCATAGAGTCAACTTTAGAAGATAAGACCAAACAGTTTTTCTAAAGAGCTGTATCAGTGTATATCCCCCTAGCTGTATATGAGAGATCTCATTGTTTCACACCCTTAGCAACACTAAGTACTGATAGTCATTTAAAGTTTAAACTTTCTAGAGGGTGGGTAGAGTAAGTTCATTGTGATTTTAATTTGCATTTCCTGATTGCTAATGTGGTTGAGCCCCTTTGATATATTTACTGCTTATTTGGATAGCTTGGTTTATTAATTACATTTTGAAGTTTCTTTTCCATTTTTCTAGCATGTTATCTGTTTTGGTACTAATTTTCAGGAGTTCTTCGTATCTACCTATCATCTGTCTCATAGATACAAGCCCTCTGAATCAGTCACTGAGTTGAAAATATCTTCTTCCTTTCTGTGGCTTGCCTTTTTATATCTTTATGTATTTGGTTGAACAGAACTATTAACACTTAATTTTAAGGTAGTCCAATTTATCTGATTTTCTTTGTGTTTTAGTACTTTTTGTGTTCTGTTTAAGAAATCTTTGCCAATCTCAAGAGCATCAAGATATTCTCTATATTGTCATCTAATGGTTTCGTTCATTTGCCTTTTACATTTTGGTCTTTAATTCACCTGAATTAATCCACCTGAAGTTGAAAACATGGCCTTTCTCTGATGTTCTGCCACTTTTTTTTGATAAATCAAGTGCTCATATATGCATGGGGCTGTCTCTTAGTTTTTTATTCTGTTCCATTGGTCTTTGTTTATTCTAGTGCCATAATACAACTCTGCCTTAATTACTGAAGCTTTATAATAAATTTGTTATCTGTAAAACAGGCCTTCTTACCTAGTTCTTTTGTGAGAATGTCCCAGCTATTTCCTGGCCCTGTATATTTCCATATAAATTTTAGAATTATCTTGTCAAATTCCATGAAAAACACCTATTGAAATGGTATTGAATCTATCAATCAATTTGAGGATAACTGACATTTGTACAATGTTGTCTTTCAATCCATGAAAATGGTTTATCTCTCCATTTACTTAGATGTTCTGTACTTTCTCTCACTAATGTTTTCTAGTTTTCTGTGTGGAGATCCTACACATCTTTAATTACATTTATTCCCAGCGACATGATCTATTTTAGCCATATTGGATGTGACATTTAAAAAAAATCATTTTTAACTGTTCCTGATAAGCACTAACTTTTTATTTCCTGTTTTAATTTATGCATTTATAAAAAAATTTGTATTGTGCTAATTTTCCTTTATTATAAAAATTTATTTAAATTTTTTCTTTATTATAAAAATGTTTCTGCTCTCCATTCTACCTGTGTTACTTTTCTATTGTTGCTGTAACAAACTGATACTCCCTATTTCTCCTGTGGCTTTCAGTGAGCCCTGGCACAGTGCCACTTGATTTGAGAAGCATGACCCAACATGCTGGCTGTTTTTTTCACTCAGGGATTTGTCTCTATCCATACAAATTCAGAAAGTAAAATCACTGCTTTTCAAACAATCCAGGACTATGCTGAAAGGTCTAGCCATAGTTACCACAACTTTTCCTCTTTTCTGGGCTTATGTTCCTCCTAAGTGTCCATGAGGCTGATTGAGGGAGATCAAGGTTGGCATAGAGAAATAAACTTTGTCCTGCAGTATAAAGGAGAGTAGAGAGAACCCCCCCAACATCCTGTGTCTTCTGGCAGAGTGACTACTCAGAAGCCCCTGAAGTGACATCACATGTGGTATCAGGCAGCCTTGTAGCTAGAACAGATTTTTCACTCTCTTCCAAATAGCATCTGCCATTGTTTTCTGATCATAAAAATATGCTCCTTTGTTAAAGATCAGTTGACTGTATTTATGTGGGTCTATTTCTGGGTTCTCTGTTTTGTTCCATTGATCTATTTGTTTATTCTTTTGCCAATACTACACTGTCTTGATTACTGTAGCTTTATAGTAAGTATTGAAGTTGGGTAGTATCAGTCCTCCAACTTTGTTCTTCTCCTTCAATATTATGTTGGCTACTCTTGGTCTTTTGTCCCTCCACATAAACTTTAGAATCACAAACTAACTTTCTGGGATTTTGATTATGATTGCATTGAATCTGTAGACCAAGTTGGGAAAAACAGATGTTTGGACAATATTGAATCTTCCTATCCATGGACATGAAAAAATATCTCCATTTATTTAGTTATTTTTTTATTTGTTTCATCAGAATGTTTTCATTTTCTTTATATAGATATTGTACATATTTTGTTAGATTTATACCTTAGTATTTCATTTTAGGGGATACTAATGTAAATGGTGTTGTATTTTTTATTTCAAATTCCACTTGTTTATTGCTTGTATATAGAAAGTAATTGAGTTTTGTATATTAACCTTGTATCCTGCAATCTTGCCGTAATAGCTTATTTGTTCCAGGAGAATTCTTTTTTTGCTGATTCTTTCAGATTTTCTATATAGATGATCATGTCATCTGCAAATAAAGACAGTTTTATTTTTTCCTTCCCCATCTGTTTCTTTCCTTTTCTTGCCTTATTGCATTAGCTAAGACCCTTTTTTAAAAAATAAAATTTCAATTTTAGAACACCTTCAGATTAACAGAAGTATTGTAAAGGTAATGCAGAAATTTTTCGTATATCCCATACCTAGGTTCCCCTATTGTTAATATCTTATATTACTATGGTATATTTGTAAAAACTAATAAAACAATGATGACATATTTTAACTAGAGTCCATACTTCATTCAGATTTCCTAAGTTTTCCCTAATGTCTTCCTTCTGTTCCAGGATCCCATCGCGGATACCACATTACATTTAGTAGTCATATCACATTCTGCTCCTCATAGTTGTGACGGTTTCTCAGATGGTCCTTG
The DNA here is from genome assembly GCA_008086735.1 of Cheirogaleus medius. Taxonomy (NCBI): domain Eukaryota; kingdom Metazoa; phylum Chordata; class Mammalia; order Primates; family Cheirogaleidae; genus Cheirogaleus; species Cheirogaleus medius. The sequence goes on from VBSM01000483.1 coordinate 10,660,264, forward strand.
TTTTCATAACCTTGACAACATGTTGACGATTAATGATCATGTATTTTGTAGGATGTCTCTAAATTGGGATTTCTCTGGTGTCTTTCTCATGTTTAGATGAGGATAATATGTTTTAGGCAGGAAGACCACACAGGTAAACTACCATTCTTATCAAATCATATCAAGGATATAGACTATCAATATGGCTTATCATTGTCAATATTAATCCGATCACTTGGCTTGAGGTAGTGTTTGTCAGGTTACCCCACTGTAAAGTTACTCTTTTCCCTTTCCATATTTATTGGAAGAAAGTCACTATGCACAGCTCACATTTAAGGAGTAGTGAGTTATGCTCCACCACCTTGAGCACGAAGTAAATACATAAATTATTTGGAATTCTTCTGCATGGCAGATTTGTCCATTTTTCCTCAATTACTATATTTATTCAATCATTTATTTGTGGCAGAATTGATTCATGGACGTTTATTTTATACATTGGGTTACAATCCAATACTGCTTTATTTTGTTGTTCAAATTTTTTACAGCTTTGGCCATGGGGAGTTCTTTCAGTTGGCTCTATTGTAGGTTTTTTGTTTTGCTTTTTTTTTGTTTTAATTTTTGGCACTTTTGTCCTTTCTGGCACTAGAAGATGCTCCAGGCTCATCTTGTATATCTCCTGCCCCAGTCTAAAAATCAGCCATCTCCCCAAAGAATCTTGGTTCCTCTGATTTGATAATGGTATTAAAAACCAAAATCTGGGCACCAGTTGTGCTCATTGTGACAAAGTATTGCTTCTAGGCCCTCTAAGCTGATGGTCCATGCTGATATGCACTAAGCATGGTGACTTTCTTCCAAAGAACAAGGAAATATATGTGTGCACACTAATCTGCATATACACGCATATCTATAAATATTTTTATAGGTAACCATCTATATCTATATTAAACTAAACATGAGTTCATACAGACGTATCCAATTCTAATCAATTACTGTATGGATTATTCTGGCCTCTCCCCCTTGCTTATCTTTAATCTTCCACTCCAACAACAATAAACTTGGCTCCCACAATCTGCCATTTATTAATTGTTCAATTCCAGTATACATGTATAGTGGTTTCAAGAATTGTTACCCAAACCGCCATGGGTAACAACTTTATCAACTACATTACTGTGCTTATGTACATTTCCTTTAGGCTTCTAGCCTTAAAAATTCCACTTATTTCCAAAGTTACTTAGATCAGCACTTTATTTCATTCCTTTGTAGTACATCTAGATTCCTTTGTTACGTTCTATATTCCATCCTGGGATCCTCCAACCTGGTAAGTAATTTTTTTCAATTTGCATATTAAGGTTTACTCTTTGTGCCATAAAGTGCTATGGATTCTGACAAATAGATCATGTCTTATAGTCATAATTATAGTATCATACAGAATAGGTTGAACGAACTAAAAAATCCCTATGCTTTACCTACTCAACTCTTCCTCCATCCCCTGGCAACCACTAATCTGTTACTGTCTTCATTTTGTTTTGTCAGAATGTCATGTGATTGGAATCATACAGTATGTGACATTTTTAGACTGGCATCTTTCACTTAGGAATATGGATCTAAGATTCATCCATGGCTTTTTGTATCTTGATATCTCATTTCTTTTTATTACTGAATAATATTCCATTTTTTGGAGGTACCACAGTTTGTTTATTCATTCACCTATTGAAGGACATCTTGGTTCCTTCTATTAATAGTTTCTGGAAATTATGAATAAAGCTGCTATCAACATTCACATGGACATAAATTTTAAAATCAGTTAGGTAAATACACAGAGCATGATTTCTGGATCATATGGTAAGATTATGTCTAGTTTTGTAAGAAACTTCCTTCCCTCTTTGCTTTTAACAAAGCACTCTGTTTCCTTCAAAGCACAAATGGTGTATGTTTCCCTGGTGATCATTTCCCTCACTACTAGACTAAAAAGCTCCATGAAGGCAAGGGCTGTACCTGTATATGTTTTGATCACAGATATAGCCCCAGACCTACACAGAGACCTTATGCATAGTATGACTTTAATAAATATTTAATTAATAAATGAATAAACAAATAAAACATCAAGATAGTAATTTATATGTGAGCCATATTCGTGCCTTAGTAATTCCAAAATGCAACTCTTCCCTTATTTGAACCTTGGCAGACAACTGAGATTCACACCAATATTTCATAACGACTTAAGTTCAGTGTCACACTGATCTCCATTCTCCAAATGCAGGATCCTTCTTTTTGCATGCTTATGAATTTTACATATTTGCTGTTAAAACTGATGCAGAACTAAATGATCAAGACTTGTACCAAGGTTCTTCTGTCTTACACATTATGGGCATATTCAGTGTAGGTGGTGAATAAATATGGTGAATAAAGAGTGTTTGTTTTTTATACTTTAATATTTTTCTGACTTACATTTTAAATGATCAGTCATTTCAAACTTTGTTCCAATAAGCCCCCTTGAACAAATTTGACTTTATAGCAGTGTAAAAATGTCTGTCTATAGCCTTATAAAATTTTAATCAAACAGTCTTTGCTCAGAACTTAAAAGGACATTTGTCCTCGGGGCTAAAATTAACCATGAAAAAGATTAAAAACAAAAGCAAATTTAGAATATAATCAGTACTTTCAAAATGAGCTCAATCTGCCCTCCATCTTCATTTATAACACTTGTTTCTTCTTAGCCTCTAATGGAATAAGTAGTAGTTGTGTGAAAAATATATACATTTCTGAGATTCTAAAAAATGGATAAACCTCACAAGCTTGTGTTCTTTGGTGGTTTGCAATGTCACAGGCCACCTTGGTTGGAATGATTCACATAATGATCTCACTTTGAATAGCAAACAAATTCAAAGTTCTGTGCATTTTCACCAGATGTCATTTTTATATATTTTTTTCAGGGTTATTAAATATAGTACCTTCTTTCCTGCATGGTGAATGGGTCTGTTTGGACACCAGCTTTCAAACACTATTTTCAGAAAGAACCCCAGCAGTGCTCGAAGACTCCTGTTATGGTTTGAATGTGGCCCTCAAAAGTTCATGTGCTGGAAACTTAGGAATGCAACATAAGTTTGCAATGCAACAGTGTTGGGGGGGCTAATAAAAGGTGAGTAGATCATGAGAGCAGAACCCTCATGGATTAATCACAGAAGTGGGTTGGTTATCTTGAGAGTGGGTTGTTGTAATGCAAGTCTGTCTTTTGTGCTCACTTCTGCCTTCCATCCTTCTGCCCTGGAATGACCCGTGCCAGATGCTAGCACCTGTTCTTTGACTTCCCAGCCTTCAGAACCATGAGACAAATAAACTTCTGTTTATAATTTACTCAGTCTGTGGGATTCTGTTATAGCAGCAGAAAATGGACTAAGACAACTCCCCTATCTTGCCCAAAGATACCTCAAATATCACAGAATTTGCAAAGGGACTTTCCAAGCTAATTGAAGTGTCAACATACTTGAGAGCTATTAAAAATGCAGAAACTACAGCATGTTGGAATAAACCAGACAAGGCACCCAGTTGGAAAGTACTTCTGAGGCATTCTAGCTTTAAGCACTTTGTTTGAAAAGACCTGGATTTAATAGGGTATTATATGGGTTATTTCTCACCTCTGAAGTTGGAGCCAACAATCCAGTTGATTTTCAAATAGGTTTCCAGAATTTGGATAAGATATTTACCAATTAATATACAGAGGGACAAATGTCATAATGTGTCCTCACATTTTTCCACATCCCCACTTATACTTTCTGTCTTAAACTCATTGAGCTCCTTGCAGCTCCCTGATGGTCCTCGGGGTTAAACGTCGCTTGACCACTGTGCACACTCTTTCCTCCACACAGGGCACATTTCTGCTGCCCACCTTGCCTGCCTTCTAAACCAGCTCAGAGGAAATCTGCTTTACTGAGATCTTTTCAGACATAGAATAATCACTCCCCCACCTAGACACTGATAAAATCTTCCCTTGCACTGATGACTTATTTCTATTAGTTGCAGTTACTGTATCAAACTGCAATTACATTTTTGACTGTGGGCTCATCACAGGGCCTGGCTTTCAATAAACAGTCAGGTTGTCTATTGCGCCATCAGTGCTTGCATGCATTGATAACCACAGATGAGGAGTAGAGAATTTAGTTGGTTTCTTCCTGGTCTAAGGGAACTTTTAAATTCCTGACAATGGGAAAACTATACAAGAAACAAAATGAAATTCTCAGGAGCACCTCTTTGCTGAGAACTCCCAATATCTACAATTTAGTCAAATCTGTATACTTTCCTGAGCAAGTAGGTAGATGTAATTTCAGGAGTACTAAATAGAGACTGGAATCCTAATTTCAACTGGTCACTGATGCTTAGTTCTTTTTCCCACTGACATTTACACAGGAAAATATGCAGGGTCAAGGTCTGTGAAATCTCTCAGGGTCTACAATGCCCTCTTTCTTCTTGTCTATTTATAGTGATATATCCAGGTGCAAATGACAAAGAAATCTTACTGTTTACATGCAGGCTTACGCTGTCCTGCTCTAAAAGAAAACCAGCTGCACGTGAACTTGTCCAGTTGTTTTTTCCGGTAACTGCCTGTGTATGTTGTCACAGAAGAATCTGACCACCATGTTTCATTCTGCCAAGCTGCGCCAGCCTTGTGTCTGATCAGATCAAACTCTTGAGAAGTAAGAGGGCTAAACGGCAGAAGAATCTGTGGAGTCAAGTAGAAGTAGTGTGACATAGCTACGGATGGCCTGCTCTGGATGACAACTTTTCAAGCCCTCTGCATAATGAAGAATTAATTTCCTTCCAGTAGCAGGAAGCAATTGACCGGGCTCACCCAACTTCTTAACTCCAACAGTTTACAGAGTGCAGAAGCTTAACTGTCTTAGATATAGTTGCCAAGCAACAGATCACAAAATTCCACAAATACTACCCGCCCCCAGGGCCCCCAAATTTTAACTAACAAATTTGCAAGTGATCTTTCTGGATTTTGCTCAAAGAAATTCACTGCTTCATAGCTTTGGCAAGAAAATCGGTGGCAAAATTATCTGGGTATTACTGCTATCACAAATAAGGCAGTGAATGCTAATGGTGATGGTTTAAGAAGTGGAAACAAGAGATAAAAGGACAGTGCCACGCAGTCATTTCCCCTAAAGACCTAGCCTCCGAGTGTCTGGAAAAGAACATGACCCGCTTGTGATGTCAACAATAGCAGGTGACTCAACAGCTTCTCATGTGTCGTAGAGCAGTGGAGTGTTCCGGCTGGCTGCACACTGGAGTCACCTGGGAGCTGTTAAAATAAGCAGGAGCCCAGGCCCCAACCCCATGAATTCTGATTTAATTGGTCTGGAGTAGGGCCCCGGGCACTGGCATTTTTTAAAAGCTTAATCCTGGAGGATTCTAAAGAGCAGCCATGGTTAAGAATCAAGGTCATGGAAATGCCACGGTGAGCCGGTTTTATGTTGACAAGTTGTAGCATTCAATCTTCTATTCGCATGATTTCCTCCATCCTTCACTAATAATTACTCTAAATCCAGTTAATATGTTTGCCCATTCTCACTGGTCCAGATTAACGAACAATTCAGTGGCAAATCAAAATGAAATGGATCTTTCAATGTTTGTCCTTTCTTTTACCTACTCTTGGAGCAGTAATTCTCAACCCTCTGTTCTCATCCAAGTAACCTATAGAATTCTTTATAAATACCGATGCCATGCCCCCGCCCCAGGCATTGATCAGCAACTCTCCTAGCGTAGCCATCATCGGCATTGAATGAAAGAATTTCATAGATGATTTGATCAGCAGCGACTGGGCACGTTAAACAGGCAGAACCTATTTGAGGTCTGAGGAAAAGCCCAGGAATCTGCATTTTTCCCCCCATTTGCTTTTATTTTATTTATTTATTTTTTATAGATTTAGGGGAACAAGTGTAGTTTTGTTACGGAGATTTAGTGTGTAGTGGTGAAATCTGGGCTTTTAGTGTAACCATCACCTGAATAGTGTACATTGTACCCATCAAGTAATTTTCACCCCTCACCCTCCTCCTAGTCTCCTACCCTCTTACCCTTCCGCATATCCAGTGGCTATTATTCCATTCTCCATGGCCATGTGGACATATTATTTAGCTCCCACTTATAAGTGAGAACATGGGGTATTCGACACATACTGTTACATATGTCTGATGCAACTGATCTTTGAACACAGAGGACACTGCTCCAGGAATTGAATTTAAAGTCTTTTGACACACTACATGGTTTGTTTCTCTGAGAATGAAATCATTTGCAAATACTAGTTAGCATGTCCCATTGGAGAGTTCTTCCTTAAAATGTTGAAATTTGGAACATACACACCTTTGTCCTAGAAAAAGAATTAAGCAGATGTTTGCCGACTCAGCTGCTTTTTCTCATGGAGTTGAAGGCTTTCTGGAGAAATCCAGGTAAGATTAAAAGTTGCTAGAGATAAAGGGTGGAGGAAAGGAAAGAACATGGGGCTGACTAGGTCTTTTCAACCCACCCAGGAGCAGGTAACAGCTGCTTATGTATTTGAAGCTTTCTCCATTCTATTTAAAATGGTGAGTTTTACTTTAACTCTGTTAGAAATATATAATGTTTTGAGACAGGAAAATAAATAGAACAAATTGTGATAAATTATTTGTTGAAAACATCTTTCAATTTTCTTCTCAATTTATGTGGTAGTCTATAAACAAATCTAGAATAAAATAAAGTCTCTCAAAAATGCACTATGGTATAAGTGTACTTCGTTATCACTTTCTTTTTCTCTATAATACTTTTCTTCTCCCACGATCAATTATGATATCATTTAAACAATTATAACCTCAAGAACCAAAAGTAGTGAAACGTAATTTAAGTGAAAATGTCTACTATTGGGTTTAGATGGAATTACAGCTTAGTGCATCAGTCTACTAGATGTTGAACAAGTCTGTTAAAGATAGGTCGGACTTCAAATTAGAGAATAATTGGAACAGACTAATTGAATTTATTATCATAAGTGTTTAATCTGTAAGAATTCTAGAGGCCCTTGTACTCCTTTGTCCTCATGTTTTATCAGATACTTCTTTTCTCATGGACACTGATAGTCGGTGCTGGCTTATACGGTCTGACTTCCATGTCGGAAAGTCTGCACTAAAAAATTCCTTTTGTAACTGAATTATGGCAAGCTGTGTTGTTCAGTCCTCAGTATGTTAAATGTAACAACAAGAAAAAGAACCAAAAGCACCGTGACAAGGAACTCTGGATTGTGGTGCGATTTAGTGGCAATGGGAGGTAACTGAGAAACCTCATACCAAATAAAACCAGCAGGGGGCGTGCATGTCACCTGATGCATGGGAGCCTTTCTCTAAACACAAGCTGATTATTCTGAGGTGTTAGTAGGTATTAGTTAAGGGGTTTCATGTTTATGTAAGTTTGAAACAAGATGGGATAAACATGATATATATATATATATTTTTTTTTTTGCTGTAAGACTTCTCAGTCTCTTCAATATTTCCATTTGCATTGTACATCTTTCAAAAGGGCCTAGATTGTGCAGCATGGCCTAAGCTTGCTTGATCACAAAACTCATTTTGTTGGAAGCAACTCTGAAGATTGCTGTTCTGTGGAACAGTCCAAGAACTGGAAAGGCTAGAGGTCTCTATAGCTGAAACAATGGCTGATCTGCTGTCTTTGAAATTTACTAGTTCTTGACTAGATCTCTAGCCTAAAGCACAGACAGCCTGGCAAGAGGATAGATGAAGCAGGATTTTGTTTAAAAATGGAGAGATAACATCAAACAGTAAAGTACACGTTTCTACTTTACATACGTACACACTCATGTAACCACGACCCACATCCAGGATTCTAGAAGGCTCTTCCATGTCTCTTTCCAGTCAAAACAGCACATACACATACACACACAAAAAATGTACACCCCACAATATCAATTAATAGTAACCACTATTTCAGTTTCCATCACCGTAGACGAGAAATATCAGGTTATCTTCTGTGAAGGCAGAAACTTACTGATGCCATCACAAGATGAAACCCAGGAAGAAACCAGGTGTAGACCAGAGAAGGCAGAATTCCCTTGAGAAAAAGATCCCATGTGAAGCTAATGCTTCCCTCTCAGCCTGAATCCGTCTCCTCCCCACAATGTGCCAAGTTCTGCTATCTGGATGAGTGTGGCTAACATCTGGACGAGCATACATAATGTGTGAGAGTTAATAACTGAGTGTATCAATTATAATAACATTAATTCTTAGTCCTTGATCTTGGAATAATTTCTTCATGCTTACAACCAACTGTGTGATTTGGAAATTTTTAGTAACATATCAAAAACTGTGTGGTAGATGGTCTAAAGGATACAGGAAGCGAGGAACCAGTTGCAACAGGACATGGTAGAAATAAAAAGAAAGGTAAACTGCAAAGGAACAGGAAAAGGAAATTGATAAAATTAGTGAGCAAAAGCCCAAAAGGAAGGATCTTTTTTCTTTGCTTTCCTGAAATTTATTTTTGGCTATGTTTACTATTTGAAAACTGAAACTGATTACAAACAGTGTGTACATTGTGATCCCATAAAAAGCTGTGTATGAGTGTGTGTGTTTATGTGTATATATAAAAGAAAAGGCCTAGAAAGCTACATATAAAATGTTAATACTTACTGCTGAGTGGGAAGATACACATGATTTTTTTATATCCTACATTCTTTTCTTTATCTTCTAGACTTTTTACAATGAATATATATAACATGATCAGAGCCAAAATGTTATTTTACAAAAACTAGAACAAATTGAAGACATCCAACATATAATCAATCAATCACTCAGATCTTACAAGAATTCTCTTTTGGGTTTGCATTTATTTTTCTACTTCTTTCTAGAGTTTAGGCCTTAAGAAAAAAAAAATGACTCTAAGTCAAAGAGATTGGAACTAATTCAATCAAATATGATGCTTAAACTTTCTCTTCCTTTAGTTTTGGATCCAGTAATCAGAGGTAGGAGAAAATAAAGCATACAGCTGTGTGTGTGTGTGTGGGGGGGGGGGGGGTAGGTAGGGAATAGAGGAAAGGAAAATAGGATGGAACGGATATGAGAGTCTACTGAGGAAAGGACCAAGGTAGATAAGTGAGAAAACTTGAGTGAATGGTTGTTCTTTTTCAAGGAAATCTTGTCTATTCATAAATACAATGAAGTAGCCCACAAATTGTGTTCCATACTCTCAAACAAACAAAAAGGCTCATAATAACTGAAACTAAAAAAATGATTCATAATCATGATCAGAGCTCCATGGATTTCCCAGTGGTATCTCCTGGGACAAACAGCAGGTAGTAATAGCTGATTCCTTCAGTTCACTCCATGAATGAGTGGGAGAAGTCGACTCCCAAGTGGAGTCGGCCCACGTTTCCTGCGCTATAAAAGTAAGCCTCTGCTGTACAATTCTACTTGGACGACAATCTCAGTCTCACATACAACACATTATTATGATAATCAAAAGTCATTTTGGGCCAGGCACGGTGGCTCACGCCTGTAATCTTAGCACTCTGGGAGGCCGAGGCGGGAGGATTGCTTGAGCTCAGGAGTCCGAGACCTTGTCTCTACTATAAATAGAAAGAAATTAGCCAAACAACTAAAAATAGGAAAAAAAAATCAGCCAGGCACGGTGGGGCATGCCTGTAGTCCCAGCTACCTGGGAGGCTGAGGCAGGAGGATCACTTGAGCCCAGGAGTTTGAGGTTGCTGTGAGCTAGGCTGACGCCACGGCACTCTAGCCTGGGCAACAGAGTGAGACTTTGTCTCAAAAAAAAAAAAAAAAAGTCATTTCAAAAGATATTTAATAGGTATTTCAAAGTATTCTTGTTTAAGTAACCTGAGTCTCATGTAACTAATAATAATAATACTTGATTAATACAAAAGCAAATACATGTTCCAGGCACTTTTCCAAACATTTTATATACATTAACTCATTTAATTCTTACAACAACCCTACGAGGAAGGTACCATTATTATCCCCATTTTACAGAGGAGGAAACTGATCCACAGGGAGTTTGCCCAATGTCACATGGCTAGGAGGTGGTAAAACTAGAGTTGAAACTCGGGCAAGGTGACCACAGAATCTGGATGTTTTAGACTCCCAAATACTACATCTTTAACATGCTTCACTCTTCTTATCGGTCACCCTCAGCCTGTCTCTGCCTAATGCCCTCCTTGGTCTTGTCCCACACTTGCTGACTACTCCCCTTCTCTTGTGTCCAGTTCAAAAGCATCCCCAACAACCTGTACACGACTGACTTTCATATTCAAAGAAGTTTCTAATCATGACCTAATAAATAGGTCCTGAAGAGAAAGACCAAAGAATGAATGACAGCCTTTATTTATTTTTTTAAATGCAAACTGCCTTGGGTTCTCAAGGTAAGGTCTGCAGACTTGTTTATGGAAAAGAGGCGCACAGCCTCCTGTTACAGGCAGCATTTAAATACCTTGAAGATTCTGAAACCAAGTTTAAGAACCATGCATCTAACAATATCAATTAAATATTAACATGCAAAACCCTCACTAGCCCAGAAATTATCCAAGCTAAGAGGAGAGGCTCTAAGAAGCTATCACCCATGGCATATTTCCTAAATATGCTCCCCCCAAAAAAATCTGTTAAAGAGAAATTAATCTTAGTGAATTATAGTTTCTTAATGCTTGAAGGCAAGTAATAGACAGATAAACTCCTCACAGCTTTAAACAAGCTGGATTCTACCTGGAAGGTGATGGTGGGCCAGGGGAAAGGCATGAAATTACAATTCTAAAATGATCAGTTAATAGGTATATGTTGGTGAACAGAGATCCGAGGATAAATCCTCTTGGGGTTTCACAGACAGAACTTACCTTTCCTCCCTATTTACCAAGTGGAGTTTATTTGCCTGTGTTGTGGGCTTAGTCAAATACACATCCAAGTTCAACTTCCCTTTTCTCTGTTCTCACTTCATGCTGATTTGGGGTACATAAGTTTAGGGATGCACAGGAAGGAATGTGGCAAGACCTGGGAACAGACTATGCTAGAACGATTAAAGTGAATACTTCACCCCAACCCCTTTGGACATTTAATCTGCATGGTGGCAGATTTATAATGTGCACTGGGATTTACATACTTGTTTCTGCATTTCCAGAGCTACGCTGAGAGATGCTTTGAGCTAAGAGATGCACAGCAGTGTTTTGTCCCTGCAGAAATGTGGGTATCCTAACAAACGCCTTTTAGGATACTTGGAGAATTGTACTAATTCAATATATCCCTGTCCTTTGATTTGCCATTCTTTGAAGGGACTTTTTGATATGTGACTTTGCCTCTTTGTCTCTGTGGCTAGTTGTTAGCTTCGCTCAGAATTTGTTCACTCATCCATTCATTCAATAAATATTTATTGCACATCTACTTTGGGCCACTGAACAGCACCATTTTTTATTTCCTACCACATTGATCTACTTCCTACAAATATGTTTGAGTGATACACACTATACTATATCTATGGCATTTCTTCCTGCCACCCTGCTTAGGATTAGTTCACTAATCAAAAGATGTTTAAGTAAAGAAACTAGTAAAAAGGCAGAATAAGCATCATAAAAATTTAACTGGGTAGATTTTTCTGGATATTGGAAAGTAGGTCAACCATGTATAGTGAAGTATCTTCTGTTGTTTTGAGATACAGATACCTAGTACAATTATTGAGCAAATTATTTAGGCTAACTCATTTTAAGCTAAAAATTTATATTGCAAATACCATATGATAGGGTTTGATGGTAGAGAAGCTTAATACACATTATACAAAGTTGAATGGAACTGGGGTGAGTTTTATAAAGGCACAACACTATATACTTTGCCCCTTCCTCACTGTCTGGTGAGTGTCAGATATTATCTCCTCAGGACAGAACAGCCTGCAGTGGCCAAACGTTTCATAATGGCTTTTCTGTTGCTCATGGCTAATTGCTTTAGAATTCCTCTATAATTACCTAAATCCCTCTCGTGGGAACCCAACCCCCAGACTTGTAAAATTTAGCTCTTTGGGATATTCAAAGCCAAATGCTGAGTTCAAGGCCAAAGTATGGTATAAATTGTGGAATATCAAAGCAAGCAAGGTATCCCCCAAAAACCCATTAAAGAGAAATTAATCTTAGTGAATTATAATTCTAAAATCTTCTCTAGAAGTTTCCTTCTCTGTGTCAGGCTCAAATAGGTTGACAATTATATTAGTTTCCTACGGCTGCCGTAACCAGGTACCACAGACTAGATGGCTTAAAATGGCTGAAATTTATTGTCCCACAGTTCTGGAGGCCGGAAGTCTGAGATCAAGGTGTTGGCAGGGCCGTGCTCCCTCTGAAACCTGTGGGGGACCCTTCCTTGCCTCTTCCTAGCTTCAGGTGGTTTGCTAGCAACCTGTGGCATCCCTGTCTTGCAGCTACATCACTCCGATGTCTGCCTGCGTCGTCACGCGACATTCTCCCTGTGTGTCTCTGCCACATGTTGTCTTCTTACAAGGACACCAGCCATATTGGATTAGGGGCTGCCCTACTCCAGTAGGACCTCATCTTAACTAATTATATCTAAAACGACCCTATTCCCAAATAAGGTCACATTCTGAGGTACTCCCAGGGAGTTAGGACTTCAACAAAAAGATTGTGGGGGTGGACACGATTCAAACTATAGCAGCGATACTATGTAACAGGCAGTAAAATGTTCTGAGATTCATTGAGTAAACCGGTCTCTGTAGCCTCTATTATTCCAAGAGCCCCAAGTGACTAGCACTAGTGGGAAGAAAGTTTCTGGAACCAGCAACACCACTGGTTTTTTAAAAAAGAGATTGTGATTTTATAGATTCTTGATCTGAGACAAAGATGTAGTATGTGTAGCAGATCTCTAGGAAGCAATACTATTTCTAGAATTAAATAGGCTGATAACTTTATAAAAGAAGAACAAGAATAATTTAGAAGTTTATATGTAAATCATATATCTGATAAGGGATTCATATGTGGAGTATATAAAGAACTTCTACAACTCTATAACAAAAAACCCAAATAACTTGATTAATAAATGAGCAAAGGACTTGAGTAGACATTTCTCCAAAGAAGACATACAAACAGCCAATACACACAAAAAAGATGCATCATTAATCATTGGGGACATGCAAATCAAAGTCGCAGTGAGATTTCACCTCACACACTTTAGGATAGCCACTATCAAAACAGAAAGTAACAGTAACAGTAACAAAAGGTGTTGGTGAGGATGTGGAGAAGTTGGAACCCTAGTGCCTTATTGGCAGGAATGTAAAACAGCTGTTATGCAAAACAGTATGGAGGTTCCTTAAAACATTAAAAATAGAACTACCATATGATCCAGCAATCCCATTTCTGGGTATAGAACCATAAGAATCAAAAATAGGATTTTGAGGAGGTATTCACACAGCCAGCATTATCCATGACAGCCACGATGTAGAAGTAACCTGAATGTTTATTGACAAGGGAATGGATAAAGAAAACGTGGTGTTCACATACAGTGAAATATGACTCAAACTTAAAAAAGGAGAAATTCTTGTCACATGCATGCTACAACCTGGATGAACCTTGAGGGTATCATGGCAAATGAAATAAGCCAGTCACAAAAGATAAATGCTGCATGATTCCACTTATATGAGGTATCTAAAAGAATCAAACTCATAGAAACAGAAAGTAGAATGGTGGTGGTCGCCAGGGGCCGGGCAGAGGGGCGGTGGGGAGTTTGTTCAGTGGTGCAGCGTTTCAGTCATGCAGGGTGGGGTGGTTCTGGGGATCTGGGCCACAATAATGTGCGAGGGGTTGACACTATTGTATGCTGGGAAGTTGTCTGAGATGCTGAATTTTACATTACGTATGTTTTTGCCACGATAAAAAAAGATGGTCAAGAGACAACACATTTTTCTTAACAAATTGTTTCTAATTCATGTAATAGAGAGAACACAGAGTAAATACCAGCTAAGAGAGGTCGGTTTGAGTCTAAGTCACACTGGCTGCTTAAGCAAATCACTTCACTCCTCCGAAACTCACTGATCTACCTACCAATTTATTCTGTGGTGGAAGTGTACATCACTGCCTACCCACCCATGGGCCCCAAGAAAAAGCACCTTACAGACTGTTCTTGCTGAACAACAGGAACCATCTTTGTACTTTATCTTCCCACCTCCTAAGACGCAGATTGAGGTGGGCACCTGATTCTGGGCAGGCTGTCCGTAGATTCCTCTCAGGGGCCCCTCTTACCTCCACAAGACGAATAGGCTGATCAGATTTCTATCAGAAATTTAAAATCGGGGACCAAGAAATTGTGAAGTGTTAAAGTGGGAACTAAAGGGGTAAGGTAATGCAGTAAATATGGAAAATAGCATTGTTTAAATCTAATGTATATAATGCATCCCATTTAGGAACAGCAAACTTAATTTCTTAATATCCCTGATGCTCAATTTCTTTTTTCTGTAAAACAAGGGTGATAATACTGCTTATTGAGGGGTTGTTAACAGAATTAGCAACCGTGTATGTGTGTATGTGTGCGCGTGCGTGTGTATGAAGCTGGAGATCACAATTCAACCTAAGGTGACACTACCAGAAAAGGAAGGACAGCCAACTACCCAGGCATCATTTGCAGGACTTGATTTATATTTTGAAAAGTGGACTTGTGAGGGGAAAGCTTTCTGCAGAGGTCGTGTGCTTAGGGGCTGGGGGAAGAGACAGGAGAGCTGAGGACACTGGGAGACAGTAGTAGCCGGTCCGTACCCCAGCACAATGGGCTGGTCTCTATGGGAAGAGAGGCAAGGATACTGTACTCTGGAAACAGCACTATTTTGGCAACTTAAGAGTTTCACAGTTGGGGAGCATCTATGCAGGCTAGCATTTTCCTACAGGAACAGCAACAGTAGAAATAGTGGTGGCCCAACAGAAGCCTGGCAGGGAGGCTGCACCCAAGAGTGTGAACTCATTTGTGAATCAGTGAAAAACCCCTGAGACTTCCAAAAATACTTGCAGAGAGGCCTTTTCAGGGGACTGAGAATCCTGCGTGATGTGATGGAATTCTGAGTCAGCAAAACTTGGGTGTAAATACTAACATGACTTTATTCATAAGAGAATGTTGATCCTTGAAATCATTGGTCTCCATATGTAACAAGATTTGGCATTTAAGTGTGAGCCCTATAAATGGCTCTCCTGTCATCCTAAGATACTTCTCTGTAGAATTCTGTCCACACCTTATGACAACATGGATGAACCTGGAGGACACTAAGTGACATAAGACAGAGACACAGAAAGACAAATACCTCATGATCCCACTCATGTGGAATCTAAAAAATGCAGACCACATAGAAGTAGAGAGTAGAACAGTGGTTACCAGAGACTGGGGAGGGGAGAGGAGAGTGGAGGATGGGGAGAGGCTGGTCAACAAGTACAAAGTTACAATTAAATATTATAGTAAGAATGAGTGCTGGTGTTCTAGTGCACAGTGGAGTGACTACCATTAACAGGAAGGTATTGTACATTACAAAATTGCTAGAAGAGAGGTTTTTGAACATTCTCACCACAAAGAAATGATAAATGCAGGAGGTGATAGGTGTGCTAACTACTCCGATTTGATCATTATGCAACATATACATGTATTGAAACATCAATCTGTACCTCCATAAACATGTACAGTTACAATGTGTCAATTAAAAATTATTTTAAAAATTTAAATTCTACCCACTTCTCAAGATTGGCCAGGTGTAAGTTACAGAGCTTTGAGGATGAGGTCACATGATTTCCTTTGTGTTAGTTAAAAGCAATACCAATTTGGATTGAGCAGTTGCCCTTGCTCATAGATTACTGACTTGCATGTGCCCTCATTCCATCAAGAAGCTGAGGAGGCTAAGCAAAAGTAATTGTCCCAAGGTTACCTTTATACATCAAATTTTTAGGTAAATATTAACACTTTGACTTACATCCTCTCCATTTTATAGTACAGAGTTAAATTTTTTCTGGAAAAAAAAAGCATTCAATGTGTTATTAATGTAACTGCCTTTGTGCCACTCTAATATTTTTGTTACCAAACATACCATGAATGACAAAAAAAACCCAAAAAACAACTCTATATAAGTTTTATGGGACAGGAATTATGACTAAGTATTCATTTTAAGTGAGATTAGAAAAAGTTCATAAAGTTAGTAACCAAAATATAATAGTGGAAATAAAAACAAAAAGGTGGAAGAGTCTTTTTTTCTTCTCTTTTTTTTTAAGAGACAGGGTTTCATTCTGTCATCTAGGCTGGATTGCAATGGTCCAATCATAACTCACTGCAGCCTCAAATTCCTGGGCTCAAGCAATCCTCCTGTCTCAGCCTCCCGAGTAGCTAGAACTACAGGTATACTCCACCACACCTGGATAATTTTTAGTAGAGACAAGGTATTGCTATGTTGCCCAGACTGGTCTCAAACTCCTGGCCTCAAGCAATCCTCCCACCTCAGCCCCCCAAAATGCTGGGATTACAGGCATGAGCCACCATGCCCAGACTTTTTTTTTTTTTTTTTTGAGATGAGGTCTTGCTATGTTCCTCAGGCTGGAGTGTAATGGTTATTCACAGGCATGATCATAGTGCACTACAGCCTTGAACTCCTGGGCTCAAGAGATCCTCCCACCTCAGCCTCCCAAGTAGCTGGGACGACAGGTGTGCACCTCCATGCCTGGCTTAAAAAGTCTGCTTGTTCTTTTGCAAGGATAATTTCATTTTGTTCACCACTGTCTTAGTCTCACCTGAGTAACAACAGTAACATTCAGTGAGTGTTGGTGCCAGCCACCACTCTGACAGTCTACTTGAATTACAGCGGCACCCTTAGATAAGCCCATTTGGTTATTAGAATCCAACTTTGTGAAAAGTTTCATAAAGTATGATTTAGGAAGCATTTATGAAGCCACATATGGACTTCTTTGTTTCAGGAGCATCAAAGCTCCACCATCTGCACAAGGGTACCGATCACAGGAGTTACGTCTCTCCTCAGAGTCCTTGTAGTTTATGAGTTTTTAGCAGTCGCATCATGACTTCTATGATGGAACAGGATGCAATGTTTGAATGGTCTTCATTGATTTTTCCTGTTTTTTTAGTGCATTAAAAGTTACACTACATAGAATATATATGACATATGTTGTTCATTAGCTGTTGTCTTAAGTGTATACTTAGTATTAGCTATAAAAGCTTAGGGAAAGCAGGTAAATAGCCATATTATAGAGTGACTATGAAGACAAAATGCCTTGTTAGGTTGTATTGGGATATCTAACTATTGAATTATTTGCAGTCATTTTAATGAGACTTGATATTATTTCAGCAAAATTCTGTCAATTTTGGAGCTCAGTTTGAAACATAGCACACTTTTTCCTACCTACAGAAATTAATGGCAATTATGTTGACAACAAGGCAAAGCCAACCTATGAGATTTTTTTTTTCAGAAAAGAACTACCTTTTTAAGATAAAAGGATACTGTAACTCATTTAATCCTCACAACTCTAAGAGGTAATACATTGCCAAATACCTGTTTAGCATTTATTATGCCCAGGTATTGTATGCACGTTAACTAAAATAGTTCTTTCAACAATTCTGGGTGGACACTATTGTCATCGCATTTAATAGTGAAGAAACTGAGGCACAGGGAGTAGTTTGTTTGATTGGAAATTAAACAATACCGATCTGTTTTGGAGAACAAAGAACTGTCCTAAATTTCTATGTGTAATATTTACAACAATACCAACTATGGAGTGCTAAGCACTTTATAATTTCTCATTTAATTCTTCCAACCATCCTGTAGTTATTACCTTAATTTTACAGATAAGAAAACTGGTGCATACATAGGAATAACTTGCCAAAAATCATACGGCTAGTTAGTGACAGAGTTGTGATTTGAGCCCACATGTGTCTAAGTCAAATCCTATACTTTTGACCAGGTCAGGAGCCCAGCACAGTAGAATCATAGATGGAGGAAGGGGATGGGATTTTTGATTTGGAGGAAAAAAAGACTATAAATATTTCAATATATTGTATTGCCTCTAGTACAGCCAATAACAGAAATAGAAGTGAAAAATATCTTAGAAATTGTTCTCTTTATAATGGCCAATGGTACAACGACAACATAAGAAGGGGATTTTCTAGTAATTTTTATGACAACATCTATAATATTTAAAAGTAGTTCAAACTGAGGAGAAATGCACAGCTAAATTCAGGGCTAATAAAATCCCCCCTTTTGCTACCTCCTTTATAATGCAATGTGTGTGCCCCACCGTTACTTATATTGTACCACAAATGACAGGAGGTTTATGATTCCCTGCAATAGCAGCTCACTAAGGGAAATTATGAAATTTCTTCTCTGAAGTTTCTAAAAGCCAGTTTTCATTTGATAGAGTGGTTTAATGGTGGTGGTCCTCTCTAAAATAAGGAAAAGTGACTGGATTAGCTTTCAAAGTTTCTCCTAACCCTCATATGTATTATAGGAATGCCAAAACAGTACCAAAAATCTTTCAAAAAAATGCAAAGAAATGTTTGTTAAAATAATACTCGAGATATTTGATTCCAGATAGGAACCTGTAAGGTAATAATGCAAGCTGACAAACTGTGTAAAATATTCTAAAGGCTTCAGAATAGAATATATTTAAAGCATCCGTGAAGATATTTTGTGCAGTGGAGAAATTTTATAGTTAGAAATCATTGTATTCAAAGTTATAACTACCATCAGATAGTATAAAATATATTCAAGTAATTAAATAGAAAAGATGCTTTATAGACAATCATAAAATATCACAAGGGCAAGACGGTAGTAATAAGACCATTGGTGAAAATTGAAATTCTATATAAGGTTTGTACAGCTTTGTGTATCCATTACTTTAACATACTAATGATAGTAAGCAGGCTTGGGTATCTCCTGTATACCATCACAATGGCTAAATTATTTTCCTAAGCTATCTCATTTAATCCTCACTAACCATAGAAAGTTACATGCCAGTTCCATTTTACCAGGGAAGAAACTGACACTTAGCTTACTTGTCCAAGCTTACCTATCTGGTAAGTGATCGATCTGGGTTTGAAGTTTAATCCCACACAGTCGAACTACAGAACTTGAGCTCGTAATCACTGTGCTATGCTTCCTCCACAGGACAAAACTTGTTCTGCACCATCAAGAAAAAAGTAGATTTTTAAAATGCTAATATAAAGTTAAATGGCCAAGGAAGAAGAGCAGCAAAAGTCCTTTGATAAACTTCAAACTGAATAACCACTGAATCATTCTGACCTCACTTGGGGCTTTTAGGCGTTTACTCTAACTCATGGGGATTAGTGGACCCATGTTATCTCCCGTTGATTTTCCCAGTTTCCCTTTGGCTCTCCTATCTATCACCAGGGGGGTTGTAAATCCAGACAAGTAGACTTTAAAACTGTGTTCACATCATTATAGTAATCCAGCTGTTTCATTACTCATGTACATGGCCATTTCAGAAATTCCTAGGATAGTCTGGCAAACTAAATGCCAATCATGATTTTCAGCTCTTAGAAACCCACTATGGATTGTTCTGGCCTCAAGAAAGACTTCAAAAATGTGGTCACAATTGCTTACATTTTTCTCTGAAAACTCAGTGAATATAGAATCAAAGTCAGCATTTTAAGGTGCATGATCTTTTCTGTCTTCCTCTGCTTTCTCTGCTCCTAACTGTTAGGAAGAAACTATCCTAGAGGCTACCATGCCAGGGTATAAGAATAGAAAGGAATGGAAATCAATAACACACAATAGGAACCTTATAAATACTGACTGACTGCCCAACCTTTGCCACCCATATCTCACTTCCTTCAAGTTTTCAAGCATGGTTCACAAATAAGGAAGCTAAGGGTACCATAAAAGAATTACTGAAAATATAAACATACAAGTGATTTCTTAATATTAAAATACTTTATGAAACAATACATAAATTACGATATTGGATAAATTTTATTAGTCTCTGCTTTTAAAAGTTTTCAATAAGAAGTCTGCTGCTAGACCTGGGGACAGGGCTCCAAGGAGAACCTTTCTTTCCAGAAGTGGAATCTGTTCCTGGACCATGGGATGGGTCCTGAAATGTTCTAACACACTTTCCTGAATGAGATTCCACATCCAAACTTTCTGTTGCTTCTGTCGTTTGGCAGTTAGCTCCCCACTGGCAAGCATTAAGTCCTGGAATTCTTTCATTATATCCCACATTTCAGAGATCCCCTCTCCACTTCTGGCAGAAATACGAATTACCTATTGAAAAGGGAAGAACCAGATCATTTTACTTAAAATGATAGAAAACATTTTCATGGGAACTCATATTTGCCAATAAATTCTTATAGTCTGTGGAAACAAGGCAAGAGACAAGAATGAGATTTTACTGCTGTGTCAAAGTGAATATACTGACATATACTCGGAGGTAATGTACCTAGGATTACTAAGTGGATAGCAGAAATAACACACTGATTCAAGGTCAAATTGTTTAGCCCAGAGATTTATTTTAACTTGGAATTGTTCAGATGGTCAGGGACAGCACGAGGACTTGTCAGAGTCACAGGATAAGAAGGGCAATGTTAGGCACATTTTCCTGAGTCCCAAGGGCCAGAAAAGAAAGCTAAGTTGAGAAAATAGCCCAATTTCCTCTGTCAAAGTTGCCTAACTCAGAGAGTGGCAAAGCTGAGCATCCAGATTGTAAATATTAATATATAGGTGGCTCCAAACAAATCACAAAGTGATTGGGGAAATCTAAGAGATAACTAAGCTAAGTCATCACTGTTCTCAGTATAATGACTACAGCTTATTCTTTAATAACATAGTGTCCTCCTGTAGATAAAGCTGCCCACATCAATATTATTGCAGCAATTACAAGATTTTTTATTTCTTTTTTTCCTTATTGAAAACAGCACCCAACAAACATAATGGGAATGGATTTATCACATCACAAGCCTTTCCCCTCTTACTCAAATTCCAATATAGATTAATCAAGTCATCAACTGCTCCATAATCTTAAGGACAGTCCCTTTCAGAATGTATTTGCTATCGCTTGCAAATGGCTCCAATCAAGCATTAAACAATCTAATCCATCACCTCCTATCTAGTTTTTGACATCTAGTGGTTAAAAGATTACATTTCAAATCGTGACCATATACCCTAGTTTTGTCATAATTTTTAAGACAGTAATCTTCACATACAAGCAAAGATTGATTATATGTCAAGTTTGGGACTTACATCCTCTCTTCTAATGTACACAGTCCACTCAGGATGAAAAATATAAAATGGAACTCAAGCTAACCTTTGGTTTCCAGACTTCGGAACGCTTGCGGAGTAGTTTCAGTGCACTCACATACTCTGCTTGAATCCTTCGAGCTGGGACGATCAAGTCTCCATCAGATTTAGTTACGGCTACCAGATCTGCCATCTCAATTATACCCCTTTTGATACCCTAAAGAGAAAAAGAAACTGATTTATCAGAAACATTTAATTCAATCAAATCAACATAATAATGGGACAACCAGTCAATGCTAAGACTTTGAAAGCCATACACTTCATTAACTAGTATAACTTTTTTTTGCATCTTCCTAAGCTCTTGTTGCCAGGAATCACAGTTATTTGACAGAAATTACTCAAAAGTGCTGGCTCTTGGGACTACAGAAGTCATTTGTTATGTCTCTTCCAAACTTAGAGACTATCATGTTGAAATACATTCAGAATTAGAGTAAATATATCATCAACACGCGACATGATTGAGTGGCAGGAGACAGTTCACATTGTGTCATGATGGATTCTGCTTCTCACAAGCTAGCACTGCAGGATGCAAAACCATCCATCATTAATTAGCGTGCTTAAAAAGAAACAGACATATCATTAACATCTGTATTTCTAGAAACAAAGTCTTTGAAATTTTCCTTAAATGTATATAGCAGTTTTTTTCAATTTGCATTTGAGGAAAAATAACCTGATAGCTAAAAACGTCTCAATCTCTTGATTTAAATTATGTTGCATAAAATTTCTAGAAATAAAGGAGGAAATCAAAGACCAAATCTTATTTGGGAAATATACATTTTTCCACCTAAGATTAAAATTTCTTTTCAAATATTTTTAAACATAACTTTCTATTATTAAATTCTAATAGCAATGTTTCTAAATCACAGCAGCCATAGTCTACTATCACTATTTTTTGAATTTTAAAATTGAAAGGGAAATGCTATACAGTAATTTCTCTGGTCTTTATTCAGGTTCCTGGGACATAACCTCCAAGTTCCCGGAATTTCTTGAGTGGCAGGAGTATCTTTGGTATTCATGGTGGTGCCTGGGGCCATAACTGATATTACGCAGCGAGATCACTTAGGATGGGGGACTCACCATGCCAGGAAGACCTACCATGTGTTGGGGCTTTGTGCCATGTGACATTAACCCAACTTCCTTGTAGGAGACAAGGGCTAGAGATCAAGTTCAAATATGTGGCCCATGATTCAATCAATCATGCCTCCATTAATGAAACCCCAATGAAAACTCAGCACGCCGCAGCTCAGGGGAGCCCCTGGTTGATGACACACATCAACATGCCAGCAGAGAAATATATCCTGAGGACACAGAAGCTCCGTGTTTGGGACTCTCTCAGATCTCTTCATTTGGCTGGTCCTGATTTGTATCCTGTATAACACAACTATAATTCCAATGTAGTGCTTTCTTGAGTTCTGTGAGTCATTCTAGTGAATTATTAAACCTAAAGGGTAGTTGGAACCCCTAAGTTTGTAGCCAGTTGGTCAGAGGTACGGGTGGCCTGGGAACCGTGGAGCTTGCAGCTGGTGTCTGAGTGAGGGGAGGCTGTGGAGGATGGTGGCCGCACCCTGTGATGTCTGCACTAATGCCAGGCACGTAGTGTCAGAATGCATTACAGGGGAAGGGTAAGAATCCCATTGTACAACATATAATCATGATGGCAGCATCCCAGTTAAAAACAAAGTGATGCGCTATGAAGAACTTTTGAACCAAGTGTGCTAAAAACACCCATGCAACCGTGGTCTCCTCTGGCTGGAGCTACCCCTGCCTTCCAGTCACTGCCGTGTTACAGGTAGAAAGGTTTAATATATATGATTACCTCAAGGTCACACATTCTATTCCTATAAGCTGACAAAAAATATAGAGAATCTGCCTTTGACTCAGGTATTTTCGTCAATGTGAATGATGTTTCTTTCTCTACACCATTATCAACTTAATTTACAAAAACATACACTGGAAATTTGTGCTTTCAGAGATATATTCTTTGTACTTGGGGGAAAAAAGAAAAATAATTACCTGCAATTCATCTCCTCCTGCTGGTGGCAGTAGTAAAACAAACATGTCAACCATGTCAGCAACTGCAAACTCCGACTGACCCACACCTGAAATTTTAAATGACAACTGTATCCCCAAATATTCAGTTATCAGACTTCCCCAACCACACTGACCAGCACTTCCATTCCACTTCACTCACTCATCCTCATGGTCACCCCCTGAAACACAGAACCTCTGAAGAAAGTATTCGATGTCACTCTCTTACCCTCGGAGCAAAGAGTTACCCTTCCAGCTCCCCCCCTCCTGGTTCCCCTTAAACCTATGCTTGGACTGGAGAACCCAGAACCTCCATTCTCTCCTCACTCTCACAGCTCTTTCTCTGCTTCCCTTTCACCAATGAGCAGCGGGAACACTATGACTCGAACCTTAAGTCGTGTCTGTCAGTATGTTCATCTGTGGACTGGACTGTGTTCCCCTCTTCCAGAAAAATTCCTATGTTAAAGTCCTAACCAGCAGAGTGACTTTATTTGGAGATAGGGCCTTTAAAGACATAATTAAGTTAAATGAGGTCAGAGGGCCCTGATCCAATAGGACTGGTGTCCTCATAAGAGGAAGAGATACTAGGGGAGCAAGTGCACAGAGAAAAGGCCACGTGAGGACACAGCAAGAAGGTGGCCATCTACAAGACAAGGAGAGAGGCCCCAGGAGAAGCCAACCCGACCACACCTTGATCTTGGACTTCCAGCCTTCAGAAGTGTGAGAAAATAAATTTCTGTTGTTTAAGCCACCCAGCCTGTGGTATTCCGTTATAGCAGCCCTAGCAATTTAGTACAACTACCTTCCATTTTTGTTCCGTATTTCCCCTCATTGATCTGAAACAAATTCCAAACCTGAAGTGTGAAGCCATGAACTAAGCTGGTAACTGTTACATCAGGATCTCTCACTCAGCCCTTTCTCTTTAGACAGAGTCACCTGGACACCTAGTGAGACTTCATACTTTAACATGGTTAAAATCAAACCCATTATTTTCCTCTCTCCAAGTACACTTTTCCCACAGTATTCTCCATTATCTTTAATTCTTCTTCCTTCCTTCCCTCATAATCTTAACAGTCCTGCCAATTTACCTTCAATGTTTTTTGTAATGCATCTCACCTTCTCCATTCTCACTCCTTCTATGTGGTTCGGACCCTCCCTACCCCCGTCTCTCTCTGGAATTACTACAATAGTCTCCTACTTGCCTCCCTGACTCTACTACTCTAGCCCTTTTTCTTCACTCTGCGGCCAGGGATCCTGGCAAAGTGTATATCTGCTTTTCTCACTGTCCTGCGTATCCTGCAGTGGCTTCCCACTCCTTTCGGGGCAAACTCTAGACTCGTTGGCATGGCACATGAGGTCGTTGGCAATCTGGCCCTGGCCTACTGCTCTAATCCACCTCCTTCTCTCCCTGCCACCACACTCTGTGCTCTAAGTACCCTGAGCAAACTGCAATTCTCTCCATGGGTCATGTTTTCTCACTCCTGTGTATCTTTGCAAATACCCTTCACCCCATATTTTAACTCTAATTCTTCCTTCAAAACTAAGTTCAGTTGCCACTTCCTCTAGGAAGGCTTCATTGATCCTCCCAAATCTGAGTTAGGCTGTGTCACAAACATTTATCACACAATAATATAATAGAGTGTCTCGCCATAAGAATGTGAATTTCTTTGGGTTATCGTTTTAGTCTCTGTATTGCATGTAACTGTATGCTAAGGATATAAAAATAAAACAGAGCTCTGTACTCAAAAGGCACCCAACTACGTTAATTTTCTTAGACATGAAATGTGCTTAACAAAACAGGCGTTATGCTGAAGTATCATTTACATGGGTCATCCTAATGCTATAGTTCTCCTCTGGCACGTATAACATGCCACCTGTAGAACAGTTATCCAGGTACATGGCTTATTTTCACTCTTTAAATGGTAAGCCCTTTGAGTGTAGGGATTATAGCCTATACACTTATATCTTCTGTGGAATATTGGATAATATATTTAGTTACACCTTTAGCAAATATCTGAATGAACAAAATTAAATTAGTTGTCACTCATCTTTACATAGCATTCATGATAATAGTTTATTGTTTTTAATAAATAGCATATCATACTCACCTACGGTTTCAATAAGAATGATGTCATATCCTGCTCCTTCACACAACAGAATAGCTTCATTTGTTGTCCTTGTCACACCTCCTAACGTCCCTCTAGTAGGAGATGGCCTGATGTATGCATTCATATCTCTTGATAACTCAGTCATTCGGGTTTTATCCCCTAAGAGTGATCCTAAAACACAGTTACATTTTATAATTGTTACATTTTACAATTACAGTTGTAAGGGCCAATTATCCATCAGCCAGTTCCTGGGGGAAAGTGCTTTATGCCATTTCTCCCTAAATCTTTAAATTGTATTTCATATTATTGAGCTTTCCTCCAACTCACTGTGTACAATGATGCCAGATTAATCCTTGTAACATTTCAAGCCCCTCAAAACCTATAATGGCTTCCCACTGACCAGAGGTTCAAATCTGGATCCTTTACCCCTACCCTGCCCATCCAATTCCAGCTTCCACTAGTCCCCAAGCCAACCCTCTGCTGCAGCCTAAGTGGTTTCTTCACTGTCACCTTAGCTTTGCTGTGTTTACTTCCTGCCCTATTTGTGCCCTCCTGCCAGAGGCATCTCCCTGGTTTTCTCACTGTTAATTTACTATGTGCCAAGTCTATGGTCTGCATCCTGACTCCACCATTTCTTGCTCTTCAATTTTAGGAGGCCACTTTAACAACCTGAACCCTTCTTTCCTCAGCTACATGACAGGGGTAATAAGCCACTGGGAGAACCATATGTAATTATATACAGGAATGCACTTCAAAAACGGTTAATAACAAAAACACAGAACTCCTCCACTTTACAAAGACCAGTGAAAGTCCCTGCCCCTTCATAGTCAGGAAACATTTCACCTGTGCCCATCTCTGTGAATGTCTATGGTACAACTGTTCTGCAATCTGTGCTAGAATCCTGGAGGGGCAAAGAGAACTTCAGCATCCCTCCCGTTTCTACTAAGTCCACAAGCACCCTCTGCTCCCCATTCTTTTGTTTGTACAAACGACATTTTCTCAGCCTTACGTAAATGCTGTGCACATGTACCTTCAAGCTGGCCCTTCCACCCAGTCTGATGCTTCTAATCTAATCCCTCACTACTTAGAAATTTTGGAGCCCTCACTGAATGCAATGAAAGCCGAGTTAATGGCTAGAAAACTATTCATACAACATATTTTTTGGTTTCATATCTATGTCTTATATCTTTCACACAGTTCTCAACTAGGGGCAAGTTTGCTCCCCAGGAGAAATTTGGAAATGTCTAGAGAGAGACATATTTACTTGTCACATCTGAGGGGTAAGGTACTAAGCACCCTTTAATGGACAGGACAGCCACCCACAACTGTCTCAAAATGTCACTAGTGCCAAGGTTGAGAAACCGTGCTTTAATGTAGATTCCTTGTCTACCGGACCGTGTCTTACATATGCTGTACACTGAATGCTTAACAAGGTGTCCACAGTAGGCACTCATTTTAATACCTGTTGAATGAAACTGGTTATGTTTTTGTGTTCACTGTAGTATTTTGACAAAAATCAATACTTGCAAATCCTAGAAGACAGAAACCTCTGAAACGGCTATTGTTACCTTTTACTACTTTGCTTTAGCCACATACTAACATTTGTAGGTGTAGTACTGTTCTAATCTGAATATTTATTTTCACTCTGCCTAAGAGCCAATTTTTCCACATAAAGTTGAGGCTAAAGATTAAGAAGTTCCTTAAAGATATGCTCTTTTCCCTTATGATTCCAGTTTAGGGTCTTCTCACAGGTTCTATTCTAGGGCATATACCTACCCACATACCTCAACTCCCTTATTAACTTCACATAAAACTTTTTTCTCAAGTAATTGTCTACATGAAATCATCGCTATGTAAGTCAACAATCTGCTGAAGCTATACCTTAAATTATTATCTTACAGATACTATCACACTGAACTACACATTATGAAATTTACTCTCACATATAATTGTCTTTGCCAGTGAATCCAAAACTGTTAGTTGCAGACTCTCAGGGAGGTCTCAAAGCTATTACAGGGGTCTGTGAATCCAAATAATAAGAATTGATTGTAGACCAAAAAACTAATGCATCTCAAACTTTAATGCAATACTATTTTTCAAATGTATTATATGTACTGATGCAGTAAGGTAGAATTTTATATTTATAGTGTTCTGTTTATACTCATGTATTTTTTTTCTTTCAAAGTCTACACATTTTTTACCTCATTTTTGTTTGTGAAAGGTTAGGAACTACATAGCTATGCAACTTTAACCACAGACTATTTTATGACATCATTTCTGCTACCTATTATTATCTCAAGCTATTATTTTCTTTTTCCATTGCAAGTATTTTAGAATATTATGAAGATGGAAGAGAAAAGGCCTGCTCACCTACATAAAAATGAAGGCCAGTTATCAAAAAACCCTTTATTAAAATACTTTAACAAAGTTGTAAGACTGAAAATAGACAACACATGGACGTGGATTTAATGTTGAACTTGTGAGAATAAATTTTATTTTACAGTTAACTTTTTTATTATAGTAAGTCAAAAACTTTGTATGATCTGAGTTAGATGTCTCAATAGGGGGTGACAGGAATTGTCCACCTCTCTACGGACCTAAGGCCCCAAAATATGATTACATCATCACTCTTTACTTTCTACAGTAAACCCACAGTATACCACAATACACAAACCAAATACTTCCACAAAGCACCCTGGATTTACCCCTTTACAACACACATTATATTGTAATGGTTTGTGTTTACTGTTTGTGTCCCTCTTAAGATGTAAAGCTCCATAAGGCCAAGAAGATTGTGTCGTATTCGCCATCATGCAACACAGTACTTTCCACGCACGATGCCTCGCCTATAGTAGGCACTCAGATACTTAAGTGAATTACTGTAATATGAGAAGCTTAAATCACAAAGGGGGTAAGAGAAGAAAAACTATTCCTGAGTATTTATACAGTATGCTTTATGTTTTCTTTAAATGATCCTTTAGGGAACTAAATTTATATTCATTTTATCTCTGATGAGCTGCAAATTAAACTTTGAGTGACTGCATGACCTCAAATAGGAAAGTAATTGCTGAACACTCTGCAATCTACAATGTGCTATGCTAAGTGCTGTAAGGGGAGCAGCAGTATATTACATGGTCTAAGAGCTTTCTGTTTAACTGAACATATAAACAGATGACAAGTTACAAACAGCTGTAGGATCTTTTTTTTTGCAAGCTTAAGAGATGTTACAATATGAGGAAAATAATGAATGAGTAAAGACCCATTTTCTGAACTGCACAGCTGCTGATGCAGCCAGGAAAAACAGAAGGGAAGAGGGGCCTAACCTTAGACACGAGAGCCAAAGGGCAGAAATTTGTTTTTGATCATCTTTAACTTCTAGCACTATTATCCCAGTTCTTTAATTACCCATTGAGCTACCCACAAGCTGACCTCTGAAAAGTCCAATGCTCCCAAACTACCTCCTTTGGCTTCCACCTTACTCTGCAGAACTCCTTTCCTTCAGTGAGACCAAACTCGGCTAACAGAGGTAACCTAACTGTGCAAATTCCCACTAAATTGCAACAGAGAGCCCCTACAGCTCTGCAATTTAAAAAGCATTAGCCATACTTACCACCACTAGTACAAGAAGAAGGGTCCACAGCCAGCACAGATAATTTGTGCCCTCTCTCAGTAAGCATTTTTCCAAAATATTCTATAAATGTTGATTTTCCAGCACCAGGGGGCCCAGACAATCCTATGGTGGAAAGAGATCTTCTAATTTAATGAAACAAATGAAATCAGAACTATGATCAGTTACAGTGAATAAAATATTAGGCTACCTTCTATTTCCCCTAACTTATTAAAACCATCATTAATATATTTTAACATGTCCAAAAAGAGTAAATGAAAATCTATTTCTTTATCTAATTCCTGAGTAATGGGGATATAGGAAGGAAAAATTCTGAGTTCCACATATTCACAAAATTCACTTTTAAAAATTACAAAACATGCTCTGCCTTTGTACTATAACACAGATCTTTTCGGACAACTTCATTGTCAATGTTAATGTGCTCAATTTCTACATCTGCCCACCTCTCATCAGGATCCGTAATTATTTCACCTACCCCAATTCTGTATACTTTTATCTTCCCACTGGAAAAACTCATTACTCTAGAAATTCCCAGTGATTAATTTTCATTTATGAAAGATCACTTTTTTCCTTCATTTCTCTCATAACTCAAAGAACATAAACTGAATCCTGAAAAAAAAAAATAATTGGTGTTAAGAAAGGCAGAAAGTTCCTCTACTTGGAGAGTTAGCAGAGCATGGTGGGTAAGAGCACAAACCCTGGAGCTGCTCAGCCAGTTCTCCTTCTAGCTCTGTCTCTTCTGAGCTGGGTGATCTTGGGCCTTAGTATCTTCCACAATAAAATAGGTATAGTAATAGTACCTATCTCTTCATGTTGTTTTAAGAATTAGATGAGCTAACAATTGCAATAGCTTTAGAATACTGCATGACATAAGACATACATAAATGTATGTTCAATGAAGTATACAGAACATAAGCATTTAACTGTAACTATACTCAAAAGTAGGTATAGTATTAATATATGGTATGTCTGGCTTCTTACCGCAACTCTCAGGGCAGGTCCTGTCTTAAACACCGTTAAAGGTGCTGAACAAACATTTGCTGCTTTTATTTATGATGGTGATAAAAAAAACTACAATAAAGACACAGGTTCATCTGGCCTCATAAGATCAAGATGGAAGAGCCAGAATAGCACTACAAAGTTATGTGTGAATTAACTCCAGACATTTCTGGGACATTTTCTCTTCAAAGATTCTCTAAAACCTAGTATGTAGACACTTTGCCATGCCTAGAATTTCTCTTTGGGAGTTTGTTATTTTCTCTGTCTATAACACATAAAGATTATTAATATCCAATGTAGTGCTCTCAAAATGACAGTCTCTCAGTGAGGGCAGAAGGAATAAGAAGTTTAAAAAATGTGGACCAGTACAAACATTGGTTGTTAGCTATTTTTAAATCATCTTTAAAGCATTTACGCCTATTACCCTAAAAACTAGGAGGTTTTAGTCCCTGTATTGCCAATAAACTGTGATATAAAAGCAACGTCAGTCAATTTTTAAATGTATTTACTCATTCCCCACACAATTTCTGCATCTTGACCACCATTTCTAGTTGTTTTTAGCAGAAGGGCTGGTTCAAATTACCTCATTCACCATCATGGGACACGCTCATTCTACCTAAACTGCCTTGCTTAATTCCTGCTGGTCAAATATATCTAAATTGTTTTAAAATGCACAATTTCAAAAATATAACAAGCTGAATTGTAATCACAGAGCCAAGTCAAATTGTTCAAGAAATCAAATGAACATCTAATGTACAGACAGCAAATAAATATGATCTCTTTTTAAAAATACATTTTAATATTGAGATGGCTGAGTTTAGAGCCATTCCCAGAAACTCAATAAAAAGTATCTGAAAGATGTGAGACTTACCTGTACAAAGACTAATTAAACACCTAAGAAGAATTTTGAAACGTGATAATTACAGTTGATATAACCACAAAAACATGGAATTCACTTTAGACTATTAAGTAGGACAACCGAAAGAAAGGAATAAGCTGGTTAATAATTCTTCCTATGCATATTCTATTCTGAGAACCAAAGTAAGACTCTTGTCAAAATAAAAACCTTACATTATTTCTATAAATACAGAGCCTTGTTTCAAATGGTCATGGCAATATTTTCAACATAACAAGACTAATATTTGCAAAGAAAGGATATTTAAAATTCAACCAAAATTTTTGAAAAAAAATTAGACTGCAAACTCTTTAGACTTATTATAGAATACAGAGAAGTTAGAAAGATATTTACAGAACAAAACAAAAAAAGACTGACCTACTCGAAATGCTAGCGGTTTTCCTTTATTTAATTGCTCTTGTTCTCTGTGGTACACTAATACTTTTTGAAGAAGCACCTGGGCTAACTCCTTTTTCCTGCTGTGAGTTGATTCTACAAGAGTTATGGCCTCTGCTAAGCAGGCCCTTTGCCCTTGGATTAAACCTGTATAAAGTTTATCCACAAATCTTTGTTCTTTATCAGAAAGTTCTTCTGTGTGGTCCTTTAAGGTTGTTTGTACACATAATTTTCTCTTTAAACCATTTGACAGCAGCATCGACTTTGTACAATGGAGTCCGAGAGAATTAAATGGCTGAGCACACGAGGTTCCTGATCCGAGATGAGCACGTGAGGGGAAGATGAAGTGGTAAGGTCGGTAAAGTGTCCTTAAAAGGCCTTTTAGGAAACGCTGGTGGGGATGTGGCAGCAGCATGGGAATATTCATTTTGTTTGTAACTGAAGAAAGCACTGGATGCATTGGCTCAATGTGATTTGTGACCTCCCTAGAAGAAAGGAAAACATATTTTGGCCAGTTCAAGATACAACTGAAATACTGAAATAGTAAAATTGAAAACATAGTGTTTTCTCCATATTTTAAACCACACATAATCAGGGTTCTTCGTAGTACAATTGGGTGAAAGTTTTCTTATTAAACTTAAAAGAGAAGACTCCCTCTTTGGCCACAGTTAATATTAAGAGTAACACAAATCATGGAACTATTAAATATTTCTTTACTGTGAAGTAGAATTTACATTAAAATTTTCTCCTAAACAAAAACCAAATGTATAAAACATCATTAGGGTAGAAATATTGTGTCATGCTTTTTCTTACATTCACCTTAACAGTTTCTTCAGGTCAATATACCTGATTCAGAAGCTCATAAGAAAGGTTTTTAAAAACAAATCCCTCTGATAAAGAAGAGGTATGACACCACATTTTCATAAAATTTTACACACACACATACAGACAGAAGAAATACATATATCAATGTGTATATCGCTTCATCTACAGAAAGAGTGGTATCATGGTGCTTTTATGTTGTTTTTTGTCTAAGCATATTTTTCTGATTTTTTAAAAAGCAACATATGTCACCGTGGTAGGTAGAATAACAGCCCCTCAAACACATCCATGTCCAAATCCCTGGAATCTGGGAGTATGTTATGTTATGTGGCAAAAGGGAATTCAAGGTGCAGATGGAATTAAGGTTGCTAATCAGCTGACAATGTGGAAAAGGAAAATTACCAGGTAGACAATACTTAGTATGGGATGGGAGGTGGGGGAGTAGTTTGAGTGGAAACTTTATGTTAAAAACAAAATGTTCTGCAAGAGAATGTAGCTAATCGGCAATTTATAAGAGGATGTAGCTAACCCAAAAAATCTCCGGCTTCTGTAACCGGCTTGCTTGCTTTGCAGTGCAGGGGTCAGCCCAAGGGGTATAAAACTCCCAGACTGAGAAAGTTCAGGGCTGCTCTCCCTCCTTGTATGGAGTGGTGACAGCCCCTGCGCAGGAATAAATAAAATCTGGCTAATTGGATTTTGGTGTCCGAGTCCCCTTGATCCACTGGTTTATAACAAGCTTAAGGTAAAAAATTATCCTAGATTATCTGGGTGGATCCAATGTAATCACCAGGGACCTTTAAAATGAAAAAGGGAGGGAGAAAAGAAGAGCAGAGTGACCTCTTGTTAGGATTCAACCCACTCTTGCTGGCTTTGAAGGAGTGAGAGAGCCATGAATCAAGGAATACAAGCAGCCTGTAGAAGCTGGAAAAGGCAAGGAAACTGATTCTCCCCTAGACCCTCCAGGATGGAACAAAAAGCTACTGACACACTGATTTTAGCCCAGTGAGACACATGTCAGACTTCTGACCAAGAGAACTGTAAGATGATAAACTGGTGTTGTTTTAAGTCACTAAGTTTGTGGTGATTTATTACAGCAGCAATAGAAAACTAATACAGTTGCTATGGTTTTTTTTCTTTTTTAAAAAAAGCAACCAAAACATCTTTTCTTAAAGATAAAACCCAGAATCTTTAGAATTTAATGAAAAATGTCTAATAACTACCATGATTTAATTATCTTTGCCATAACCTCGCTTCCTTCTACATTTAGATTTCTTCCTAACATGAGAATCAAATTTGATGAGTCCTTAACTTTACCCATTATTGTGACCATCAGTGTTACAGCCAATGTATTTAGGTTAATTTCTAAATTATATATAAAATTAGCACATATACTAAAAAACCTAGTAAAAAGAATTATGAAAAGAAAAAGCCGATAGTCACATTTTAGCTATTCTTCTATGCACCGAGATTTTATCAGAATTATAGATTTGAAGTTCAACAGTACTCTGAAATAACACGACGTACATGAGCTAGCAATCATTTTAGAGCCTTGTTGATTTTTTTAAACCATCTACATGCTATAATAAAAATTAGGTGTCTGGAATGCATATCTTCCACTTTTTTGCCTTACAAATACCTACTCAAGTCAACTAGAACCTCCTCTGGGACACATCTTCCCCTACCTTTTCCAGGTGGTTAACTCTTCTATTTAATGTTCCACAGCCTTTTGTTCATACCTCTGGTATAGTATTTGTCTTCTTGTTTTCTAATTTATTTATTTATAGACCTTTCCCCCCAATTTTCATCCCTCACCTCAGTTGATGATCCTCCCAGAGAAAGAATAATATCTTATTCTCTATTTCCTCAGAATCTAGCACAGTGATTGGTATACTACTGTATATTTCAATTATTATGTTTCAGTAATTTTTTTTATGGTCATGACTGTAATCTAATATACTATAAAGAAAAGTCTGGGGAACAATCTTAACCTGTGTGGTCATGGAGACCTTTACTAAAAAGCATTCTGCCTTCTAAGTTCCCCGTTTTGAATCAAGGCACCTTTGACATCTAATCAGTCTTCCAAAATAGAAAAACAGAAAGATAAGTTTGTAAGGAATCAAAACTCAATAGCAAGAGCTTTACTATATGAAAATATGTCAATTTATAATAATGTTAGCAAATAACATTCTCTAAATAAATGATATGAATAAAATGATCTAATAAAAGTATTCTAGATTACGCTAACATTTAAAATAGTGGTTTCTTACAACAACTTAACTGCAATCTTTCTCAGAAAATTCAGGCCAACCATCTGACAAGCTTATGGTTTAGATTGCAGGCTTTATCACAGTTTGGGATTGCAAAGTTCTCTGTCTTTTGATGCCCACACAAATCTTAAAAGGCCTTTAAGTGAAAAGAACAAACCTGGGAAAGGATGATATTATTTCATTCCATTTTTCCCAAAACGAACAGCTATCCAGATGTATATAATTTTAAGTTGTGACATCGTTAAGCCTCTCCCTGGAGGCTGATTTTCTTGGTGCCTCCAAATCCTCTGGACCACCGAATGGCAGAGCAGCAGCCGCCACCTTTTACTGAGTGCTTATTATGTGTGAGGTATAGTGCATGCATTTCTTCAGCTAATCCTCACTACAACCCTACAGTGAACGATGTCTTATTTTACAGGTAAGGCTCAGCAATGAGGCTGATAGACCAAAGCCTCATAACTAGTGGCAGAATTTGGGAAAAACTATGGATTTCATAAATCCAGATCTATATAGTGTCGACTCCAGAGAAAAAAATAATCCCTATATTTGAATATGGCATGATTATGGCTGGCTGTTTGTCTAATTTTTTAAAAGAAAATTAAAAATTAGTTTACATTTCCCATGCAAACCATATTAGGAAATTCCCAATGTGTTAATTGACAGAACAGACTAAATTTTAAATATTATATTTTTAAAGGTTTTTCACTCCACAGAGAATTCACACCTGTTAACTAAGTTCATAACACACTTAACCCCATTAATTTAGGCAATCAACTAGATTTTAAAGGAGCCCATAAATTTTTTTAAAGCCAATATAACTTAGCCTTGTATGAGCAAATTTCTACCATTATATACAGTTCACAGGCAGATGGCAAAATCAAGTATGTAGGTAAGAAGGACTTCCTACCTGCTCATGTAACTAAGTATCTTTTCCTGCTTTCTTATGGAAAGAAATCAAAGAACTTGGACAATAATCGAATCAGATTGTTTCAACTAATTTTCATGATTCCTGATAGTATGGTTTCTTCCTACACTTTATAAGCTAAACACTACCAAAATACAAGAGAAATTCTCTAGCATTGACAACATTCATTAAGATACCTCAAAGCACTGTCATGTCTAGTAAACTAGAATGTCAATTTATCAATACATAACAAAAAACAAAGTTAGCAGAAATACTAAAATGGGTTGGTAAGTGCATCCCCTCAACTGCAAGGAGGTTCACATGAACACTAGCATTTTAAGATTCACATTTGCTTTCCTCAAAAATATCTTTCATATCTATTCCTTCCTCTCCATCCTCACTCCCTTGTTTCTCTACTACTGAGTTTCAAGCTTTGATTGTAGTCAGCAGGAATACATTTACATCAGTCAACACACACATGTAAAACTGAAACTAAGGATTCACAATACTTAGCCCTATTACATGTCAATGCTCCATCTTTTCAAATCTTTTCTAATGCAGATTGCAACCCATCAATGGGCACAACCCCAATCTACTATAGCCACCTCTTTGACTATTATTAATTCATCTTCCATACTACCACTTATCCAAAAGGTTCACTCTACCTTATATGCCTAAATACTTATCTGTAAAAAAGAATATTTTTCTGTGATGGAGCCATTCATTCCTTCAGCAAATATTTGCTGAGAACCTACTATATGCTAGGCACTGGGCTAGGCCTTGGAATACACTGACATATGGGTCAGACATGACTCCTGACATCATGAAGTTTACATTAGAGCCAAGACAGTCATTATAAATATTCTCATACTCTGTGAGTGCTCTTGCCCACCTTTCCAACTTAATTCATTCCCCTCTTCCACTTTTACCACATAGCTATAACTATTCTGATCTGCACACAGGGCACGGAAAAAATTACACTCTTTTATGCATCTTGGCCTTTGTCCACGATGTTCCTTCTGATTGGAATGCCCGCCTCTTCTTTAACCATCTCACGAATTTCTTCTCCACCTTCAAGAATCAACCCAAATGTCTTCTCCTCTATAGAGTTCCCTGGCCTCCTTTCCCTACCTCTTCAGTTGTCACCCTATCTTTTTTCCATTGTGTAGTGGCTACAACTTCTATTATAGTGCTCACCACACTGTATTGTGTTCCTTTTTAAGATGTCAGTCTTCCCTAGACTATGAGGTATCTTGGTATCCATAGCACAGTTTATTGCTCACAGAATAAATGAATGAATGTATGCCGTAATTTTGCATGGGTCAGTAACTCCATTACACTGATTACTCAGTTAATTGATGTTTTTAAGACATACATTTTCCAAGATTTTACAGTAAATATATATTTACTTTAAGGACTTTCTTTTTAAAGTCTGATTTCAATATATGGATGTTTTCCTTCATTAAAAATTTGCTCAGCAGCAGTCAGTCTGACTTGGAATATTTGTCTTGAAATTGATCCAATGAATATTCTCAATTTCAATAACTACTCTGGCAAGAAAAAGTACACAGGATTTCCAAAATCAATACATTAGGTCAGTGTCTGCAGCACAGCACAATTCATACAGGCAATGCAGTGTTATGCCACGTGTTTCCATTTCTCACTGCTAATCACTTTTGATTTGAAGATAAGTCGTCAGATGCCATTAATCTGTTTCCATCTCCCACCACCTCCACAGAAGGCTTTACTTTCTCCTTTTTAAATTTCAGAGAATTCTTGTAGAGTAGAATGACTTTTTAAATAAGCAACTTTTAAATAGATTTTAAATAGGTCATCATTATTTATGAATAATACAGAACGCATACTGGATTCATGAAGGGATTCTCCAAAGTTCTCCATCCACTTCACTTTTTATCCTTCTCAATAAGACTCAGATTTCCCAATTTCCACTTTTATGTTTCAATTTGCTTGGGAAGTCTCTATTTTTCTAAATCCCTCATCATGAAACACTTTGATTCATTCCTGCGGCTACCACCCTAGTTCAAATCTGCACTTGTTTTAGGAAGCTCTGAGACCAATTATGGTGCCTGGCAATCGTTCATATCATCAAAGTTTCTTCATCTGCAAAATGAACACATTAAGACCTATACATCAGGGTCATGGTGAGTATGAATTGAGATAGTGTGCATGAGAGAGCCTGGCACAGCACCTGGCATCAAGCAGGTGCTAATTACCTCTAAGGAACCTTCCTCTTTTCTTCTCTCCCCCTCTGGGACTTCACAACAAGTCTCATCCTGAATTGGGAAATTCTCAGGCCCCACCCCAGACCTTGTGAATCAGAAAACTCCAGAAGCGGGGCACAGAACCTGTTTTCCTACACCCTCCAGTTGATTCTGATGTATGCTCAAGTTTGAGAACCACTGTTTTAGGATAAAGTCCAGTCTTCTTTGTATAGCATTATAGGGTTTCCCCCTAACAATCTTCTTCCATTTCTTTCTTGTGTGTGCCTTTCCAGATCTCCTTTACAAAGAACTTACTCATTATCTTCTAAACCTTCTGCTTACTTTCCCAATTCTGAGATTTTACTCATCTACTCCACCCTCTGACACCTCTCCTATCCTACTCAGCTTAAATTCCACAGTTTTCTTAAATTCGTTCCTGAAAATCCCAGTCTCCAGAATTTTTTCTGACCTCTAATTCCATTATTTCTGAACACTGAAGTTCTTCAACTTATGACGGGATTAAGTCTGGGTAAGTCCGTTGTAAAGTCAATCATAAATTGAATCATTGTAAAGGAGGGAGGGGTCGTCTGTACTCAGGTGAAAACAGGCACAGCTCACAAACTAGTTCCACCTAGCCCACAGAAACTGTAAGTTAAATAAATTGGTTGCCAGTAACATTAAAAATAAAGAAAAATCACATAAAAACCATAAAATGTTTGGTCCGTGTTGGAGAAAATCAGAAGATCCCCGTGTGTGAGGGACATTTTCACATGGCAGAATCAGCCGAAAGGTAAATGTTTCAAGCACTCACCAGCTCCTTTCATTCCAAATATAGGTTTTCTTTAGATATCTTCAAGTATCTCAAATGCTGATTTACATTTCTTATGGTTATGTAACTTTACACATTTGTTTTGTATCACCTAATAGAATACAGCCCCTAAAAAGAACTGCTCCTGTCTTTGTTTTTAAGAAAATTCTTATTGCCCTGAACAAAAATATTTAGTGTTCCTATGTAAAAGACTATTCTGGACATTGTAGTCAACCCCACAATGTTTAAGTTTCTACACAATTCTTTTGGAAATGTTGGCATTCTACCAACTTGGAAATGTTTTATTAGTCTGTTTATTTCTGTTTTCCAAAATACATGTATTAGGGAAACAATTGTTAAGAAAGGAAATAAAATAGGAAATTTTTATCAGATTGTTTTGTTGCCTTTCATTTCCTAATGAGAAATACGTATTATTTGAAGACAGCATATCCTCTGTTGCAAGAGACCTAGTCCCTACCTGGCGCAGTATTTGAGAGAACCTAGATACTGTTGGGGAATCTAGGTGTGAACCTACTTTCACATCCTGGATTTTATTCCCCCCCCAAAATGAGTTTTAATTTCCCTCTTCGGTCGCAGCCACACTAGACTCTCGTGCCTTTCTCCAACCCAGCCGCAGGTTAACCATTCACCAGGTTTGGTGGCGACAATGCAAGAGCCACCTTACCGAAGCTGCCTTACTGTGGCATAAAGGTAAGTTGACAAAGCTGC
Source organism: Cheirogaleus medius (assembly GCA_008086735.1). Classification (NCBI taxonomy): domain Eukaryota; kingdom Metazoa; phylum Chordata; class Mammalia; order Primates; family Cheirogaleidae; genus Cheirogaleus; species Cheirogaleus medius. Next base: position 10,699,358 of record VBSM01000483.1, read on the forward strand.
CCAAAAGGATGAGAATTTTAAAACTGTTTACGGGGCTTTTCTCTTTTAAGGAAAAAACAAACCTTCCTTTTGAACCCATTTGCAGACGCTTACCCGTCCACACATATCCCGCACCCCCAACATCATCCAATCCATTAAAATATTCTCCTTTTCCTTCCCCCTCCCCCAGTCCTCCAGGGGGCGCCCCCGACGACCCGGCTCGCCCCAGCCAGCGGCCCGAGGCGGGAGCCCAGCCCCGACTCCGGGACGCCGCGCGCACACCCCATACTTACCCACCCGCAGCCGCGGAAGTGCCGGCTGGCCCCGCCCCTTCCGCCAGGTCCGCTCGCGCAGGCGCAGCGCCGACCGCCGGCGCGCGTGGCCCGCGGAACACAGGGGCAGGACTGCGGCTTGGGGCGCGGCCGGGCTCCCAGCGGACGTGGCTGCGGAGTTCCGGCGTGTGGCTGACAGTGGGGGAGCGCCGAGGCCTCCCGGCCTGCGGCGTGGTGGGGAAGTTTTCTTGGAAGTGAGGCGAGGGAGGGCGGTTTATAGCCTTTGTAGTAGCTTTTGCTTTTTTTCCTGGTCCGGGTTGACTCGTTGGCCCTTCGCGTTGCCCTCGAGTCGGAGGCCGAGTCCAGCCCCCAGGCCCCAGCAGCCTGCGGCGGCCGAGAAACGCTGGCCCCTTTTTCCGCTCGCTGGAATCTTACCGTGTGGACTAGTGGGCGAGACGCGTAACATTTGACAAATGGAGAAATTAAAGAAACGCAGACTCCGCAAAGCAACTTGCAACCTGTTGGAATAAATGCTCAACGTTCTAGTTTTAAGTTTTTTAACCATGGCGTGGTTTTTAAAAGCCGAAGGACCCACCGATTTTTACGCTTAAAAGGCACCCATTCGTACTGATTAATAGTTCTTAACTTGCACCAAAAGTCAGGGCTCACCGCTGCAGGGATGCCCTCGGGAAGTCACCTGAGCTGGGGTGGGGTGGAAGGCTCTCTCCTGAGATGGAGATGAAAACGAACATGCATGGTACTTGCCACCTCCCTGCGGGGTGGAATGGTAACTGATTTCTTTAAAACCTGTGAGATGATGTAATAAGTAGTAGTAAAATAAGTAGTAAAACCCTGGTATGCTATTCTAGGATGTTTACGGAAAACGTATTTAATCTCCCAAATGTTTACTATAATGTGAGAAATACAGCATCCATAGGCAATCGCCAGGATCAAATTATGACAAGCAAGTAGAAATGGTCATAAATTGGGGCTATACAGTATAATTAGTATCCGGAACAGGACTTAAGTCCTCACAAATTTGCGTGATTGCATGCATTTGGGAGGGTTTAGGCCTTCTCAACTATTTGATATAGGTTGATTCTTGCGGAATATAGAGCAATAAAAAAATGAGTAGTTGGTCTTTCCTTAAAATCTTTATTATTATTAGACTAAAACACTACCACTTTTACACGAAAGAATAGTCAATTACAGAAAATTAAACAGAAGTCTAAATGAAGCAAACGATCTACTGGAAAGAACATGGAAGCAGTCAGACCTTGACTCAACTGTCAGCTGCTGAACACAAGCTCAATGAGGACAGGACCTGAGACTGCTTCATTTCTTTAAGCTTGGATTTGCTCATCTGTACAGTATTTTTTTTTCTTTTTTTTTCCTTTTTGGTAAAGGTTAAGATTTATGAAAGCTCAGTTTGCACTACCTTAGAAAATGAAGTAGTTTGTTAATTTAAAAACTGATTTTAAATTATTTTTATTATACAAACTCGAAAACACTTTAGTCCATGTGACTTTTTTCTTATTCAGGTGTTCTCTAAACTGTGCTCCGTGGAACATTAGTCCTTTGCAAAATAATAATGCTTCATGGGAAAAAAAATTGCTAGCATCACCAACACTGGTGAAGACATGAACCTGTCACTGTGAGGCTATGGGAAGTAGACTTATGTAGCATTTTATCAAAAATGTTTACCCTGAATCTGATTGTGAGGAAACAGATAAATTCAGAATGTGATTTGTTTGAACTTTGCTATAATGTCAATATCTTGAAAGACAACAAAAAAAGACAGGAGGACTGGTCTACATTAAAGGCAACTGGCAACTGGATAGGATTAAAAGTTTGAACATGGAAGTATAATATTATGGACTTAAATTACTCAGGAATGATAATGGTATTGCAGTTATTAGAAGAATCCTTTTGTTCTCAGGAAATACACACTCACTTACTTAGACATGAAGTCATTTCTGCACAATTCTTTCAGACAACACAGACCAAAACCAAAAATAAGTGGGAAGAGAGAGAATATAGAGCACTTGGTAGTTTCAGGTGAATAGTATATGAATGTTCTTTTAACTTTTCTGTAAGTTTGCAGTTTTTCCAAATAAAAAGTTGGGAACAATTTGTGGCTAGCAATTATATTTTTTAAAATAAAAGACATTGATTATGTTTATAGGAAATTACAAAATTTATTTATGTAGTAGTTTTCTTCACCCTTTAAGGACTCGGAGCAAACCCCTTTCTGCCTCCCAGCAGGTGGCAGCAAATCAATACTCTAGATAGGGTGCAGTAAAATCGTAATTTTCTCGCCCTGGTAAATGTTTCTGATGTTGCAGACTGGCTTTCCTTAGCTAGAAGAGCCAAAAGAATATTGCTGCCAAATTACAGAATTTTAATATCAATTTATCAACTAGTTTGGAGAGTGTATGTAATGTATGTGACTAAATTTTATGTAGTTATATTAGTATTGTTCTTCATTGCTCATCTCTCATAGAACCAAAAGTCCATTCATTAGCCATTTTGTTGGAATAACACTCAGTAAAGCTCACATTATTTTCCATTATTTGGCTAATATCCATCAATAAAACATCTCAAAGTTTATGAAATACAGCTAATGTATTCTTAGAGGGAAATTTATAGTTTTTCATGCCTTCATTAGCAAAGAGGAAAAAATTAAATCTAAGTCAGGGTAAGCAAACTGGCCCACAGGCCAAGACCAGTATATAGTCTGCTTTTTAGTACAGCCTAAAAAACTCTAACAAAACTAATCAAAAAATAGACAAATTACCAGTATCCATACTCTGAAGATTGTACAGACATTACAATATGGGTTCCCAATGAGAGGTGTTTTGCCCACAAAGAACATTTGGCAATGTCCAGAGTGACACCAAAGACATTTTTCTTCTCTGCACAGCCAGTTGATTCACATCAGAAATGACTGTGGACGTATTAGTGCCACATTTTAACCAACTGCACTAACCTGGCACTGCCCTGAGATTGGGGTGTTCTGGGAGCAACTGCAGACAGCTGTTATATACTTGAATATTGTACTAAGACAGCATATTGAAAATTCATGAAATCATTCCAATTTTTTTGCTTTACTTCCCTTGCAGTCTGAAAATACTGATGAAAAATCAGGGAACAAGAATGTGGGTGTAGTTGACAAAACAGAAAATCTGTTCCTGGACAGCTTTTGATGAATTTAATAAGTAGAAAGATGAACATAGACTACATTTGCATAATGGCATAACAAAAATTCATTGAACAATGTTAATTACCTGGGAAACCACAGTTTGAAAACTGAATGTAAGATTCTGGTTCTAGCAAGATTACTCCTTTTATTTGATGATGCAAGGTTTTAAAGAGGAGGAGGGGGACATACACCTGTCTAGGTCCATTTTGTACTGCTATGGTAGAATACCTAAGACTAGGTCATTTATAAAGGTTAAAATAGACAAATTTATTTCTTACATTCTGGAGGCCAGTAAGTCCGAGATTGAGGGGATCACATCTGGTGAAGGACTTCATGTTGCATCATCCTATGGTTGAAGGACAAGAAAGGGCAGGAGCAAACCAGAGGGAGTGGGGGTGGGAGTGGGGGTGGCAAACTATCCTCAGCCTTTGAACAGGAACTCACTCCTGTGATAACAGCATTAATCCATTGATGAGGGCAGAGCCCTCATGACTTAATCACCTCCCAAAGGTCCCACCTCTCAACACTGCTGCATTGGGGATCAAGCCTCCAACATGTGAACTTTGGTGTGGACACATTCGAACCATAGCATTCCACCCCTGGCCTCCAAAATTTATGTCCTCACAATGCAGAATACATTCCTTCCATTTTGATAGTCCCAACAGTCTTAACTACTTCCAGCTTCAACTCAAAATCCAAAAATCTCATCGAAATCAGATATGGATGAGACTCAAGACATGATTCATTCTGAGGCAAATTCCTCTCCAGCTGTGAGCCTTTGAAATTAAAGTTATCTACTTCCAAAATACCATGTTGGGAAAAGCATAGGATAGATGTTCTCATTCCAATGGGGAGAAATAGGCCCCAAGCAAGTATAAAACCCAATAGGGAAAACAACATTAAGTCTTAAATCTGGAGAATAATGTCCTTTGACTCTATATGCCACATCCTGGGCACACTGGGGTGGGGGTTGGGCCCCCAAAGCCTCAGGCAGCCCCACCCATATGGCTTTGCTGGGCTCCAGTCCACCTAGCAGCTCTCAGGGTTTGAAATCTCATGCCTGCAGCTTTCCTAGGCTGGAGTTGCATGCTGGTAGCCCCTTGAAGTTCTGTGTTCTTGGAGGGTGTCCCACTCCCAGGATTACTAGGCATTGCCCTAGTAGGGACTCTTTGCGGTAGCTCCACCCTTACAACAAGTCCCCGCCTGGCTGTCTGAAACATTCTTTGAAATCTAGGTGGAGGCTACCATGACCCCACAGCTCTTGCATTCTGCGCTTCTGCAGAATCCAGGACCTCATGGATGCCACCAAGGCTTATTGCTTGTGCTGTCTGGAATGGCAGCCCGAGCTGCATCCCGTTCCTGCTTGAGCCACAGCTGGGTTGATGGAGGAACTGTGCGCTGGAATGCTGGGAGTAGAGTCCAGAGGCAGCCGTAGGCAGCAAGCCCATGGAGGCTAACCTGGCCATCCCCCCAAACCATTCTGCTCTCCTGGAGCTCTGGGCCTGTCATAGGAATGACAGCTCGAAGATCTCTGAAATGCCTTCCAGGTTACTTGCCATTATCTTCATGATTCTATCCATACTAATCTCATTAGCAAATGGTCACTTGGCCACACCCTTAATTTGCTCTCCTAAAGATGCCTTTTCACTCTTTACATCACCAGGCTACAACTTTTCCAAATCTTTCTTCTCCGTTTTCCTTTAAATATAAATTCTGTCTTCAAATTATTTTGCTCCCTCTGTCTCTTTTTCACTATAGCTCTCGGATCTTACGTTTCTCTCTTATTTTATTGTATCTGGTTAAAAGTATCCCTGCAGCTCCTTCAATATTTTGCTGCTTAGAAATTTCTTCCACCAGATATCCTAGTTCATCTCTCTTAAATTCTGCCATTCACAGTCCTAGGACACAGACACAATTCTGCCAAATTCATTGCAATTGTATAACAAGGGTGGTCTTTACTCCAGTTTCCAATACCCCATTCCTCATTTCCATCTGAGACTTCATCAGAGTGGCCTTTACTATTCATATTTCTACCAACATTGTGGTCATCACCACTTCGGTAACCGCTACAAAGACATAGGCTCTCCCTACTGCTCTTGTCTTCTGAGCCCTCACCAGAATTTCCCTTAATGCTCCCTTCACAGCAATCTAGGCTTTTTCTACCTGCTCCTTCAAATTCTTGCAGCCTCTACTCATTACCAAGTTCCAGAGCTACTTCTGCATTTTTAGGTATTTGTCATAAAAACAGCCCCACTTCTTGGTATTAATTTTCTGTCTTAGTCTGTTTTGTGCTGCTATAACCGAATATACCTGAGACTAGGTAATTTATTTATATATATATATATATATATATATATATATATAAAACCCTAGATTTATTTCTTACAGTTCTGGAGGCTGGGAAGTCCAAGATTGAGGGGCCCACATCTATGGAAAGGGTTTGTGCTACATCATCCCATGGCAGAAGGTGGAAAGACAAGAGGGGGAGTGAGTGAGAGAGAGGAGAGACTCTCAAAGGTCCCACCTCTCAACACCACTGCATTAGGAATCAAGCCTCCAACACATGAACCTTGGGGAACATGCACAACCATGGCAACTCTGCATACTTTTCTTTTCTCTCACTGATTTTAGATCTTTTTCATCCTATTATTCTAATAAAATAATTAAAATTGATTTTATAGTTAAAAAACTTCTAACATACAGATTTGTCCTAACTGTATCTCTTTCAAGGATTTATAAAAGTATGAATTTCCCTTTTCTAGACCATTGAGAGGATTTGGGACTATAAATCATTTCTGGCCAGGCATGGTGGCTCACGCCTATAATCCTAACACTCTGGGAGGCCAAGGTGGGAGGATGCCTTGAAGTTAGGAGTTCAAGACCAGTCTGAGCAAGAGTGAGAGCCTGTCTCTACTAAAAAATGGAAAAAATTAGCCAGGTGTGGTGGTGTGTTCCTGTAGTCCCAGCTACTCAGGAAGCTGAGGCAGGAGGATCACTTGAGCCCTGGAGTTTGAGGTTGTTGTGAGCTAGGCTGATGCTACAGCACTCTAGCCTGGGCAACAGAGCAAGATTCTATCTCAAAAAAAAAATTATTTCTAATTTTAAAAAGTATTTTTTGACCCTTCAAAAAGTTTTAAGTTACTCCTCCCTGTAATTATTTATTTTGGCTGTCAATTATGCTTGATTTAACCTGATTGATTTTCAAATTTCACTTTGTAAATAGAGTCCATAAGACCTTTCTTTCCAGAAATTTTCTTCTTGTTTTCTAAAAAAATTTTTTATTTAAATGCTTTTTCAATTTCTGCCTTTTACAGTTTTTAACTTCTCACTACTTCTGATCATTCTGAAAATAATTATACCATTTTGATATAATTTTTTTTAAATTGCAGGAGATGTCTTCTTTTCTGATACTCTTTGTATTGTAGGTTTGAATATAAAGGGAAAACCAAATGCAATGGTTTGGTAACAGCTAATCACAGCTGATATTATTAAACTATTTGGTGGCCATCGTGCTATTATAGTATTAATCATTTCTCTTAACATCCCTGTGAGATAGATGCTACTAATATCCCCGTTTTACATATGAGGAAACTGAGATTGACCAAGATGCCCAAGGTCACATGATATTAAGTGATAGAGCCTGGCTTTGAGCTTAGGCAATTGACTTCGGTGTCCACACACTTAATCATTGGTATTTACTACCTCTCATTTTCCTGTGTAGTTACTGAAGTAACAGGATTATTTCAGATTCCCCCAACTTATTATGACCTCTCCAATGTTAGTGTTCTTTCTATAGATGTGATATAATGGCACCATGTTGGCAAATTTTTCGGTGCAGCGCACAATTTTACCACATGATGGTGCCAATGAGGCGGGAAGCCGTGTGCTGCTGGTATTTCACATGAAGCTCAAACCTAACTATAAATGTCAACGGAATGTAGCTAAAGATATTAAAAAATAAGTATTAAAAAAAGAGTAGTCACAAATAATTATAGTCTAGAGTATCTTTTAAAAACATAAGGAATGAAAAGATCACAAAAGGGTAAGAGTAATTGCCTCATAAAAGTTAAAAATAAAAAATATAAAAGATGAGCTTTTGTATTCAAAAGAAGTATGTGGGACAGATGTCAGAGACTTTCCACAGGAAGGAAAACACCAAAGGAAATGAATTAAATGAGAGCAGGTGACTTTAAAAAAAAATAATGAGACCAGCTGTATAGTGCTGTAGCTCCAGGGTCACGTGGGTAAGTGTTCCAGTAAGATTCCACAGTAAGTGCAAAACGGTCAGCAAAAGCCAATCACTAAAAGATTTTAGAGAACATTTTAATGGCCATCATTACTTCCTTTTCTAACCAGGATAAACATTTTTTCCCCCTGCAATAACAAAGATATAAACTGCGGTGGAAGGAAGAAGCATTGCTTTTCAGAAATTACTGAAGCAAAACCTTACACATTGTTATTACAGTGATTCCCGGAGTGTGGTCCCTGGACAAACAGCACCAACATCACCTGAAGTTGTTAGAAATGCAAATTTTTTGGCCCCATCCAGACTTACTGATTCAGAAACTCAAATGTGCCTGAACGTTTGAGAAACAATTCATCAAAGCATAATTAATAATATAAAGATATTGAAATTGTAGTCTAATATTAAAGTAATATTAAGTAAATAATGGTATATTATCAAGGCATTTCAACACAATTCTGTTGAACAGTTTTTAAGAATGGAAAATGCTTATGACATAATAGTGGAAAAGTCAGAATATAAAATTGATCTCTATTGTGTAAAACCAATTCTAGAAAAATATTAGAAGGAAACAAGCAAAACTAGTTAGCAGTGGTTGCCTTGGAGTGATGAAATTACAGGCACCTTTTTTCCCCCTGCTTGTTTATATTGCAGGTGCTATTTTCAAAATTTCTATGAGAAACTATTTTATGCTTATAAAAAAACAAAATGTCATATCAATATGATTAAGGAAGAAGGGGGGAAGAAAGAGAAAGAGAGAGAGACTGACTTTCCAAAGTCCTATTTGGAGATTACATTCTTGCCATTTAAAAAAAAAATTATTTGTTTGCTGAGAAAAAATTGACACAAATGACAGTCTGAAGCACAAAAAACCCCCCACAAAAACAAACAAAAAAACCCCTACAGTCATCATATTGCTCACTGGAGAGACAAGGCCCAGAAAGAACATTCTGGTATACTTGATATGTACTCAGTGTTGAAAGGGGTGTAGGAGATAAAGATTTGACAGTGAGAGAAAACAATCTTGTTACAGACACTAACCACATGCTTTACTCTTTCCAGTATCAGTTAGTGAGAATATTCAGTATTGTAAAGTAAGGTAAAGGAAAATATCTTCAAATTTAGAGAAGAATATGCTTAGACATGTTAACCCTAAGAAAGATTTTTATTTTATATCTGTCCCATTTGAATTAATGGCCCAATGAGTCAAATAAGAAAAAAAAGCTTTATAAGACTCTAATTTAAAAGATTAATATCTACTACCTACCTATATTTATGTATATCTTGAATGTTGGATCCTATTATATATGTGATTATTTATTATTTATTTTTGACAAAGACCTGTGGAATATATGCTAAAATTAGCAATATCTTAAGTCCTTAAAAAATCAGTATTTAAAAAATAATCTAAAACTTAACAGATCACATTTTCTAAAAATAATAAAATAAAATTAATAAGAAATGATTACACAAAGGGAAAAAAGCAATCATTGAGAAATTTGAGAGGGAAATTATCCCAAACAAGTCTTAGGACAAAAAGGAAATCAAACTACAATTATTGATTCTTTATAACAAGAAGGTTATGAAATAATAAAACTAATGGGATACATACAAAGATGAACTCAAAAACAAATCCATTATTTAAATATTTTCATTATTTTAAAAAGAAAGGTTAAATGAACTCAGCATTCAATTAAATAAGCTAGAAAGAGAACCCCTCAAAAAATGAGAAAAGAAATAAGAAAGATGAAAGCAAAAATTAAAGAATTATGAAATAAAATCTATTACTGTTATAAGTAGACCAAGAGAGTAGTGTCTTTAGGGGAGAAATAATTCAAAAATGCCCTGGAAATTTCTAATTAAGAAACACACACTCACACACACATACACACACACAGGCCCCTAATACGTTAGGAATGAGAAAGGGGATAGAAACACTTAGATATAGTTTTTTAATTATAGAAGACCTCCATTTCCAATTGTATGGCAGTCTAGGTTATTCAGACCAGCTCTCCCAGCTGGAGGGAAGAACAACTTAAAATGATAGATAGCACATAATAACAAAATCTTTAAAGTGTTAAAGATGTGATGAGATAGTAAGGAATTTCCAGAAAATAATCTAAATAGAGAAGAGAACCCAGAGATGTTAGCAGAGCCCTAAAACTGCTTTTGCCCTAAGAGCATGCGTCAAACCAAGCAAACTTTTGCTCTAGTGGCCTTGTAGAGTGTGAACAACAGAAAGCAAAGCCTAGTGTCTACCCAAAGTAGAGATCTAAAAAGAGATCCCACTTGGGTGGGAAAACTATTTAAGATACGGTAGAAAACAGATTATTTTAAGTCAGCATTATGATTACCTTTAGAAGTTGGAGGGGGTTGTGCTTTAAAAGAGGAATGAGGAAGGATTCTGGAATGCTGACAGTGTTGTATTTCTTGACCTAAGTAGTGGTTATGGTTTAATATAATATATTTATCTGTATGCATATATTTCATGTACTTTTCTGTATATATGTCATATTTCACAAAAAAGGTAGTTGTTGTTGTTTTAGTATATAGAGCCTATTCTGTGACCATAAACCAATTAAGCTGAGAGATCAATAACAAAGTAATAATATAAAATTCTCATATATTTATAAATGATCACTGGATCAAAGAAGTAATACTGAAAATTAGAATATATATTGAACTAAATAATACTGAAAACGCTACATAACAAAAGCTAGTGGGATGTAAGTAAGCTGTATATAGAAGGAAATTTACTGCCTTAAATGCTCAATACAAGAAAAGAACAACGGCTGAAGATTAATGAGTTATCCAACGATCTCAAGAAGTTTGAAAAATAGCAGTAAAATAAACCCACAGAAAGTAGAAAGAATAGCACAACAAAGTGACTATAGTCAAGAGTAATTTAGGGTACACTTTTAAATAACTAGAAGAGTGGAATTGGAAAGTTCCTAACACAAAGAAATGATAAATGCTTGAGGTGATGGATACCCAGATTACACTAATTTAATTAATTCACATTGTATGCTTGCATCAAAACACCACATGTACCCTATAAGGATGTACAACTATTATGTACCCATAATAATTAAAAATAAAAAGAAGGAGAAGGAGAAGAAGAAGAAAAGTGACTGAGAAGAGCTGGATTTTGTATGAAAGAAGTTTTAGGAATAATTTAACCAATCGTTTCACTTATTCTTCCTTTTTATGTATGCACAGAATGCTATAAGATAAAATTGATGTTGAAATGACCCTGAAAAGTTCTTTTAGTAAGTGTTATTTTTAGTTAGTAGTGCTTCTTTTCTCTTGGTGTGTGGATGGCATCTTAGAAGTGATAAAATATTGATAATTTACTTTAAACAACTCATTGTTTGGCATTCTTGTTATTCTCAATTGTTTGCTATTAAGATAGATAACACTTTAATTTAAAAAAAAAGAAAGTAGAAGGAAATAAATAAGAAAACAAGCAGAAATAAATGAAATAGAAAACAAACACAATGAAGAGGAACAACAAAGCCAAAAGTTGGATCTTTGAAAAGATTAATAAAATTCATAAACCTCTGGTGACAGTGACCAAAAGCAAAGAGATATATTAATAGCACAAATTATTAATACAAAGAATAAAAAATAAAATATAAGAGAGTTAGATATTATGTATGATTAGATTATGAAAAAATTTTTGTCAATGCATTTGAAAATTTAGATGAAATGGAAAAATTCCTAGGAAATACATGTAACTAATCACAACAGAGCCAAGAATAAATAGAAAACTTGAATAGTCCTATAACCATTTAAGAAATTGAACCAGAAGTCATAAATATTCCCACAGAAAAAAATTCTTCAAGCCCAGATGTTTTCACCAGTGGGCTCCACCAATATATCAGGAAAAAAATTTCAATTTTACACAAACATTTCCAGAGAATAGAAAAGAGGAAAGACTCTCCTACTAATTTTATTAGGCTATCATAACTTGGATACCAAAATCTCAAAGACTTTTCAAGAAAGGAATTTATAGCCCAGTCTGAAACATGAGTTTTGATGCATAAATCCTAATTAAAATTCTAACATGTTAAATATATTAATAGCAATGTGTAGAAAGCATAATATTAATAATTCAAGACCAGGTTGGTGTTACCCCACAAAGTATATTTGGTTTTAATTAGAAAATCAGTTAATATAATTCACATTAACTAATTATAGGAGAAATGCCAAAAGCCAACATAAAATTTATGTCTTATTCCAGAAATACAAAGATATTTTTATGTTGATTATTAGTTTAAGATAGAGAACCTTGATCATGTTAGGGAAGAATCCCTTGTTCACTAAATTTTTGAAAAATGTAATCAAGAATGAGTGGTGAGTATCGAATGCCTTTTTCTTTATCTATTCAGATAATCACGTGGTTTTTCTTCAATGACCTATTTAATTTAATGTATTACATTTATAAGATATAAATGTTGAAAAGGAAGACCAAACTATTTTTTTTTCTTGATATTACTATTATCTACCCAAGAAAACTAATTTTAAAACTATTCGAACTAATAAAAAAGTGTTCACAGAGACTTTTGAGAGACTTTTTGGCTTTACCATGCTCATAGCTTCACCATTTTTTCTCACAAGAACACATGGGGTCAATAAACTGTGACATGATTCTTAATTAAGTCACAACAAGATTTGTGTGTCTCTTCCCAGAAAATAAAAGTATATATAATGCAACATGACAAGACCATTTAATATTTGAAAAACTCCTCTTAGATGATTATATTTATCAAGAAATCATGTTTCTTGCCATTTAGTACTGACAGGAAAGGGTACAAACGATAGCCCCACTGAAGTTAAACGTTGGTTTTGGAAATCACCATTGAACATGTCTCAGTGGTGAAGGTATTGAGGCTAGGTGATACCTTGAGCACACAGTTTCTGACCCAGAGGCATAATAACAGGGTCAGGACCACCCCCCGTGTGAAGAGTAGGGAAGTGGTCCTCCTGGTGACATGCCCAGAAACCTCTCTTTCACAAGAGGGCTGGAAGCAAGGAGAGGCATATTTGAACCCTGCTTAGTAGTTGACAAGGAGTTAAAAGAGACCACCATCCCTTGGTTGGTGTCCATCTCCTTCCTCCTCTCTATGACCCAATTTTACAGCCTAAATGAGGCCTAGACAAAGGAGGGGGAGCAGTTCCTCAGTTTGGCGAGCTTCTTAAATAGAAGGTCCACTAAGGAGGCTGAATACAAAATAAATTGATAAACATTAATAACTTCCCTTTATAACAGTAAAACCAGTTATGCATCACAATAAAAATGCCTGATTCACAATACTAACAAAAAGATTGTATATGAGAAAGATGGCATCCCAAATAAATGGGGGGAAAGGAAGCATTATTTAGTAAATAGTACAGGAAAATTTGGTTAGTTAGGTGGGGCAGCCACAGCATCTTGTGAAGCTGGGATTGTCACTGAGGTTTCTCTTTTGAGGTGTCTTGGTAGAGAACAGGGAAGACAGAAGATTTGAGAGCTCTCTGCTTTTATTATCAAATTCCTAGATCTACATCTATCTTTATTTAGTTAGAGGTTGGAAGGAAATACACAATAATGTTAGCAGGGGCTATCTCCCAGTTTCATACTTTAAATTTTAAATATACAAAGACAACTTTTTTATTTTTATGAACAAAAAACTTAACATTTAAAAATAATAGCACAGACATACTCTACTTCTGTTCTGAACAAGATGACATAGCCTTGTTTCTCCCTGGCCCTCTCTGCTAAGGACAACTATAAACCTTGAACATAACACAAGACACAACCAAAGGAAAACTCTGAAAGTGGAAAGAGGAAGGTGAACTGATGTGGGATCACAGGGCTGGAGGACAATATCTTTACCCAATTTTGTTTTGTTTTAAATCATAGAAGTCTTTATTTCTGAGGAGATCCAATAGTAGGAAAACAATTTTGGACCAAAGAATTTTTAAGCAAAAGCTAGGACCTGAATTAAAGTTGACAGATTTAGCAAATAAAAATACAGAGTACTTATGCAATATTTGGAACATGTTTACATTAAAAATATACTCATTGTTTATCTTGAATTCAAATTTAACTAGGCATCCTCTATTTTATCTGACAACCTAATCTAAACTTAAATGCATTTTGAATTTCTAGAACTTTGATGGTAACATTACCATATTATTATTTTAGGACAGTGGGTTTTAACCTTGACTGCAGATTAGAATCAACTAGGAAGCTAGAATCTCAAGAGTGGGACCCTGGCATCAGTATTTTTTTAATGTGATAACTTCTACCTCCTCCCTCATGATCCTAACGTGCAAAGTTTAGAAAAACTGATCAGTGTTTTCAGGTGCTTAAATATTCTCCATTTCACACAAAGCTCCATAAAATGAATACTATCAAAATAATTACCATCCTCTCATTTAATATCTTTAAACTCATTGTCTTAACTTGACAGTGGTATGTGTGATATATCTGACATGACCACATGATTTTACAGAAAGCCTTTTTTTTGCTACATTTCACTGGAAATGTTCAAGCTTTCTTTCATCTCATTCAGGAGCAAAATTGCTAAATGTTATGGTATAAAAGCAAGCAAAAGCTCTTCCCTAAACTGAGACAAAGAGCAATACAATGTATTTTTAAAATTGTATTATATTTGGTGACATATTTTAATTTCAAAGTAGTATAAAAAGAATTAAAAAAAAAAAGATTGTGTTAAAAGTGTGAGCAGTTACCCTGAAGCATAATGCAATATTTATCAAATTCTTTGTGTATTTTTGCTGAACTTGGAAAGAGTAGCTTTGGTTTCGAATGAGTAATATTCAACTGTCTATGATAAATATTCTTCATCTCTTTTATACCAAATTCAAATGTGCTTGTTTTGTTTCTTTTCAATTTCACAAGTAAGGGAGATAAGACTGAACTGCTGAATGTTTCTTTTTTGATCTAATGCACAATTTCAGCTGTCAGAATAAATAAGAAATGTCTGTTTATTTAATTAAAAGAATCCCATTGGCTGTGTCAGCCCATCTTCCTCCTGACCGTACAGGCAACTGCACTTATGAAAGGATCGAAAGTTGTAGGTTCAGTTGCTCCCACATTTTCTAGTCTATTTTGGATAGTGCTTGAGAACATCAGCCAATTTTTTGAAAATGGTTTGTTATAAGCCTTGAAATAACTATTTCCTACCCGACATCCTAAATCGTAAGGATAGTTGATGTCGTGTCTCCAAAATATCTCATGATGATTGACGAATTCAAATTGCTGATTGGAACAAGAACTTACCCTAAAGCCAGCAGTCTCCTGGGGAAAGGTTGGCCACCCCGGCAGGGGGCCCAGGGGCCCTACCTGGGGATGACTTCTCCACACTCAGCCCCCCAGCCTAGCAGGTTCACGGCTTGATTTGTACTCTCTCAGGTAAAGACGCACGTGAAGGACACTCACAGAGACTAATGCATGTACCAGAATGCCAATAGCATACACAGTACTTGTTAATAATTCTCTCTACCGACAACTTTCCATTTGAGGTCAAGTTTCACTCACAAGAGGGATAAGCTGATATTAATGGCTAGTGTCATCAATCTGTATAATACCTGACACACCAGCTCCATTTTAGGATTCATCTTCTATGTTGTTGATCACTAGTCCTGACGGATAGATGCCTTTTTTTCTTTAACATGTGATCAAACATTCAATTAGGTTACAGACAAGTGTTGTTAGGCAAGGGTATATTCCTTTATGCCTATGGTGATCTTTACTTCAGAGTTTAGTTATATATTTTTTTCTATATTGTGGGGAGGAACAGAATTCTGGGGAGATGTTCTCACCTCTAGAATAAAACTACATGAGAACAGAAATTGTGTCTGTCCCAATCACCACTGTACCCTGCCCTGCCCCGAGCCTACAACAGTGCCTGTAACATAGTAAGAATAAAAAAGACAAAAAAAATTAACTTGATGAAAGAACAAACAAATGGCATCTCCAGACATTCCTATATTACACAACTGCTATTAGAAGAAAACATATATTAATAGCAAGTACTCATCACGTATTCCCCCTTGGAAGAGCTTACTTGGGGGGTGCCTTTAACTCACCCATTTAAATTAGACACCCCCTCATTTTATTATTCTTTGTTATCTTCCTTTTCCTTCAGTGTGTACCACAATTGGTAGTTTGTAATTTATTCATGTTTATTTATTTAAGGTCGGAATCATGCTCCAGGTAGACAAGGACTATGTTTGTTTTACATATAGCTTATTCTACAGTCTGTCTTTATGCTGTGGGCTCCATGATATTAATAAAAATTGTCTTCAGTTTTATGAGCCAGACTTATCTTGCAGCCACAGGAAGAATACATCACAACTTGGGGACTTTGATGATGAGCTATTTTGCAGGGCAGGTAGCCATGGCAACACCTGCAATCACACCTTATGGGGAAATGCTGCTCCCAAGTGAACTCCCAGGATCATTGGTATTTCCCAGGCTGGCTATAAGAGGAAACAGCCAGGAAACAATTTAGTTCATGTTTATTCTGTAAATTCGAAAGGTTAACTTATTATATTGTATAGAAATCTAGTCACATACTTAATGATCACTGTGTTCCTAAAAGTTGTTCATCTCAGCTAACAGTTAATGGTACACTCTGCCTTGACTATTGAATTTGATATATTTAAATGCTATTTACATCTGTGAGTTTTACATTTTGATTGTGTGTTGTGACAGCCAATTCACAGAAATAAATGAGTCATTTTAAAGTAGTTAAGTGTAAAAATAGTGATGAAAATGGTAACGTAAATAGAACACTGCAAATGTAAACAGTGAACAGGAATCAGATGCAAATACAGAATGTGGAGCTGTATTTGCTAGAACAAATGAATCTTGATGAATACGTGAAAATTGGATTGTATCAGACCAGCAATCAATTTGCCTCTAGTTTCTATTGCATTGTCTGTTACAAAACTTTGTTAAAGAATGGCAAGAAGCCACAGAAGCTTTTGCATTGCTTTCAAAGTACCGTGACCTTTCTGATAAACCAATTGAGTTTTTCCTGAACAAGCACAAAATAATGCTTGCTAATATGAAACTGATAAATTTTGTCATTTACAGGTGGAGAAGAGACTAAGACTAAAGAAATGTTATTCAAAGTTTTACACCAAACAAACAAACAAACATAGCAGTCACACCCTTGCTAAGAAATTTAGAAACCAGCTATAAGGTTAGTGATGGTTACCATGCTCAGAGAAGAAACTTTAATTAGCTACTGGGAATTTCACAATCCAAGTGGACTGTTGTGCATCATGTAATATTAATGGCATACAGCACACAAGAGCAATGTCTTATCAGGAGTGTGTGCTAGCAGATATGTGGCTTACATTGGGAAAGAATCAGCACTTGGCAGAAATGTGCAGAAGTATATGAACAGGAAGTACATGGCAACATATTGGCCATGCTAGGGAAGATTTTTCATGTAGTTAGCAATTATTTTGTGAGCCATGATGTAGGCTAGAAAGACACTGATAGCACCAGTTATGTGTTCGACAAGGAAGTGTTTACTTACTTGGATAAAAATGGTTATCTCAATAATTGCCCGTTGCTCCCAGAAAATAGTTGGTGGAAGTAGTCAATACATTCAAACTGTGGCCCCATGTGTTCATGCATTGTGAAGAAATTGGCAAGTATAAGCCTCCTTTTCCAAAAAGAAAAAAAACTACTCATTGAGGTGAAAAGTGTCTACAGAAGTTTTTGAAACCAGGGGTGAGATAAAAGTGATTCTTCATGACATCAGTAATGCTATTTTTTTTTAAAGTAGTTTTTTCAAGTGGCATATCTCAGTGACATAGTCTACTTCTTAATAGCCTCAGTTTATCATGTCAAAGTGTAAATTTTATCATTTTAAATATTGTGACTATCAGGGTTTCTTAAGAAGACCAAACTATGGCATAAATATCTTAATTAACAAGTTTGATTTTAACACTTGATTTTTTCATTTATCAGAGAGTCAATGACATCATGGGACATTTATACATCATAACCAAAAAAAAAAATAAGATACATAAAAAGAAACAAGTCCAAATACTATTCCCAAACCTGCAGAAACACTTTCCAGAGCCAAATGAAATCAAAGTGGAGTAGGACTTCATTTGCCGTCATCTCTGAGGTTAAATCAGAGGGCATTCCAGGCATTCAGTATGAATTTTTTTATCCTAGTCCCTGAGTTACTGCCGAGAAAGAAATCATACCATACTTTCTTGCGTGTGTTTGAACCGTATACTTAGAGTCATCATGCAGAGGTCCTGAACAATTTTGCCAAACCTGATGACCAATAATGATGATTAGGACTTTCTATTTCAGTAGAAATATTTAATAGAAAAAGTTGATTGCAGGTGAGCACTAATCTATGCCTCAAGCTCTACATTGTTTAGAGGGTTACAGAAACTTTGCTGAAAAAAAATACACATAATATCATCCCTTTCACAGACATGAAATAATAGTTATTAATTGAAAAATATTATATTTTGGATGAACCTTGAGAACATTATGCTTAGTGAAATAAGCCAGACATAAAGTGACAAATATCGTATGATTCCACTTATATGAGGTAGCTAATCAAATTCATAGAAACAGAAAGAAAAATAAGGGGTCCCAGGGGCTAGAAAGAGGCAGGAATGGAAAGAGTGTTTAATGGGTACTCAGTTTCTGTGTGGAGTAATGAAAATGTTGTGGAAATTGATGGTGGTCATGGTTGTATAACAATATTAATGTTCTTAATGCCACTGAATTGTATACTTAAAAATAGTTAAACTGGTAGATTTTGTTATATATTTTTCCACAGTAAAGTAATTGTTTTTATTACTATTTTGAAATTACAATAAAAATGTATTTAAATATACTCCAAATTGTTAGCGTCTGGTGCGTGCCAAACACCCAGTGGCTGGTCTGTGGGTGCTGGAAGCCAGCTCTGGAAATTTTCATTGGGGGCTTTTGAAGCATCATTTCTGCAGGATGGAGGAAGTGAGAATGGATTGGAAAAGACCAAGAGAAGGACTAACCTTGAGGCATGAAGGCCAGGAGGTGAAAGCTGAAAGTCCCTGTAGTTTGCTATGGGGAGTCCACTCTCCTTTTAACTGCAGAAAAACAGCACACTGGATTTCCTTCTCACCAACAGGAATGTGGGAATGGTAGGCACAGCCAGTGCCAGGCAGCAGAAGCACAATCACTGCTGTTTGATAGCTCTGTATTTATTTTGCACTTTAACTCATTAGGCATATTAAAGTGCAAGCCTTTGGTATGCAATTCCTTCTTTAGGCAAAGTAAAGAAAAAAAATGTAATAAGAGGCTTTTGGGACTTAAAGATAGAAGGTCTTCTCAGACTTTATCAAAGCTGTTGCTACGATTTGAATGTGTCCCCCAAAGTTCATGTATTGGAAACAGTAATCCCCAGTGCAACAATGCTCTGCCATGGGATGACACAGCAAGAAGGTCCTCACCAGACACCTGCACCTTGATATTGGACTTCCCGACCTCCAGAACTATAAAAAATAAATTTCTTTTCTTTATAAGTTACCCAGTCTGTGGTACTTCATTAGAGCATCACAAAACAGACTAAGAGAGATAGGATTTCCTAAAATGGGAGGCCATGGAATATTAATAGGTATTCCATGAAAAAAAGGGTCTGTGGTTAAGTAATCGCTGCAACACGTTTCTCCCCTGCAGAACTTTCCAGAGTGCATTTTGAATTGACAAAATGATCCTTCGTTTAATATTGCTGACATTGCCATAGGTCATCTTAAAATCAATCTCCTTTTCGTTTTTCACACAGCATTTTGTAGACATGTGTTCTGACGAACACACTTTGGGAAACGTTGGCCCTCAGGAGTCGTTTATATTGTATTTATTTGCTTCTCACCCATGTTTTATGTGATCACTACAAATATCAGTGGCTCAGTTGTTGCCAAGTGATCTTAATACTTTTCATTATACGGTATGTTTAATGTTTATTATTTTTTCTTAATAAAAAAGCAATGCAACCTTTTACTGAAGAAAGATTGGAAAGCACAGATCAACAAAAAGAATAAAATAAGACACTTATGATCTCACTGTCTAGGGGTAATCACTGTTAATAACTTCCATATATCAATTCAGCTCTCTTATTATAAATGTATACACATTTATTCACTTATTCATTTATAGTGACATCATTCAGTATATTAATTAATCTGATTTTTAAATTATCAGTCTATCACAAACTTCCTCCCATGTCAGTAAATATTCATCTACAGTGCAATTTTTAATGCCAAAAAATTCCATATTTTGGTGGGAGGGGGGAGGAGGGGATGGGTATATACAAACATAATGAGTGAGATGTGCAACGTTTGGGGGATGGTCATGCTTGAAGCTCTGCTTCGAGGGGGGAGGGGGGCATGGGCAATATATGTAACCATAATATTTGTACCCCCATAATATGCTGAAATAAAAATAAATAAATTCCATATTTTTAAATATGGCTGTATAATATTAAAATGCAGGTCTGAACTATTGGCACAGACTTTGTAGGTTTAGGAAATTCATAAATGCCTTCCTTTGATCTCTTCTGTGTTGCATTTTAATGCAATTTTTAAGAAAGGATTTAGTCCTCCCTTCCTAATCCCTCCACAGCTGATCAAGGTTATGTGTATTAATATTAATAACATATTTGCTTATAACTCTTAGATAAATAGTTTAAAATGACTGTCATTTCTGAGACACCTATTAGCAGTTCACATATATTTATTTATGCATTGATTGTTGTCTCATTCCACACTCTGGACTGTAGTTGGTGGTTAGCAACTGAAATGCCAAGTTCAATACAGAAAACAGGAAAAACACAAAACTTCTTCCAGGAAAGGAATTTGGCCTTTGAACTGAAATCTGTAGAGAGCACCACCACTTTCCCAAAGATTATGCTAAATATTAATATTTCCATGACTACCCAAAACCCTATTTGTATTTATGTTCATATTTCAAAGGCCCTTGGAGATCAAAAGTGATTGACAGCTGCATTCTGCTAATGGAACCACTGTTTCCCAGGGAGGAAAGAATATCATTGGTGAAAGAGAGACATTTCTCCTTTAGCCTTTTTCAATGACTTAAATAAGGTTTCTCCCCCACCTGTTAGTAGTCAGGTCTCATCTTAATTTCCTGCTTCATCACCACCCAAAGAAATCATAGTAGAGTCAGGTATTCTGTGAGTTAAGCCAACCACATTCAAGCTCCAACTCTTTGTCCAAGGCAGAGGGGTGGCCCCTTTAGCGAAATAATGAACTCGCTTACATTTGAGCACCAAGTGGACCACTGACTTGAAGCTCAGAGAGTTCAGTCTAAATTAGGAATTAAAATTATGAACATAATCAAGGATACTTTGAAAATAAATTAAAAGATGGAAGTGTACCTTTATTTGTAAAATATGTGGGTATTAATTCACTTAGAGATAATATTTCCAAACTATAAACATTTCTAATCAAGTGCAAGAATAAACACAAATTGATAAACAAAGGATTAAAGACCACACACTTAAGAATCAGAGGTAGCCTAATTGTAAAAACTGTTTTGATTTACTGATCATATTTAAGTTTTCCCATTCAATTTGCCAAACTACTCAGGCAATCTAACACATGTTACAATTTCTAGGGATATTTCCATAGACTGAGAAAATAATCTTGTATTTCCCCAAAGAGGGCTTTTTTGGGCTCATAAACAAACAATACACACACACACACAAACTTCCATCCAGTTTCATGAATATTTCGAGAGCAATAGTTAACACTATAACAAGTTAACATTTTAGAAATTTTCACAATTTAAAATGAAACCAAGACCAAAAGTTCTAAAGGAATATTTGATTCATACTCAAAAAATAATTGTTAATTGAGACCTTGTTCTTCAGCTAACACATCTCCCAGAAACAAGAAAGTATATTTGTCACTATGAGGTCATTTTAAGTGAAAACAGAAATATACAAAGATACGAGGTAATTTTAAGTAAAAATACAAATATATTTCTACTGCTTTTGTTTTGTTTTTTATTCACAAATATGTTTCTATATCTTATATGTGCTTAAGTTGTTCTCTCTCCATATGTGAACAAACACACCCACAATGAGACAAGTACTCAAAAAATATATCTTGAGCAGATAGATGATCCTTTCTTAGAGTTGGAAAGTATACATACATGACCTAAGCAGAATTATTTCTTAAGCCAAGGCACTTAAGGGAGACAAGACTTTTAATGCAAACATATATATTTTGACACAGACTTTTAGATCTGGAAATGACCTAACATATTATCTCATCTGACCTTTCATTGTACAGAGGAGAAAAAATCCTGCCCAGGGAGGCTGAGTGGAGCTGCCCGGGGTCATGCAGCCATCTGTTGGCAAAGCTGAAACTAAAAGATCCTAGACCTCCCAGATCTCCTGATGCCTAGGCTGGGCTCTACCATGTCCCACAATCAAATCTATTATGCAATAACAATATACACACATTTATAAAATATACCATGACATTTATTGAAAACGATGCTCCTCATGTATCAGTTCCTCCCAGAAACCCTCACCTACCCTTCAGACTTGGTCAGCAACCCCTTACTCACTCTCATAGGTAGATATGCCAAGCACTAACCACAGATGTAATTTCACATGTAATTGTGGGATCACAAGACTATAAACTCTATGAGGACAAGAAACATATCTGGATTTGTTCACCATTATGTCTCAAGCCCCAGCACGGTATCTGGCATGAAATAAATGCTTAATTATCTATGTATTGAATGAATGATGATCACTGGTGTCGATGATTGAAAAAATTCAGGTTAAGTTAACATTGTTTTTCATGTTGGGGACATGAGCAAAGTGACTTGTGGCTTGTAGCTATGATGATGCGTGCCAACACTAGGGGTGCTTCTGACTGGTCCACTGGAGACTATTAATAATTATTCTATATCTGCCAATAGGAACCTTATGTTATTTTGTCTGTGGTTGTGTTTCCTGTCTTTCAAGGCACAATCAAGCCCCCTTTGTCTCAGGTTGTGTTTTTCAGGATCTTCCTTTGCCCACATTCCTAGCCAATTTCAGAATTCTATAAGATTTACCCAAGATCTCAGACCAGAGCACACATATTGATACATATCCCCTCCAGGAGCCCATTGTTATTATAGTAATTTAAAATGTAAAAAACCTCCAGCAATAATAATAATAATAATGATGAAATGGCAAGGGAAATTCCACAGGTAAGAGAACCCAACACATTTCTGGAATGTGCAAAGAGAATGGTGAGTATTGGGCATGAAGCAGCGAGGAGGCAGGAGCCACCAGAGTGTAAGGTGTGAGGGCTACAGCTGCAGGAAGGGGGCTGGAAAGGACAGATGTCACAGCACAGGACAAAGAAGCGAGGCAGAGAACAGAAGGTCTACCGTATAGAACAGTCCTCTCACCAATCTCTTTGACTCCAGCAGAACTGTTTGCAGAACAACTGCAGCCCAGCAATTATTCCAAGACAAAGATTCTTCCCCCACAAACTCTCTGGGAAGAACTAAGGCAGCCGCTGTGAGTCTTGGAACCTTGGAGCAAAACCCAGCTCAGTGTGGCACTTAGGGGTCTCCCAACATTAGCGGCTGTGAAGGGAAACCTGCTGGTCAAGAAGCCCCTGGCCTCTACTCAGAAATTCTAACCAGCCTTTGTCTTGCCTCTTTCTTCAAGATAAATGGACAATTAGAGCTGAACAGACATTTGAGAAAAGCAAGACACCAGGATGTAGAAAGCCTAAGATTAAAAATAAACAACCACCGCCACCCAGAAAAATTTACAGTGGAGAGAGAAGAAATTAAAGAAATAAGAGATGTTTTTGAAAAACTTCTCACAGTGATGATTCAAGAAGCTAGTATATCTATAAAATAAGAATGGAATGCTATAAAAAAGAACAAAGGAATAATAGCTCTTAGAAATTGAAAACATGATATTGCATGAAATAAAGCATACAATTGAAAGGCTGGATGATAAAAATTAGTAAATCTCACCACAATCTGTATTACTTGTGTATTGCTGTGTATAGCAAATTGCCACAAACGTAGCGGTTTAAAACAACACCAATTTATTCTCTCATGGTTCTGGAGATCGGAACTCCAAAATGGGGCCCACTGGGATAAAATCAAAGTGTTGACAGGTCTACATTCCTTTTGGAGGCCTTTTTCAGTTTCCAGAGGCCACCTACACTCCTTGGCTTGTGGCCTCTTTCTCCACGTTGCAAGCCGGCAGCATAGCATGTTCAAATCTCATGTGCTGTCTCACTTCTGTTTTCCGTTATCCCTCTACTTATCTGACTCTGACTCTTCTGCCTTCCTGTTCCTGTTATGAAGACCCTTGTGATTCTATCGGGTTCATCTGGATAATCTCTCCATCTCAAAATCTTTAACTTAGTCACATCTGCAAAGTCTTTTTCTGCCATGTAAGGTAACATAGTCACAGGTTCTAGGGATTAGGATGTGTCTAGCAAAATTGGTGAGAGAGAGACCCATTGCTAGAGCTATCATTGAGAATTTCAGCATGCCAAAGATAAAGAAAAGATTCTAAAAGCTTTCAGTGGGAAAAACAAACAAACAAGCAAACAAAAACACAACAGATCCTATAAAAAGACTGATAATTAGTCTGGCATTGGTATCTCTTCAGCAACCCAAATAATAAGGAAAAACTCTATCAATGCCTTCAAAGTTCTTAGAGGGAAATTATTTTCAACCTGGAATTCTACGTTCAATCAATTGAGGAGAAGAGCAAATTTAAAATATTTTCTCAAAGTTACTTTCATGGTTTTTTTTTTTTGGGAGAAATAACTTTCAGCTGAACTCTAACGACATGAGGAAGTAAACCAGCAAAGCGGATGCCATGGGATCCAGGAAACGCAGGTTCAGTCTGGGAGAGCAGTGAAGGGAAGTCCTGGGAAAGCAGCTAGAGAGCAGCTCGTGTGGGTGCAGGAGGAGGGAGGCAGCTCGAGGAAGGAGGGCTCGAGAAACACAGTGGGATTTGGAAGGCAAAATGGTACAATGAAGATATTGGTACAACTTGAAGATGTGGTTCAAGGAGAAAAGCAGAACCAGCAGGAGATGACAGATGATAAACAGATTTATTAATTACAGGGAATTGGCTTACATGATTGTGGGTGCTGCCTATGCAAGTTCAAAATCCGTACTGTGCTGTTATGAAGGGAAGATGTGGGCAGGCTTGAAACCATGGTGCAGGCTGAGGCCAGTGTCCACAGGTGGAATTTCTTCTTTCAGGGAAATTTGAGACCTGCTTTTAAGGCCTTCCAATAGATTAAATCAAACCCACCCTCTTTACTCTGCCTTACTTGGAATCAACTGATTAGGGACTTTAATTACATTTTCAAAATCCTTTCACAGCAACCCCTAGATTAGTGTTCGAATAACTTGAGTACTCTAGCCTGGCTAAGTTGACTCAAAAAAGGCATCATGTGCAGGCAACAGAAAAGGAACCAGAAACAAGAAAAAAAATCCCATCATCAGAAAGTTATGGTCCAAATACAAAGCCAACTGAAATGAAAATGCTATTTTGATTACATGGTGGGACACACAAAAGAAACATTCATTTGAACTTGACTAGAAACATTTTTCACTAAGGGCCCAGCTGTTATGACATTGGATCCATAGAGAAGGAGTGGTAATCGGAGTCCCCCACTTGGCTCTGGACAGACACTGTTTACACGGTTATGACAATGTCAACGCTTATGGTCTTGGAACATTTAGAATCAACCTTTGGGCAAATCACAGGAGACCGGACGATGTGTAAGGAATATGGTGTAAATGCCATCAGCCTGGACATTGTACAAATAGAGGTTCAGGTTAGGAGGAGAAATTGAAGGCAAGGTATGAACACTTACGTCTTCATCTCAGAGAGTGGGCAGTCATGAGGCGCTCTCTGTAATGCATGCAACAAGAACGGAGATTTAAGGTTTGAAGACACAAGAAGGCCAGCGAAGGAAATGAGAATCACGAAATTGCTACACTGGGAGGAGGCAGGAAGGGGATGTGGGAGCTACATGAGTTAGCTAAATCCTCTATCACGGGAGGAAATCGATAAATAAAGTCTAGAGTCAATAAATCAAGAAATAGAAGCAGAAGCTTATGATTTAGTGCTGTGGAGATGGCAACCAAAAGCAAAACAATAACAAACGTTAACAGTGGTTGACTCAAGGCAGCAAAAATAAGAAAGGGGAGAGTGGAGTCAGGATGGTTGCTTTGCAATGATAAGTCTCTCTGTATCATTCGATTGTTAATGAATCAAATGCATGTTACCTTTATAAAAAAATATAAACAATTGTATTTGTAAAAAAGAATTCTCAAACAGAAACAGAGCTGTGTGAAATGTAAAAGATGGCAGTTAGGAGAGAGCGCTGTAGTAATCATACCATTCACAGGGGAATCCGGGGTTACTACCAGGTGTTCTACTGCCACAGGTGACGAGAAGCCCCCCAAGATTTGTTTTTGGGGGCCAAGGTGGCAGTTCAGCATGGTAACACACAGAGCTGACCTGGAGATTGGGGAAGAACCCTAGAGAACAAGTCGATGTGTGATAATAACGTAACATCTGCCCCCAAATTAATATTGGAGGGTGCATCTCCAGCTGCCCCGACTCTCCGGCGCCTGCGGCTCCCCGGTTTCACCCGCAGTCAGCACAAACGCGACGTCAACTTGACTGCTGTGTGAGGGAAGCTGGGGAAAGGGACCATTTTGCCAGTGACCCCAATTCTATTTGAGTGTAACCACACACAGCAGGGGATTAAGGCTCTTGTTGGAACTGTCCCAGGTTTTACTTCCTCATTGCAATTTCCTGCTCCAGAGCTAGATGAATTCTTGACTCTTGCCAGAGTCATTCTCAATAAAGGTTTGCTGAACAAGTGCTTGCGTACCTGAATGAATGGTTAGAAGCCCGAGGGATAGGCTTCCAGGAGGGGCTTGGAAACGAGCTGGTCAGCAGTTGCAGGTGGGGGTGGAGGCTGGGAACAGGGAGTTGAGTACCTCATGGGAATGGGGGGTGCAGATAACAGCGGGGGTTTTCCTCCTCCTTGTCCTCCTCCTCCTCCTCCTTCATTTGCTGTCAACCCTCCACCCTCCTCTTTCTTCTCTCCTCCTTCCTTTGCCCCAGCCCTGCTTTCAGGCCTCTTCCAGCCTCACCCCTCCTGCTCCCCTGGTTCTCTTCTGCATTTGCAATTATGTGCATTTGTCTCTCCTATGAAATGCAAATGATTCATTTCACTGTATTTGCATAATGTTCCCATCATTTTCCTTCTGGTCTTTCTTCGTCTATACCACTTTTTTTTTTT